>CM054134.1:75703125-75723125 GCA_028751875.1 Rapana venosa | reverse complement strand
CTCTTAGCCTAGCTCTTAAACTAGCTCTTAGCCTAGCTCTCTCTTAGCCTAGCTCTCTCTTAGCCTAGCTCTTAGCCTAGCTCTTAAACTAGCTCTTAGCCTAGCTCTCTCTTAATCTAGCTCTTAGCCTAGCTCTTAAACTAGCTCTTAGACTAGCTCTTAGCCTAGCTCTTAATCTAGCTCTTAGCCTAGCTCTTAGTGTAGCTCTTAGCCTAGCTCTTAGTCTAGCTCTTAGCCTAGCTCTTAGCCTAGCTCTTAGCCTAGCTCTCTCTTAGCCTAGCTCTTAGACTAGTTCTTAGCCTAGCTCTTAGCCTAGCTCTTAGACTAGCTCTTAGCCTAGCTCTTAGACTAGCTCTTAGCCTATCTCTTAGACTAGCTCTTAGCCTAGCTCTTAGCCTAGCTCTTAGCCTAGCTCAGCCTAGCTCTTAGCCTAGCTCTCTCTTAGCCTAGCTATTAGCCTAGCTCTTAGCCTAGCTCTCAGCCTAGCTCTTATCCTAGCTCTCAGCCTAGCTCTTAGCCTAGCTCTTAGCCTAGCTCTTATCCTAGCTCTCAGCCTAGCTCTCTCTTAGCCTAGCTCTCAGCCTAGCTCTTATCTTAGCTCTTAGCCTAGCTCTTAGCCTAGCTCTCAGCCTAGCTCTCTCTTAGCCTAGCTCTCAGCCTAGCTCTCTCTTAGCCTAGCTCTTAGCCTAGCTCTTAGCCTAGCTCTTAGCCTAGCTCTCAGCCTAGCTCCCAGCCTAGCTCTCTCTTAGCCTAGCTCTGTCTTAGCCTAGCTCTCAGCCTAGCTCTTAGACTAGCTCTTAGCCTAGCTCTTAGACTAACTCTTAGACTAGCTCTCTCTTAGCCTAGCTCTTAGCCTAGCTCTTAGCCTAGCTCTCTCTTAGCCTAGCTCTTAGCCTAGCTCTCTCTTAGCCTAGCTCTTAGCCTAGCTCAGCCTAGCTCTTAGCCTAGCTCTCTCTTAGCCTAGCTCTTAGCCGAGCTCTTAGCCTAGCTCTTAGCCTAGCTCTCACTTAGCCTAGCTCTTAGCCTAGCTCTTAGCCAGCTCTCTCCTAGTCTAGCTCTTAGCCTAGCTCTTAGCCTAGCTCTTAGCCTAGCTCTCTCCTAGTCTAGCTCTTAGCCTAGCTCTTAGCCTAGCTCTCTCTTAGCCTAGCTCTTAGCCTAGCTCTTAGCCTAGCTCTTAGCCTAGCTCTTAGCCTAGCTCTCTCTTAGCCTAGCTCTTAGCCTAGCTCTTAGCCTAGCTCTTAGCCTAGCTCTCTCTTAGCCTAGCTCTTAGCCTAGCTCTTAGCCTAGCTCTTAGCCTAGCTCTTAGCCTAACCTAGTCCTATTCTCCTTCCTTTTAGTTTTGTTTTGTTTTTGGAGGTTGCTTTTTTCTCGTTTGTTTTTGTTTTGTTTTGGGGTTGTTTGTTGTTGTTGTTGTTTGGGGTGGGTTTTTTGGGGGGGATGTTGTTGTTGTTTGGGTTTTGTTAGGGTTTTGGGGGGGGTGGATTGTTTTTGTGTTTTGGTGGGTTTTGTTTTTGTTTTTGGGGGGGGGTTTTTTGTTTGTTTGTGGGGCTGGGGGTTTTGTGTGTGGTTGTTTTGTTGTTGTTGTTGTTGTTTTGGGGGGAGGGGCTGGTGTTGTTTGTTTTTTGTTTACGCTGTCTTATTGTTTTTGTTTTCCTCTTTTTTTTTCGTTATCTTTTATTTTTAAAATTCATTTCCTTCTAGTCTCTGTCTCTCTTTTCTCTGTGCTTATTTGTTTTGTCTGTCTGTCTGTTTTATGTTTTTCTGTGTTTATTGTATGTGTCGTCTGTCTGTCTGTCTGCCTGTTTCTGTTTCTGTTTCTATGTGTTTCGTCTGTCTATCTGTTTCTGTCTCTACCTGAGTTGTATGTTTGTTTCAAAGCGCTCTGAGTTGTCTTTGCAAGATATAGCGCTATACAAATTTCATTTATTATTATTATTATTATTATTATTATTATTATTAAAATCTCGGTCTCTTTACTGTTTTTTTTTTTTTTTAGCTGTGTGTCTGTTTCTGTCTCCCTGTCTGTGGCTGTGTCTGTCTCTGTCTGTCTGTCTGTGTGTCTCTGTCTGTCTGTCTCTTTGTTTCTGTCTCTGTCTGTCTGTCTCTCTGCATCTGTCTTTCTGTCTCTGTCTCTTTCTGTCTCTGTCTCTTTCTGTATCTCACTGTGTTGTTATTGCTTCGATTTTACGTCTGTTCACTCTGTGTATGTCTGTCTCTCTGTCTCTCTCTCTCTCTGTCTCCGTATCTGTCTCTCTGTCTCTGTCTGTCTGTCGGTCTGTCTGTCTGTCTGTCTCTCTCTCTCTCTCTCTCTCTCTCTCTCTCTCTCTCTCTCTCTCTCTCTCTCTCTGTCTGTGAGACTCTGAAAGCTAGCTATTGTGCAGAACAGGAACAGCAACTTCAAGGTCTATTCCCTAAGTGTGTGTTGCCTTAACTCAAATGAAAGCGTGATCGAGAGATTTGTTGAAAGCTATTTTTTTGTTCAAGGTCGGTTCTTCCAGTGGTTTTAGCACTGTTTCAGTCCTAGCTCTGGAGAATCTCTCATCTCATCTCATCTGCTCCTTTACATGGGCTGACTTCGCTGGCTGCAGACTGGAAAAGGAAAGGCTGTTTTGAAAATTGAGACATGGACAATAATGTATCGAATCTTGATGTACATACCACTACTGCCATGGTTCCCATGTCATTGTAATCGCGTCGCGTTGGATATCGTTTGTTACCACGCCGCAGCGCTATATGGCTTAATTGCTAAATAGCAATACATTTTTTTTGTCCCGTAACCCCCTCCAGGGTCGTAGGGGCACTGCAGTGGCAAACGTTACACCAGTTGGCTCCATTTGCGGCGGTTGTGGGCAAGTAAGTGCCTGGGTTGTGGAGAAAGCTCTTTTGGAGAATACGATTTAATAAATTGTTGTGCCTTAAGAGTAGGTAGAGATTGGTGTAAAATGGGTTAAAATATGATGTTGTCGTTTTATTTTTAGAGAAAAAGAAAAAAAGCTAGATGTTAATATGGAGATTTCCGTGTATTAGTTTAAAGAATTTTGAGGTTGTAGAACATGTCTGTAGAAACAGGTTTCTTGTACTTGTTTTTGATAATTTCTTTTTTAAAAAGGTTTAGAGGTTTGAATCATTTAGTTTGAGCGGCCATGTTGGATTGCTTTGCATGGCAACAGTGCATAAAACTGAGTACTTTGTGGATTTTTAGGCTTTACAAGTGATGCCCTTTCAGTGTATCACATGGTACAACTTTGAACATGAGCTTGTAAACGAAATTTCATCAGTTTCGACCCCCATGCCCCACCTCAAAGAAGGATCAGCGGTCTAGAGGTAACGCACCTGCCTAGAAAGCGAGAAGAGTGGGTTAAATTCCCCGTTTGGCTTAAAAAAAAATATTTTGAAAAAGGTTATACATGTATACACACTTAAAATATAGCCACGACAAGCCTAAAGCTTAAGGTGTTCTCAACAGCCATGAAAGGTTTAGTCTTTACATTTTGTGCCCGAACTTTTTCTTCCCAATCCACTAGACCCTGCGTGGTGGTCAGGGTGCTAGGGTTTCCCTCGAGACAATAAACGGAGGTCACGTAAGTAACCCGCATTCAGTCGCACGTTAAAGAACCAACGGTAACTAGAGAGTTGTCCCTGGCAAAATTGTGTAGAAATAGCCTCTCTTATAAGAAAACATAATGATGCTTGCAAACAGTGAAAAGAAAATAATGTGTGGATGGTGCTGCGAACTCTCCCTTGGGGGAGAGCAGCCCGAATTTCACACAGAGAAATTCTGCTGTGACTGACAGTGGTATTCAATCCCATGCAATTTATTTCCATGAAAGGTAGGTCGGTGGTCATGATGTCATTGTCGCTGCAAAACGTTGACCGTCCCAATGTTTCTTTAGATCTGGGAGCAAGCCTGATCAGGATAGTGTGTGTGTGTGTGTGTGTGTGTGTGTGTGGTGTGTGTGTGTGTGTGTGGTGTGTGTTCGTGCGTGCGTGTGTGCGTGCGTGCGTTGTTGTTGCTTCGATTTTACGTCTGTTCACTCAAAGTGATATTAGACGATGGGAAGGGGAGGGCAGGGGACATTGATGTTGATGGTTGTGTGCTGTGAAATTGGTATCTGTTGCTAAAATATCCTAGGCAGTAAACAGAAAAAGGCTAAGCAATGATAACAACAAATAAATACATAAGAAATGCTAATGCGACTTATAACTATAACAAATGTCCTATAGGACTGTTCATTAAAGATTTTGTTATACGAAATGCCAAATCAATATTTTTGAATATCTTATCCAAGGACTTTTCAGAAAAAGAAGGTAATAATGGCATGCGTGCGTGCGTGTGTGCGTGTGTGTGTGTATTTTGTGTTCTCGCGTGCGTGAGTGTCTGTGTGTCTGTAAGTGTGTGCGCGTGCGCCGGCACATGCGTGCGTGCCTGTGCGCGTGTGTAGGAGGGAGGGAGGTTGATGATCAACAATTTCAGAACCACATTGACGAACTGCAGCCAATAGCAAAACCAGACCTCTAGCGTACTTGCTCTTTGTGGATTATCAAGCCTCTAATGACCTTCTTTCCAGCCGCTATAGAAATGGCGCTGTCCCTTTAGCTAGCTAGCTTAGTGTAGATTAGTTCTGCTGCATAGCAGTCAATCTCCACTCACTCTCTGATCCTTTTTGTTTTTTCTAACTGAAAATGCAGATAGCAGAAATACCAACTACATGCATTCCAGAAATAACGCAGTCGTTTCTCTCTCTCTCTCTCTCTCTCTCATCTCTCTCTCTCCTGTCTCCTCTCTCTCTCTTCTGTCTTCCTCTCTCTCTCCTCTTGTCTCTCTCTGTCTCTCTGTCTCTCTGTCTCTCTGTCTCTCTCTCTCTCTCTCTTCTCTCTCTCTCTCTCTCCTTTTCCCTCTCTCTCTCTCCCCTCTCTCTCCGTTCAAGGGATATTTTCCCCTGGAGTTAACATCAGTGCAGACTCCACTCTCCCCAAAAGTCCTTCGGATGAGACTGTAAACCGAGGTCCCGTGTGCGAGCGCACGCAGAGCATCTTGCGCACACGTTAAATCCTTCCTCCGCTTTTCGTAAGAGTAGGCCATTGTGTGCCGGTGGGAACAGATGACAGAATTTACAAAACCGCATACACACGGGGACTGGATGTAAAAAAGCATTTAAGTGCTTATTCCATTATCCTCGATATAAAAAAAATTCAAATCTCTCTCTCTCTCTCTCCTCCTCTCTCTCTCTCTCTCTCTCTCTCTCTCTCTCTCTCTCTCCTCTCTCTCTCTCCTCTCTCTCTCTCTCTCTCTCCTCTCTCTCTCTCTCCTCTCTCTCTCTCTCTCTCTCTCTCTCTCTCTCTCCTCTCTCTCGCTCTCATCTTTCTCTCTCTCTCTACCCCCCCTCTCTCTCTCTCTCTCTCTTCTCTCTCAATCTCTCTCTCTCTCAATCTCTCTCAATTCTCTCCTCTCTCTTTCTCTCTCTCTCTACCCCCCCCCTCTCTCCTCTCTCTCTCTCTCTCTCGCTCTCATCTCTCTCTCTCTCTCTCTCTCTCTCTCTCTCTCCTTCTCTCTCTCTCTCTCCTCTCTTCTCTCTCTCTTCTCTTCTCGGGGGTGAACTGACTCTTGCGATCTTAGTTGCTAGATTAACATCACAGCAAGAGTATTGCGATTGCCAGTGACTACTCAGTATGCTCTATTGAAGTTGCAATATAACAACGGTACCATGTTTGGACTTGTATATTCGAGCCAGTGTGTTGCTGAGCCTGTATAACCTGGCTTTTATTTGAAAAGAGCCAGGGACAAAGCCGCCAGCACTTCGCCACTCTGACATTTGCGCCCCCGTTTTGGGCGGTGTTACCTGGGCTGCCCCTCCCCCTGTTTTTTGGGGGCCGGACTGCTTTTGCGTTTTGTGGCGATGTTGAGCAAAAACCCGGGGCCCTGTACCCCCCAAACCCCAAAATTTTTGAGGCAGACAGGGGCTGACAGTGGCGGAGGGGGGCCCCAGTGCGGAAAGGGAGGGCGTTCTAGGACAGGGGGCAAAGGGTTCCCCCTTTCCCTGAGGGAAAAAAAACGCGGGACGGAGTTTAAAAAAATATACGGGAAAGACTTCAAAAAGGGACATAAATGTAAAAAGGGAAAAAGAGGGAAAAAAGTTTTTGAATGGTTTTAGGGAAACATATTTCTGCGCTACAGGGGGAAAGGTGGGGGTTTGTTAGAGAGGAGGGGGAGTGATTTGCGACAAAAAAAAACCCAAGGAACGACAAGACCAACACTGCCCCTTATAAACCCGGTTTGATGTACTAGAAAAAAAGGAAGATGTTAGAGGGAAAGGTCTAAGCGTAAAAAACCTTGATTTCCCATGGCATAAAAAAAAAACCCCAAACGAGAAAAAAGATGAATGTAAAGGGCATGATAGAGACTTGTTGAGGACACCCCTAAAATGGCACGAGAATAAAAATTTGGGGGAGTCCCCGTTTAAGGGGAAAAACCCTGACCCCGATTTCCCACGTTGCTGCTTCTAAAGGAAAAAGAAAAAATTTAAAAAGAAAAAAGAAAGTTAAAAGGCGCGTTTTTGGGGTTTTTGGGGAAATTCCCCACTGCGTCCCGCAAAAAAAGAGGGAAAACTGACTCCTCTTTGGGAAAAAACCGAAAAAAAAACGGAAAAAAGCTTCATGGTTTTTGGACCCCCTTGTCATTGAGGGAAAAACCCGACACTATCTTGACCAAAAATGACAGACTTACTGACAAAAAAAAAAAGGAAAAATTGGGCCCTGGATTTTGCACCTTTTTTACTTGGGTAGAAAAAAATTTTTTGCCCCCAACGGACCCTTTTCCTGTTTGTAAATTTTCCCACGTGAAAGGGGTTGACGGAACTTTTGGGGGTAAATTTGTTTACTTTGTTGATGAGCAGGTGGAGGGGGAAGGGAAATTTTTTTGGAAAAGTCGGGGGAAATAAAAGCGGTTGTTGAAAATAAAAGGCATACTCTGATGATTTGTAAAAATAGATGAGAATGTGGGGTAGTGTTAAATAATTCTTTAAAATTTGTAAAAAAACAAACCTTTATTTTTTTTTCTTGGGTTTTTTTAAATTGGTTTTCTTTCAAAAAATAAAGATTTGATTTCGTTTCGTATGTGGGGCCAACTTTGTTTTATTTTTTTTGGTTGAAAATTTGGGGAAATATTTGACCCAAATTATTTAGGCCTTACAGTTGTTTGAAAATTTGAACTAATTTTTATTTAAAAAAGGAAAGGGCGTTCGGGGGGGTTTGGTTTTTTTGATAAAAGATGGTTCATGCCTTTTGGTAAAAATGATTGGTGAATTTTACAAATTTTTTGTGTATTTTTATTTTTAAACAACTGTTTGGTACTTTAAAAAGATGGCTTTTTGTGTGTGCTTACTTTTCCACCAGAGGGATCTCCTTTTTTAGTTTATTTTGATCTTGAGAAGGGGGGTTTTTAAACTGGAAGAATGTCTGTTTGATTGTTTACTGAAGTATGATGTTATGTTTCCTGTGTGGAGATTTGAATTGTAGAAACGGTAATTTTGGTCAATTTCAGGGGAAAAATTTTTTTTGAAGGCAATGCGAAAGTCAGGCATCAGTGCTGTTCGTTTTCGCAAGTTTAAATTTTAAAATTAATTAGGGAAAAAATTGTTATTAAATATGTGTAAACTTTAAAGTCTAAGTTTTTTAAAATTGGGGAATGTAACGGGGGCCGGTGGGGTTGTTTTTAATAGTATAGATTTGGAAGTATTTTGTAAAATGATTTTTTTTTTATTTTCTGAGAATTTTTTTTCCATTTGTTTTGTGACACGTGTGAATTGTATATCTGAAAAATAGACTTAAACACTTGTTTACGCTTTTTGTGAATTTTCCCAAACAAAAATTAATGTAAAAATGTGAATCAGCCCAAAAACCAAATTAAAGAAATGGAAATGGTTTTTAATGGCATGTATGTCTTTAAAAAACTCTTTGTTCGATTTTATTTCACGAAAAAAAAATACAGCAATGATTTGTTTTGGGACTTTGACATTAATGCTGTTTAAATTTATTTTTAATGAATCTAAAAAAGAGGTCCCGAGTGTTTTTGGGGGAAATGTGTGTCGTAAAAAACCCAAAAAAGATAGGTGGTGGTTTGACAATAAATGTGTTAACAGAGAAAATTTTGAAAAGGTTTTGGGAAAAAAATACCCCCGGTTTTTTGGCGTACAAGTTCGAATGAAAATAAAGATTTGGGCGGGAATAAAATTTTATTTTGAAAAGAAAAGAGAAAGATTTTAAATGTTCAATTGGGTTAGAAAAAACTTGAAAAAATCAATTACATGTTTAAAGGGAAGTTTTTTTGGGGTTCTATTCACAAGGTTTATTAAAAAGAATTTCCCTAAAAATAACTTTGTCTTGACAGGGGTTTTTTCAGATTTTAAATCTTTGCTAGAAAAAAAGTAAGAAAAGAAAGTGAAATTTGGGTTTTTTCACGTTTTTTAAAAAGTAACAGTTTTTTTTAATGTCCAATATTTAGGGGAAGTATGTTCCCCAATAAGAAAATGAAAGCCCGAAGGTTTTGGGGCCTTTGATGGATTTTTGGTGAAGTGTATAAAAACTAAAATGAAAGGTTTTGCGGTTCTTCACAAAGCTCTTTAATGTTGTGTTTTACAATGGCTTTTTTCCAAAAAAGATGGACAATTAAATTGTGTTACCACTTTTAAAAAAGGGGATATAATTTCCTAATTAAATATAGAGGAATTTCCCCTTTGGGAAAGTCAGTAGTAAAATTTTTCAGCACAATTATTTAAACGTTTTTAATTTAAAAAGGGGGGTAAAGGAAAAAGATATTACAGGTGTTTTCAAGTGGAAATTTTAAAAAGGATATCAACGATAGATATTGTTTACATTGTTAGCCCCAGTGCAGAAAACAAATTTTTCCCTTAAAACCCAAAAATTTTAAATTTGGGTTTTTTTTTTATTTCGAGAAAGCCTTTTATTTTTAAAAAGAAGTTTTCTTTGGACTTTATTTTTAAGAAAGGGGATAAAAGGTTAAAAATTTCATTCTGTATTAAAGCCCCTGTATTTAACTGTAAAATGTAAATGGGTTTGGTGTGGTGCGCTTGACCGATGTTATTAATGCCGGCAGGGGTGAAGCCAGGGGGTGTTGCGTCCAGTTTTGTTTTCTCTTTTTTTAAAAGAATGGCAAATTTTGGACCATAATTGTAAAAAGGAAACGGGCCAAATTCCTTCAGGCATTTGAACCCCGTTTATTCTGTTTCTTGAGTGACATTTTTTTATTGTCAGAGATGTTAGGTTTTCAGGTTTAGTTGGGAAAAAATTTACAGCGTGTGTGCCCCGCTCCCGTTGAAGGTTTTTAAATTGAAGAAAAAGAAAATAATTGTGTTTTAGGAAAAAGGGGTTTTTTTGGGGCTAGGGGGGAGGTGGGGGTTTTTGATGGTAAGTAATGCCCGGGGTTTTTTTTTCGTACAAGTATTTGGGGGTATTTTTTCAATCGCCCTTGGTTTTTTCTCAGGTGTAAGGATTTGGTTAGAGGCAAAAAAAGCCCTTTTTTTTGTGTAATGAAAAGCCTGTCCCAAAATTTAAAAACTCGTCCAAAAAAATGTTTTGAAAGGGTTTTTTTTTTTTTTGACTTCAAAAACAGTTTTGCACAGTACGGTTCCGGTTGTGGGGGGGTTTAATAAACGGATCTTGGAATTGTACATTTTTTTGCTCTGAAAAAATTTTGGGTGTTTTCCTTGGGGCACACCTAACGACCTTTTTTGGTGAAACCAATAGTTTTTCCAAAATACATTAATCAGCTGTTCAAAGTATTTCGCTATTGGTCAAAATTTTTAAAAGGGGAATAAGGTTTTCCCTTAAAACGTATAAAAATGTTATTGGAGGGTTTGATTGTAAGGGCAAAAAAAAAATTGGGGGGACTTTCGTATTTGTTTGCCTGAATATGGTTTGGTGATGTGTGGTGAATCAAGGTGTTTTTTTTGGGGGGGGGGTAAAGGCATTTTAAAAATTTTTTCGTCAACGTTTAGTTGAATGCAGGGGCAGAAATGGATTGGGGAAATGTTCAAAATAGCACGAGGTTTTGATTTTTAAAAGATTTTTTGTAGCTCAAAGAGTGAAGCTTTTATTTGATTTTTAGATATGGACAGACATTTGAAATTTGTGACCCCAAGGGTTTTTGGTTTTGGGGATTTCAAGTTTGCCCCTTTCCCTTTGATATAGAGGGTTGTAATGGGCTTGAATTTTTTATGCTTCTGTAAAGTGGTAAAGATGATGGGTTTCATTTTTGTTTTGTGGTTTCCCTTTTTAAAGGGGCTCAAAAAGGGTAAGTTTATTTTACCAAATTTTTCGAAGCTTGCAGTTTAAAATTTTAATTGTTTAAAGTTCCCTGCAAGACATAACGGATTTTTGGGAAATTTTCTCCCTTTTCACAAAGCCTTCAAGCTGAGAGAAATTGCAACATCATAGTTCATTATTATGATTATCATATTGTTGATTGTATGTTTGTTTTTAATGTTTCTGATGATCTGGTTTTTTGTTCACTTTCCCCTTCATTATGGGCTATGGCCTAATGAATAAACATCCGAATCCGAATCTCTCTCTCTCTCTCTCTCTCTCTCTCTCCTCTTCTTCTCTCTCTCTCTCTCTCTCTCTCTCTCTCTCTGAACTGTCTTGTTGTCGACTCTCTTCTCTCCTCTTCTCTCTTCTCTTCTCCTAAGACAAGGTCAGGCTTGTCTTTGTCCTCTTTGGATGGTCGGTCGTTCATGCTGAGCTCCATCGTCTGGTTGATGTGATCTCCGTTTCTCCTGAGCAGACAGGTCAGGCTGTTTGGTCCTCATTTGGGGATGGTCGGCATTCTATGCTGTGAGGGAGCTGCCTGCGTTAGGGGGGTGGAGGATGGGATCCGGGTTTGATCCAGGTAGGCATAACTCAGTCAAAGATGTTGGCTGGCATTTGCTAGGTTGCCAATACGCTGGGGGAAGGAGGGGGGGGGGGGGGGGGGGGGGGGGGGGGGGGTTGGGGGGGATGCAGTAGAGTGTCTGTCTGTCTACTATCTTCTTCTTCTTCTTCTTCTTCTTCTTCTTCTTCTTCTTTCATCATCATCATCTTCTTCTTCTTCTTCTTCTTCTTCGTCTTCTTTGCGTTCTTCTTCTTCGCATTCTTATTCTTCTTTGCATTCTTCTTGTTCGCATTCTTCTTCTTTCCATTCTTATTTCCATGTTCTTCTTCTTTGCATTCTTCTTCTTTGCATTCTTCTTTGCATTCTTCTTCTTCTTTGCATTCTTCTTTGCATTCCTCTTTGCATTCCTTTTCTTCTTCTTTGCATTATTCTTTGCATTTTTTTCTTCTTCTTTGCATTCTTCTTCTTCTTTGCATTCTTCTTTCCATTTTTCTTCTTCTTTGCTTTTTTCTTCTTTGCATCCTTCTTCTTCTTCTTTGCGTTGTTCTTCTTTGCATTCTTCTTCTTCTTTTTCTTTGCATTCTTCTTTTCATTCTTCTTTGCATTCTTCTTCTTCTTTTTTGCATCCTTCTTTGCATTTTTCTTCTTCTTTGCTTTCTTCTTCTTTGCATTCTTCTTCTTCTTTGCATTCTTCTTCTTCTTTGCATTCTTCTTTGCAATCTACTTCTTCTTTACATTCTTCTTTGCATTCTTCTTTGAACGCTCAGACAGCAACTATTGTTGTCTGTCTAATAAGCCTTTGACAAGTCAGATCCAGCGCATCCGATTTCAACGTTGTGGGTGTGGGTGTGTGCGCGCGCGCGTGCGCGTGCGTGCGTGCGTGTGTTGGTGCGCGCGCGCGTGCGTGCGTGTGTGTGTGTGTGTGTGTGTGTTTCTGAGTCATATGCAACAAAGAAATTGGGGAGGGGGGAGGGCGGAATTGAGGAAATACATTTTAAAAAAAATTATGTCTGTCAGAATGGGTGTGATAATCACTTCTTACACGGAAATGCCTGGAATAGTGGCTTTGTGACAAGGTAGTTATTTTCTCTGTCTGACATCACTATGCCTTGTAGACAATAGCTATTGTTTCTTGTGGTAGCCTTGGGTTTTGTTCGCTCTTCCGCAGTGATGGTCATTTTCAAAAGATTTTTGTCTTCCCTGTTTCATTAATCTCAGCTGACCATTTTCTTTAATTGACAGCGGAGTGGGCTTTGGGCATGCTCACTGTAGTAAGTCTTCACCGAGTAATTGTTTCTGTATCTCTTGTGCAAGAAGCTTTAGACGGGATAGCCTGGTGGTTACACATGGGGACTGTATTTTTAAAAAAATTTAAAAAGCACATATGTGCTTATTCCATTATCCTCGATATAAAAGAATAAAATAAATAGATAAATATAAATAAATGTATTCGTGATCTGCTGACCCGGGTTCGATTCTCGTTCAAGAGGATTTTTCCTCTGCAGTTAACATCAGTGCCGACTCCACTCTCACCGAAAGTCTTTCGGATGAGACTAGAAACCGAGGTCCCGTGTGCGAACGCACGCAGAACATCTTGCGCACATGTTAAAAACCGTTCCGCCTTTCGGAAGAGTAGGCTATTGTGTGCCGGTGGGAACGGATAACAAAATTAATTTACAAAACTGCATACACACGGGGGCTGGATTGAAAAAAAGCACATGAGTGCTCATTACATTATCCTAGAAATAAAAGAATAAATAAATAAATATTAGGCTTTTCGTGTTTCCTCATAGTCGAGCACTCAGACAGCCATCTATTGTCTGTCATATGGGCGAGAATGCGTTGTGCTGCCGTTAAGCGCCTGACAAGTCAGGCCCAGCATATCCGACTTCCGCATGGCAGAGAATTGTTTTCTTTTGAAGTCTTTCTGGGGAAAAAAGAAAAAGGGAGAATGGACCAAAACGGCAGAAAATAGACGAGACGGAGGTGGTGACAAGAAGAAAAGGAACAACGCAGAAACCAAGAGAGGGATAGAAAAGAGGGAATGCAAAGCACAGAATTTCCAGAAGGCGGAGATGCTATTATACTGACAGCAGCCACCCCCCCCCCCCCCCCCCCCCCCCCCACACACACACACGGAGACTCGTAATTCTTGTGCAAGAAGCTTTATAGGGACTAAAGCAAATGCTACTGTAACTTTTCCCCCCACTCTCTTCGGTGCGATGACGTCATATCTATGATAACATCATCACTCTCTCAAAACTTATTTTGTCGTCAACCAAAAAAAAGGGCCATGAGCATTAAAAGTTGCGCACCTTTTATCTTCTGTACGGCGCATATTCTTCTTATATTCTTTCTTCACAAGTTCTGTTGAACGCCACATTGATTTGATAGAATTATGCTTTTTTTTTAATTTAAATTTTTTAAACTCACTTTTAAAAAAATGGAATACTGTCTTGTCTCTGTCTGTGTGTCTGCTGTCTGTCTGCTCGCTCTCTCTCTCTCTCTCTCTCCCCCCCCCCCCCCCCCCCCCCCCCCAACCTCCCGCCACCCCTATCAGCAGCGAGGCGGGGAGGGGGGGGGGGGAGCGGGAGAGGAGGGGGGGAGGGGGGGGGGTTGTAGACGAAGTTCGGTGCATCAAGCGGCCAACTCGACGTATGGGACTCAGCAGTGAGAGAGGATGACAACGTGAGGAGTGTGTCGCGGAAGAGAAGGTGAGGGGGAATGGGAGAGAGGGGGGGAGCTGTGGGGGGAGGGGGTAGGACATCGTGTGGGAGAGAGAGAGAGAGAGAGAGAGAGAGAGAGAGAGAGAGAGAGAGAGAGAGAGAGAAGGAAGGGAGGAGAGGAGGTGGGTGGGGAGTAGACAGAAGCATGGACGAAGAAGAATAGAGAGAAGGAGAGAGAGAGAGAGAAAAGAGAGAGAGAGAGAGAGAGAGAGAGAGAGAGAGAGAGAGAGAGAGAGAGAGAAGAGAGAGAGAGAGAGGAGAGAGAAGGGAAGGGAAGAGAGGAGAGGGATGGGGAGTAACAGAAGCATGGACGAAGAAGAATAGAGAGAAGGAAGGAGAGGAGAGGAGAGAGAGAGAGAGAGAAAGAGAGAGAGAGAGAGAGAGAGAGTAGTGTGGAAGGAGAGATGGAGGGAGGGAGGTTTGGGCAGTGCAGAGCAGTGCAGAGCAGAGCAGTGCAGTGCAGTGCAGTGCAGCGCAGCGCTCATCGGATCGATAACACAGCACGCTGCAATGAAATGTTATGAGACGCTGCGCAAAGAAATGCACTTCGCCTCTTGTCGCGTCCGGGCCTGAGCGTGCGGTGGTTTAGGGGATCCGACACTGTAAGGGAGGGTGTTTGACAAAAACACAGAGATGTGGTGAGAGAGAGAGAGAGAGAGAGAGAGAGAGAGAGGAGAGAGAGAGAGAGAGGAGGAGGTGGAAAGGGGGGGGGTGGGGGGGAGGGGGAGGGAGGGGGGGGGCGAGAGGAAAAGAGAGAGAGAGAGAGAGACAGAGACAGAGGGGAGGAGGAGGAGAGAGAAAAAGGGCAGTGAGGGAGAGAGAGAGAGGAGGGGATGAGTGAGGAGAGAGATGGGGGGAGAGAGAGAGCGCGCGAGAGCGGCGGAGATAGAGTGTATGTGTTGTGTGTGTGAGAGAGAGAGAGAGGGAGTGACGGTGAGGGGGGGGGGGGGGTGGTGGGGGGGGGGCAGAGCGGGGAGAGAGAGGGAGAGAGAGAGAGAGAGAGCGCGTGTGTGTGACAAAGAGAGAGAGGGAGAGAGAGAGTGTGTGTGTGTGTGTGTGTGAGTATGTGTGTGTGTGTAAAAGAGAGAGGGAGAGAGAGGGAGACAGAGAGAGAGAAAGAGAGAGTGTGTGTGTGTGGTGTAAGTGTGTATGTGTGTGTGTGAATATAAAACGCACAGTACACACACACAACCCCACACACACACACACACACACACACACACACACACACAACACTTTCTGAGAAGCCGAGACCCAGACACAAACAAACACGCAAAGACACAATTTAAACAAGAGACAACCCACCCCCCCCCCAAAAAAAAAAAAAAAAAAAAAACAACAACAACAACCAACCAAACAAACAAAAACAAACCCCAGGCAAACAAACCGAAAAACAAAAACCAAAAAAATACGTAACAAAACACAATCAAACGTGGTCAACTTCGTCAAAGTGGCGAACACCAGATTCCGCCATCATCCAAACTGGTTCGTCAACATGGCAGTAGCGTGTGGGGGTTTGTTTGCACGAATATTGATGGATTGTTATTGATGCAGATTACAGTTTTATACGGACACAGTCTGGCTAAGAGAGAGTGATAGATAAACCCCGAGTGTTTTGTATGCAGCAACTGTTGCTTCGCTTCAATATAGATCTCCTGATACAGTTAGAGTTGTTTGGGGTTGTTTTTTTTTTAAAACACTGATTGGTAGGTAAGGTGGTAATGGTAGAGATTGTGTGGGTGGGTGGGTGGGGGGGGGGGAGTGGTGGTAGTGTGGTGGTAGGGTGGTGGTGGTTGGTGAGTGGTTGAGTCAATGTGTTGTGCTTGTAATGTTTGTGGTAAAAGAGAAGGGGGTGGTGAAAAACCGAGAGACCAGAACAAATCAAATCAGATCATGTCCACTCTTTGTTTTCAAAAATGGTTGATTAGCAGCTTTTAATTTTTTGTTTAAATTTATAATGTTAACTAATATTGAACTCGTCTGTGCACGTGTGTGTGCGTCGCTCGCGCGCGGGCGCGCACAACACAACACACACACACACACCGACGGACACATCACAGCACACGCGCACTCACACACTTGCACGCGCCGCGCGCACACATGCACACACACACACACACACACAACACACACCACATACGCGCCAATTTCTGGGCTGTCCAAACAGATCAAGAGAGAGAAAGAGAGAGAGAAAAGAGAGAGAGAAAACTTATGGAGAGACAAAAGACAGAGAGACAGACAGACAGACAGACAGAGACATATGGGAGACAAAAGACAGACAGACAGACAGCAGACAGACAGAGAGAGAGAGAAGGAAAGAGACCTTTGGAGAGACAAAAGACAGAGAGAGAGAGAGAGAGAGAGAAGTGAGAGAGAGAGAGAGAGAGAGAATCGAGGAGAAGCTAGAGAGGGATAGACTTATGGAGAGACAAAAGACACAAGAGTGAAGAGAGAACACGAACCGAACTCGAACTCGGAATATTTTAATGAAGGGTAATTGGATAAGCCAGAGCTTTCTTTACACCAGGCCCTCATGGGCAAAAAGTGAAACAAACATGAATAAACCAATGATCAACAAATAAAATAGTGGGTCAAAAAGCAATGAAATGAATCAAAACAATTTTTCCATTCAATTATTGGTAAATCAAGAATCAATGAAACCACAAAAAATTAACCATCGATTGAATAAACAAGACCAATTAAACACTGACAACCTCCCCTCCCTACACCCCACTCACTAAACAGACAACCCCCCCCCAAAAATCAGCACACACAAACACGCAACACACAGATATACACAACACAGACATACAAACACACCCACACCCCACACTCACACATAACACACACCGCGCGCGCGCAAAAACCACCCTCACACACACGCACAGCGCGCAAGCACACTCACACACAACCTTACTCACACACAAACTGTACGTACGCGCGCGCGCACAACACACACACACACACACCCACACATTTGCGTGTACATATGCACAGACACGACACACACATCTCCTCAAATTTTTACATCCTCACATTAAATTTTTTATATAGCCTTACGTCTAATCTCCAAAGTATCATAGCCACACATTGCACGCATCAAACATGAGCATTAGTTGACGCATGAAAATAACAGACAACATCCCCCCAAAAACAAACAACAACAACAAAAACAAAAAACAAAAAAAAACAAAAAAAAACAACAACAAAACAAAAAAACAACCAACCCACAACATCCACACCAACACCCGGAACAAACAAACAGTAGAGCATCAGCACACACACCCACACACTACCACACACACACACACACACACACACACACACACACACACACACACACACACACACACACACCACACAACAACACACACACACACACACACACACACACACACACACACACACACACACAGAGAACAATAAGCATGCTCACCCCAATGTATATTACAGAAATTAACCAAGTGGTGTGTGGTACGCTTATTTAAAAGAGGAATATGCTACTTTCCTCTTTTATAAAGACTGGATTTCGTTTCCATAATTTGCTGCCAGAATAACAAGAGATGACATGAATAGATCGGTTCTTGACGAGGATATCAACACTACTTTTGTTACGAAGCAGTTTTTACCAGGAACCTCTGACAAAGATAAGAGGAGCTAGTTTATTCATGATCTTGATACATAAATACACCTTTATTAAAAGAGCCAAAAGTAACTAAAAGGAAGAATTTTTAACTCTTTGTAGCTATTAGTTTCTAAGGATGTATTATCTAAGGAGAATTAACTGAGAGACCGTAATACTCTCTCAAGTTGTCGTATACAGTTTTTACTTGCCAAATCCCCGCATGTAGATGCATAGTCAAGATCAGGGTTTTTTTTTAAGCATAGAAGAATAGTTTTTGAGTAAGTGAACAGAAATGTTTTTTCGATTAAGCTGGAAGAGAGAGAGAGAGAGGTTTTGGAGAGACAAAAGACAGAAAAGAGAGAGAGAGGGGGGGGGGGGGGGGGGGGGGGGGGGGGGGGGGGAAAATGAATTCAGAAGGTTTAGGAAGTTTGAAGGAAAGTGGGGGGGGATACTATTTTTATACTGACAGATCCCTGGAATTCTTTCCCCACTGGGGTATGAAGCCAGTCGTACAAGTCCGTCCTGTCTGTCTGTCGCCCCCTTTACCTTGCTGGTGACTACTCTTCTCTCGCAGATGCTGGCAACAAAAAAAACCTACCATGTGTGTTTGTAAAAATCAGCTTACGCTCTCTCTCTCTCTCTCTCTCTCTCCTTTTCCCCTCTCTCTCTCCTCTCTCTCTCTCTCCTCTCTCTCTCTCTCTCTGTGGGCTCTGTCTCTCTCTCTCTCTCGCTCTCTGTCTCTGTCTTCTCTCTCGCTCTCTGTCTTGTCTGTCTTCTCTCCTCCTCTCCTCTCTCTCTCTCTTCTCTCTCTCCTCCCCTCTCTCGCCCCTTTTTCCTCTCTCTCTCCGCTGTCTCCCCTCCTTGTCCTCGCTGTCTCCTGTCTCTGTCTCTGTCTCTTCTTTTCCCCCCTCTCTCTCTCTCGCTCTCTCCTCTCTCTTTTCTCTTTTCTCTCTCTCTCTCCTCTCTCTTTCTCTCAGTGGAGACGGATTCCGTTGGATTGGTTAGTAGATTGGCCGTTTGATTGTTTGTTTGTTTGGGTGGAAGTGGTGGGCGTGGGTGGGTTTTTTTTCGGCTGGTTTTCCTAGGTTCACCAATAGTGAGATTTTTCGTATACGACCATTTTGTTGTTTTTGGGTTGGTTTTTTGTGGGTTTTTTTTTTTGTTGTTGGTTTTTTTGGGGGGGTTGTTGTGTGTGGGTTTTTTTGGGGGGAGGGGTTGTTTGGGTTTGTTTTGTTTTTTTGGGGTTTTTTTTTTGTTTTGTTTTTTGGTTTTTTGGGGGGAGGGGTGTGACGACCATTCATGTAGCCGATTCGGGGTTCAGGAATAGCTTTTTTCTTTGTCATGCAGGCTATTGTGTGTGTTGTGTGTGTGTGTGTGTGTGTGTTGTGTGGTGTGTGGGGGTGTGTGTTGTGTGTGTGTGTGTGTGTGTGTGTGTGTACATTAAGACTTGTTTTGAACTATTACTTGCTATTGGTTGCATGACTGTGTAGAATGAGTTGAGTGCCAGCGCTTTTTATTTGTCTGTGCAAGGTACAAACGCTATAAAAATCCATTTTTTATTATTATATTAATTATTATTATTTATTATTATTATTATCATTATTATTGTTATCTATATTATTGTAATTAGTAGTAGTAGTAGTAGTAGTAGTATTTATCGTTCAGAAACAGTTTAGCATCCTAAAACTCCTGATACCCAGAGTTCTTTTGTATCTTGTGATGTATCGTTTGTTGCTGTCTTTCTTTTTTTTTTTGAGGAAGAAGAGAGGGGGGGGCGTGGAGGAGGGAAGGGTTGCACAGTCCCTAAATCGGAAATCTCTGCTGGGACGCAAATACAACAACAACAATAACGACGACGACAACAACAAGAGGGGTTGGGGTGGTTGATGTGGTTTGTGATGATGGGGGACAGAAGGTGGGTGGTAGGCTGGGAATAAAAGGTGGCGATTCAGTACCCAAAGTCAGGCTTTGGGAAGAGGGAAACAAAAGCTTTCGTTTTCTTTTTCTTTCTTTCTTCTTCTTCTTCTTCTCTTCTTCTTCTTCTTCTTCTTCTTTCTTCTTCTTCTTCTTCTTCTTCTTCTTCTTCTTCTTTCTTCTTCTTCTCTCTTCTTCTTTTCTTCTCTCTCTCTCCTCTTCTCTCTGTCTCTCTCAGAGATAGGTGACGTTTGCTTGTGTTTGCGTTGCCCTGAAGCACTCAACGCTGTAGTTACCTTCGGTATTGAAGGACATTTGAACAGTTATAGGCTAGTGCCTCTCTATTCATCCATTCCCTAAAACCTACCTATCTGCTTACCTACCTGTCTACCTACCTACCTACCTACCGACTTATTCATCCATCCATCTATCCATCTATCTATGTAATTATCAATCCATCCATCTATCTATAATAATAATAATAATAATAATAATAATAATAATAATAATAATAATAATAATAATAATAATAATAATAATAATAATGTATGGAATTTATATAGCGCTGAATCTTGTAAAGCAACAAATCAAAGCGCTCAGATTTTCATTTCATACCACTTTAATCTACGGCAGATTTTCTCCGTTGAAATTCGGGCTGCTCTCTCCCGGGAGACGCGTCGCCACAAGAGCAGCGCACCCTTTTTTTTTTTTTTTTCCTGTCTGCAACTGTATTTGTTTCCCTATCAGAGTGGCTTTTTTTCTAAGAATTTTGCCAGGGACAACTCTCTTGTTGCCGTGGGTTTTTTTACGTGCGCTAAATAATTACGTGTAACACACGGGACCTCGGTTT
>CM054134.1:75698125-75700625 GCA_028751875.1 Rapana venosa | reverse complement strand
AATGTCAAAGTCCTTCGGATGAGACTATAAACCGAGGCCCCGTGTTCGAACACATGCAGAACATCTTGCGCACACGTTAAATCCTGTTCCGCTTTTCGGAAGAGTAGGCCATTGTGTGCCGGTGGAAACAGATGACAAAACTTACAAAACCGCATACACACGGGGACTGGATGTAAAAAAGCACATGAGTGCTTATTCCATTATCCTCGATGTAAAAGAATAAATAAAAATGAAATAAACCAGTATGTTTCCCCAAGGTTATGAGTGGCTTTTCTGTCTACACAATTTTTAGCCAGTGACAGCTCCCTAGTTGCCATTGGTATGTTGCTGTTGTTGCTGTTGTTGTTGTTGTTGTTGTTGTTGTTGCTTTTGTTTACGCATGTCGAATGTATGCTGAGTCCTTCGGATGAGACTATACACTGAGGTCTTGTGTGCGACCACGCGCGCACGCAGAGCAGCTTGCGCGCACGTTAAAACCTACTTTGCCTTTCAAAAGAGTAGGCCATTCCTGACGCTAACAACGGATGACAACCCCCTACCCCCCAAAAAACAACGAACCAAACAACAACAAAACAAACAAACAATCAACAAAACCCCTCAAAACAACTAAAACCCGCATGCACACTGGTTGGTGTTGTGTTTAGACATCATCCCCGAAGTCAGAGTGTGGCTACCTTAATGGTGGGCAAAAGCGGTCGCATACGCAAACAATCTCACCATTGCTGCACCTCGGAACTCTAGCCAAGGAACAAAAACAAAACAAAAAAGTGTGCTGTACAGGGACTTCGCTTTATTGTCTGGCCCGAAAGACTTATTTCCCAGACCACATCAAAAGATCTGATGGATGAGGGGAAAAGCACAGTTGCAGGGTGGAATCGAACTCGCCACCTCTCGTTCTCTGGACAGATGTGTAACATACCAGACCCCTGGTTCACCAGAAAACCAGCAAAATTGTAATCACATTACCGAGCATCTTTCTTCTGTCAATATTTGTATCGTTGTGTGTACTTTCGAATTTTAACACAGATTTTTTTTTTTAATAAACGGAGCTACCCTGTTCTTTACATTTGTAAAGAAGATGAGTTAGTATCCCAATGTTATTTTTTCTTTTCTTTTTCTATTTTTCAATTCTCGGCTAGAGTTCGACCTTTTCCCAATCCTTAAACGTCTTTTTTTCCTTATACAACCGTTTGTTGTTGTTTTTGACCCCCCATTAAGGTAGCTGTAGTCGGGAATAAATATCTTTCATCTCTACGAATGTTGTTATGAGTTTACTTATTCAGATTCCGTCTTCCCCCTAATTGTAAACAGTTGCTAAAATAAAAAATAACAAAATGTTTTCTACAAAAGATGATTTTCACAAAACGATTCAGACAACAACAAAGAATGTTCTCAAAGGGAGATCATGTTTCACAAAACCTGCTTTGTATTTTAATGGGAAGTAATCAAATCCGCCAAAAAAAAGGGGGCATTGCTTTCTGTGTTCCAGTTCTTTTGTTGTTGTTGTTGTTTGTTAGTCTTGTTGGGTTTTTTTCTTTCTCACGGGTTCTGATGTCTATAGAAACAAGACAGTCACCTTGTGATGTGTCCTGTGACTTATACAATACGGAGTTTCAAAACACGTCAAAATACGACAGAAATAAAAAAACAAATGAAAACAAAACCTCAGTGAAAAATAAATAACAACGAACTCTTATCAACCAACCAAACAAAAGGGAGAAAATAATCCCTTAAAATTATCTCCCCTGCTCTTCTGTCTTTCCTACTTTCTTCGTTGCTTTTGGGGGGGGGGTATTTTTCTTTCTTTTTTATTTTTTTTTTATTTGTTAATTTTTTCCCACTCTCTGTTGTTTATTCAATCATTCATTTGTTACCCTCTTTTCTTTTTTTTTTCTTTCTTTTTTTTTTGCAGGCACGGGGGGTTTGGTAAAAAAGTAGAAACATAACACAGAAGACAGACAGACAAAACAGACAACAGAAGATAAAGATAGATTATAGAAAATAATCCCCGAAAAAAACAGGCAGGAAAAAAGTTAAAGAGAACAGGTATACCTGAACATTTTTGGCAATTTAACACCCCGCGGCACAAACACACACACCCCACCCTCCCCCTCTTTTTCCCCCTCCCCTCTTTTCTCTCTCCCCTCTCCCTCTCTCTTTTTTCTCTCTCTCCCCCCCCCCCTTTTTTTTTTTTTTTTCTCTCCCCTTTTCCCCCTTTTTTCCTTTCTCTCTTTTTCTTTTTTTTTTGGTCAAAAAAAAAAATTTAAAATTTTTATTTATATACATATTTAAAATTTATAAAATAAAAAAAATTTTAAAAAATTTTTATTAAATTTTTTTTTTTTTTATTTTAAATTTTTTTATTTTTTACCCAAAAATCTCTCCTCTCTCTCTCTCTCTCCCCCTTCCCCCTTTTTCTCTTTTCCCCTTCTCCTCCTCTCCCCCTCTCTCCCCTCTCTCTCTTTAATTTGTTTTTGCTTTTGCTTTTTTATATTTTTTT
>CM054134.1:75683125-75690625 GCA_028751875.1 Rapana venosa | reverse complement strand
AAGAAGAAGAAAAGAAGAAGAAGAAGAAGAAGAAGAAGAAGAAGAAGAAGAAGAAGAAGAAGAGAAAAGAAGAACAAGAACAAGAACAAGAACAAGAAGGAAGAGGAGAAGAAGAAGAAGAAAAAAATTTTAGAGAGTGGCTGGAAGGAGAACAGGATAGGGGGGTTAAAAAAAAGGAAACAAAAAAAAAAAAAAAAGAAACGGAAAAACGGGGGGGAAAGGGGAGAAAAGATTGGGAGTGGTGGGGTTGTGAGGGGGGGGGGGGGGGGGGGGGGGGGGGGGGGGGGGGAGGGAAGGATAAAATGTTGATAGCTTTGCACTTTTGCTTCTCTGTCTCTCTGCCTCTGTTCATCTATCTGTCTATCTCTCTCTCTCCCATCACCCCCACCCCCCCCTCCCCGTCTCTCTCTCTCTCTCTCTCTCCCATCCCCCCTCTCTCTCTCTCCCCTCCCCCCCCTCTCTCTCCCCTCTCTCCCCTTCTCTCCTCCTCTCTCCTCTCTCCCCCTCTCTCTCCCCTCTCTCTCCCCCTCCCCTCCCCCTCTCCCCTCTCCCTCTCCCTCTCCCCCCCCTCTCTCTCTCTGTGGTATTTGATATCTTGTTGTTTCTTGCGTCTGTTTCTGTTTTTTAATCTGATTTAATTGTGTGGAGTAAAATCGAAAGAGTACGTTAGAAATGACGAAAGGAGATTTTGCTCATTTCTTTGTTTGCTCCTTCCTTTGTTTGTTTGTTTGTTTGTTTACGGTTTGCTTTTTATGCCACGATTTGTTTTCCCGATTTGTTGTTTGGCTTTCGGGCTTGTGCATTCGTTGTTGTCGTTGTCGTTGTCGTTATTGTTGTTGTTGTTTCTTAATTTGCTGTTATTGTTGTTGTAGGTGGTGGTGGTGGTGGTGGTGGGGGTGGTGATGGTGGGGGTGGTGGGTGGTGGTAATAGTGCACCCGGTTATCAATCTTTGTTTTTATTGTCGTTAGCATTGTTATTTGTTTGGAATGCGCGCGCGCGCACTCGCGCGCGCGTGTGTTTTGTGTATGTGTGGTGCGTGTTGGTGTGTGTGTGTTTATAAGTGTGTGACCGTGCGTGCCTACGTGTGTGCGTGCCTCTGTGTGTGTGCGTGCGCGCGTGCGTGCTTCTGTGTGTGTGTGCTTGCGCGTGCGTGCCTCTGTGTGTCTGTGTGTATGTGCGTACGTATGTGTATAAGTGTGAGTAAGTGTATATGTTGTGTTTGGGTTTTGGTTTCGGGTTTTGTTGTTGTTGTTTGTTTTGTTTTGTTTGGGGTTTTTTTTGGGGGGTAGCTTTTAAAAAAAAAACACTTTTTATTTTGTGATGGTTTTGTTTAGGTCGTTGCACAACCGTCAGCTCGATGTGACGCAATAGCACGGAGATAGTCTGTCTGTCTGTCTGTCTGTCTGTCCGTCACATTAGCTGTAAGGCGATGTGTGGAAACGATTTGTGTTTTTACCTCCTTAGCATCAGGAGAGAGGAGAGAAGAGAGAGAGAGAGAGAGAGAGAGAGAGAAGAGAGGGAGAGAGAGAGAGAGAGAGAGAGATGAGAGAGCGAGAGAGAGAGAGAGAGAGAGGCGAGAGAGAGAGAGAGAAGAGAGAGAGAGAGAGAGGAGGAGAGGGGGAGGGTGGATAATGAATTAATAGGCTGCGGTTTGTGCCAAGCTTCGCAGAGTGGAGGAGGGACTAGAGAGAATTAGAGAAGTGTGTGTGTGTGTGTGTGTGGGGGGGGGGGGGAGGGGGGGGGGGGGGAGGAGGGCGTAGGGGGTTCGGAAAGGGGTTGGGGGGGGGGGGGGGGGGGGAGGGGTTGTGGGAGGGTGATTGTGATTTTTGTTTGTTTGTTTGTTGATTTGTTGATGTCGGTGTTGTTGTTGTTGTTGCTGTTGCTGCTGCTGATGCTGATGCTGTTGTTGTTGTTGCTGATGCTGTTGCTGTTGCTGCTGCTGTTGCTTCTTTTGCGGCTTCTTTTGCTGCTGCTGCTTTTTTGTTTTTTCCCTGTCTCTTTGTCCAAACTTTCTCGTGTTTGTTTCTTTTCTTTTTTTTTGGGCAAACCTGCCTGCCTGTTTGTCTTTCGGTGCCCTGGGGATTCTGTCTCGTCCTCTTTCCGGTTCCTGTCTTTTTTCGGTCTTTTTGTCTGTTCTTCTTTCTGCCTGGCTGTTTTCCTGTTCGTCATCTTGTTGGGCCCCCTTTCCCGCATCCTTTTTCCGGGGTTTTTTCTTTTTCTGAAATGTCAGTCAGTCAGTCTGTCTGCCTTTCGGGTCGCTGCCCTGCCTGCCTCCCTTCTGTCTATGTCTGTTTTTCGGGTCAGTCAGTCATCAGTCTGTCGGGCTGCCCTGTCAGCGTCGGTTTTTTCTTCTTCTAGGGGGGGCGGGGGGTCTTTTCTGTCTGACTTTCGTCTGTCGTCAGTCTGTCCGCCCCTCCGTCCATCCATCCATCCTTTCCAAACCCGACCGTCTGCCACTTGTTTTCCTTTCTGTCCGCCCCGGCCGTCTGCCCGGGTCCGTCCGTCTGCCCGGGCCGCCCGTCCGTCCGTCGGCCCGGGCCGTCCGTCCATTCGCCCCTGGATTCTGTCCGTCCTTTCCGTCCTCGGGGATGTCTTTCCGCCGTCCGTCCGTCGGTCTGTCCGTTCGTCGGGCTCTCGGCCTTTCCGCCCCTTTCGCCCCTCTGTCTGTCTTTTCTGTCTGTCTGCCCGCCCCGTCTGTCTGTCCGCCGTCTGCCCTTGCTGTCCGTCCGCCCGGGTCCATCCGTCCGTCTGTCTGTGTGCCCCGCCCCCATCGGGTTCCGGGCCGGGCGGTCTGTCCGTCCGCCCCTGTCCGCCCCGTCCGCTTCCGTCTGTAGGCCGCCCTCTGTCCGTCCCCCCGTCCGCCCGGGGCCCCCCCGGGTCTGTCTGCCCTTTTTTTGGGGCGATCATTTTCCTGCAGACCTTTCCCTTCACCCTCACCAAACGACTCGGTGAAAAGATACACAAAACCCCTCTTCCCTCCCTTTGGCCTTCTCCCCCCCCCCCCCCCTTCCCCCCCCACCCCCCCCCCCCATCCACCCAAAATTCCCCCTCGTTTTCCTTTTTGGCACTATTTTCCCCTCCCCGGGGCCCCTTTCCCACCCAACCCCCCCCCCCCCTTCCCCCCCCCCCCCCCCCCCCCACCCCCCTTTCCATT
The DNA here is from genome assembly GCA_028751875.1 of Rapana venosa. NCBI lineage: Eukaryota > Metazoa > Mollusca > Gastropoda > Neogastropoda > Muricidae > Rapana > Rapana venosa. Next base: position 75,687,470 of record CM054134.1, on the reverse strand, counting down.
TTTTTTTTTTTTTCACCCATAAAATTTTGGGTTTTGGGTTTTTGGGGTTTTGTTTTTTTTTCTTAGCTATTCCACCCCTTCCTTCATTCTCCCAAAAAAAGGGTGTATTTTAAACTTTTTTTTTCCCTGTTACTTTGGGGAGTGGTTTGGTGGTGTGGGGGGGGTTTTTTTTGTGTGTGGGGGTTTTGGTGTTGTGTGTTTTGTTTGTGTGTTTTGTGTTGGTGTTTGTGTGTGTTGTTTTGTGTGTGGGGTTTGTGTTGTGTGTGAGGGGTGTGTGTTTGCGGTGAGGGTATGTGTAGGGTGCGTCGTGTGGGGGGGGGGCGTGTTTTTGTTTTGTGGGTGTGTGTGCACGTGTGGGGTGAGGTGGGGTTTGTTTTTTGGGGGTTTTTTTGGGGGTTTTGGTGTTTTGGTGGGGTTTTTGTGTGCGTATGTGGTGTAAAAGGGTTTTTAACGGGTGTGTGGGGTTGGGGGTGTGTTTGTTTTTGTCCCGGGAATGTTATGTCTGCGTCCCGTGCGTGCGTGCCCCTATGTGTGTGGGTGTGTGGCTTGCTGCACGATGTGTTTTAATATTGTGTGTAAATGTGTGTGTTTAAGCTTTGCAAAAAAACCAGCCTTTCCCACATGAGGTGGGGGTTTTTGTCTGAGCGGGGGAAAGGGGGTGGGTATGGGGGCCGAAAAATTTTGATCTAGAGAGAGGGGGGGGGGGGGTAAGGGCTGAGAGAGAGAAAATGGGGAGAGAGAGGGGGGGGGGGGGAAAGGAGAGGGGAAGGAGGAGGGTGAGAGAGAGGAGGGGGGTGAAAAGAGAGGAGGGGGTGAGAGAGAGAGAGGGGGGAGAGAGAGGAAGGGATGGAGAGGGGGTAGAGAGAAAAGGTGGAGAAAAGGGGGGGGAAGGGGGGAGAGAGAGGAGGGTGAGAGAGAGAGGAGGAAGGGAGGGGGGGGGTAGAGAGAGAAAGGTGGGAGAGAGGGGGGGGAGGAGGGAAAAGGGGAGGGTGAAGGGGAGAGAGAGGAAGGGAGGGAAGGGGGGGTAGAGGAGAAAGGGGGGGAGAGAGAGGGGGGGGGGGGGAAGAGGAAGGGGAGGAGAGAGGGGGAAAAGGGGGGGGGGGGGTAGAGAGAAAAGGTGAGAGAGAGAGGGGAAGGGGGGAGAAGAGGAGGGTGAGAGAGAAGGGGGAAAAGGGAAGGGAGGGGGGGTAAAAAGAGAGAAAGGTGAGAGGAGGGGGAAAAAAAAGGGAGGGAGGGGAGAGAGAGAGAGAAAGAGGAAGGGAGGGAGGGGGGGTAGAGAGAAAAAGGTGAGAGAAAGGGGGGGGGGAAAGGGAGAGGAGGAGGTGAGGAGAAGAGAGGGGGAAAGGGGAGGGAGAGGGGTAAAAAGAAAAAAGGGTTTAAGAGAGAAGAGGGAGGGAGATGGGAAAGGGGGGGGGGGGGGGGAAGGGAGAGGGAGACCCCAAGAGAGAGAGACAGGGGAGAGAGAGATGAGAAAAGAGTTTTTATGTATTCTTCTTTTTTCGAGGATAGGGGCTAAGAAACGGGGCTCGTGTGCTTTTGTTTCCCCCATCCACTCCCCGTGTTACGCAGTTTTGAAATTTTGGGCCCCCCCGGGAGAGGAAAGAGAGAGAGAGAAGACAGAGAGAAGTGGGGGAGAGAGACAGAGAGAGAGAAACAGAAAGACAGACAAAAGAAGAGACAGACAAAACAGAAGAGAGAGGGGGAAGGAGCCCGAGAGAGACAGACATAGAGAGAGAGAGTGGGAGAAGACAGACCGAGAGGAAGAGAGAGAGGGGGGAAGAGAGAGAGGGGGAAGAGAAGACAGCCCAAGAGAGAGAGTGGGAAAGACAGAGAGAGAGAAAACAGACAGACAGCAGAGAGGGGAGAGGAGTGGGAGAGAAAACAGAGAGAAAACAGACAGAGAGAAAAGAGAGAGGGGGGGAGAGAGAGGGGGGAAAAGACAGACAGACCCCGAGAGAGACAGAACAGACAAGAGAAAAGGGGAGTTTAGAATGGGAGAAAAGAAAAAAGAGAGAGAGAGTGGGAAACCCAGACAGCCCAGAAGAGAGAGAGAGCCCAGAGGAGAGGGGGGGGAGAGAGAGAGAGAGAAAAGAGGAGACAGAAAAGCCAGCCTGACAGCCCAGAAGGAGTGGAGATAAGGAAGTTGGGGGGGGGGGGGGGGGGAGTGAAAAGGAGAGAGAGAAGCATGAAGACAGTGGAGAAAAGGCCCCGGTGAATGCAAGGCAGCTGGGCACATGTTTTCTCAAACAACATCTGGCACCTAGCACGCAATGGCCGCCGAACTGGCGATATGTTTGAGGTGTTAAGGATGACTGACGGCAATGACGACAACGACAATAACGATGAAGGTGATGAGGATCTGAAGGGGGAGGAGGAGGAGGAGGAGGAAGAGAAGGATGATAACAATGATGCTGACGATGATGATGATGATGATGACGATGATGTGATGATGATGATGTGATGGTGATGATGCGATGGTGATGGTGAGAAGGAGGAGGAGGACGACGATGGTGATGATGATGATGATGATGATTACAGTGACGACGATGATGATAATGATGAGGAGAAGGATTACACTAGTGTTCACAACGACAACGACGACGACGACGACGAAGATGATGATGATGATGATGTTGATGATGACGATGACGACGATTACGATAATGATGAGGATGATGATTACACTAATGGTGACGACGAGACAACGACAATGATGATTATGATGATGATGATGACGACGACGACGACGACGATGCTGTTTGTTATGTGGAGAAGGGAGATACGACGATGACGACGAGGTATTGAGAAGACGACACCACAGATGCACCACTGATGATGATGGTGGCGATGACAATGACCATGATAATGATGATAACGATGACGACGATGGCAGTGACGACTACAATTAGAATATAGACGACTACGATGATGAAAATAATGAACAGGAGGAGGAGGAGGAGGAAGAGGATGAAGAAAACGCCGACGAAGATAATGATGATAGAAATCTCTCTTTTTTCTTGTTCTTTTGTTTTGGTTTGTTGGTTGTTGGTGGGTTCTTTTTTTTGCAGCAGCGGATGAGTCCAACAATAAGGTCTTTGTTTTGTTGGTTGGTTGGTTTGGTTTGTTTGGTTCAAACAAAACTTTTTAAAATATATTTGTGTTTTTTTTATGTTATTCTCTTATATCGAGAATAATGGAATAAGCACTTGTGTGCATTTTTACACCCAGTCCCCGTGTGTATGCGTTTTTGTACATTCTGTCATCTGTTCCCACCGGCACACAATGGTCTACTCTTACGAAAAGCGGAACAGGATTTCACGTGTGCGCAAGATGTCCCGCGTGCGTTGGCACACGGGGCCTCGGTTTATAGGCTCATCCGAAGGACTTTTTGATGTCTAGACCAACATAGTACCACTATATGAAATTAGTACAAACAAGCAATGCTTATATGAATACTCTATAGCATGCGTGTGCATAAAACATAATAGGCTGCAGCTGAACATTAGGTCACTTCAATCAAGCATGTCATTGTTTGGCTTCAACAGAATGTTATTCCAGAAAGGTGTTACAAAGACACAGATATACTCTTGACAGGACAACAAAGTAAGCGTCATCATTTACGATACACACCTTGTGACGGATGGCTTCACAGTATCAATAACAGACGACCTATTAGTCATTTACCTTTATTAACGACGGGACATGCTTGTTGTTTGCGTTATTGTTTTCTAATGTGGCAAGGCCTTACTAGTTGATGCTCTGTAATCAGAGAAAAAGAGAATACACTAAAAACAACAAAGCACAAAACTACAAAAACTAACACCTCCCTCCGGATGGACAAACAGACGGAAATAAAAGCAGAGAAAGACAGGGAGAGGCACAGAGAAAGAGAACTATGAACTAGTTTCATAGTGCGTGGGACTCAGGCCTCAAAAGAAGGTAGGAGGCAACGGACTTTTAACCCACTGTGTATTTATTCTATCGTCGAAGTCCAGCTACCGTAATGACGAGTATAAAAAAAAACAACTGTCGCGTATGTGAACGTCTCACCACTTTAAAACAGATATACATTCCCACCTTCTGTGACTTAGCAGACAGGACAAAAACAAACAGAAACGAATAGACGAAAGAAATATATGGTGATACACGGAAAATATGATGAGCGTTGACAAGCCACATTCAACAGGTCGTTTCCAGATGTAAGTTATGCTTTTCTACACCTCCGTTCCCACTCCCGAGGCCTAAAAAGCATCTCCATCTCTTCCCCCTTGGGTTGCGGGGCTAATAACCATGGCGATTTTTTCAGATTTGGGCTGGCAACTTGCCTAGAGAAAGTTGGTTGCGG
>CM054134.1:75668125-75675625 GCA_028751875.1 Rapana venosa | reverse complement strand
CTCCCCGGGGAAAGCGCATCGCCGCAGGAGTAGCGCCACCTATTTCTTCCCTTTTTGGGGGGGTCTTTTTCCTGTCTGCAACTGTATTTGTTTCCCTATCAGAGTGGCTTTTCTTTCTACAGAAGTTTTCCAGGGAAATCTCTCTTGTTGCCGTGGGTTCTTTTATATTCGCTAAATAATTATGTGTAACACACGGGACCTCGGTTTATCGTCCCATCCGAAAGACTAGCACCCAGACCACCACTCATGGTCTAATGGATGTGGGAAAAATTTGGGGGCCCAAACGGGGATCGAACCACCGCACACCTCGGACCCGGACTTTTCGCTTTCTAGGCAGGCGCGTTACCTCTAGACCACCGATCCACTGAGTGCATGTGTGCGTGTGGGCGCGCGTGCACACACGCGTGTGAGGACACACACTTGTGCGTGCATACGTGTGTGTGTGCGTGTGCGCGCGCGAGAGAGAGAGGGAGAGGGTACATATGCATGCGTGTATGCATGCGGATTGTGTAAGTGTGCGTGTGAGTTCCGACGTTTACGCTTCGCCACATGGTTTACCTTACTCTAACATCTCTCTGTATAGACATGCTTTGTGTTACCTTCCCGAATTGGCGAGAAACAGACAGAGAGACAGACAGAGAGACGAGACAGAAGACAGACAGACAGGAGACAGACAGAGAGACAGACAAACAGAAGATAGACAGACAGACAGAGAGAAATTGACACAGAGAGAGAATGAATGGATGCATGGATGGATGGATAGATGGATGGATGGATGAATGGATGGATGGGTGGATGGATGAATGGATGAATGGGTGGGTGGATGGTTGGATGGATGAATGAATGAATCTTTATTTTCCAAGGGTAACAGAATAAGCAAGAGAGAGGGACAGACAGACGGACAGACAGACAGACAGAGAGAAAGAGACAGACAGACAGACAGAGACAGAGAGACAGACAGACAGACAGAGAAGATATTTATTATTTTTTTAATTTTTTTTATTCTTTTTTTATATCGAGGATAATGGAACAAGCACTTATGTGCTTTTTTACAGAATGAGAGAGAGAGAGATACAGAGAGAGAGAGAGACAGAGAGAAAGACAGACAGACAGAGATTTCAGACTTATACTGTACAGCGATCGGCCTTAAGCCACAATACAAAGGCAAACTCTGGTCATAGGGAATAGGCGGATGGCAAGTGTTGTATACATTTTTATTTATTACTACCAACATAGAGATGTTGAAAGTTCATAATAATGTGTCACGATGATAATGCAACTAGGAAGAATATCACATCAGCCATAACATGAATTTTCAGTGGTGGAACAGAGAGAGAGAGGGAGGGAGGGAGAGAGAACAGTTTTGAACTCTTTTTTTTTGGGGGGGGGGGAACAATTTTTCTTTTTCAGAGGGTAAGCATTGCATGCTTTTTTTTACATCCAGCCCTCAAAAAACAAAAACAAAAATAAGAAGAAGGGACAAATATGCATAATGACATAGAACTGCATGGAAAACAATACACACACAGACGCACGCACACACATACTGGAAGGCAAGCAAAATAATTGAGAACACCACTTAGAGAGAGAAAGAGAGAGAGAGAGAGAGAGAGAGAGAGAGAGAGAGAGAGAGAGAGAGAGAGAGAGAGATGAGAGAGAGAGGAGAGAGAGAGAGCGAGCTAAAATATACTCAGAAATAATGGAAAACAAACCCTCAAAACAAAAAACAGATTAATAGGAATGGATATTAACAAAAACTAACTATACCATCTGCGAAGACAATTTATGAAACTGAAAACTACTAGCGGTTTGGTCAGAGAGAGAGAGAGAGAGAGGAGAGAGAGGAGAGGAGAGAGGAGAGAGATGAGAGAGAGAGAGAGAGAGGGGAGGTGGGGGGGGGGGGGGGGGAGAGAGAGAATATCCGTTAGTAGAGTGTGTGGTATGCGATGTATGCATGGACCACACGTGTGGAAAGACAGCATAGCAGTCATCAATATTTATTATTCTTGTGTGTTGTGTTGCTCGCACAGTACAGTTTGTTGTATGCTGTGTGTGTTTGTTTGTGTGTGTGTGTGTGTGTGGTTTTCTACATCTGTTTAGTGTTATGTGTGTGTTGGGAGGGGGAGGCGGTAGGGGATGTGTGTCTGTATGTGTGTGTTTATGTTTGTGTGTGTGTTTTGTGTGTGTGTTTGTGTGTAGCAAAGTGACTCTCTAGTGTAGTGTTCCGTGTACTACATTGGAAAACGATCATTCTCGGTGTCCCGATGTGCAAAAACTTCATCTCTTATCTATTTGTCATGACCCTACAATAGGAAAAAAAAGAATCTTTTTGTACGCTCGATTATCACTGTGGAAAAAAGAGTAATAACTAATTTACTAGGGAAAACACTCTTTGCGCTTGAAAGTGTGAAAAAAGGATTCTCTCTAACATATGAATCGTTTGTCCTTCAATGAGAAGTGAAGATTAGTTAGCGCTATATGCTCAAATATCGAATACTTACTCTGTAAATCATCACACTTTTAAACTGGAAATAGATAAAACGAATCGCTATATATTATCGATCAACTGTGAAAGCATGACTGTCTAATCTATTGTTTATTCATACTCGCATAGAATTTAAAAAATCTTTCTACATGCTCAACAAACAAGAAAGAAAACTATCCCTCTACTTCATTTCACTTGAAGTGCTGTATTTACTCGAATCTCGAAAAGATTTACTCTTTAATTTATTGTGTATTTATACCTGTTTAAAAACCATTAAATCACTGCATATGCTCGAAAGAAAAAAAATAAGTGACTCTGTAATTGTATTGTTCATTCAAAGTTATAGCGTACCGCATACACACGGGGACTGGATGTTTTTAAAAAAAGGTAAATGAGTGCTTGTTCCATTATTCTCGATATAAAACAATAAAATAAAAACCTTTAAATAGAATTTCTTAATTTTAAAAAATCGCCTGATATTTTTTCTTTTAAAAAAACAACTAAATCTCTATCTTTCTCCTCGTATATAGTTACTACACTACCAAAAACTAAACCTGTCTTACATTACAAAAAAAAGATTTGTTGCTTTACAAGATTCAGCGCTATATAAATTCCATACATTATTATTATTATTATTAAATCTCCAATAATATTTGGTTGGTAGTCAGCGGTTGGCTCAGCGAGAGAGGCCAGACAGACAGACAGACGGACAAGAAGAAAAAAACAGTCAGGCAGGCAGTCAAGGCAGTCAGCCAATCGATTGACAGACTTGGGGCGGTGTAAATCTCCTGGTCGCTCTGACGTTGGCCATAATCTGATTGCTGAATACTTTGCTGACCACACGCTAGGTCGTTCACCTGTGTCCGAGCATAATGACCAGACAGAACTCACCCCATCTCTTCCCTCCCCTCCCCCCCTCCTGTCGTCCCTCCTCACTCCCCGCTTTCTTACTATCCCCCCTACCACCTCCACCCCCACCCCCACCACCACCACCACTACTACCACCACCACAACTCAGCTACCCTACCCCATCCCTAACCCTCTCTCTGTTCCTTTGCTCCTTTCACCTCTAGTACTTTTTATCCTTCGATTGTCTTTTGCTTCTCATGCAGTCTGTTCCTGCTCTCTCTCTCTCTCTCTCTCTCTCTCTCTCTCTCTCTCTCTCTCTTCTCTCTCTCTCTCTCTCTCTCTCTCTCTCTCTCTCTCTCTCTCTCTCTCTCTCTCTCTCTCTCTCTCTCTCTCTGTTTGTCTATGTGTGTAGAGAGAGAGAGAGTGTGTGTGTGTGTTTGTGTGTGTGTGTGTTTGTGTCTTTTGTTGTACTTCCGTCTGTCTGTCTGTCTGTCTCTCTGTCTGCCTACCAGCCTGTCTGCCTGCCTGCCTGCCTGCCTGTCTGTCTGTTTGACTGCCTGTCTGTCTGTCTGCCTACCTGCCTGCCTGCCTGCCTGCCTGCCTGCCTGTCTGACTGCCTGTCTGTCTGTCTCTCTCTCTCTCTCTCTCTCTCTCTCTCTCTCTCTCTCTCTCTCTCTCTCTCTCTCTCTCTCTTCTCTCTCTCTCTCTCTCTCTCTTTGTGTATTATGTGTGTATGTGTGTATGTTTCTGTTTATGTGTGTCTGATGCACGTTAGTTTGTATTCACACTCGTGTGTGTCTGCTCGTGCATGTACAAACACACTCACACACACATACATACACTCACACGCACACATACATACACACACATACATACACACTCATACATACACACACACGCACGCGTGCGCGCACACACACACACACACACAAATACATACACTCGCGTGTTTATGACTGTGTGGATGTTTGTGTAAAATATTCCTTATGATCGATACCGTCTGCTCGTATTAGTGCCAGAAAAGGGCAACGAATTTTGAGCGGATTACGTGAGTGCCAATTACAGAATACAGAATTCTTTATTACCGCCTAACAAGAACCTTCTGCTCTTATGTGCATTCTCTATATTTCTCTGTGGTTAAAAAAGATATGACAATGCTAAAAGAACAAGGAAAATATATAAGGAAGAGAAAATATCAAAGTGTTATTACTGTCTTGTGTGTTGTTGTTGTTGTCTTCAATTTAACGTCTGTTCACTCTCAGTGATATTAGACGATGGATGTGGAAAATGTAGTGGAAGTTAAAGCAGAGAGGGGAATGGACAGAGAAAAGACTGATTAGGTAACATGTGTGTTGGTATTTTCATGCAGTTAAAAGGTGGGTGGGGGGAGGGGTCTTAAACATGAGTAAAAATTTGAATTCAACAAATTGTTAACATGAAACAACTATAAAGTAACTACAACAAATGCTGTAATGGGCTGTGCAATAGACATTTAACAATGGCAAAGACTAATTCTGGATTTTTAAATAGGGTTCCCACAGACTGCTCACAAAATGTGGGTAAAAAAGGTTTTACAATTGGACACTCAAATATGATGTGAGTGTTGGAAGTATGTTCCCCACAGAGGCACCTGACATTTTTACAAAATGTTGTTATAAATGCATTTGATTTTATTCTAAAATATATGTCTTGTGGTGTGTGTGTTTGTGTGTGTGTATGTGTGTGTTTGTGTGAGTGCATGTGTATGTGTGTGTTTGTGAGTCTGTGGCAGTGTGTGTATATGTTTGTATGTGTATGTTTGTGTGTGTGTGTCTGTGTGTGTGTCTGAAGCACGTGAGTTTGCATTCACACACGTGCGTGTCTGCTTGTGCATGCACACACATACACACAAATACACGTACAAACACACACACATACACACACGCACATACACACAAATACATACACACGCGTGTTTATGACTGTGTGGATGTTTCTTAAAATATTTCTTGAGGATCGATACCGTCTGCTCGTATTAGTCCCAGAAAAGGGCAAGGTATTTTGAGCAGATTACGTGAGTGCCAATTACAGAATACAGAATTCTTTATTACCGCCTAACAAGAACCTTCTGCTCTTACGTGTATTCTCTATATTCTCTGTGGTTAAAAAAGATATAACAATGCTAAAAGAACAAGGAAAATATATAAGGAAGAAAAAATATCAAAGCGTTATTACTGTCTTGTGTGTTGTTGTTGTTGTTCTTGTTGTTGTCTTCAGTTTAAGGTCTGTTCACACTCAGTGATATTAGTCGAGGGATGTGGAAAATGAAGTGGAAGTTAAAACAGAGAGGGGAATGGACAGAGAAAAGACTGGTTAGTTAACGTGTGTGTTGGTATTTTCATGTGCACAATTTAAAGGGGGGAAAATCTTAAACATGAGTAAAAATTTAAATTCAACAAATTATTAACATGAAACAACTATAAAGTAACTACAACAAATACTCTACTGGGCTGTGCAATAGACATTTAACAATGGCAAAGACTAATTCTGGATTTTTTAAATAGGGTTTCCACAGACTGCTCACAAAATGTGGGTAAAAAAAGGTTTTACAATTGGACACTCAAATATGATGTGAATGTTGGAAATATGTTCCCCACAGAGGCACCTGACATTTTTACAAAATTTTCTTATAAATGCATTTAATTCTATTCTAAAATATAGTGTCTTATGTGTGTGTGTTTGTGTGTGTATATGTTTGTATGTGTCTGTGTGTGTGCGTGTGTCTGTGTGTGTGAGTGTGTGTGTCTGCTTGTGCATGCACACACATACACACAAATACAGTCACACACACACGCGCACAAACACGCGCATACACACAAATACATACACACGCGTGTTTATGACTGTGTGGATGTTTGTGTAAAATATTCCTTAGGATCGATACCGTCTGCTCGTATTAGTGCCAGAAAAGGGCAACGTATTTTGAGAGGATTACGTGAGTGCCAATTACAGAATACAGAATTCTTTATTACCGCCTAACAAGAACGTTCTGCTCTTACGTGTATTCTCTATATTCTCTGTGGTTAAAACAGATATGACAATGTTAATAAAATAGCAAGGAAAAGATGTAAGGAAGAAAAAATTTAAAAGTCAAAGCGTTACCATTGTCTTGTATATGTGTTTGTGTGTATGTCTGTGTGTGTGTGTGTGTGTGTGTGTGTGTGTGTGTGTGTGTGTGTGTGTGTGTGTGTGTGTGTGTGTGTGTGTGTGTGTGTGTGAATGTGAGTGTGTGTGCTGTCTATGACAAAAGCTTTCGAACAAAATACACTCTTTTTGTTCAATTTGCTGAGAGAGAGAGAGAGAGAGAGAGAGAGAGAGAGGAGAGAGAGAGAGAGGAGAGAGAGAGAGAGAGAGGGGGGGGGGGGGGGGTTGGAGAAACGAAGGACTACAATTACGAGGGACTAGTGGTATTTGGTTCAGAAGGAATTAAGTACACGGAGAAAGAAAGGAGTTGGAAAAGAAAGAAAGAAAGAAAGAATGAAAGAACGAACGAACGAACGAACGAACGAACGAAAGAAAGAAGAACGAACGAACGAACGAGAGAAAGAACGAAACGAAAGAAAGAAAAGAAAGAAAGAAAAGAACGAACGAAAGAAAGAAAGAAGAGAAAAGAAGAAAGAAAGAAAGAAAAAAGAGGAAAGCAAAGAAAGAAGACTGTGAATAATTCAAGAAACAAACAAAAAAAGGGGGTCAGCTCCATCTGTGTTAATCATTTAATGGAATACAAAAAACAAAACAAAAAAGAGAAAGAAAAACAGTAAAGAACAAGAAAGGACAGATAGGAAGACAGAGAGAATGAATGAAAGAAAAAGAAATTAAGGAAGGAAAATCCCAAGGCAGAATGATATAAATGAATAGTAAAAAACAAAACAAAAACGACAGACAGCAGACAGACACAACACACACACACACACACACACACACACACACACACACACACACACACCACACACACACACACACACACACACACACACACACACACACACACACACCACCATCACCAACAACAACAAACACACCAAAAGACAAAACAGAAAAGAAGGAGCAAAGACAAAGAAACACATACTACTACTACCACTACTGCTGCCACTACTACTACTACTACTACTACTACTATACTACTA
>CM054134.1:75658125-75665625 GCA_028751875.1 Rapana venosa | reverse complement strand
TTTTTCAGTAAAGAGAAAAACATCGGTTATAAACTATAGCAGCAGCAGCAGCAGCAGCAGCAACAGCAACTGTCTCAAAGCAAACAACAGCAACAGTGACAATATTATGAAGATAACAACAGCAGAATCTTTTCGTGTCTACTCACTCCAACTGAGTTTATTTTATTTGTCTCATTCCTTGAATTTTTTTTAAAGACAAATCACTGGCGCATTGCACTGAAGAGCTGTTCGCCGATTCCTCCGTTCATGTTGGCTTGTGTGCCAGAACCTGGTTTCTGTGTTTGATTAATGTTTAAATGTCCTCATTTGGTTAAAAGTTAAGGGTAAAGGTGTCCCATAACCTATGTGGTCGTAAAGGAGCGAGGCATCAGAGACCTCACTTTTCTAGGGGCCAGCATATTAAGGCGGCGCTCATCACCTCTTCCTTACCTTCCCTTGCCCTAACGAGTTAAAGCTATACAAAAACTCTGATGCCTAACCAAAACGGTTTGTAGCTAACTTTTTTTCTTTTTATTCATTAATTGTAGAAAATGCATATCAATTTAATATCAGTGCCAGCATCAGCAATCCCTTGACCAAGATGGTCGACGGGGAAACACACGGGACGTGTTGGCTGACAATTTACTCCCGGCTGATCTGTCTTCAACCCTTTCGCAGCAACAGTACAGCCATGTCAAGGCCGGGCCATTCTTTGATGTTCTGCATCATCCAGTTCTTCCTCTGTCTGCCCCTGCGTCTTCCTCACTCAAGTTAATAATCATAGGTGAAGGCGTTTCCATAACCTATGTGGCGCTTTGGGAGCTAGGTGTCAGAGACATGGGATTCCCCAGGGACCAGCATATTGAGGGCGGCGTCTATCTCCTCTTCCATCGCTGCTTTACCTTCCCTGACCCTAAAGAGGGCAGGTACCCATTTACAGCTAGAGGAACTGGGGGGACTATACTGAAGCCAAGGCGCACGAACGGTCACCCATCTAAGAGGTAACCACGCTCTACGCTGCTTAGCCTTAGAGCTTTGGGAGAGCGAGTGCTCAGACCACTAAGCTGTCCCGTCCCCATGAAGTTAAGTTAATACTATACAGTTGATGTAAACGCTGTGGGGTTTTAGAGTAAACGTCAGGGTTTTCAGCTAAATCTGCTTCAGTTAACATCAAACACCAATTTTTAAAAAAAACAATTCTTGACATGTTTTTACAATATTTTTTTTGCCTAGAGATACTTCTTCCTTCTTTTTTTATTTGGTGAGGGAAAGAAGGGGTAGTAAGGTGGGTGGGTGTGGGGGTTTGGGGAGACAGAGTGGTGTGGTATGTGTATGGAGAAGCAAGAGAGAGAGAGAGAGAGAGTGAGAGAGAGAGTGGTGTGGGGGGGGGGGGGGAGAGAGAATCCAGACAATGTTTTAACCTTCCATGTTCATCACCTCGACAGGTATCCTTTTTCTGTCTGGCTCTGGGTGAAAATAGACAACTGGCCGAGTACTTCTTCACAAGTTAAAGATGAGCTTTAAAAAAATAATAATCGTTGCGTTGTTTTGTTGTTGTTGTTTTTTTGTATGTAACGACGCATTGTTAATTGACTGTATGACGCATTATTATCGATTGCTTCGGCAACAAAACAACCCCCCCCCCAAAAAACAAAAAAAAAAGCAGGGGGAGGGAAGGGGAAATGGGGGGGGTGGGGGGGGGGGGGGCGGGAGGGGGGGGGGGGGGAAACAAGAGCTGGCAGGGACAAAATAGAACGGTCTTCTGATTTAGGAAAACAGCAAACAAATCACTGCTGGAAGACAGATCACACTATTAAAAAAGAAAAAACAACAACAATTCTCTGCAAGTGTCTGTGGCACTAATTTATGACTTTTTATCTGCTGTCAAGTCGGGAACTGGAGAGCAGTGAAGTGAAAGTGGAAGGTATGTGTGTGTGTGTGCGTGAGTGTGTTGTGTGTAAGTTGTGTGTGTGTATGTTTGTGTGTGTGTTGTGTGTGTTGTGTTGTGTGAGTGTGTGTTGTTTGTGTGTGAATGTGTGTGTGTGGTGTGTTGTGTGTGTGTGTGTGTGTGTGTGTGGTGTGTGTGTGTGGTGTGTGTGTGTGTGTGTGTGTGTGTGTGTGTGTGTGTGTTGGAGTGGGTAGGGGGGAGTGTGTGTGTGTGTGTGTGTTTTCTTCTCTTTTTGGATTTTTTCTTTTGTTCTCTTGTTGGCATTTTTTTCTTAAGCTTATTCGTGGAGATATATTTTTTTGCCTTCTTTGTCACATTTTGACAAAGGAACAAAGTTTGGGCAGGGGAAGGTGGGGGGGTGGGTATTTTAAGGAAGATGAGGATTCGTTTTTAAAGTATTTAGCACACTTATGTGCACATGCACAAACTCTCCACCAGAGAAGAGAGAGAGAGAGACAGAAGAGACAGACAGACAGACAGACAGACAGACAGACAGACAAGACGAACAGAGACAGGAGATAGACAGACATACAGACAAGTAGACAGACAGACAGACAGAGACAGAGAGAAAGAGACAGACAGACAACAATACAGACAGAGGCAGAGAGAAAAGAGATAGACAGACAGACAGAAAAAGAGATAGACAGGGAGACACAGACACAGAGAGAAAGAGACAGACAGACTTGACTGACTGACAAAAACAGACAGAGACAGACAAAAAGGAGGCATACAGACGCAGAGATAGACATACAGACACTAAGACAAAACAGACAGAGAAGAGGGGAGGAAGGGGGAAGGGAGGGGGGGGTATGGAGTCGAGAAGTTTCGAAATGTATATTTTTGTGTCAGGGAGTTGCTTCAGGACATTCACAGCATCAAGCACTTTGAGAGTACCAGGGGATGCAGACAACACGGTAAGACTGGAAGACCGAGGGATGTATTATCGTTTTTGGTTTTTTTAGATTGCCACACCGCCATGTTTTTGTAAGTGATATTTGCAGAGAGTTGTTTTGGGTGGGTTTTTTTGCGCAGTACTAGCCAGTCTGCTTCTTTTTTAGTTTCGTTTTGTTTCTTAAGACACACACGCAAATTAAATGTTAGAGCTTGTCAACAAGTAGAGAAAGACTTCACTTTTCCCCACTGTGAAAAGAAAAATAAAACGAAATAAAAGCTGTAGAATAAGATCAGAACTGTCACCCCTCTGAATCAATTCCGCTGTCCCCCTCGCCCTCGCCCCCCCTCCCTCCCCGCCCGCTCACCACCACCACCACCACCCAATCCCCCCCCTAAAAAAAAAAAAAGTAAAAAAATCAAAATATATCTGTCTTCTCCAAATTAGCCACATCATACCTGTCACTCCCCTTATATAATTATATACTTTTCCTCAGCCTGTAAAAAGGATACAGTTTATGACGTAAGTTATTAGCTAAACGATAATAATTATCTTAAATCACTGGATTCTTTGCTGCGATTCAACGTATAAACAGTTATCAGTAGGTCAGCCAGTTTGTTTAAGCGATACGTGGATCTTGAAGATGCTAAAACAACCCATCCCTAATCGAAAAAGAAACCGTCGTTGATTTCGTAATCTGTGATTTCAAGACAACGAAGTTTACAAGCCTGTCGTCTTATCTTTTTATATTTTTAATCTTTTATTTCGATGATAATGGAATAAACACTTATTTGCTGCTTTTTTTATTTTTTACATCGAATCCACGTGTGTATGCACTTTTGTCAATTTTATCATCCGTTCCCACTGGCACACAATGGCCTTCTTTTCCAAAAAGCGGAACGGGTTTTAACGTATGCGCATCTTGCGCGTTCTGCGTGCGTTCGCACAACAGGACCTCGCTTTACACAGTCTCATCCGAAGGACTTTTAAGGGGGGAGTGGAGTCGGCACTGAAGTTAACTCCGGAAGAAAAAATCCCGAGATTTGAACCCGGGTCAGCACAGCAGATCAGGAGCGCATATTATGCGCATCACTCTAACCACCAGGCTCCATGTACCATGCTAGTGAGTCTCCAGGCAGTAAGTCTCTCTGAACATTATATTACACTACATTGATGTGACACATACACACTACGTTGTGACATCACAGTTTGTGATGGATGGAGTTACGTGATGGGTGCGTTGTTTCTAAACCTCTGCTAGTGCTGGACAACTTGATTGTTCGTTCTCTTGCTTCCCGTCGCTATTCTATCCCGGGGGGGGGGAGAGAATTAAATAGCTTCGTTTTGTGGGGTTTTTTTCACTGGTCCTTGCTGAAGCGTTCGTAATCAAACTTCGGGTTTTCTGTTTTCTTTTTTTTTTTCTTTTTTTGTCGCTGCTGTTTTGTTTCCGAAACTGTTATACACACATTTTTACAGACACAGACACACACAGACACACACAGACACTCACAGACACACACAGACACACACAGACGCACACACACTCATTTCGATTGGTGTCTTTTTATTTGGATTTGTCTGTCGCAGATTTTGCTATAACGAAGGTAGTTTGCTACTATTCTGGTAATCTTGTGTTGGATATCACCCCCTACCACCCTCCCACACATCCATCCATCCACACACGCACACACGCGCGCCCACACACACACACACACACACACACACTCACACACCACACTACAACACATGACACACACCACTCTCCGTCGCACAACACCACACATACACAACACACACACTCCACCCCACTACCACACACACACACACACACACACACACACACACACACCACACACACACAGCTACACACACACACACAACCACCAACACACACCCCATCCATTACATCCTGTTTCGAAATCTTTGCCTCTCATAACTAACCGATTTAGAGTTTTCAAAGACATTTTCTTGAAAGGTTTTTCGCTTATGTCGATATGTGGATGAGGGTTGAAGTGTAGCGAGAGAGGGGGGGGGGGGAGGAGGTTTATGGATGAGGGAGAGGCAGCGCAGAGGAATGTGGGTGGGGGGGGGGGGGGGGGGGAGAAGGAGGGAACAGAGAGGGGAGGGGGGGGGGGGGGAGGGAGTGAGTATAAACTGGCAGAGACAGATTGATTGTAGACCCACTGCGTTCTCTTTCACGGCTCAAGCAATTGGTCGAACTTGATTTATGTTTGTGTATGATAAGAGTTTTGTTTCTTTTCTTTTGCTTTTATTGCGTCGTTTTATTATGACGGACGGCGTTGAATCGATAGGGAAGGGGGGGATGGGGGGGGGGGGGGGGGGGTGAGGGGGGGGCGGCCCCCTTATTTATTACGTAGCAGATGACTTTCTTCTTTCCTTGCTATGGCAAACACAATATGATTATGATGAATGGCTTTGTTGTCGTTGGCTTGTCCGTATGTTTGTATGTTATGTGAAGGAGCTGAAAGATGTTGTTGTGAAGCCTTTGTTGCAGGGGCGAGAGTTTGGGTCTTTTCTGTCTCTTTCTTTCTTTTCTTTTCTTTCTTTTTTTCTTTCTTTCTTCTTGTTTCTTGTTGTTGTTCTTTGTTCTTCTTCTTCTTCTTCTTCTTCTTCTTCTTCTTCTTCTTCTTCTTCTTCTCTTCTTCTTCTTCTTCTTCTTCTTCTATCCTCTTCGTTTTTCTTCTTCTTCTTCTCTTCTTCTTCTTCTTTTTTTTCGTTCATAATTTTTTTCGATTCAAATTTTTCTGTCTGTCCAGTCTGTGTACTGCCTGACTGTGTGTGTGGTGTGTGTTGTCCATGAGTGTGTGTTGCGAGCGTGCTGTGGTGCGCGCTGTTTGTATGTCATTGTGTGCGTGTGGGTGTGTGCATTGTGTGCTGCGGCGTGTGCTTTTTTTAATTTATTTATTTTTTATATTTTTTATTTACCATTTCAGTCACGAGATTTCTCTGGTGAAATTGGCTGCTCTCCCGTGAGGCGCGTTCGCACAAGAGCAGCGCCCCTTTTTTTTTTTTGTTTTTGTTGGTGTGTTTGTGTGTGTCGCATGCGTGCGTGTGCTGCGCGTGTGTGTGTGTGTGGTGGTGTGTCGTGTGTTATTGTGTGTGTGGTGTGTGTGTGTGTGTGTGCAGACTTGCAATTGTGTCGGTGTGGTTATGAAGATGCATACGTCCCAAAGATAAAAGTGCCTTTCTGCTTACTGTGCGCGGTGTTTATTTGGCTGTGCTAGTCTTTCTTTTTTGCTTCACTTTTTTGGTATGGTGGTTTTGTTGTATAAAGACATCCACAGCAGACAAATTATCAAAATTTTGGTGTGCGAGGTAGCAACCGTTCAGATCGGAGCTCGTGTCTCCACCCAGGGGTTCGAACCACCACCAGTTCGACTATTTTTTACCCTCTGAGTTAATAACGGTCACTTCGCGCTGACTCCATTTTCCCAGAGGTTCCGTTTGCGAATGCATGCAGGACATCCTGTGCTTATTATGTTAGGAGGCCTAACCTTTGGGCCTTTTCAGAAGAGGAAGTTATTGCGTGCCGTTAGGCATATTTTGAAGAAAAGAAAGAGAGAAAAAGTTATGCACACTGGTGCCGTGGGTAGACATCGCACCTGAAGTCGGAATGCGGCTACCTTAATGGTGGGTCAAAAACGGACGCACACGCAAAATGTCACCATGAGGTAAATTTCGTGAGCTCTAGCCGAGGAACGAAAACATAAACAAAGAAATAAATGAATGAATCAATCAATCAGTAAATCGATCGATCGATCATTCAATCAGTCAATCAATCAATCGGTGTTAACAACATGATTCCACTCTCTCAACCCTCACTTCTTCTTATAACATTATTAACTGAGTCGTTCTGATTCTTTTTTGGGGGGCAGGCAGATGTGAGCAACAGCCCCCCCACCCACTCACCCACCCCCCTACCCCACACTCCCCCACACCAACCCCTAAGCCAGCCCCACCCCCGCCCCCTTAGGGGGGGTTAAAGGAAGGAGGCTGACAAAAAGAAGGAAGGCAGCCAGCCAGCCAGCCAGCCAGCCAGCCAGCCAGGCAGCCAGCCCTACCAGCCTGTGGCGCCATGCACGACAACCAGACGGAGGCGGGGCGTCTGGTAGACATGGACCGCCACATCCAGCAGACCAATGACCGCCTCCAGTGCATCAAGCAGGTAGGCCTCTCGCCCAATCCCCACTATACCTGCCTTACTGTGTGTTTTGGGGTTGTTGTTGTTGTTTTATTGTGTTCTTGGCTTTTATCAACGTCTTTTCACTTGTGGTTTTTTGTTGTTGTTGGGGTTTTTTGTGTTTTTTTGTTGTGTGTTGTTTTTTTTGGGGGGGTTTGTTTTTTTTTTTCGGGGGGGGGGGGCTGTCTCATCTTCTGTGTCGTTCCTGTCCTGCATGCTCTTTCCACGCGCAGCTCATTCCAATCTCTCCGTCCACAGCCATACCCAGATTTATTTTATTCATTTATTTATTTTATTTATTCTTTTATATCGAGGATAATGGAATAAGCGCTCATGTGCTTTTTTTACATCCAGTCCCTGTGTGCATGTGGTTTTGTAAATTTTGTCATCTGTTTCCATGTGGGTTTGGGGATTTGGGGATTTGGGTATGTTGCATCCTCAGCGCCAAAAGTCCACAGGGGAGCCAGCCCATCAATATCA
>CM054134.1:75625625-75650625 GCA_028751875.1 Rapana venosa | reverse complement strand
AAACTATCTCTTATTCTATTCGTCTTCTGGTATAGGTTTTTGTCTCCACCCCCTCCCCCTTTTTTTTTCCAACCAGCCTAACTTCATGGAGATTTTTGGTTTACTTTCATGGATTTTTTTTCTCAAATTGTTTGATTTCTTTAAAAATAATAAATTTGCATGGCCCTGTCTTTGGTTGTGGCAGTTCAACTTGTCTAGGTCTGTGTGAAAGTGTTATTTTGTGCAGAGAAGTCCAACAGCCTTAGTGGATTACTGAGAGTATGTACGTCTTTCGTGGGTGGTCGGTACTGACTAAATGATTGCTGAACAGAAACTGTCTCTTATCCTTTCCTTTTTCTCTGGGTTTTTTATTTATTATTTTTCAGCTTTATTCAGCTGTCTTTAGATTTTCTTTTTTTCTCTCAAAAAGTATTATGATTCAATAGAGTTTGAAAGAGAACTATTGTCTTAAATGTTTAAAGCATTTCGTGAGTTCTTTCAGTGGAACCACAGTCGTTGTTGTTGTTGTTGGTGGTGGTGGTAGTGGTATTGTTTTTGTTGTTGTTGTTGTTTTAGTTCTCTGCAAACTCCAGAGCTACCTTTTTAAAAAAAAGTATTTTTATGTGAACCTGAATGATTTTCTTTAATAAATAACCCCACAACCAGAAATCTATCTTCTTGTTTCCATCAAACAAACTACTGTCCACCCCCCCCCCCCCCCCATCCCTTTTCAAGTTACACACACACACAAATGTCATGTCCTTGTTTGGCCTCAAATAGATATCTGTGGCATTATTGAATGTATCAGCCCTGGGGAGGAAAAAAAACATCCCAAAATATCAGCAAAATCCCATATCGCGGTCAATATTGGAGCGTCTTCACCTCCAGCTTGCATGCATCTCCTTCTTACTCTTCTTTCTCTTTTACTCTCTTCCCACAGGCCCAATGTCTTGGATGATGGAAAATTCAACTTGGCTTGGTCCTGGTGGATTGTTAACATTCGAGGAAAGGTCGAGCAGACTTGATTTATTGCATGCTGCGTGTACTGTAGCCTTTGTGGTTACCACTTGGATGGGTTACAGTTTGCGCGTCATGGCTTCAGAACAGTCCCCAAGCTCAGCCAGCTGTAAATGGGTACCTGCCTCTTTAGGGTCAGGGAAGGTAAATCAGCGAGGGAGAGGAGATGGGCGCCGCCCTCAATATGCTAGCCCCTTAAGAATTTGATGTCTCTGATGCCCCACTCTTCTACGACCACATAGGTTACGGGACACCTTTACCTTTACTATTGTAGCTTTTAGAAAGGGGGGTGATTAGAGATGAACAAAACTGTAGAGCTCAACAACTCTTGTCCTGTCTTGTCTTTATTCTCTGAGTTTTTCATTCTTGACTTGTTCAACCAAACCCCAGCTGCTGTTAGATTTTGATACTTTTCTGTAATGTTATATTTTATCAGTCTTTTTTTTTCCTTCTCAGTTGCTACGTGAATCGTTTGAATTTGTGTACACCATGAAGGTAGCCACATTCTGACTTCAGAGAGAAGGATTCTTTTTTTATGTCGAAGCTGTATCATGTTTTGAGACAGTTAACCCAATGACCACAGCAATGTTTTTCATATCAAGCAAGAACCCCCCACCACCACCACCACCATCCCCTACCCCTTTCCAAGCTTTGCATACAAATGCCCTGATGTCATCGCTTGGCCAGGAACACACACCACACACACACACACACACACACACACACACACACACACACACACACACACACACACACACACACACATCCATAGCACTGTAGAACATTGTTAACCCTAGGGGGAAGACACCAGAGACAATCAATGAAATCCCTCCACAGTAAATATTGCCACCTCCGCGGTTCCAGCCTATCTCCGTCTCCTTCACACTGTTCTGTCTCTTTCACCCCTCCCTTCCTTGTCCTCCCCCAGGGCGCTCTGTCATGGATTATGGAAATTCAACTTGTCTGAGTTCCTGCTGGCTTGGTGTGCCTTTAAGGTGGTTGGGGGGAGGGATGGAGGGGGGTGATTAGGGTGGAACAAATGAATAGCTAAGCAGCTGCCATCTTTTTTCTTTGCCCTTTTTTTCCCCCTTCTGGTTGTTTTCTTTTTTCTGTTCGGTTCAAGCTCTACTTACTACTCCTTAATTTTCAACTTTAGGGACACGGTATTATGGTAAATTATTTTTAGAGTATTTTCTGATTTGTATTAAACGTGGGTTTCCTCCTTATTTTCTCCTTCAAATTTTACTCCTGAATAAATTTCTGGGAGCTTTTTTTAAAATTTTTTATGTGAAACAGGAGGATGTTCTTATACAATGAACTCCTTGACTTGAACAATATATTTATTACATCAAGCAAGACTTGCTTTCCCTCCCTTTCAGGCTTTGCATACAAATGTCCTCATGTTATGACTTGGCCACAAACAGACAGACATATACAGCATTATTGACCCTAAGGGGGAAGAAGACGCCCAAGAAAATCAATGAAATCCCCCAACAGTAAATATTACTGTCTCCTCTCTTCCAGCTTATCTGCCTCGTCTTCTTCTCGCTGGGGTTTTTTCCCTCTTTTTTTTCTCCTTCATTCCCGTAGGCCTTTGTCTTCGATAATGAAAGTTCAGCTGGTCTGGTCTGGGTGTGTGGTGGATTACCATTTTGTGTTGAAAGGTTGACTAGCTTTGATTTATAGCTGGGACTCTCTAACCCTTTTCCGTGAGATGATTAGGGTTGAGGAGATGACTAGCTCAACAGTGAATAATTAATCTTATCCTGTCTATTTCACTGTCTGTGCGTATTTTATTTTTATTTATTTTTCTGGCTCGGTCAAACCCATCTGGCTTTAGATTTACTACTTTTCTTAGCATAGGTTATGTGGTTATGTGGCTTAAAAAGAACTGGTCTGATTTGCTTAAAACATTATCGTCTTTTTTTTAGGGGGGGGGGGTAGCTTTTTCCCTAAAATCCAATTTTGAAAAGTTAGATTTTGTCAAAGCTATGCTTAATTGTTTGTCTTTAATGAAACTCAATTATTATCTTAAGAGCTAATTCTATGACCAGAACAATAATATTTTTCCTATTAAGACAAACTTTCTGTTTGCTAGCTTTGCATTAGAGATATCCTCGCATTGTTACAGGGCTTCAAGCAGACATCCATGTTGATATTATTATTGAATGGGGTTAAGCCTGAAGGGAATGATACCCATCCCCCGAAAAATGAATTAAATCCAAAATTGATCAACAGTGCCACCTCCTTGCTTTCAGCTTGTAGTTTGTCTCCTCATTCTGTTGTCTCTATCCCTCCTTCGTGCTCCCAGGCCCCTATCCTGAGTGGATCATGGAAGTTTAGGTGATCTTGATCTTTTGTGGGTTGCCATTTTGTAAGGAATGATTGAACAGTCTTCTTCAATGGCTAAGCTTCTATGCACCTTTGGAATGGAAATGAGGTAAGCAGATGGATCGCTAAGCAATAGCTATTATTATGGTAGTCTGTCCTTCTCTGTGTTTTTCTTCTTTTGTTCAGCCATATCCAGCTGGTCATTGATTTTCTACTTTTTTGTAGTATCATACTTCTTGGGGGGGAGGGGTGTCTTTCTTTTTAACTGTCGTCGTTGTTGTTTGATTTGCTCAGAATATGGTGTTTCTCCTTTACTCTTTCCCAAAGTACTTTTTTTTTTTTTTAGCAAAGCTGCTTATCATCTTGGACAGTTGATCTCAATAGTGGAATCCCATTCTTTGTACTCATCAAGAAGGATCTCCTATCAGGGCTCACAAGCAAATGTCCGTGCATCATTACTCAGCTACAAACAGCCATCCATAACGTCATGGAATGTAGATCACCCTAACGCGAAGACACATAAGAAAATCAATAAAAGATTATAACATTATATTACCGACTCCTCTTCTTTACCTCATCAGTGCAGGAGTCTCCATCTTACTCTTCTGTCTCTTTCACTCCTTCATCCCCCCTCTCCCCCCACCCCCAAAGGTTCCTGTCTTGAATTATAGAAATTCACCTTGTCTAGGTCCTTGCTATTTCGTGGGGAAAGGAGAACAGCCATGATCTTCTTCTTCTTCGTCGTCGTTGTCGAACACTCAGACAGCACCTATTGCTGTCTGTCACAGGAGCGACAATGTGTTGCGCTGCTGTTAAGTGCCTGACAAGTCGGGCCCAGCATCCGACTTCGGCCGGAAGAGAATTGTTAGCCAAGACTGGTACAACTAGCTGTTATCTTGTCCTTTTTCTTTGGTTTTTGGTTTTTTTGGTGGGTTTTTTGGTCAAATTGTTGTCCTGCTCTTTCAAACCTTGCTACCCATGTCTTTCATGATATACTTAGTATAGTATTACGCTTCATGTTTCTTGTTGTATATTGTTCACTGATTTTGTTTGGAATAAGGGGTTTTTTTCCTTTAACTTTTCTGTAAAATTTGCTTTTAAAGAACAAATTTGTTTTTATGACATGACAAACATGTCATACATCAATTCGAGGCTTTCCTCGTTTATCTATGGCATAGCCATTTCATGAGCATGCTTCAAACAGACCTCCACAGCATTTTTGAGTATTTGGTTATCCATAGAAAAGACACAGAAGAAAATCATTTTTATCCCAGAACAATAAACATTGCCTCCTCCTCCTCCTCCTCCTCCTCCTCCTCCTCCTCCTCTCGTTCACCTTCTCTCATCTTCTCAATTTCATCTGAAGTCTGAGTGTGGCTACCTATAATGCAAGGTACTTTTTTTTTTTAAAAAAACAGTCATACACTCAAACTTCCCATTCAGAAGTGTAATTTCAATCTCACAGTGATTCCCAGGTGAGATGAGATGAGTCAGAGTGCACATTTTGGGTAACCCCTAAGTGTTAAGCTGGGAAAACGCACAACAACAACGACAACAACAACATCTTCTCAATTTTTCTGGGGTTTTGTTTTCATTCTTTTGTTCTGCTCCTGCTCATGTTTTTGGTTTTTTTGTAAATAATAATTGTTCGCTAATTTGTTTCGAACAAGATTTTTTTCCTTTAACTTTTCTTTAAAACTCGCTTTTAAAGAAGAAATTTGTTTTTATCACCTGACAAACATGTCATACATCAATTCTGGGGTTTTGTTTTCATTCTTCTGTTCCTGCAGGCTCCTGCACTGGAGTTTGTGGCTATTGAACTGGTCTATCTTGGTCCCTGGTGGATTGCCATTGTGTGCAGAAAGGTCGAACAGCTTTGCTTGGTCGTGGAGAATAATCACCTTCGCCTTTAAAAAGGTGATCACAGTTGAACAACTAGATGAGCAACAACTAGCTATTTGCATCATTCTTTTCCTCTATTTATTCTTTCGTCTCCTTTTCCATTTGTTTAGAGTCCTAAACATTTTTTCTCGTCCCCTCCCCCCCAACCCTTTGCTGTAATTTCACATTAGGTGAATTTTTGAACAACTGTTTGGTTGGGTTTTTTTTGTTTACAAAGCCCCTTTTCCTGTAACTTTTGCTTTTCCTGAAGTCGAATTTTAGCAGCGAGTTGTGTTTTAAGGTAAAACTGGATGACCCCCTCAGCAAGACTTGGTGTTTCTCACGTCAGGCAAACACTGTTCTTTTTGCCGGCTTCCCACCATACACATGTGCCTCCCTCTTCGTTACTTGGACACAAAGAGGCATGCTTAGCAATTGACCCTAGGGAGAAGGCAGGCACACAAATACAAATCAATGACATTCCATTACAATAAAATATTGCCGCCTCCTCTCTACAGCCTATCTGCCTGTCCTTCTCACCTTTTTTTTTTTTCTCTTTTTACAGCTTCGTTGAAAGATCCAGCAGTGGTGATTGATTGCAGAGAGTGTTGTTGTACATGCCTTTGGGGGGATCAGTGTTGAACGCATTGATTGTCTAGCAGCAACTATGTCTTATCCTGTCTTTCTATGTCTCTCTTTCTCTCTTTCTCTGTCTCTCTGTCTCTCTGTCTCTCTCTCTCTCTCTCTCTCTCTCTCTCTCTCTCTCTCTCTCTCTCTCTCTCTCTCTCTCTTATTCGTTTTGCATTTATGGAGACCCAGCTGCATTTATTTTGTCTCCTTTGTGTAATATTTATGTTTTGGGGGGTGTTTTGGTTTGTATTGGTTGGGGAGAGTTTATTTATTGTTTGTTGTTTGGGGATTTTTTTTTGCAATGGTATTATATGCGCTTAATACATGTTTTTTTGCCTATAACGTGTCCTCAAGATCCAAGTTTAAGGAGGAAGATAATTTCTAAGGTAACACTTGATTATCTTCTTAACAACTACCCATATGACTAGAGGGAAAATATGTTTTCCACATTAAACGAGAGCTAATGATTTCGTGATTGTGATATCAATATCCTCTCATTGTCACTAGGCCAGAGACAAACATATTATCCTTATCCAATGTTCTTAACCCTCGGGAGAAAAGCGTACAAGGAAATCAATGAAATACTTGACAGTAAATATTGCCGCTTCCTCTCCACCAGATTATCCGAGTCTCTGTACTCTTCTGTCTCTTTTCATTATTTTCCTCCCACAGGGTCCTGTCTTCAAATTATGGAATTTATCGTGTCTGGGTTCCTAGTGTACTGCTATTTCCTGCCTTAATGAATTGCTGGTACTATAATTATGCTGCCTTAGGGGATAATCAGACTTGAAGAGTTGGAGAGCTAAACAACAACTGATCATTGTTCTGTACTTGTCTTGTTCTGTTTCTTTCTTCTTTCGCTCAAGGAAACCATGTTGTCTTCAGAAATTCTACTTTTTCTGTAGTAGTAGTAGTAGTAGTAGTAGTAGTAGTAATAGTAGTAGTAGTAGTAGTAGTAGTAGTAGTAGTAGTAGTAGTAGTAGTAGTAGTAGTAGTAGTAGTAGTAGGAGGAGGAGGAGGAGGAGGAGGATTTTATGTTATTGTTTGTCTTGTTTAAAACTTTTTTGTGAACCTTTTGTACTTATGTTCTAAATTAAAACAGCAAATCTCATTTAAAGCTGAAGCTGGATAATTTTCATAAAGCGGTAAGCCTATGACCAGAGTAACATTTGTGTGTGTGTGTGTGTGTGTGTGTGTGTGTGTGTGCATCAAGCAAGACTTTCCCAGACCCCCTTCCGGGCTTCTTCACATACAACTGTCCTCACCTTCTCCCTTGTCCACAAAACAGACATCCAGAGCATTACCCAATGTAGTTAACCCTAAGGGGAAGACACCCCAAGAAAATCAATGAAACCCCATAACTGTAAATATTGCCTCCTCCCTTCCCTCCAGCTTATCGGTGTCTCTTTCTCATTCTTCTGTCTGTCTCTGTCTCTCTGTCTCTCTCTCTCTCTGTCTCTGTCTCTCTGTCTCTGTTTCTCTCTCTCTCTCTCTCTCTCTCTCTCTCTCTCTCTCTCTCTCTCTCTCTCTCTCTCTCTCTCTCTCGCTCCTTCCTTCGTTCCTGTAGGCCCCAGTCCTACGTACAGTGTGGAAATTCATTTGGTCTGGGTCTCTGGTGGATTGCCATTTCGTGTGGAAAGGTCGAACAGCCTTGATTGATTGTCAAGACTCTTTGGGGGGGGGGGGGGGGGGGGGGGAGGGGTAGGTAGAGGGGTTGTTGAGGGGGATGGGGGGAGGGGCGGTGATAAGACTTTTTTTTAAAGGAGGATAGTTATTCAGCCTCTGCCTCTCTCTCTCTCTCTCTGTCTCTCTCTCTCTCTTCTCTCTGTCTCTCGCTCTCTCTCTCTCTCCTCTCTCTCTCTCTCTCTCTCTCTCTCTCTCTCTCTCTCTCTCCTCTCTCTCTCTCTCTCTCTCTCTCTCTCGACCTTGTCACTTTTCCATAATACTCTATTTCATAAATTTAAGAAGAAGAAAAAAAGGGATAAAACAAATCGTTGTTTTATTGCGCAAACAGGATTTTTTTTCCAATGAACTTTTTACCCCAAAATCCATGCTTTGAATTTTTGTTTCATGGTGAAGTTTAATGATGTAGTTAATCCCACAGCCAGAAAAGTAATCACGTTTTCCACGTCAGGGATGACTTCCCTATCCCCAAACTTCAATCCCCAATTGTCGCCAGATCGTACCTTGGCTGCAAATAGACTTCCAAAGCATCATTTTGAGAATCAATCCCCTCCTTGGGAAGATACTCAAAACAAAAAAACCCCAAAATCAGTGAAGTCTCAGAGTAGAAAATATTGCTGCTGCCAATCCTCCAATTTATCTGCGTCTCCATCTCACTCTTCTGTGTCTGTCACTACCTTGTCCCACCCCCACCCCCACCCCCAACCTCCTCTCCCACCCTCTTGGAATATGGAAATGTAACTTGTCTGGGTCTCTGACGGATTGTCATTTTGTGTGAAAAGGTCGAACAACCTTAACTGATCACCAAGATGATGTTATGTGCCACTGGCATGTTCAGAGTTGACTATATCACACAGAGGTATTTAACACCAACTGTCTTTTGCCCTGTCCTTTTCTCTGTCTGTTTGTTTTCCTGTTGATTAGCCCAACACAGTTTCCCTTTGATTTGCTAATTTCCTGCCATATCATATAGTTGCGTGATTCATTTCTGAATAATGGTGGTTTTGTTTGCTTAGATCATTAACTTTTTTTCTTAATTCTAAAGGTTCCTTTTAAACAATGAATTCGTTTCTGTGTTTGTTAGTTTTAAACAAAACGCTCTGCGATTTCATTTGACAGTTAACCCCATGATCAAAACAACAAGCTTAGTACGTTTAGAAGGACTTCCCTCATCCATGTCACACATGAAAAATGCATTCACATTATTTGCTTGGTCACACACAAACAGACATCCACAGCACGACTGAACAATATGGTTAACCCCCAAGGGGGTAAAACGCCCAAGAAAATCAATGACATCTCATAACAAGCAAAATGGTGTCCCCGGCTTCTTCTCCAGCATAAGATGTGCATCTCCATACCACTGTTCCGTTTCCCTCCTCATTCCTGCAGGATCTTGTCCTAGATGATAGAAATTGAACTTGTCCGGGTCCCTGGTAGTGTGTGATTGTGTGAGGAAACGCCCAACAGCCCTGATTGATCACCGGGACTCTGGACATCTTTCGGAGTAGCTTGGTCAGAGTTGACCAAGGGGACGGTTTAAACAGTGCCTGTATCTTCTTCTTCTGTCTGACCACATTGATAGCTTGAACGGTGCCTCCACAGTGTCAACAGTACCCTTACCTTCTTCTGTCTGTCTGTCTGTTTTCTCTCTGTCTGTTAACGGTGTTCTTCTCTTGTGAAGTTATCTTTGCCTGTCTTGGTTTTTTTTTCTTTTATGTAGTTTTGTTTCATGTTTGTTTCCTTGGGATTTTAAAAAAAACCATACCAACTATCTAATTTATTCAAGAACGCAGGGTTTCCGCTAACGTTTGCTCAAAGGCCTTTCTTAAACAGCTGATATATTCAAATATTTGACCCCATAACAGAACAGAACAACATAAATATTACATCAATCAACACTTCCTCCTGCCAGGCTTTGCATACAAATGTGCTCATGTCTTTGTTACCAGGGGTGAAACACCACAAACACACACACACACACACACAAAATCAATGAAATCCCATAACAGTAAATAATGCCACCTCCTCTCCTCAAACGGGTCTGTGTCTCCTTCTCATCTTTCACTCATTCGTTCCCGCAGGGCCCTGTCTTTGAATATGGAAATTCAACTCATCTGGATCCGTTGTATTCTTTTTTTCTGAAGAAAGGTCGAACAGCCATAATTCATCACCACAATCGCTTTGTGGAATGAGTTAAACAAACGAACATACAGACAGCAACTCTCTTTTCTACTACGACAATTATCCAACGATTTTTTTTTCGAAGGATCACCCAAGTCTACACAGAAACAATAATGATTAACCAGAGCGTTCAAAATCATAAAATAAAATTTTAAAAATCAATAAAATGCCCTTAACAATGATCATCGCCTGCTTTTCTCAGGGGTCATGGAGATTTTCAAGTCTTTTCTATCATCTTTCCCACTCCTTTATTCTTCCAGATTTCTGCTTTAGATCATAAAAACTGGAGCTAATTGGGTCTCTGGTGAATTGTTTCTCTGGGCAAAATGATAAAACAGCCATGATTGATTATGGAGACTTGGCTGTCCTGAGGGCCATGTTTTATCGGGGCAAACCATGAATGACTAAACAGCAAATATCTCTTTCCCGCTCGCCAATATCGGATTTTCCGGGGGGATGGTGTGTTTGCTTGTTTGTTTATGTGTTTCTTTCTTTCTGTCTTTCTTGTTTTGTCATCGTTCTGTAGCTGGGCTGAATGAATGGTCATGTACGTGCTTATGCTGTTTATGTTTTATCATTCTTTGTTGAAAAAAAAAGTTTGTATTTGTATATCACTTTAAGTCATAAGCAGATTTCTCTGAAATTCAGGATTGTCCCCCTAGGGAGAGCGCATCACCACAAGAGCATCACCACCTTTTTTTTTCTTTTCCTGTATGTATATGCATTTGTTTCCCTATGAGAGTGGCCTTTATAAAAGAAATTTGCCAAGGACAGCTCTCTTGTTGCCATGGGTTCTTTTACCTGCACTAAATGTTGCACATGGGACGTCGGTTTATTGTCTCATCCAAAAGACTAGCACCCATAGCACCACTCATGGTTTAGTGGATGGGGGGAAATTTTCTGGAACAAACAGGGATTGACCCAGACATTTTGCTTTTTAGGCAAGAGCATTACCTCTAGACCACCAATCCACAATTGTGTTGTGATTGATCCTGAATACAAATTGATGTGAAATGCTAACTGTGAACACCATTGGGAAAAATCATACCCAGCATGCATCCTACTCCCTGAAGAGGATCAGGAAAAGCTTCACTAGGTTCAACTTGCCTATAACAGATTGCCTGATAAACTCAGTGTAGTGCGTCAACATTTTCATATACAAATTTCCATACACCAGTACATTGCAATAAACAGACATTCAAAAACATTCTTTTTAATGTGGTTTAGTACAAGTATCTTCATCAGGGTTGAGAGAGGCATTATTATGCTGGGATTTTCACCCATGCTGCACATGTTAATGTTCTCACACCATTACATGGCAACAAACAGACATCAACAGGCTCGTGGAATGTGCTTAGCCCTGGAGGAAAGACCCCAAACAAAATCAATGAAATCCCATAACAGTGAATGTGGCCTCCTTCTCTCCTCCTCCTCCCAGTTATCTGCATCTCCTTCACCCTCTCCTGTCTCTTTCACTCCTTCATCCCTGCAGGCCTCTCCTCTGTGTGGTGGATTATGGAAATTCAACTTGTCTGGGTTCCTGGTGGACTGTAACTCCGTGCAAGAAAAAAAGGGGTCTGACCACCTTGATTGATCACAGAGACAGTACCCTCTCTCTCTCTCTCCTAGGAGTTGGTTTGAAGGAATGAATGAATTAATGAATAGTTAACCAGCAACTGTATGTTTCTTTAGTGTCCTTTGTTCCATTGTCTTTGCTGTTGTTCTTTGTGAAAATGAACTGAATCTGTCTGTGCTTTTGGTGTTTTGTATTGTTAGCTGTTACGTAAGAAAGAGTAGCATTGTGGCTTGTATGGAGCTTTAACCTATTGTTTTCGTGACAATGTGTTGCTTTTCTTAGTATTACAAAAATAATTAAAGAAAAGGAAGAACAGCAACAAAAGCAACAACAACAACATTAGCAATACACAAATCAAAATTATTTTACCCCTCTACAGAATCACCCCAGTAATTGATCTGCAGAGTTGATTTGCACGTAAACATTTCTGTGACAAATTGCAAGGCATCCCTAAATGTTGATGAATATAGTATCTGTTTACTATGTGTAGTTGTTATTCTTGCTGTTGTTGTTCTTCTTCTTCTTATTTTGATTGTCATAGTTCTTTTAAAGCTTTGTGGGCTTTATTCTCAGAAAAAATTGCTTTTATCATATCTCAGCTCAGTTTGTGTTTACAGAATATCACCAGGAGAGAAAAAAAAAGCATATTCTGTTTGAGTCAATTATCTTGATGCTCAGAGTGTCATGCTTTCTTTGTACTGCGAGGCTTTCACCCATGCTTTTGACACAAATGTCCTCACACCATTACATGGCAACAAACAGACATCAACAGGCTCGTGGAATGTGCTTAGCCCTGGAGGAAAGACCCCAAAGAAAATCAATGAAATCCCATAACAGTGAATATGGCCTCCTACTCTCCTGCTCCTCCTCCCACTTATCTGCATCTCCTTCACCCTCTTCTGTCTCTTTCACTCCTTCATCACTCCAGGCCTCTCCTCTGTGTGGTGGATTATGGAAATTCAACTTGTCTGGGTCCCTGGTGGACTGTATCTCCGTGCAAGAAAAAAAAGGGGTCTGACTACCTTGATTGATCACAGAGACAGTGCTCTCTCTCTCCCAGGAGTTGGTTTGAAGGATTGAATGAATTAATGAATAGTTAACCAGCAACTGTATGTTTCTTTAGTGTCCTTTGTTCCATTGTCTTTGCTGTTGTTCTTTGTGCAGCTCAATCTGTCTGTGCTTTTGGTGTTTTGTATTTTTAGCTGTTACGTAAGAAAGAGTAGCATTGTGGCTTGTATGGAGCTTTAACCTATTGTTTTCGTGACAATTTGTTGCTTTTCTTAGTATTACAAAAATAATTAAAGAAAAGGAAGAACAGCAACAAAAACAACAACAACATTAGCAAGACACAAATCAAAATTATTTTACACCTCTACAGAAATACCCCAGTAATTGATCTGCAGAGTTGATTTGCACGTAAACATTTCTGTGACAAATTGCAAGGCTTCCCTAAATGTTGAGGAATATAGTATCTGTTTACTATGTGTAGTTGTTGTTCTTGCTGTTGTTGTTCTCTTTTTGTTTTGGTTGTCATAGTTCTTTTAAAGCTTTGTGTGTTTCATTCTGAGAAAAAAAATGCTTTTATCATATCTCAGCTCAGTTTGTCTTTACAAAATATCACCAAGAGAGAAAAAAAAAAAGCAGATTGTGTTTGAGTAATATATCTCGATGCTCAAAGTCTCATGTTTTCTTTGTACTGCGAGGATTTCACCCATGCTTCTGACACAAATGTTCTCACACCATTACATGGCAACAAACAGACATCAACAGGCTCGTGGAATGTGCTTAGCCCTGGAGGAAAGACCCCAAAGAAAATCAATGAAATCCCATAACAGTGAAAGTGACCTCCTTCTCTCCTGCTCCTCCCACTTATCTGCATCTCCTTCACCCTCTTCTGTCTCTTTCACTCCTTCATCCCTCCAGGCCTCTCCTCTGTGTGGTGGATTATGGAAATTCAACTTGTCTGGGTCCCTGGTGGACTGTATCTCCGTGCAAGAAAAAAAAAGGGTCTGACCACCTTGATTGATCACAGAGACAGCGCTCTCTCTTCCTAGGAGTTGGTTTGAAGGATTGAATGAATTAATGAATAGTTAAACAGCAACTGTATGTTTCTTCAGTTTCCTCTGTTTCAGTGTCTATGCTGTTGTTCTTTGTGCAGCTGAACTCAATTTGTCTGTGCTCTGTGTGTTTTGTATTTTAGGCTGTTGAATAAGAAAGAGTAGCGTTATGGCTTGTATGGAGGTTTAGCCTGTTGTTTGACTTACGATTTGTTGTTTTTGTTACTATTACGAAAATAGTTAATGAAAAAGAACAGCAACAACAATATCATCAAGAACAGCAATATGCAAATCAAAATGATTTTACACCTCTAGCCAATCACACCAGTAATTGATCTGCAAAGTGGATTTGCACATAAACATTTATGTGACATATTGCAAGGCTTCCTTCAATGTTGATGAATGTAGTGTCTGTTTACTGTGTGGAGTTGCTGGTGTTGTTTTGTTATTGTCATTGTTGTTTAAAAGCTTTGTGAGATTCATTCCCAGAAAAGTTGGTTTCTACATATTTTAACTCAGTTTGGTTTGTAGAATATCATCAGGAGATAAAGCCAGAAGATTCCATTTGAGTCAATTATCTTGATGCTCAGAGTGTCATGTTTTCTTCACACTGCAAGGTTTTTACCGATGCATCTCACACAAATGTTCTCACGCCATTACATGGAAACAGAGAGACATCAACAGGCTTGTTGAATGTGCTTAGCCCTAGAGGAAAACCCCTCAAACAAAATCAATGAAATCCCATAACAGTGAAAATGGCCTCCTTCTCTCCTCCTCCTCCACCCTCTTCTGTCGTTCACTCCTTCATCCCTCCAGGCCTCTCCTCTGTGTGGTGGATTATGGAAATTCAACTTGTCTGGGTCCCTGGTGGACTGTATCTCCGTGCAAGAAAAAAAGGGTCTGACCACCCTGATTGATCACAGAGACAGTTCGCTCTTTCTCTCCCAGGAGTTGGTTTGAAGGATTGAATAAATTAATGAATAGTTAAACAGCAACTGTATGTTTCTTTAGTGTCCTTTGTTCCATTGTCTTTGTTGTTGTTCTTTGTGCAGCTCAATCTGTCTGTGCTTTTGGTGTTTTGTATTTTTAGCTGTTAGGTAAGAAAGAGTAGCATTGTGGCTTGTATGGAGCTTTAACCTATTGTTTTCGTGACAATTTGTTGCTTTTCTTAGTATTACAAAAATAATTAAAGAAAAGGAAGTGCAGCAACAAAAACAACAACAACAACAACATTAGTACTACGCAAATCAAAATTATTTTACACCTCTACAGAATCACCCCAGTAATTGATCTGCAGAGTTGATTTGCACGTAAACATTTCTGTGACAAATTGCAAGGCTTTCCTAAATATTGATGAATATAGTATCTGTTTACTATGTGTAGTTGTTGTTCTTGCTGTTGTTGATCTTTCATTTTGTTTTGGCTGTCATAGTTCTTTTAAAGCTTTGTGTGTTTCAGTCTGAAAAAAAATTGCTTTTATCATATCTCAGCTCAGTTTGTGTTTACAAATATCACCAAGAGAGAAAAAAAAAGCATATTCTGTTTCAGTTAATTATCTCCATGCTCAGAGTCTCATGTTTTCTTTGTACTGCGAGGCTTTCACCCATGCATCTCACACAAATGTTCTCACACCATTACATGGCAACAAACAGACATCAACAGGCCCGTGGAATGTGCTTAGCCCTGGAGGAAAGACCCCAAAGAAAATCAATGAAATCCCATACCAGTGAATGTGGCCTCCTTCTCTCCCCCTCCTCCCATTTATCTGCATCTCCTTCACCCTCTTCTGTCTCTTTCACTCCTTCATCCCTCCAGGCCTCTCCTCTGTGTGGTGGATTATGGAAATTCAACTTGTCTGGGTCCCTGGTGGACTGTATCTCCGTGCAAGAAAAAAAAAGGGTCTGACCACCTTGATTGATCACAGAGACAGTGCTCTCTCTCTCTCTCTCCTCTCTCTCTCTTCTCTCTCTCTCTCTCTCTCTCTCTCTCTTCTCCTTCTCTCTCTCTCTCTGTCTCTCTCTCTCTCTCTCTGCCTAAGATTTTGGTTTAAATTATTACATATGGATTCTGAAAGATTGCCACATAAAGCTTATTGTATGTTGTTAGAATTAGATAAAAAGGGCAAACAATGCTGGGTCTCTAAATTCAGGGAAATATTCTGCATAACTGGGTTTAATATCGTTTGGTTAAACCAAGGAGTAGGAGACATAAAAATGTTCTTACGTGCCTTTAAACAAAGACTTGTAGATTGGTTTACCCAGGAATGGACTGGCACCATTAGAGATCGCAGTAGATATGATAGTTACAGAAACTTTAAGATTGTTTTTGAAAGAGAGAAGTATATTAGTGAAATGGATACATATTGCTTTCGCGTTGCAGTTACTCAAGTACGAGTGAATGCGCTACCACTAAACAATAATACACATCGCTATAGTAGTTCAAATGAAGATAAGCAGTGCCCTGTTTGTAAAGACCAAATAGAGAATGAAGAACACTTTTTATTTAATTGCCCTGTCTATGAAGATTTGAGACACAAGTTTCTTAAAGATGCGAAGAGACTTCCTTTGCACGTGCTACTCAAAGCTACAATATCTACTGATAGACATAATTTATCACGATTTATTTTTCATGCAACCAACAGAAGAAGTAAGATAACTGTATAGAAATGGATCCTTATATTGATGAAAACTACATTCAAAACATTTGTCGATTATGACGAACGTGAATTGATTTGTGATGAATATTCAAGAAATGGGTGATGTAATTTCTTTATTATTGCTGATATATCATTTCATATTTATATACATTGATAGTAATGTGTTTATAACACTCATGTCATATGTCCACTCCACACACCCGTCATTCCTTTGTATTGTGGCCTAAGGCCGATGTACAGTAAAAGTCTGAAGTCTGAAGTCTCTCTCTCTCTCTCCTCTCTCTCTCTCTCTCTCTCTCTCTCTCTCTCTCTCTCTCTCTCTCTCTCTCTCTCTCTCTCTCTCTCTCTCTCTCTCTCCTCTCCCAGGAGCTGGTTTGAAGGATTGAATGAATTAATGAATAGTAAACCAGCAACTGTATGTTCTTTGGTATCCTTTGTTCCACTGTCTTTGCTGTTGTTCTTTGTGCAGCTGAACTGAATCTGTTTGTGCTCTGGGTGTTTTGTACTTTTAGCTGTTAGGTAAGAAAGAGTAGCATTGTGGCTTGTACAGAGCTTTATTTAACCTGTTGTTTTAGTGATGATTGGTTGTTTTCCTTAGTTCAACAAAAATAATGTAAGAAAAAGAAGAACAGCAACAACAACAATAACAACAGCATCAGCAGCAGCAATATGCAAAAACAAAAGGATTTTACACAACTACCTAGTCCAACCAGTCAATGATCAGCAGAGTTGATTTGCACGTAAACATTTCTGTGACAAATTGCAAGGCTTCCTTAAATGTTGATGAGTGTAGTATTTGTTTTCTATCTGGAGTTGTTGTTGTTGTTGATGTTATTTTTGTTTAAAAGTTTTGTATGTTTATCAAAAATTTGGTTTGATCATATTTTTTACCGAATTTGTGTTTACAGAATATCATCAGGATATGAAACCAGCAGATTCTGTTTGAGTCAATTATCTTGATGCTCAGAGTGTCACGTTTTCATTGTACTGTGAGGCTTTCACCCATGCTTCTGACATAA
Organism: Rapana venosa; assembly: GCA_028751875.1. NCBI lineage: Eukaryota > Metazoa > Mollusca > Gastropoda > Neogastropoda > Muricidae > Rapana > Rapana venosa. Next base: position 75,633,612 of record CM054134.1, on the reverse strand, counting down.
ATGTTCTCACACCATTACATGGCAACAAACAGACATCAACAGGCTCATGCAATGTGCTTAGCCCTGGAGGAAAGACCCCAAACAAAATCAATGCAATCCCATAACAGTGAATGTGACCTCCTTTTCTCCTCCTCCTCCCATTTATCTGCATCTCCTTCACCCTCTCCTGTCTCTTTCACTCCTTCATCCCTGCAGGCCTCTCCTCTGTGTGGTGGATTATGGAAATTCAACTTGTCTGGGTCCCTGGTGGACTGTATCTCCGTGCAAGAAAAAAAGGGGTCTGACCACCTTGATTGATCACAGAGACAGTGCTCTCTCTCTCTCTCCCAGGAGTTGGTTTGAAGGATTGAATGAATTAATGAATACTTAAACAGCAACTGTATGTTTCTTTAGTGTCCTTTGTTCTATTGTCTTTGCTGTTGTTCTTTGTGCAGCTCAATCTATCTGTGCTTTTGGTGTTATGTATTTTTAGCTGTTAGGTAAGAAAGAGTAGCTATGTGGCTTGTATGGAGCTTTAACCTATTGTTTTAGTGACGATTCGTTGCTTTCCTTAGTATTACAAAAGTAATTAAAGAAAAAAAAACCAGCAACAAAAACAACAACAACATTAACAATATGCAAATCAAACTGATTTTACACCTCTACAGAATCACCCCAATAATTGATCTGCAGAGTTGATTTACAGGTAAACATTTCTGTGACAGATTGCAAGGCTTCCCTAAATGTTGAGGAATATAGTATCTGTTTACTTTGTGTAGATGTTGTTCTTGCTGTCCTTCTTCATCTTCTTGTTTTGGTTGTCATAGTTCTTTTGAAGCTTTCTGTGTTTCATTCTCAGAAAAAATGCTTTTAGCATATCTCAGCTCAGTTTGTGTTTACAGAATATCACCAGGAGAGAAAAAAAAAGCAGATTCTGTTTGAGTCAATTATCTCGATGCTCAGAATGTCATGTTTTCTTTGTACTGCGAGCCTTTCACCCATACATCTCGCACAAATGTTCTCACACCATTACATGGCAACAAACAGACATCAACAGGCTCGTGGAATGTGCTTAGCCCTAGAGGAAAGACCCAAAGAAAATCAATGAAATCCCATAACAGTGAATATGGCCTCCTTCTCTCCTCCTCCTCCCACTTATCTGCATCTCCTTCACCCTCTTCTGTCTCTTTGACTCCCTCATCCCTGCAGGCCTCTCCTCTGTGTGGTGGATTATGGAAATTCAACTTGTCTGGGTCCCTGGTGGACTGTATCTCCGTGCAAGAAAAAAAAGAGTCTGACCACCTTGATTGATCACAGAGACAGTGCCCTCTTTCTCTCCCAGGAGTTGGTTGGAAGGATTGAATGAATTAGTAAATAGTTAAACAGCAACCGTTTGTTTCTTTAGTGTCGTTTGTTCCATTGTCTTTGCTGTTGTTCTTTGTGAAAATGAACTGAATCTGTCTGTGCTTTTGGTGTTTTGTATTTTTAGCTGTTACGTAAGAAAGAGTAGCATTGTGGCTTGTATGGAGCTTTAACCTATTGTTTTTGTGACAATTTGTTGATTTTCTTAGTATTACAAAAACAATTAAAGAAAAGGAAGAACAGCAACAAAAACAACAGCAACAACATTAGCAATACGCAAATCAAAATTATTTTACACCTCTAAAAAATCACCCCAGTAATTGATCTGCAGAGTTGATTTGCACGTAAACATTTATGTGACAAATTGCAAGGCTTCCCTAAATGTTGATGAATATAGTATCTGTTTACTATGTGTAGTTGTTGTTCTTGCTGTTGTTGATCTTTCATTTTGTTTTGGTTGTCATAGTTCTTTTAAAGCTTTGTGTGTTTCATTCTGAGAAAAAAATTGCTTTTATCATATCTCAGCTGTTTGTCTTTACAAAATATCACCAAGAGAGAAAAAAGAAAAAGCATATTCTGTTTGAGTCATATATCTCGATGCTCAAAGTCTCATGTTTTCTTTGTACTGCGAGGCTTTCACCCATGCATCTCGCACAAATGTTCTCACACCATTACATGGCAACAAACAGACATCAACAGGCTCATGCAATGTGCTTAGCCCTGGAGGAAAGACCCCAAACAAAATCAATGCAATCCCATAACAGTGAATGTGGCCTCCTTCTCTCCTCCTCCTCCCACTTATCTGCATCTCCTTCACCCTCTTCTGTCTCTTTCACTCCATCCCTGCAGGCCTCTCTGTGTGGTGGATTATGGAAATTCAACTTGTCTGGGTCCCTGGTGGACTGTATCTCCGTGCAAGAAAAAAAAGAGTCTGACCACCTTGATTGATCACAGAGACAGTGCTCTCTTTCTCTCTCCCAGGAATTGGTTTGAAGGATTGAATGAATTAATGAATAGTTAAACAGCAACTGTATGTTTCTTCAGTTTCCTCTGTTTCTGTGTCTTTGCTGTTGTTCTTTGTGCAGCTGAACTGAATCTGTCTGTGCTCTGGGTGTTTTGCACTTTTAGCTGTTAGGTAAGAAAGAATAGCATTGTGACTTGTACAGAGCTTTATTTAACCTGTTGTTTTAGTGATGATTGGTTGTTTTCCATAATTCAACAAAAATAATGTAAGAAAAAGAAGAACAGCAACAGCAACAATAGCAACAACATCAGCAGCAGCAATATGCAAAAACAAAAGGATTTTACACAACTACCTAGTCCCACCAGTCAATGATCTGCAGAGTTGATTTGCATGTTAACATTTCTGTGACAAATTGCAAGGCTTCCTTAAATGTTGATGAGTGAAGTATCTGTTTTCTATCTGGATTTGTTGTTGTTGTTGTTGATGATGATGTTATTTTTGTTTTAAAGCTTTGTATGTTTATCAGAAAATTTGGTTTGATCATATTTTTTACTTAATTTGTGTTTACAGAATATCATCAGGATATGAAGCCAGCAGATTCTGTTTGAGTCAATTATCTTGATGCTCAGAGTGTCACGTCTTAATAATAATAATAATGTATGGAATTTATATAGCGCTGAATCTTGTAAAGCAACAAATCAAAGCGCTCAGATTTCATTTCATACCACTTTAAGTCACGGCAGATTTCTCTCCGTGAAATTCGGGCTGCTCTCCCCGGGGAGAGCGGGAGAGCGCGTCGCCACAAGCGCAGCGCCACCCTTTTTTTTTTCATGTCTGCAACTGTATTTGTTTCCCTATCAGAGTGGCTTTTTTCTAAGAATTTTGCCAGGAACAACTCTCTTGTTGCCGTGGGTTCTTTTACGTGCGCTAAATAATTATATGTAACACACGGGACCTCGGTTTATCGTCTCATCCGAAAGACTAGCGCCCAGACCACCACTCATGGTCTAATGGATGGGGGAAAAGTTTCCGGTCCAAACGGGGTACGAACCGCCGCACACTTCAGACCCGGACTTTTCGCTTTCTAGACAGACGCGTTACCTCTAGACCACCGATCCACATACGTACGTCTTCTTTGTACTGTGAGGCTTTCACCCATGCTTCTGACACAAATGTCCTCACACCATTACATGGCAACAAACAGACATCAACAGGCCCGTGGAATGTGCTTAGCCCTGGAGGAAAGACCCCAAAGAAAAATCAATGAGATCCCATAACAGTGAATATGGCCTCCTTCTCTCCTGCTCCTCCAATTTATCTGCATCGCCTTCACCCTCTCCTGTCTCTTTCACTCCTTCATCCCTGCAGGACTCTCCTCTGTGTGGTGGATTATGGAAATTCAACTTGTCTGGGTCCCTGGTGGACTGTATCTCCGTGCAAGAAAAAAAAGAGTCTGACCACCTTGATTGATCACAGAGACAGTGCTCTCTCTCTCTCTCCCAGGAGTTGGTTTGAAGGATTGAATGAATTAATGAATAGTTAAACAGCAACTGTATGTTTCTTTAGTTTCCTCTCTTTCAGTGTCTTAGCTGTTGTTGCTTGTGCAGCTGAACTGAATCTTTTTGAGTAATGCATGTTTTGTGGGTTTCTCTGCCTATCGCTCTGGTAGTTGGCTGGGTGATAAATATTGCAAATAAAGAAGCAGTTTGCCATCTTTTTAGCTGAGAGGCTGCATTCCTGACTATTGATTGTTTTTTTGTGGCTGCTAGGGGAAAATTTATTCAAGTTGTGCAGAACACTTCAGCAGGCTTTACTTACAAGGTTCCTCTTGTGCTTATTCCAAAAGAAATATACAACTTTTGATCTAGTTGCCATTGGATTGCTAATGTTAAGACCAGTAAAGCAATCTGTAACGATGAGACTAGGATTAGTTCCACTGAGAGCAATGCACAGAGAGGTAGGAGGAAAGCATCTTGATGGAACATGAACATGAACATTGCTTTATTTTTTCCTTTTTCGTCTGCATCTCCAAATTCTGCTCTTATCTTGGAATGAGATGGAGAGATTTATAACTGAAAAAGTGACTATGTGTATCCTTACTGGGGTTTTTTTTAATGAATTCCTCTGAAATCTGGTCTGTACACTTGTACATTTCTTGCATTTTCTAAACTGTCTTCGCCGTCTTCCCCAGTCTCTTGGGGAAGCCATTGAGTCACTGCTCTTTAAACTCTTATATATCCCTGAAATCAGAATCTGGATGACTTAAGGATAGGCGAAAACGGTCCCATACGCAAAATGGTGGTGGGGGGTGGGGGTGGTAATGGTATTATTCTTGGTGATGGGGTGTTTCAGTTTTCTTTCTGTGAACTAATTTTGTTCTCTTGAAATGAGGGAGACTCTCCATTTTGAGATCAGTTCTCTTTCGGTTGAACAATGAAGTATCAATAACCATGAAGTGACATCTTCATTTCTTTACGTTGCGAGATAGTATTTAGATTCGAACATCCCCGAAATAGGAATACAACAACCTTAATGGTGGGGCAAAAACGGTCGCATACGCCAAAATCTCACCATGGGGAGCTTCTCGGAACTCTAGCCCAGGAACGAAAACAACAACAACAAAGATTGAAATAGTCTCGTCAGTCTCCAACCAAAACATGGTGACAACAAAGAATTATCACACGGGACTGACATCAATTACAAGGTCTGTAATGACTGTGAGCAGCAGTGTCCTTAAGCTCTCTCTGATGTAACAAGAGAGCTAGCTAGCTCACTGCCTTGCAAATTACGCACGCACTTCTTGCACTACGTCAGCTATGCTTTCTCGGTTGTTTCAGATGAAACTGGCCATGGACAATTTACTTGCAGGTTTCTCCTTGGTTGTCGTTTTGATGTAAACAAATGTGTGTGTGTTGTGTTGTGTTGTATGTGTGTTGTGTGTGTGTTTTGTTGTTGTTTGTTTGGGTTCGTTTGTTTGGTTTTGGTTGGTTTTGTTTTTGTTTTGTCTTTTAATGTTTGGGGGAAGGGGGTTCTTTGTTGGGTTGGGGTTCTTTTTGTTTATAAAGGAAAGGAAAGGTAAGAAACGAAAGAATGAATGAAATAATGAACAGAAAAGGGAAAAAAATAGAGAAAAAGAATGGCACAATGAATGAAAAAGACACGGAAATAATAGAGAAAGAAAGCCAAACAGAACGGCTAAAAGAAAGAAAGAAACAAACAAACAAAAATGAAATATAAACAGGAGTATGTTTTTTCATGTTTTCGTCTGTTTTTAAACATGTCTGTTATTTATAAACATAATGACTTCAAGCCACTTAAGTGCAATTTGATGCGTTTGATTCTGAAGAAAACTAGCGCTCTAAATGACTTTTTTTTTTTTACTCAAGACTTGAAACATATTTGTCATTTTTTAGTACACAAAAGATTAACATCCACAAAACTTGTTTAGCATCCTCTCTTTCTCTCTCTTTCAGTTACCATATTGAAACCATCATATTATTTTTCCCTTGATTTGTTCACTGCACATCACCCCCCAAAAAAATGTCAATCAATATCTCAGAACACAGAAATCAAAGCATGCACAAAACAATAAGCTTCCTTTACTTAGAACCCAGTTTTTCAATGAATCAAACAAAACCTCGACGAACGCCCCCGAACCCCCAACAAACAAACAAACCAAAACAAACAAACAAAACAAAACAAAACCTTCGACGACTGATCGAGTTGTAGGCGGCACGCGTACTTCTCACTCACAGTGTTGACAGACTAGTCCCTTACCAGTTCCTTCATCTTCCACTGCTGTCTGACAATCAGTAGGCCTAGGGCTACATACACTCTTGCGTTAGATTTTACCACTTTTCCTTCTGTTTTTCTATATGACTCTTATATTCTTCACACCGCACGTGCTAAGGCATCCACAGAAATAAAACCCCAACTTTTTGTGTGAAAGACTAACCCTCTGACTCAAAACTCATGTGATTCTGCGCAAATTTGGTAGGTTTGGATCTTTTAAAAAAAAATTTCAGCAAAACACTGTACCCCCTGTCAGTCCTTTGTCGTTTGCTAGCTTCCTAATCGCAAGATGCATGTGCATGCGGGGTCAGCACTATAGGAACAGAAGCAATTCTCATGTGATGATCATTTCCAACTGTCTGGTTCCTGGTGGTATTACTCCATGTCCTCAATCACCCAAACCAAGTACGCAATGCGTCTTTTCATACTTTAAAAAAAATTCTGTGAAAATCACATTTTTTTCCCCCGACTAGTGCTGTATCCTGCAAGCTAATACAGGAATGTAACCTACAGATACATTTCTGTGTTATCTTGGGGGGGGGGGGGGGGGGGGGGGGGGGGGGTGGAGGAAGCTGGTTGCAAAATCTTCATTGGCGTCCTCACAGTCCACGGGACTACGGGATAGGTGAAGGGTGTGCACTCACTCCCGCTTCTGTCAGCCTCTCTTATCTTCTCCATCTTACTCCCATGGTGCCTTGTAACGTCCCTGGCTGCTGCCACGCCATAATAATTCATGACCTGTTTGTTGAAGGGACAGACAGACAGACAGACTCACCATTATGTGTGTGTGTGCGTGGGTGCTTTGATGGTTGTTGATCAGATCTTCAAGAAAGGTCCCTGATAGGCCTAGATTCTTCTGAACCCCTCATTTGTCATGTTGGTTGTTAATAGTGTACGAGATGCGCTTGATTTTTTAAAAATCTTCTGGTATCTGTTTAGTTTGTCTGAGGAGAGGCATTCACTAAGTACGCCTACTTTTGTTTTGCCTGCGGTGTAAGCGGAGATGTTGCTGAAGAAGTGGAGTACACCATTTACTCTTTTTTTTTTGGGATTAAGACTGCGAAAAGCCATGATGACACTGTATATGGCGATTTTGGCAGTTGCAAAAGGCGCCAAAATGGTTTTATGTGAAAGGAAAGATAAATCTGTGAGCCATAGTCAACAGACAATTATTTTAGAATCTGAGATAACAATAACAAAAAAAGGAATGAGAAACGAAAGGAAGAAAACTGAGAACAAAAAAATGAACGAGTGTCCCGAGTGAATGAACAAGTGAATGAATGAATGAACTGTTTTATACACCACAAAGACTATATCACTTTTTCCCCCAACCCATTGTCCACTCCAGAAGAGCTTCGCTTGCCATCTAAACAAAAACATACAAAAAAACCCATAATACCCAACAAAAAAATCTGTCTCCACTTTAATCCAGTAATAATAATAATAATAATAATAATTTAAAACAAACCCAAACAATCTTTCTCCGCTTATTTCAGTGACGATAACTTAGAATAAACCGCCCAAAATTTTTTTCTTCACTTTAATCCAGTGATAACTTAGAATAAACAACAGAAAAACAGCTTTCTCCGCTTTAACCCAGTAATAGTAACTTAAAATACCACCTCCACCCCCCTCTGCACCCCTTCCCCCCACAAAAAAACCCAACCCATCCTTCTCCACTTTAATCCAGTGATGATAACTTCTCTCTCTCCCTTCCCTCTATTTTAACTAGGCTAGAGCGATGACAAGATAACTAAACTAGCACATTCAAATTTCTGCCTTCTTGCCCCCGCCTCCCACTTCCTTTCCTCCTCCCCCCACCCCCGCCCCCCCCCCCCCCCCCCCACCCTCTACAACCCCCTTACCCCCCAGAAACGCCTTCCCCCTTCC
>CM054134.1:75598125-75615625 GCA_028751875.1 Rapana venosa | reverse complement strand
CACCTCTCTTTGTGTGACACATCCATCACAGCGCTGCTGTTAACGCAGATGTTAAGTGAAATCCGTTTCCCTGTTTCGAGGAGATTATTTTTATTATTATTATTTTTATTATTAATTAAAGTTAGTGCGGCATGAGGCGCTTGAAAAACCTAACTCCCAAGAGTCATTGCACACGGAGCCCTGAAAATGACATCAATCAAAACGTGCGGTCGCGACCCTCGTTTATCATCTGTGAGAAACTGCCAGAACTTCTGGGCAATTTGCTGCCATAATTTACAACCTTTATCAACGATTCCGTTACATCTGCCTAGCCTGCCTGCCTGCCTCCCTTCTATTCAAAAAATGATCTTTTTTCAAACTCTAGTTTCTCTGTTGTCTCTGTGTGTCTATGTTTCTGTCTTTGTGTCTGTATCTCTGTTTGTCTGTCTCTATCTCTGTCTCCCTCTCACCCCTATCTCCCCCCTCTCCTCTCTCTTTCTTCTCTCTTCTCTCTCTCTCTCTCTCTCTCTCTCTCTCTCTCTCTCTCTCTCTCTCTCTCTCTCTCTCTCCTCTCTCCTCTCTCCTCTCTCTCTCTCTCTCTCTCTGCTTCAAGAAAATACAATATCCATTTTCTTTAGAAACTACATATCACGTGTAAACATTTCGTTTCCTGACAAGAAAACTGGATATTCTTGTTTTCTCAATCTCTTGATATAAGATAAATGTCGACAGGTTATCCTCCTTTTTCTCCAATCTGTTTTTTGTTTCGCTACTCATAGTTCTAAAACTACACAGGAAGATCTTTTGGGATTAGTATCCTTTCTTCCCTTTAGGAAAATCAAACTGTTTTTTTCTTTAACTCTTGGACATTTCCACTGCGTTTTGATATTTCATAACGTGCCACACTCATACAAAGCTCGACATCAAGTTAATATTTATCACTTTTGACAACTGTTTTGTCTTGATTTACGTGTTATCTTACTAAAAGTCATGCACAGGCCGTTAATATAAAACGAATGTCTCTTTTTTGATTCTGCTATCTTACAAGTCAGAATACTGCAAGGAAATGTACTGGGTCCTCTCTGCTCTTTGTTCTCCCTTCTCATTCTTTTGAGGATCCACTTTGGTTGTTATGGTTAGTCTCAGGTGTTTTTCTCTTCTCCAAAAAATTCATTCTGCTTAGTTTTGTATATCACATAATCATGGTGTCCATGGTGAAACGTGTTGAAATTAAGCGTAACCTCGATAAAAGAAAAAAAAAACGAAAATCTGCCTTTTTGCACCGCTAAAAGTATCACAAAACCCAGCTTTCTTCTACTAACAGTTTCTCCTCATGCATCTGACCTGACACTGAACTATTAGCCAGCACGTGACTCTCCACTCTATTGCAGTTCACAATGACCCCTCTCTTCCCTCTCCTCAGCTCCCTTTCTTCTCTCTTTTTTGCACACGATTCATCATCATACCTACTGGCAAGACTTCTAAAAAGGTCAAAAACATTCCGCTCAAAACGATCTTCTATAATGTTTCGCTTCACACACATCACTTCCTTGTTAAATAGCGTTAACTGGCTTATATAGGAACAAAGAGGGGGTGGTTTTTTTGGACACAAGTGTATAGATATGGTGGGAACTTTTTGCTCAGCTGACGACTTTGGAAGTTTCAAGAATCTCTGAATCTTGGTGTTGGAGCAGTTGTTTTAAAACTGTTGTGTTTTTTTGCTGTATTGTCTCACTGTTTCTCTCTGGAAGCATCTTTGTTATGGACTGACTCACGGTCATTTTTTGAACACTATCCTAACTGTTTTTGTTTTTCGTTCGTTCGTTCGTTTGTTTTTTTATTTGTTTGTTTGTTTGTTTGTGTTTTCTGCGTATTCTGCATCCCTTATTGCGTATGCTCATTTCTCTCTCTCTCTCTCTTCTCTCTCTCTCTCTCTCTCTCTCCTCTCTCTCTCTCTCTCTCTCTCTCTCTCTCTCTCTCTCTCTCTTCTCTCTCTCTCTCTCTCTCTCTCTCTCTCTCTCTCTCTCTCTCTCTCTCTCTCTCTCTTCTCTCTCTCTTCTGTGTCTCCCTCCTTCCCTCTCTCTCTATCTCTCTCCCTCTCTTTTAATTTTACGTTTACTTGAAAGTATTAGCTCTGATTATTAAGGATAGTCCCTTCTCAGGGCAAAGGGCCGGATAAAAAAAAGTATATCAATACTTATCTGTAACCAATGAGAATAAAGATTATCAATCTCTCTCTCCGTGAGCGCGCGCGCGCGCGCACAACACACACACACACACATACACACACACACACACACACACACACACATACACACACACACAAACAAACTCTCTCTCACACACACACACACACACACACACACACACACACACACACACACACACACACACACACACACAACACACACACACATACCTCTTTGCACTTCTACGCGCAAACTAGAAAACACGCTGGTTTCTTTTGCTCTGATAATAATATTTCAAAAACTAACCTCATCAACAATCCTCGGACCATCCCATCCCATCCCATCCATCCTTTTCATTCTGCTGGCTTGATCCGAATAATGTAAAAGCAGAGGAAGGGTGGGGGGAGGGAGCAAGGGAGCAAGGGGAGGCAGAGAGAGAGAGAGAGAGAGAGAGAGAGAGAGGAGAGAGAGAGAGAGAGAGAGAAGAGAGAGAGAGAGAGAGAGAGAGAGAGTCCAGAGGCGTGGATGGATTGAAATGCAATATGTTTGCCCCCCAAGCCAGGACACGGCAATAAGTCAATAAACGCCTTCTCTCAGCTGCCAGAGAGAGAAAGACATCGTGATGGGGGAGGGGGGGGGGGGGGGGGGGGGGGGGGCGTGGGAGGGCAGTAGGGGCGGAAGGGGTTGGAAGGGGGGGGGGGGGGGGGGGCGCACAGACAGAGAGAGAGAAGGAGACAGAGAAAGATTCGAGAGAGGGGGAGAGGAGAGCTAGAGAGAGAGCTAGAGAGAGAGAGAGAGAGAGAGAGAGAGAGAGAGAGAGAGAGAGAGAGAGAGAGAGAGAGAGGAGAGAGAGAGAAGAAGAAAAAGAAAGAAAGAAAGAAAAAGAAAGAAAGAAAGAAAGAGAAAGACAGACAGAGACAGACAGAGACAAACAGACAGAGGCAGAGAAAGATAGAGAGAGGAAGACACAGAGAGAGAAAGAAAGAAAGAGAAAGACAGACAGACAGAGAGAGGCAGTAGAAAGATAGAGAAAGACAGACAGAGACAGACAGATACAGAAAGAGACACAGAGAGAAAGAGATGGAGTACTTGTTTCAACTTGTTCATGAAGGAGAGAGAGAGGAAACAGAGACGGAGAGAGAGGGGGAGGGGGGTAAACAGAGAGAAAGAGAGATAGACAGACAGAGAAAGAGAAAGAGAAAGATAGACAGATAACACACACACACACACACACACACACACACACACACACACACACACACACAGATGAAGTACTTGTTTCAACTTTGTCATGAAGGAGACACAGCTAGAGAGACAGAGAGAAAGATGGAGAGATTGTGGAGGAACGAACAGAAGTTGGATGGGGGGGGGGGGGGGGGGGGGTGAAGAGGAGGGATGGTTGAGGAACAGGAAAAAAGACTGAGGGGAGGACAACTCTTGTGATGCTGAGCAAACAGCAACTGTCACCTTAATCTTTTGCCCCCTACCACTACCTTTCCCGTTTTCCATCCATCTCATTTTCTACCCTTCCCTTCCTCCCCTCCCCCCCCCCCCCCCCCCCCCCCCCCCCCCCTATTTCCCTCCCTACCCTCTCTGCTGCTACTACTACCTCTACCGTCACCTTTCTTGTCTCCCCTTTCCTCTCGGACAGTGAAATCTGGGGCGAATAATTACCGCGAGCTTGGCTGATCAGGGGAGATGAATCATGCAAAGGGAGAGAAGTCGGAAGCCCAGGGGCAGATCATTGTGTAATTCAATCAGCAGGCGCTATCTGATGCAACAGCTCGTCGATAGGAGGCCACCGCCAGCTTTTTTCTTTTTCTTTTTTTCTTTTTCTGTGTTTTTTTCTTTTTCCTCCCTTTATTTCTTTTATCTTTTCTTTTATTTTTTTTCGTTTTCCTGGGGTCTTGTGGTGACATTTCAGCGCATGCGCCTACAGTGGGATTAATATGGCGGTGGCCAGAACAAACTTGGCTGATTGTTTTGCTGCTGCTGCTGCTGCTGCTGCTTGCTTGCTTGCTTGCTGCTGCTGCTGCTTGCTGCTGCTGCTGCTGCTGCTGCTGCTGCTTGTTTGTCTCCCTGCTTGCCTGCTGTTGCGGGCAGTCTCGCTTGTAATAGGATTTGTGTTGTTTTTTGTTATCTTTTTATTCTGCTGTGGGGGCTCCTGTTGCTTGCTGGTCGTAGTTGTGTTTATGTTGATATTATCATCAGTTTCGTCTGGAATTAAGCGGGACAGTGTTGACAGCCAATGTTAGGTTATATACCTTTAGGGTCTTGTCGATATTTTTTTTAAAAATATATTATTAAAGTATGATTTATCTTGCACGTTAAGAAAATTCTTTTGAAAAAAAAAGCAGACAAGTAAAAACACAAGACCCAAGTGTTTGGCGGAGCAAATTTTGGGTTTATTTAAAATCTTCCTCAGGCTAAAAGATTGGTCAACTGACAGTAAAAAATCAAACACGAACCTATACAGGCGTAAAAGTGAGTACATATAAAACAAGGAAGAAAATTCTTTGCTGCAAATTTCAAGTCTTCTCTTTGGCTTTTGTCTTGTATTCTTTTCTTTTGTTTCTGTTTTCTGCCTTTCAAGTACATTATTTTTAAGTGAGTCTTGACTCTTTCTTTTTTGCTCTGCACATCAATGGTCGCTCAATCTGTCCTCTAGTTCATGTTGATGAAGACATATGTCTAAAGAAAATGTTCCGGGTTCATGTTGATGAAGACATATGTCTAAAGAAAATGTTCCGGTTTTTGTCACATCTATCCTATATCTTGGACAAATGCACATCTGTCAGTCGGCCTTGCCATGTGATCACAATTCAGCTAGCTGCAGGGTGTCGTGCCATTACTTTACCATAGCTTACCACGTTGACAACTTCATCTGACACTTTCACCTGGCTGTACTCGCGAATGCCTTAGTTCTGGCATACAAAAAACAAGACTGGGGCGAACCTACCTAACCTATCTTACTCTTTTAAAAAAAAATCTTTGCAGACTCATCAGATATACGACTGTTGCATCTCTTCTTCGTCGTATCATTGAGTAATAGCGTTAGTCAGTTATAGTTCGGCATGAGACATTTTCCCATATAAGCTAAGTAGGTATGACATAGGCTATCGCCGAGTGGTTCAGACCGTTCATGGGTCTATGAAGTTATGGGTTCGAATTCGGCGTCGGCGTCTGGTGAATTAAGGGTGGGGATTTCACGACCTCCCAGGTCAACTTCAAGTGCAAACCTGCTAGTGTGGCTTCGATTCCCAGCCTCGCCCTTTCTTCCCAGTTTGACAACAAAATCGAACTGAATGTCAAAGTCCTTCGGATAAGACTATAAACCGAGGCCCCGTGTTCGAACGTATCCAGAACATCTTGCGCACAGGTTAAATCCTGTTCCGCTTTTCGGAAGAGTAGGCCATTGTGTGCCGGTGGAAACAGATGACAAAATTTACAAAACCGCATACACACAGGGACTGGATGTAAAAAAAAAAGCACGCGAGTGCTTATTCCATTATCCTCTGATATAAAAGAATAAATGAATAAAAAATAAATATAAATAAATAAAATTCCCTTCGTGTATATATACACATGTAGAAGATAAATTATGCACGATAAAAAGATCCCCTAATTCATGTCAGCGTTACGTGGGTGGCGAAAACATGGACATGCCCATCGTGCAACCTGTACTGAGTGAGAAACGAGCTGCTCTGAAGTCGGCATGCGTCCACTGAGGCCAGTGGGCAGACATCCCTGCCAAGTTGAATGTATGTATGTTAGTCCGTGGTTTTCGACGATGACCTCCAAAACAGCAGAGGAGGCAGCTGCTGTTTTGGAAACTGGGCAGAAATTTGATTATAGTGGAGATGCCTTGCCCACAGTACATCCCCACTCTCTCGGCCAAGTGGGCATAAGGACAGTCAGCGTTGGAGATGTTCTCCAAAGGCCAACTAACTAGCCCCCAGGGCTGCAGCACATAAGGACTGTGCGAGTCAAGCCTCCTAGTCAGAGAGTCATAGTCGATCACTAAAGACTAAGCTGTAAAGTGGAATTCCATGAGTGGAAAAAGCCACTGGTCATACAGCCTCTCACTTTGCTGTTGCCCCCAGCAGCAATGGTTTAATCAAGAACTGTGATAAATCCCAGGCGCTAAGGCATCCCTGCCAAGTTACCAGCACAGAGGCAGACCTTGCAGCGCGCACCCCACCCGGTAAAGGAAGGCAGAGAGAAAGACAGTAGAGGCAAAGAAGTGAGGGTCATCTTGATGACATCAGAACTTGCAATGGACATTCCAAATAGCATAATTATCAAGTAATACTGTTGTACTCCTTAAGACTGATAAAACCAGGTCGTGTCTATGTCAATGCTTATTTATTTATTTTTTTCTTATTTATTATTTCGAGGATAATGGAATAAGCATGTATTTGTTTTTTCACATCCAGTCCCCGTGTGTATGCAGTTTTGTAAATGTTGCCATCCGCTCCCCACCGGCATACAACGGCCTACTCTTCCGAAAAGCGGAACAGGTTTAAACGTGTGCGCAAGATGTTCTGCGTGCGTTGGCATAAGAGACCTCGCTTTATAGTCTCATCCGAAGAACTTTTTGGGGGAAGTGGAGTCGGCTTTGATGTTAACTTCAAGGGGAAATATCCCCTTGAACGGGATTTGAACCCGGGTCAGCAGATCACGAGCGCAATGCGCAACGCTTTAACCAACCAGGCTATCCTGTCCCGTTCTCAAATATCAATGAAAGCTTTTGATGGTATATCAAGCTATGTGTTTTACTTCTCACAATAAGGCTGACAAAACCAGGCCCTTTCTATGTCACTGTTTGCAATCTCGGTGCCTAATAGGCGGGAGTGAGGGTGGGGGCAATATACCAATACTGATGACATATTATTGACTTCATTAAAAAAACAAAAACAGAAAAGATCAAGAACAAACAGAGAAGGGAAGACTATTTCAAAATAGGCGTGAGAGCAGATTGGGTGAAATGAAAAAAAATAGTCGAAGAGAGAGAGAGAAAGGGGGGAGAGAGAGAGAGAGAGAGTAGATGAGAGAGGAGAGAGAGATGAGATGGAGATGAAGAAGAGAGAGAGAGGAGAGAGAGAGAGAGAGTGAAGTGAAATAGAGAGAGAGAAGGGGGAAACAGAGAGAGAGCAGAGAGAGAGACAGAGACAAAGACACAGAGAGAGACAGACAGAGAGACGTACAGGCAGACAGACAAACAGACATACATACAGATGGCAACAACAAAAGAAGTAAAGAAAGATTCGAAGAGAGTGATAGAAAGGAGGACACGATTAGCACAGCATTCTGCAAAAGACAGAGATACTATGGAATATATGCTAATACAGCCCAGGATATCTCCTTTGGGAATCTTATCATGTTATACATACAATGTTTTTCTGCTTCGTTTCTGCCTGTGTGTGTGTGTGTGTGTGTGTGTGTGTGGTGTGTGTGTGTGTGTGTGTTGTGTGTGTGTGTGTGTGTGTGTGAGTGTGTGTGTGTCTGTCTGTGTGTGTGTCTGTGCGTGTGTGTGTGTGTGTGTGTTGTGTGTGTGTGTGTCTGTTGTGTAGAGTGTGTGTGTGTCTGTCTGTGTGTGTGTGTCTGTGCGTGTATAAGTTGTGTGTGTTTGTGTGCCTGTGTGTGTTCCTGTGTGTGTGCTGTGTGTGTACGTGCGTGTGTGCGTGCTTGCGTGCGTGCGTGTATTTGTATCTCCCTGCTGCCTGTCTGTCTGTGTCTGTCTGTCTGTTTTGTGTGTGTGTGTGTTTATGTGCCTGCATGCCTGCCTGCCTTACTTGCCTGCCTATCTGTCTACTTGCCTGCCTGCCTGTGTTTGCCTGTCTGTATGCCTACCAGTCTATCTCTCTCTGCCTGTTTGCCTACCTGTCTGTGTGCCCGCCTGTCTGTCTGTCTGTCTGCTCGTCTGTATGCGATGTCCTTTCACGGTAATCGATTGCGCACGACACTGCCTGCCCCAAAACGTGATTGACTGGGACTGACCAGCAAATCAGTCGAACTCTGAATGACTGTTGAAAGCGGTCGAACATTTTCAGCCTGATTTGTTGGCCACAAGCTGAGCCGATCTCTCCCACAACTGTCTGCGCTTACCTTGATTAACAGCCAGACAGGGATGAGGGTGAGGATGAGGGAAGAGAGGAGAGAAAGGGGACACACAGAGAGGCAGCACACGCATAGACGCACAGACACACAGAGAGACAGATGAGGATGAAGGAAGAGAGGAGAGGAAGGGAGAGGGGTGGGGGACACACAGAGAGGCAGCACTTACACGCACATAGATACACAGACAAACACACAGACAGACAAACAGACAGAGATGAGGATTAGAGAGGAGAGGAGGGGGGTGGGGGACACAAAGAGAGGCAGCACTTACACGCACATAGATACACAGACAAACGCACAGACAGACAAACAGACAGAGATGAGGATTAGAGAGGAGAGGAGGGGAGGGGGGAACAAAATGAGAGGCAGCACACATATAGAGACACACAGACAAACACAGAGACAGAAATGAGAATGAGAGAGGAGAGGAAGGGGGGGGGGGGGGGGGACAAAATGAGAGGCAGCACACATATAGAGACACACAGACAAACACAGAGACAGAAATGAGAATGAGAGAGGAGAGGAAGGGGGGGGGGACAAAATGAGAGGCAGCACACACATAGAGACATAGATACAGACACATAAATACACACAGACGGAGTGACAGACACTCATGCACGTACACACACGCACACACACACGCGCGCGCACACACACACACACACACACACACACAGAGAAAGCGCAGAACATCTTGCGCACACGTTAAATCCTGTTCCGCTGTTCGTAGGAGTAGGCCATTGTGTGCTGGTGGGAACAGATGACAAATTTACAAAACCGTATACAGACGGGGACCGGATGTAAAAAAGCACACAAGTGCTTATTCCATTATCCTCGATATAAAAGAATTGAATTTAAAAAAATTTAAGTTTTTAAAACACACACACATAATTATAGAGGAGGGAGGGAGACAGACCGACAGTCAGACAGAAGAAGACTAAGAGAGAAGCCGTCTGATAGCCATGTAATCGTTGTCATAAACAGAGACTATGAATGGCACGAGATGGGCTTCCTATCGACTAAAAGATATGATATGGTCTTCCAATAGAACACAAAATACATGGTCTTGTCTTCCAGTAGACCATAAAAGGCATAATGTCATCTTCCAATCGACCATTAATGGCATGATAAGATCTTCCATTAGGCCATAAAATGCATGATATGAGCTTCCATTAGACCATAAAAGGCACGATATATTCTTCCTATAGCCCCCAAAATGTGTGATATGGTCTTCTGTATGCCATAAAAGGCTTGATAATTATGGTCTTTCAATAGACCCCAAACTGCCTGATATACAATATACCAATGGACCATAAAAGGCGTTATGATTATCATATAATATAGAACAATATAGTATGATATAACATATAATATACTAAATATAACCTAACAAAACGCAATATCATAATTATAATACACTATGATACAACACAGAACAATGCAACACATCATCGCAGTCGTCCAAAAAGTGACAGTGTGGCAGAACTAACACAGATCGACATCAAAAAGTAGCAGCATGACAGACCTAGCACAGATAGGCATGCAAGTGCTCTGAGTCAAAGTCTGATAGCTATCGGGCCGAACGTCCATCCCTTTTCTCCAGCAGAGTTTCCATCAACAAATTGGTTCTGTGCCTGCCTGCATCCCTACTCCGTCCTCATTTCCTGTGGAAACGGCTGCACTACAGACGGCTGGTTAACTATCACACTGAGTCAAACGTCCCTTTTTTTTTTTTTTGGCTGCGATCGAATCTGTTAGCTGTTAAAATGTCTTGCCACCTCAGTCTGATATTCTGTTATTGTTTGCTATTGTTCCATGTCCTTGTCTGTTTTGTCTGTCTCTCGTGGATGTGGCTTATTTTGTTTTCGTTTCTCTGCTAGAGCTCCCAGGTTCGCCAAATGATGAGATGTTTGCGTGTAAGACCGCTTTTTCCCACCCCTATTTAGGTAGCCACATTCCAACTTCGGGGATGGTGTCTAAACATGACAGCTGTGTCCATGCATTTTTTGTTGTTGTCATCAGTTCCTGCTGGCTCACAATGGTGGAACAGGTTTTTATCATAATGTGTGCAAGATGTTCTGCATGAATTCACACATGGGGCCTCGATTTATAGTCTCATCTGAAGGACTTTTAAACATTCAGTTCAATATTCTTGTCAAAACTAGGAAGAAAGGGCAAGACTAGAATTGAACCTCAAACCTCACAGTTTACTTGTTAGGCAGGTGAACATCTTAACTTCCCTGCCACCTTCCTTCTTATATAGTATGATATAATGTGATATAATATAGTTTAATGATATTATAGTATAATGCAATGTTATAGAATACAATAACACTATGCAATAAAGAACAATGCAACACCTTATTGCTGTGGACCCCCCAAAAACCCAGCAGTGTGTCAGACCTAGCACAGATAGGCATGCAAGTGCTCCTGAGTCAAAGTCTGATAGCTATCGGGCCCAACGTCTGTCCATTACTCCAGTATATCAGCAGAGTTTCCATCAACAAATTGGTTCTGTGCCTGCCTGCATCCCTACTCCCTCCCCATTTCCTGTGGAAACGGCTGCACTACAGACGGCTGGTTAACTATCACACTGAGTCAAACGTCCCTTTTTTTGGCTGCGATCGAATCTGTTAGCTGTTAAAATGTCTTGCCACCTCAGTCTGATATTACGTGTTATTGTTTGTTATCGTTCCACGACCTTGTCTGTGTCTGTCTATAGTGAGCCTGCTTGGGCAGGCGCATGCTGGGGCACATACGCATGCATGCAAATTCACACCCAAACACACTTTGGCCAAAAGGCTGAAAGAGATACAAAGAAGAAAAAAACAAGGTTTTTTTTTAAGGTGTCATATGAAGTAAAGATGTAGAAGTGGGGGGAAAAAGAAAGGAAAAAGAACGAAAGTTAAATAGTGAAGCTGGCGTAATTTCCTTTTTTTCATCAGAAAGGAATCTCTCCAGAAAGGTATGCAAGATAAAGGTATTAAAAAGTCATATCCCTACCTCTAAACAAACGCAGCTTTTCCATCATGGTTCTTTGCAAAGGGATTGCTCTGCGGGTATCGCGCAGACAGAACCAATCCGAAGGGCGAAGGCTTTAACGGATTCATCTGCATACCAGATCTACGCTAGACTAGGCCTCCTACACGGCGGCATCCGATAGCTGGAACAATAATTCCAGCAGCGACGATGTCTGTGAAAGATTTCCCTATCATCACACAGATGAGACAAAGCGTTCAATCTTCAGATGCTGACAAATGGACAACTTCCGCAAGTATTTACTATGATGATGATGATGATGATGATGTTTCAGCTCCAATAGGCAAACCACAGTCATTGTCCTAATGGTAGGTAGATGACAGGATTCTGTCAGCATCCTCCGCACTGTTGAAATAATGTGTCGTCCTTAAGGGAAGCTTCTCTAGAAGCACAGTAACTTAGAAAGAATGTTTACACATCATTATTATTATATATTATATATATATTTATATATATATCTACGACCTGTTTTTTTTTGCCTACTATTAAGGTAGCCACATTCCCTCTTCAGGGATGATGTCTAAACACGACACCAGTAACGCATACGACGTTTTAAAAAATTATATTTTTGTAATGCGCTCTTGCCGGCATGAAGGACCTACTCTTTCGAAAGGCAGAACAGGTTTTAGCGAGTGTGCAAGATGTTCTGCGTGCGTTTGCCTACGGGACCTTGGTCTATAGTCTCATTCGAAGGACTTTCAGGGAAGTAAAGTCAGTACTGTTGTCAACTCCGGTGGAAAAAAAAATCCCCTCGAACGGGTGCTTCGGTGGTGGCTCGAACCCGGGTTGATCCCGGACCGCCAAAGCGCAAGTACAGCGCTCTAACCACTAGGTTATCCCGCCCCTCCCCCACCCCCCCACCCCCCACCCCCACCCCAACACAATGCATATTATTTAACCAACACAGCTCACATTGCTGCAAATATAAATCAAAGGAGGAAGCTCTCTATGCAAACGTCGTCGTACTCAATTTGACACTATCAATCTGTTGTTCATAATGAAAGTGCTTTCTTTTGTCTAAATTGTTAGTCAAATTAGGATGCATAATTTTAGGAATAACGCATATATTTTTACATATATGATTTAAGATATTTATTTTAGGGCGGCCATTAATCACCATTATCATTTGTAGTAGTAGTTGTTTTTGTTGTAGTTGTAGTAGAAGTAGTAGTAGTAGTAGCAGCAGCAGCAGTAACATCATCTCATCATCAGCAGCAGCAGCAGCAGCAGCAGCAGCAGCAGCAGCAGCAGTAGTAGTAGTAGTAGGAGGAGGAGGAGTAACAGGAGTAGCAGTAGGAGTAGTAGTAGTAGTAGTAGTAGTAGTAGTAGTAGTAGTAGTAGTAGTAGTAGTAGGAGGAGGAGGAGGAGGAGGAGGAGGAGGAGGAGTTAGATATTGTACAGCATTATTGTAATGCCAGAATTCATATCATTTTTCTATCCTGACCGTGGAACAAGAAGATAATCAGGAATCACCTGTTAACAAATGCTCATATATGTTTGCGTGCACGCTCACAGGTACTGTGCCTGTATGCATGCATGCGTGTTCGCGCGCACACACACACACACCACCACCACCACAACACAACACACACACTACACACACACTATACACACACGTTACACACAAACACAAACACAACACACAAACCACAACACAACACACAAAGCACAACACAAACACACACGCCCACGCACACACACAGACACACACAACACACACACAGACACACACACACACACACACACACACACACACACACACACACACACACACACACACTTGCATGTTGTCTCTTCATGCTTTAATCAACTGCGAAGAGGGTTGAGTCAGAAGTCTCCCGGGTATTCACTTGCCACATTGCAATGTTTGTGTAACACTTCTGTGGGATGATTGTCGTGCTATGTGGCCTTTGTCAGGTGAAAAACACAGAAATCCAGAGAGAGCGAGCGAGAGAGAGAGAGACAGACAGACAGACAGACAGAGAATCCGGCAGACATACAGACAGTGACAGACAGAGACAGCAACAGACACACACACACACACACACACACACAAAGACACACATACACACACACACACACACACACACACACACAAAGACACACATACACACACACACACACACACACACACACACACACCACACACACACACACACACACACACACACAGGGAGAGGGAGACAGAAAGACAGAAAGACAGACAGACAGACAGAGAGAACTGAAACTCGAAATGGTTTATTCAGTATAGGCTATGGCCCCTTACTGAAGGGGGTACAATACGCCAGTTTTAAAAGCCAAACATTGGCCATGTGTTTCAAATCTTAATCTGAAAACATATCAGTTTCAATATGTAGATTAACATAAAGCACAAGATATATTTGGACAGCAAATGGTTCAAGTAACCTGAAAAATAAGAAGAATCGTCGGTGTTTTGATTATGTTCATTCCAGTGGTGTCCTCTATAACTTTTGAGAGAGAGAGATGGGGGAGAGAAAGAGAGAGAGAGAGAGAGAGAGATATATATATATAATATATAGAGAGAGAGAGAGAGAGAAAAGAGAGAGAGAGAGAGAGAGAGAGAGAGAGAGAGAGAGAGAGAAGAGAGGAGAGAGAGAGAGAGAGAGAGAGAGAATGAATCAACAAAACCTCAAAAGAGAAAAATGACGGAGCAATTTAGAATGGAAACGCGTATTTATGGGGATGGGGTTATATAGTGTCAAGACATAAACACAGCATTAGTTTGATCACTCTTTGCGTCACAGCAGCTTTACTCTGCAAATGAACAAGATCATCACGACAGTGTTCTCTAAGGGGAAAAAAAAGAAAAAAAGGAACTGACATATTCACAGAACTGCTTCCAGGCATGTCAAATTCTGCTTCTTATTCCGCCAACTGTGTAAGCATCTTGATGATTAGCTGACGTCAATTAATTCACGGTTGCAGGAGAGAGAGAGAGAGAGAGAGAGAGAGAGAGAGAGAGAGAGAGAGAGAGAGAGAGAGAGAGAGAGAGAGACAGACAGAGAAAGAGAACAGACAGACAGACAGACAGAAAAAGACAGACAGAGAGAGAGAGTACATGCAAAACATCTCGTGCAAAGTTAAAAACCTGTTTTGCCTTTCGCAAGAGTAGGTCTTTGTGTCGATCGGAACGGAGGACGAAATTCACAAAATTGTATGCACACGGGGACTAGATTTAAATCTTAAAAAAACAAGTGAGTGCACTGGATGTAAAAAAAAAAAAATTAAAGCACTTGAGTGTACATCGAAAGTTGTTTTAGTCTGTGTATAGCGCCACAGTTTTAGTCTGAAATTTCAGTTTTCACGAAGTGACAGCCCTGATATGGCCTCTGTGGTCAGCTGGGCTATAAAGAACACAGTTGGGTTAGATTGGTCTGTAAGGGACTTGTTGACCAACAGACTGACACAAAGATTGGGTTAGATGGAGTCAAGAAATAAACACAGATTTGTTGTGATCATTCTTTGCGTCACAGCAGCTTACTTTGCAAATGAACAGGAGCATCACGCCATTGTTCTCTAACGAAAAAAATAAAAGAAAGTCAACAAAGTCAACAACTGACCCATAGACCAAAGGACTGGCTGGTTGGTTGGATGGATGGTTGGATGGCTGGTTGGCTGCTTGGTTGGCTGGATGGATGGTTGGCTGGTTGACTGGATGGCTGGATGACTGGCCGGATGAATGGCTGATTGGCTGGCTGTCTGGCTATCTGGATGGATGGATAGTTGGATGGATGGATGGCTGATTGCTTGGCTGGCTGGCTAGATGGATGGATGGATGGATAGTTGGCTGGCTGGTTGGCTGACTGGCTGGTTGGCTGGCTGATCGGCTGGTTCACCGACCGACTTTCTGACTGAAATGACGGACCAATAGATTGAACAATTATCAACCAATCAATCATTTAACCAATCTGTCTATCTCTACGCAGAACATCTTGCGCACACGTTAAATCCTGTTCCGCTTTTCGTAAGAGTAGGCCATTGTGTGCCGGTGGGAACGGATGACAAAATTTACAAAACCGCAAACACACAAGGGACTGGATGGTTTTTTTTAAAAAAAAGCACATAAGTGCTTATTCCATTATCCTCGATAAAAAAGAATAACTAACTAACTAAATAAATAAAACTACTGAACTGACCGACGAAGTGACTGACCCACTGATGGCATGGATAAATCAATAAATGGTTTGGTTGGCTGGTTGGATGGTTGCAGCAACTGCAGACTGCCCAGAGTTTCCAGAACGCGGCCCGGGAACTTCTGGAGTGGTGCTCCGACACCCGGGCCTTCCAGGGACACTTCGAGGAGGGTCTGATGGGCTGCCTGACTGTGAGTGTTGATGTCAGTGGTGTAGTGTGCTGTGCTGTGCTGTGGTGTGCTGGGGTGGGGTGGGGTGGTGTGGTGGGGTGGGGTGGGTTGGGTTGAGGTGGGGTGGGGTGAGGGTGGGGTGGGGTGGGGTGGGGTGTGTTGGGGTTGTGGTGGGTGGTGGTGTGGTGGTGTGGTGGGGTGTGGTGTGGTGTAGTGGGGTGGGGTGAGGTGGGGTGGGGTGGGGTGGGGGGTGGTGTGGTGTAGTGTGGTGGGGTGGGGTGGGGGATGGTGGGGTGGGGTGGGGTGGGGTGTGGTGGGGTGGGTGTGGTGTGGTGGGTGGTGTGGGGGTGGTGGTGTGGTGTAGTGTGGTGGGGTGGGGTGGGGATGGTGGGGTGTGGTGTGGTGTAGTATGGTGTGGTGTATGTATGGTGTGGTGTGCGGGGTGTGGTGGAGTGGGTGGTATGGTGTGGTGTTCTGTGGTGTGGTGGTTGAATTGGGTTGTGGTGTGTTTGGTTGGATTGTGTGTGTGTCTGTGTGTGTCTGTGTGTGTCTGTATTTTCTTGCTTTGTTTTGATTGGTATGTCTAATTGTGTATCTTTTCCATTTTGTGTCTCTGACTGCCTGGCTGGTTTTCGTTTCTCTGTGTCTCTGTCTCTGTCTTTCGCTACCTGTCTTCTGTCTGCATGTCTATCTGTCTGTCTCTATCTCTATCTCCCTCTGTATCTGTCTCTGTCTCTCTATGTCTCTCTGTCGCTCTCTCTCACACACATACACAAACACTCACACATGCACACACACGCACGTGCACACACATACACACACCACACACACACCACACATACACACTACACGACACTATACACGCACACTAACACACACCACACCAAACCACAACACAACACAACACACACACACAAACTACACACACTACTACACACAAACTACACACACTACTACACACACACATAAACAACACACCACACCAAACCACAACACAACACACACACACACACACACACACACACTCTCTCTATGCATACCCTATAATTATCTACATCTAACAAAGAAGTAGCTTAGCTAAATTAATCAGCAGTTGTTGTGGTTCCCTCAACTGTCCCTACAGCTTTACAGTCATTTTCTGTGGCCGATTCTCCGATTCTCCTGGTGGGGGGGGGGGGGGGGGGGGGGGGGGATGGGGGAGTCTGGGAGGGGAAGAGGGGGGGGGGGAGGGAGGGAGGGAGGGGAAGGGGGAGAGAGGAGGGGGGAGGGACAGGGGGGAGGAGGGAAGGGGGGGGAGTAAATATATGTAGGTAGGTGGAAGGGAGGGAAGGGTGAGGTTGGGAATGGGTGGTGATGTATTAAATGGATTTATTGTGGTAGTTATTGAGTGGTCTAGAGAGGCTAGAGAGCTGTAGGGTTTGGTGATGGTGTGTGTCATTATACGATGGACGTTTCTCATTCTGTGGTCAGTTATTTGTTTTCAAAGAAGAAAAGGGTGTTGTTGTTATACCTATACTGTTTTGTGTTGATCTGGGAGAGAGAGGGGAGGGAGAGAGACTGTAGGGAGAGGAGAGAGAGAGAGAGAGGTGGGGGGGTGTGAGGGAGAGCGGGAGAGAGAGAGACAGACGGAGATAGAGACAGAGACAGAGAGAGACAGACAGAAACAGAGAGACAGATTGAGACACAGAGAGAGAGAGGGACAGACAGACACGGAAAGAGACACAGAGGAAGACAGACAGACAGACCGACATACAGACAGGCAGACAGACAGTCCACATCTCATGAAAAAGGCTTTCTCTTGTTCCGTAAATCTTGAAATGTCAGAGTGTGGATAATATAAAATAACAAA
>CM054134.1:75585625-75593125 GCA_028751875.1 Rapana venosa | reverse complement strand
CATCCTCTATGCCTTCCTCTCACCTCCTCTTCTTAACTGGAATGTTTGTTTGTCTGTTTGGGATGAATTGTGTGAAGGCAATTATTGATCCCTAATGGAACTCTGAGAAGCTAGGCGTTAATAGATGCGCAGTGTGGCTGACATCTGAGATGCCCATCCTTCTTCCTGATTAAGGGTCTTAGGCACGAATGAAATTGTGGGTTTTTCTGAGGCTACATTTGGTCAAGTTTTGTCTGTTTTAGTTAGGTTCGTTTGGTTGGGTGGGTTTTGTTTGTTGGAGGGTTGTTGGTTTTTTTTGTTTGGTTTGGTTTTTCTTTTTCTGTTCTCTAGCTAGAGCTGTGAGGTTTCACCAATGGTGAGACTTTTGCGTATGCGACCATTTTCCCCCACCATTTACGTAGCCGCATTCCGACTTCGGGGATGGTGTCTAAACACAACACCTGTGTGCGTGCGGTTTTTAAATTTTGTCATTTGTTCCTGCCAGCATAAAATGGCTTACTCTTCCAAAAGGTGGAACAGTGTTTAACGTATATGCAAGATGTTCGGCATGCATTCACACTTAGGGTCTCAGTTTATTCTCTCATCTCATTGACTTTGACAATCGATTCGATTTTCTAGGTCAAACTGGGAAGAAAGGGCAAGTCTGGAATCGAACCCAGAACCTCACAGTTTACTTGCTAGGCAGGTGAACGTCTAAACCATCCTGTCACCTTTCTTCTTTATTTGTTTGATAGGATGGCTGTTTATTTTCTACTTTCTGTTCTTATTGTTGATTTGTTGTTGTTCTTTACTTTAAAGTGAGCGGTGCAATCAAGTTCCTGCTACATACACCCCCCCCCCACCCCACCCTCTCCATTGCACCCTTGTACCCACCCACCCCCTAACCCTGTCCTATTGGCTTAGCCAAGAGTCTGATCATTCTAACTCTCTTCGTCAAAAGTTTGCAGCACTTAAACTCTGCCCCTCTCTGAAGTTTTCAACTCTTTCACTGTCTCACCACTCACTACCCTCAACCCCTGAGGTGATCCACTTTCCAGTCCGCCTGGTTAGCCTAGCTCTTATCGCTGAAGGAACCCCCATCCCAGAGGGCGTTCAGTTCTTGTGTTTGGTTGAGAGCTTAGATGTGGAGATCTCTTGTGTTAGTGGTGTGGCTACAATATTGAATGTCCTTCGGATGAGACTATAAGCCGAGGGCGCCGTGTACGAACGCACGCAGAACATCTTGCGCACACGTTAAATCTTTTGTTTCGCTTTTCGAAAGAGTAGGCCATTGTGTGCCGGTGGGAACAGATGACAGAATTTTGCAAAACCGCATACACACGGGGACTAGATGTAAAAAAAAAAAGCACATAAGTGCTTATTCCATTATCCTCGATATAAAAGAATTTTTTTTTAAAGAGGCAGTTTGCTGGGAGATGTGTTTCTTGATCAGGGGTCAGATCATTAGGACAAGTGAGGATCCTAACAAAACTGCAGAGAATTGTCAACAGATGGTACAACTCGGAGTTTCAGCATATCCTTCATCATCGATTTTGTATTGAGATGGTGAGGGGTTGTGTGTTTGTTTGGTTTGTTGTTGTGGGGGTGGTGGGGGGGGGGGGGGCTATGAGGTGGAGTTTTGTCTAGGCTGATTGTTGGTTTTGTTGTTTTTCTTTGATTGTTTCTTTGTTTTTGTTTTGATTGGCCTTTGTTAGGTATGTTTGGCGTTTTTTTGTTTTGTTGATTGGATTTGGTGGGGGAGGGGGGGGGTTGGGAAAAGGGGGGGGGGGGGAGGCAGTGGTGGTAATGTGAAGGGTTTGGGCGTTTTGTTTTGTTTTGTTGTTTGTTTGAGAGGTTGTTTATTCTTGTGCTCAGCACAGCCAGCTTCCTAGGATCTGCACTGTCATCCCCGAAACCTTCCCTTACTGGCTGATGAGACAAGAGTCCAGTCATTTTAATTCTGAAACTTTTCGGCCTTCCCCCTCTACCCACTACTTCCCCAACCCTGAGGTTAACCACTTTGTGTCTGCCTGGTTACCTCCCATTGCTGAAAGAACCTGATGCCAGAGGGCGGGCTGAGGGCTGTCACGTGACAAAGATGGCGCTAAGCAGATCAATGTTTGATGAGAGCTTGGGTCTGGGACCTGTTGTGTTGGCTGTGTTGCTTCTCCTCCCTCCCCCCACCCCCCTTCCTCTCCAAACCATTTTCTGTGGCTTCCTCCCCCCCCCCCCCCCCCCCCCCTGTTCTCCTCTCCCACCTGAGGCTATTTGCTGGGAGGCTTGCTTCCTGGTTTGGGATCAAACCAGTAGGACAATATTATTGATTAGAGCAGAATTCCAAATAACTGTGACTAGATGCCTAACATGGCGCCTAAACTGTTGTTCCTGTCTTGTTAAGGGTCCGGTGTGTAAAGATAGTTTCCTTTGGTTGCGTGATGTTTTGTTTGTTTGGCCTTTTTTCGCTTTTTAATTTATTTTTAATTGTAATTTTGTTTTGTTTCAAAGAAGGTGATTAGGGGTGTGTGTGTGTGTGGGGGGGGGGGGGGGAGGGAGGGGTCAACACTATTCTGTGTTTCTTATGTTTTTTTTAAAAGAGCATCAATTATTATGAACCTGCGACCAAATTGCAGAATATATTATCCTTCGCAGTTTTTCATCACCTTATGTGCAAGAAAGCTACTTTAGCAGATGCGTCGTAAGCTGCCATACTCCTATGCTCTTGTGAAATCGGGAGAGGCGTGGGTTCGGCATTTTGACGATTCTGTTATTTATGAGTCGCCGTATGTAACGCGAATACGAATAGCTTGTTACTGTAACACTCAGTACTTTGTATACATTTACACACAGAGGATAATTATTAAAGCGCTAGCACATGGTTTTACCGAGGGGAAAGATACTCCACGGTTAATCTTCCGTTTACCGCACAGCCTCGAGCGTATTTTATCAATATTTTATAGTCGCCGTCGTGCTTGGTCCTACCAGCCTGAGATCACTCTCACGTTCTCTGCAGGGAGAGCCAGGTCTTTCTCACTGTATTACGCCGTCAGTACCTGGGGTTTATCACAGCTCTTGATTAAACCATTGACTCTGGGGGCAACAGCAAAGTGAGAGGCTGTATGACCAGTGCTTTTCCCTCATGGAAGTCCACTTTACAGCTTAGTCTTTTAGTGATCGACTATGACTCTCTGACTAGGAGGCTTGACTTGCACAGTCCTTATGTGCTGCAGCCCTGGGGGCTAGTTGGCCTTTGGAGAACATCTTCAACGCTGACTGTCCTTATGCCCACTTGGCCGAGAAGGTGGGGATATACTGTGTGGGCAAGGCATCTCCACTGTAATGAAATTTCTGCCCAGTTTCCAAAACAGCAGCTGCCTCCTCTGCTGTTTTGGAGGTCATCGTCGAAAACGACGGACTAACATACATCATAAGAGCTGGCAGTTCACTGGAAGGGTCGACTTCTTTGCACTCTGCCTGGTTAGCATCTCTTTGCTGACAAAGCCGGACCAAGCCAGAAGGCAGGGAGGCAGGCAGGATGGCTTAGGGTCTTCACATGGCGATGATGGTATTAGTGGCATCAATGTTTGATGAGGCCTACGTGTGTGTGCATCCCAGAACCCCTTTGTTGTGATGTTGGGGGGGGGGGAGGGTTTTTCCCCCCCGCTGGCATCATTGTATTGTCTTGCTTTGTGTAGGCTAATCAGGGCAGATTTCTCTCTGCGTGAAATTCGGACTGCTCTCTCCATGGAGAGTGCGTCGCCACAAGAAGAGCGCCACCCATTAGGGTTGGGGGGGGGTTTGCTGCATTTCTTTTGGGTTTTCTTTGTCACTTACTGTCTGAATTTCTGTCTGTCTATGGTTTTTCTCACAAATATGTGATTTTGATAGTGTTTTTTTTCTATTTTATACCATTTTAGTCCGAGATCTTCTCTGCATGAATTTGGCTTGCTCTCCCCCGAGAAGCGCATCGCACAAATCGTTGCACCATTAGTATCACTAAACCTGTACAAAGCAGCAGAAAGACCAAAATCAAAATATCAGACCTTCTTGTTTCCACATACCATAAATCACCCTTTACCTGTACCCATTGAGTGAAGGGAATGGGAATGGGAGGGGGGGGGGGGGGAGGGGGGGAGGAGGGGGGGGAGAGAAAGGAGAACTAGCTCTTTTTTTTTTTTTTAGCTGCCAACCATCCATCACCCACACTCGATTAAAAAAAAAAAAACAACCACCAACACATGTTGAAGAGAACATTCAGTTTTAAGTCTGATGTATCTAATCTCGTGTGCCTTATCTACAAAATGTAAACGTCTTCATCTTCCAACGCTTCCGTCTATTCACTTCTGCTGTTACAGTTCACTATAACGTTTGTTTCCTGTTTTAGTAAGACGTGAGAGACAGTTTATTGATCCTTCAGGCGATCTTGACAGCCAGGTGATAAATGTGCGATGTGGCCTTTTCGATTGGGGAGGGGGGCAGACTGTGTTAAAAGCAAATACGGTGTGTAAGATTTTTGTTTCCATCTTTGTATAGATAATAATTATGCATTCGTGAAGTTAGACATCTATTGCTAGTTCTCTTCCTTCTATTTTGTTTTTGGTTCCTTGTTTGCGTGTTTGCTTGTTTGCTTGTTTGCTTGCTTGATTGCTTGCTTGCTTTTCTTCATTTGGTTTGATTGTGTTTTGTCAATTCAGATTCAGTGATTGGCTTAAATTTGGCTGCTGGCAAAACAAAAAAAAGGTCTTGTGAAGCACTCAGTGGTTTGGTTTGGTTCCTTTGAGTTGCTGTTGGTTTTGTTGTTGTTGGTTTTGTTGTTGTTGTTTGTTTGGGGTTTGGTGTTTTTTTACTGTTTGGGTTTTTTGGGGGTTTTTTTATTTTGTTATGTGGGCTTTTTATAGCGTGTTCTGTCTTTTCTTCAACAATTTTAAGGTTAAAGAGTCGAGGATAAAAATAAATAAAACACACGACCATTCTTTACTATGGTTTGTCTCTAAATTCAATTCACAAAAATAGTTCATTACCTTGAAAAATGATAGATACAAAAAGAGAGAGATATCCATGGAACAGATTTAGTGATTGCATCAAAATCCGATTATTTTGACGCCACACAAACACACACATACGCACGGACGCGCACACACACACACACACACACACACACACACACACTAACACACACTAACACACACAGACACTACACACACACACACACACACACACACACACACACACACAGACACACACACTAACACACACTAACACACAGACACATCACACACACTCAGACACCACACACACACCACACACACACACACACACACACACCAATTCTTAGACTCGGAGGCAGGTATAGCAAAAATGGACTAAAGACCAGGACTTGCCAAACTTATCAAAAACAACTGCATACTCTCTCCCCGCACAAAATTTCCCAGTGCGGTCGTTGACGTGATTTGCAAATCTCCATATGGGACACAAGGTCTTAGTGGCTGCTGCTGGTGATTGTCAGCGGCTGAAGCTTCACTTTGCGCATGCAGTCCTGCACTACTGTGAGAAAGACACAGGCAGGAGATGGGATAGCCTAGTGGTTAGAGCGATTAGACTAATACACTCGTGATCCAGGTTCGAATCTCGTTCAAGAGGATTTTTTTTTCCTCTCATATTAGCATCAGTGCCGACTCCAGTCCTTTTAAAAGTCCTTCGAATGAGACTATGAACCGAGTTCCCGTGTGTGAACGCATGCAGAACATCTTATCTTGCACACACGTTAAAACCCGTTCCGCTTTTCGGAAGAGTAGGCCGTTGTGTGCCGGTGGGAACGGAGGAGAAAATTTACACACTGCGTACACACGGGGACTGGATGTAAAAAATAGCAATAAGTGCTTGTTCCGTTATCCTCGAAATAAAAGAATAGAATGGAATAGAATAGCCGCACTAGTATGGGCTGTCTTCTTTGCGGCTTAGTCGTGTGGACCAGCAGCATCACAAGCATGATCCTCCGATGTGTGAGGGCATGATCATGATGATTATTATTATGATGGTCCAGTGAAGATGAATGTTAATGTAGTACAGTATAGTATAGTATAGTATAGTATAGTATAGTATAGTATAGTATAGTATAGTATAGTATAGTTTAGTATAGTATAGTATGGTATGGTATGGTATGGTATAGAACAGTATAGTATAGTATAGTATAGTATAGTGTAGCATTGTATCGTATAGTATGGTATGGTATGGTACGGTACGGTATGGTATAGTATGGTATAGTATGGTATGGTACAGTAGTGTATAGTATAGTATGGTATGGTATAGTATAGTATGGTATGGTATGGTATAGAAAAGTATAGTATAGTATAGTATGGTATGGTATAGTATAGTATAGTATAGTATAGTATAGTATAGTATAGTATAGTATAGTATAGTATAGTATAGTATAGTATAGTATAGTATAGCATAGTATCGTATAGTATCGTATGGTACGGTACGGTACGGTACGGTATGGTACGGTACGGTATGGTATGGTATAGAATGGTTTAGTATGGTATGGTACAGTAGTGTATAGTATAGTATGGTATGGTATAGTATGGTATGGTATGGTATAGAAAAGTATTAGTATAATATAGTATAGTATAGTATAGTATAGTGTAGTGTAGTGTAGTATAGTATAGTATAGTATGGTATGGTACGGTACGGTATGATATGGTATGGTATAGTATGGTATAGTATGGTATAGTATGGTATGGTACAGTAGAGTATAGTATAGTATGGTATGGTATAGTATGGTATGGTATGGTATGGTATGGTATGGTATGGTATAGTATATATATAGTATAGTATAGTCTAGTCTAGTCTAGTATAGTAGGGTATAGTCTAGTAAGGTATGGTATAGTAAGGTAGGGTAGGGTCGGGTCGGGTTGGGTCGAGTGTGGTGTGATGTGGTGTGGTGTGGTGTGGTGTGGTGCGGCGTGGTGTGGTAGGTACGGTGCGGTACGGTACGGTACGGTACGGTGTGGTATGGTATGTTATGATATGGTATGGTATGGTATGGTATGGTATGGTATGGTATGGTATGGTATGGTATGGTATGGTGTATCGTACAGTACAGTGCAGTACAGTACAGTATAGTATAGTATGGTACAGTGTGGTATGGTATAGTATAGTATGCCACTTTAAAAGTCACGGCAGATTTATATGCGTGAAATTCGGGCTGCTCTGCATCCACAGGGAGAGCGCGTCGCCACAAGAGCAGCGCCACCCATTACTCTTTTCTGTCCTTTTCCTGTCTGCATATTATTATGTGTTTGCTTTCCTGTGGGACAAATGTGGGTGGGCTGGAGTTTCATACATGCGTTGTTACTCTGATTTTCTGTCTTTATCAAATTGTTCTCTTTTGGGCATTTTTGTGTGAGTGGTTTTTGTTGTTATATTTCTGTCCATAGGAGAAGCGAACATGGAAAATATAGAACAGAAGGAAAAGAAAATGAAAATGACAACAACAACAAAGAAAATAAAGGTAGAGTTATTCAA
>CM054134.1:75543125-75583125 GCA_028751875.1 Rapana venosa | reverse complement strand
AGTGGCTTACATACAAAAGATAATAATAATAATGATAACAACAAAGGATAACTCATGCACTTTTCATGAGCGAATTTCACTGGGTCGTTCACAGTGATTTGCAGTCCAGGACAGCGGATCAGAAGGACAGGCTGATGTCATTGGTTGAAGCTACATACAGTGCTAGCTGTGAAAGGGAAAGCAAGAAAACAGAGACACAGAGAGAGAGAGACAGGAAGAGAAGAAGACAGCGAGAGACAAAGACACAAGAGAGAGACAGGGAGAGACAGAGACACAGAGCGAGAGGGGACACAGACAAGAGCGAGAGACAGAGACACAACAGAGACAGTGACAGAGACACAGGAGACAGAGTCAACAGAGAGAGAGCGAGAGACAGAGAGAGACAGAGACAGAGCGAGAGACAGAGACACACACGCAGAGACAGAGAGATAGAGAGAGACAGAGACAGAGATACAGAGACAGAGACAGAGACACAGAGCGAGAGACAGAGACACAGAGCGAGAGAGAGACAGAGACCGAGACACAGAGCGAGAGACAGAGACAGCGAGAGAGACAGACAGAGACCGAGACAGAGACAGAGAGAGACACAGAGACAGATAGAGACAAGACAGAGACACACACATACAGAGAGAAACACAGAGAAAGAGACACTCACAAACACATAGAGACACACACAGACAGAGAGAGAGAGAGAGAAGTGGGAGTCTCATTGATGGATGCTTTATGACTCGCGGTAGTCTGGGACAGACAGAACCAGATCGTCTCCTGTGCCACGAAATATGGTGGGCTCTGTAGGGATGAAGCTACCAGTGTTGTTTATGGGGGGACAAAAGGGAGCAGGGGGGTAGGGGGGGGATGGGGGGGGGGGGGAGGGGGGGCTCTGTGTGTGGGTAGGTGGGTAGGTGGGTGGGTGGGTGGATGGATTGATGGGTGGGTGATAGTGTTTCTTTATCATTGGTAGTCTCTTCTCTTTTCTTTTCTGTTTACAGATTTCTTGTAGTGGGGGTGGGGTGGGAGTGGGGGGGTGGTGGGGGGGGGGGGGGGTTGTCTTGTACTTACTTTGGGACGGGATAGCCTAGTGGTTAGAACATGGCGCTGGCAATCTGACGACCCGGGTTCGATTCCCGTTCAAGGGGGATATTTTCCCCTGGAGTTCACATCAGTGCCGACTCCACTCTCCCCAAAAAGTCCTTCGGATGAGGCTATAAACCGAGGCCCCCGTGTGCGAATTCGCACGCAGAACATCTTGCGGGCATGTTAAATCCTGTGCCGCTTTTCGTAAGAGTAGGCCATTGTGTGCCGGTGGGAACAGATGACAGAATTTAGTGCCGTTTAGCACCCAACAAGTCAGGCCCACACGCAATCCTCATCTGATGATCATTTCCAACTTTCTTGTGACTACCTGGTTATTGCTCTATGTCCTCAAACCCAAAAAACAAGTACAACAGTGCATTCTTTCATACTTTAACACAAAAAAATCTGTGAAAATCACACCCCCCAAAAAAAAATTCCGACTAGCACTCTATAAAAAAAATTAGTACGCAGTGTATTTTTCATAATTAAAAAAAAAACTCTGTGAAAATCGCCAAAATGTTCTTTCCGATTAGCAGTCTACAGAAGATACTACATGACCCCGCAAACTAATACAGGAGTGTGACCTACGATTCCACTGTTCATGTCAGCTGTTCAAGGAGTTCCAGAAACAGGACGCTAGCCTAGGCCTACTAGGCCTAGCCAGCAACATGCATTGGGATGCTGCACTACATAAGACAGCAGCGGGTTAAGCAGTTAGTGGAGCATCTGCCGCCTGGAATTCCTGGCAGGTGAAGTGTAGCGTATGAAAAACGTAGGGCATGCTATGACATTTCCTAAACACTGAAAAACGTGTGAGGAAAAGAGAAGAACAGAAAAGAAACTAATGAAAAAGAAGTATGTGTGTGTGGTGTGCGTTTTCGTGTGTGTGTGTAGGGTGTTAAGGGTGTTTTTTTGTGTGTGTGTGTGGGGGGGGGGGGGGGGGGGAGTTCCGTGTGTGTGTGTGTGTGGGGGGGGGGTGTGAGGTGTGGGGGGGGGGGGTAGGTGTGCTTCCGTGTGTGTGTGTAATGTGTTTGTGTGTGTATGTATGTGTGTGTGGGTGTAATGTGTTTGTGTGTATGTATGTGTGTGTGAGTATGTGTGTGTGTGTTTGTGAGAGAGTGTGCGTAAGTGTGTGTGTGTCTGTGTGTGTCTGTTTATTTTGTGTATGTGTGTGTGTGAATAAGTCATGCACGCACCTGCATGGCTTCCCTATGCATGATTTTCTTTCTTTCGGGTTTTCTTTTCAGAGGCATGCTTAAAAGAGAGAGAAAGAGAGACAGAGACAGACAGACAAACAGAGAAAGAGACAGACAGAAACAGAGACAGACAGAGAAAGACAGAGACAGAGAAAGAGAGACAGAGACAGACAGAGAGTAACACACACAGGGAGACACAGAGAAACACAGAGAGAGACACAGAAAGACAGACAGAAAGACAGACAGAGAAAGAGACACAGAGAGAGAGAGAGAAAGAGAGAGAGGATGTTATTCTTCACTGCAAGGAAAAGCAATTACGGCGTAAGATCCCAGCAAAAATCCAGTTTTCTGGAGAAACTTGTAAAAACAAGACAGATGGGAGAGGAAATTTTATGTTGTTGGCTTTTATAGGTTTGACATTCCAAACCTTCAGTGTTTGCTCGCGCGCTCTCTTTCTATCTCATTCTGCCTCTGTCTCGGTCTGTGTGTCTGTGTGTCTGTGTATGTGTGTCTGTCTGTGTATGTCTCTCTCTGTCTGTCTCTCTCTCTCTTTGTCTGTCTGTCTTTCTGTCTCTGTCTCTTTCTTTCTCTCTCTCTTACACACACACATAATTACCTCCGCTCCCCCCTCTGTCTGTCTGTCTGTCTCTGTCTCTGTCTCTGTGTCACACATATACACTCTCTGTCTGTCTGTCTGTCTGTCTCTGTCTCTCTCATTGTGTGCCGGTGGGAACAGATAACAAAATTTACACAACCGCATACGTACGGGAGACTGGATCTAAAAATAACACATGAATGCTTATTCCATTATCCTCCGTATAAAAGAATTATATAAATAAATAAAATCTCTCTCTCACGCACACACAGACACACTCTCTGTCTGTCTGTCTGTCTGTCTGTCTGTTCTGTCTCTCTCTCTCTCTCTCTCTCTCTCTCTCTCTCTCTCTCTCTCTCTCTCTCTCTTCTCTCTCTCTCTCTTCTCCTCTGTGAAAACTGTGAAAAACTGCAAAGCCTGTTCAATTCAATAAAGAAAGCTATAGCAAGAGGCAGCTTCCTCCCTTTGTTCATAGAAGTGTTTGATTTGAGGTAAAGGTAAAGGAGTCCCATAACCTATAAGGTCGTAGGGGAGCGAAGCGTCAGAGACCTCACTTCTCTAGGGCCAGCATAATGAGGGCGGCGCCCATCTCCTCTCCCTCGCTGCTTTACCTTCCCTGACCCTAAAGAGGGCAGGTACCCATTTACAGCTGGGTGAACTACTGGGGGAACTGTACTGAAGCCAAGGCGCGCAAACGGTCACCCATCCAACTGGTAACCACGCTCGACGCTGCTTAACTTGGCTGGGGGAAAGCGAGTGCTCCGACCACTGAGCTATCCCGGTGTTTGATTACTGATGGCAAATACCTACACGCACACGCGCACACGCACACACACACATACACACACACACTCACACAACACAACACAACACAACAACACAACACACCACACACACCATCTAAATATATCCCCAAAACGTGTTTACTATCATGAAGGCAAGCTGTTCAATAGCTGTCATTTCAGATAGGTAAAGGTGTCCCCGAACATATGTGGTCATATTAAGGGAGCCAGGCATCAGAG
This sequence comes from Rapana venosa, assembly GCA_028751875.1. NCBI lineage: Eukaryota > Metazoa > Mollusca > Gastropoda > Neogastropoda > Muricidae > Rapana > Rapana venosa. Next base: position 75,579,238 of record CM054134.1, on the reverse strand, counting down.
ACCCCAGCTTCTCTAGGGGCCAGCAATATTGAGGGCGGCGCCCATCTCCTCTCCCTCGCTGCTTTACCTTCCCTGACCCTAAAGAGTCAGGTACTCATTTACAGATGGGTGAACTGTGGGGGGACTATACTGAGGCCCAAGTTTAAAGATAGACAGACATCCAAATGGAGGAAGACAGTGGCTGAGAGATGGTAAAGGATAACTCATACACTTTTCATGAGCGAATTTTTCCTACTGGGGTAGCGTTTGCTCATCAGATTTGTAAATGCCTTGCCTAAGACAGCAGGTCCCGACATCCAGTGCTGTCAATGGCTCAAGTTTTTTGCATACAAATTACACATGTAAGACAGTTGCAGGTGAGACAGAGAGAGAGAGAGAGAGGAGAGAGAGAGAGAGAGAGAGAGAGAGAGAGAGAGAGAGAGAGAGAGAGAGAGAGAGAGAGAGAGAGAAAGAAAGAAAGAGTAGATCTCGTTGATTGATTGACTGATTTCTCCTTTAAATATATATATAGAAAAAAGCCACTCTGACAAGGAAACAAATACACATACAGACAGGAAAAGAAAAAAAATCATGGATGGCAACGCGCTCTCCCTGGGGAGAGCAGCCCTCCAATTTCACGCACAGAAATCTGCCCGTGATTTCAAGCGATATGTTCAAGTGCATATACAAACAAATACAAATATATAAGTAAGAAGCACTAAGAGCTAAGGACAGACTAACTAATGCATCTTACAAAACATTTATTAAGAATCTCTCGACTTCATTGAAGATAGATGTATGCATACATAAGCAATCGATCGTGCGTGCGTGTGTGTCTTTCTGTATGTATATGTGTTTGTGTGTTCGTTCGTGGTGTGTATGTGTGATAGAGAGAGAGAGTAAGAGTTAAACAGAGATATATAGAGCTAAAGACAGAGAGGGAGAGAGAGACGAGAGAGAGAGAGAGAGAGAGAGAGAGAAGAGAGAGAGAGAGAGAGAGAGAGAGAGAGAGGAGAGAGAAACAGACAGAGACAGAGAGACAGCAGACAGACAGACAAACAGACAGACAGAAAGACTCTGTGTCTTCAGTTTATTAAGTGTTATGCTACTTTCCTTTTTTTTTAATAAGGGAGGGTCCGGGGGTGGGGGATTGGGGGGGGGGGGGGGGGGGGGGGGTGGCCGATACCGACTGAACAGATATGGAAATGTGAGTAGCCGTCTTTTTTTTTAATCTTTTCCACACAAGAAGATATATTTATGGCACAAGTTTGCAAGATGAAAGTCTCTGGAGAATCTTCCGTCACCTTAAAGACGCAAAGCCCAACTTTCATTATGTGGACCGCGTGGAATTTGATAGTTAAAGTTAGAGCTGACTCCTGGAGTCTGTCTTTCTCCTGGCGCGTCCTCTGTGATCAATTGTAATTACAGTCCATCCAGTTTGATGAAGGAGCCTGCTGCAACCACAGTCACTCTCTTCGCTTGAATTTCTGGACTGAAATTGTGACTGCTGTGTTAAGAATGCTCGTGAGGAAGTGTTACGTGCGTTCACACACACACACACACACGCACGCACGCACACACACGCACGCACGCGCGCGTGCTTAACCATAATTATACATGCAGGGAAACACGCGCAAAGAAACACAAATAGACATACGTGTGAGCGCCAAACACAAACACACACACACACTAATCTTTGATTAACTATGCCTCTTTATCACCATAACCTCAATCGCAAAAGCCCCCAAAGCAACAAACGTAACAATACACCTGTTTATTTTTGTTCAGGCAATTTTCCCCCTGTCCAAATTATATTTCTCTCACCATGTTGATCTGAAATTGTGGTCTTCAGTTTTAAACATATCATCCGCCAATATTTCTTTGCGAAACTGGAAAAAAAACTAAATCTCCGACAGATTAATTCCATCAGCCTAGAGCCCAAAATGCCCAAACATTTTGATTCAGACAGAAAGAAAAAAAGACATATTAAGGAGAATGGTTCACAATCTTCATGAAGAGGCGTAAGATCTTTGCGCAAACTGATCATTAAAAATCTCTTTCTTTAATACCTCAAAAGCTTATGAAAGGGATGAGATCCTATGATCTCTCCCCGTGGAGATACTGGGAGGCCTGTCAGTATAAATAGCACCCCCATACCCCCTCCCATATTTGAAAGTCCTGTGCAAGGAATTCCCTCTTTTCTATCCCTTTTTTGTGTCTCCCTTGTTCTTTTTTTATTCCTGTCACTTCCTTCTTGTCTATTTCATGTCTTCTTTGTCCATTCTCCATCCCTTTTTTGCCAGAATAACTCAAAGGATATTATGCTCTTCCATCCCATAGTCGGATGCGCTGGGCCTGACTTGTCAGGTGCTTTACGGCAGCGCCTCGCTTTTTTTTTTCTCATATGACAGACAACAATAGTTGTTGTCTGAGTATTCAATGATGAAGAAGAAGTATTAAAGATCCAGAAGTTGTGACCATTACAACTGGATGATCATCCTCGTATCACTGTGACTATATAGTGCGACTCTCACGCCGTACAACCAAAAGCAGAAAGGTAAAAAAAAAAGGTAAAGGAGTCCCATAACCTATAAGGTCGTAGGGGAGCGAGGCGTCAGAGACCTCACTTCTCTAGGGCCAGCATATTGAGGGCGGCGCCCATCTCCTCTCCCTCGCTGCTTTACCTTCCCTGACCCTAAAGAGGGCAGGTACCCATTTACAGCTGGGTGAACTGGGGGAACTGTACTGAAGCCAAGGCGCGCAAACGGTCACCCATCCAACTGGTAACCACGCTCGACGCTGCTTCACTTGGCTGGGGGAAAGCCAGTGCTCCGACGACTGAGCTATCCCGTCCCCTTAATATAAAAGCAGAAAGACAGAAGAACAATCACCACAAAGAAAGGCATGAAGAAGGCAAGAGGAGAGGGAGGGAGTCAGCTGGGTGGCTGGCTGGTATGAGCGAACGGAGGAAGCAGTGATCAGATTAATGGCGGCCATTTACACCAGATAGGGGGCCTGAACCAAAGTGATCGATCAAGGGGCCGCAACCCACAGAATTAGTCGCGCCCCTATGAGAGGGTCGTGGCTTTTGTGCTGCTGCAGACTGTCCTCCTTGCTTTTGTGTCTGCCCTGGCCTTCCCCTCCCTCTCTTCCTCCTTAACCCTCTTGTGCTTTTTATATATTTTTTTTTAATTTTTCGCCTTTGGTTCTTCTCTTTTCTGAATTCTTTTGTTGCTCTCATTCTTTCTTTCTTTCTTTCTTACTTCACATGTCTGTTTTCTTCCTCAACCTCTGGCGTTCATGTGTGTGTGTGTTTATTTTTATTTATTTTATTTATTCTTTTATATTGAGGATAATGGAATAAGTGCTCATGTGCTTTTTTACATCCAGTCCCCGTGTGTAAGCGGTTTTGTCAATTTTGTCATCTGTTTCCATGTGTGTGTGTGTGTGTGTGTGTGTGTGTGTGTGTGTGTGTGTGTGTGTGTGTGTGTGTGTGTGTGTGTGTGTGTGTGGTGTGTGTGTGTGTGTGTGTGTGTGTTTCTCAAGCCTTTCTCTTTTTGTTGTCTATGATGGACATCGCTCTTTCCTTTTGGCAAGGTAGGTGTGCTTTTCATCACAACTGTTTGTCCATAATGATGGAATGCGACCACCTTAATGGTGGTAAAAAATGGTTGCATGATTATGCCAAATCTCACCATTGGTGAACTTTGGAGCTCTATAGCTGTGGAACAAACACAACTGTTTGACACGGATTTTTTTTGCCCTAAACTGGAACAAATGGAACCAAATAAAGAAAAAGAACAGACAACGAATGAAAATTATGTCTTTAATACAAGAAAAATAAATATTTCTCTCAGACTTGAACATGACTTCTTTTTTTTTTTGTCTTGCTGACTCACATGCTTAAACAAAAATGTCTGCCAGAAAGACAAGAAAGACACTTTCTGGTGATAGTTGTGAAACTTTCTTTTTTTTTCCCTTTTAAACAGACATTAATAAGTTAAACAACAGTAGGGAAGGGAAGAAGGAAGGGCTTCTTTGGGGGGGAAAGAGAAAGAGAAAAATAGAATGATGGGGTCAAAACCCCAAAAAGACAGAAAGAAGGGGTGAATAGAAGGGGGTTAGTTATCTAGGTTGGCTGAAGGAAGGAAAGGAAGCATTGATCAAATTAATGCTAGTAGCCATTTACATGAGATAGGGGGGGGGGGGGGGGGGGCTGACTGGAAGGTAGCCATCGATCAAAGGGCCACAACCCACAGAATTAGTAGTCGCCCTTAGGAGGGGCCAGACCCTTTTGTTAAGAGGCCTGTTCCAACCTGTCGCTGTTCTTATAATGGCACCTTTTCCCTCCTCGCCTACCTACCTCCCTTCCTCCCTTCCTCCCTTCCTCCCTCCCCCTTCCTCCCCTCCTTGTCAGACTTTCAGTGTGCTTCCTTCCCATTTCTTTCTCCTGTCCATGTCAGCTCCTGCCTGACCCTCTCTTCCTCTGCCTGCCGCAGTAGCTCTTCTCCCATCTTCTTTTGTCGCCTCTAGCTTCTTTTTTTCTTTTTCTTCTTTCTCCACCCTTATTGGATTTTCTTAGAACTTGTCTAACTTTGCCGTTTCGTCTTCCCGAGTGTGGTGTAATGTGATGTAGGTGGTGTGGTGTGGTGTGTGGTGGGGGGTTGGGTGGGGGTGGGGTGGAGTGGGGTGGGGTGTGGTGGGGTGGGGTTGGGTTTGGGGTGGGTGGAGTGGGGTGGGGTGTGGTGGGGTAGGGTTGGGGGGTTGGGGGGGGGGGGGTGGGGGGGGGTGGTGTGGGGTGGGGGTGGGGTTTGGGGGGGGGGGGGTGTGGGGTGTGGTGGGGAATGGTGTGGTGTGGTAAGGTGGATGTGGTGTGGTGTGGTGGGTATAGTGGGTGTGGTGTGGGGGGTGAGTGGGGTGTGAGGGGTGTGTGGGGGTGGTGTGTGTGGGGTATGGGTGGGGAGTGGTGTGGTGTGATATGGTGTGGTGTGGTATGGAGTGGAGTGGTGAGATGTAGAGTGATGTAATGAACGTTCTCTGCTCAACTTTTCTGTTTTGTATTAAATCATATTGCATTGCTCTGTATTATTGCATTGTGCTGTAAAAAAAAAACCAAACTGTACACAGTGCCAATCTCCCAGAATAGTGAGTGCAGATCTTCCAGTGCTTTACTGGTCTTTGAATATACGTCCTTCCGGAAAACCAATGGATGAACCGTTAAAGATCTTGTAATGTATCTCACCGTTCAATGGGCTGCAAAATCTAACGAAGAACCAGTATGCTCTTGATGCTACACCGTTTCTGTGTGATCAGCAAGTTGATCAAGCATTTGTCTCGTAAACTTCGCAGCTGTTACAGTGTAGCTTATTTATTTTATTCTTGATTTCGAGGATAATGGAATAAGCACTCGTGCTTTGTTTTTACGTCCATCCCCCGTGTGTATGCAATGTTGTCGATTTTGTCGTCCGTTCCCACCAGCAAACAATGGCCTACTCTTCCAAAAAGCAGACCAGGTTTTAACGTGTGTGTGCAAGATGTTAGCTCACATGTAATGTGCCATGCAGTATGGCATCTCTTCAGTGAACTTATTACTAAATCTTTTGGGGGGTGGGTTGTTGTTGTTTTTTGCCTCTGTATTAAAACATTCATGCAAATCTTTGGCCCTTTTTCGTTTTATACTACACTCATCAAGCATCAGGAAGATTGGATATATCTTCCTAAAGACGCATGTACCCCCCCAAAAAAACCCCAAAAAAAAACTCTGGCATATCTAGAAAACATGGAGGAGGAGGATGAACACAAGGACAAAATGGAACATAAGAAAAGAATAAGGTATCATTGTAATGAACATTGAGGAGAGCGAAGAAAGCCAGAGTTTGAAAAAAAACAAACCAAACAAACAAAAACCCCAAAAGCAGGAAGACATCAAGAAAAGATGAAGGACACAAGACCAACCCAAAAAAAGGAACGAAGTAACAACAGATCAGGGCTTGTTTGCTTGCTTGTTTGTTTGTTGGGGGTCTTTTTCTTTCTTTTAAAAAAAAAAGACAGTGGATGATGGGTTAATATGAACTGGGTGGCTGGCCGGGAGAAACGAAAGGAAGCATTGATCAGGTTAATGGGGGGGGGGGGGGCGAGGGGGGGGCGGGGAGGGGGGGGGGGGGGGGGTCTCGTATGTGAGTGAGATGGGGGCAGGCGGAATAAAAGGTATCGATCGATCAGAGCCCTGGCCCAAAGACCTAGACAGACGCCTTTTAGCGGGGCCAGCGCTGCTTTTTTCGGGGTCGTGAGGGCCTGCCTGCTTCAACCTGGTTTTCTCTTCTCTGTTTTTTCTCACTGGACCCTCATCTTCGTTGAAATCCTCTTTGTTGTTGTTTTTTTTCTAGTTGTTATATACTGTCTCTTCTCTGTCTCTCACTGTCTGTCTGTCTCTGTCTGTCTCTGTGTTTCTCTGTGTCTCTGTCTGTCTGTCTGTCTGTCTTTCTCTTGTCTTTGTCTCTCTCGTCTCTGTCTCTCTGTCTCTGTCTTTGTCTCTCTATCTGTCTCTTTCTGTCTGTCTGTCTGTATGTCTTTCTTCTCTTCTCTTCTCTCTCTCTCTCTTCTCTCTCTCTCTCTTTGTCTGTTTCGTCTTTCTCTGTCTCTCTCTGTGTCCCTATCTGTCTCTCTCCCTGACTCTCTGTCTGTCTGTCTGTCTTCTCTCTCTCTCTCTCTCCTCTTCTCTTCTCTGTCTGCTCTCTGTCCTCTCCTGTCTTTCGCTCTCAATTCTGTCTGTCTGTCCTTTCTGTCTATTCTCTTCTCGCTTCCTCTTCTCTCTCTCTCTCCTCTTCTCTGACTCTCTCTCTCTCTGCTTCTTCTCTATCTCTCTCTCTCTCTCTCTCTCTCTCTCTCTCTCTCTCTCTCTCTCTCTCTCTCTCTCTCTCCTCTCTCTTCCTTTCTCTTTGTTGTTGTGTTCAGGGCTTGTTGTTGTTTTTGTTCTTTTGTCACCCATAGCTCACTCACTTCATGTGTGGGTTTATTTATTTCCTCAAAACTTTTTTGAAGTTTCTTGTTCTGAAGTCACACTCATCTTAATGTGGAGTGGAGTGGAGTGAAGTGAAGTGAAGGGGGAAGGGGTGGAGTGGGGGTGAAGTGGAATGGAGTGGGGTGGAGTGGGGTAGGTTGGAGTGGAGTGGGGTGGATTGGAGTGGAGTGGAGTGGAGTGGACCAAGCTATGCTGGCTGTGCTCTGTTTGACATTTACCACCCAGCACTGTATATTATTGTCTTGTAAGATACTACTACTCCTCTGTTCTACCTAAAGTGGTTTAATTTAACACTGTTCAAAAGCGGAACAGGATTTCACGTGTGCGCAAGATGTTCTGCGTGCGTTCGCACACGGGGCCTCGGTTTATAGTCTCATCCGAAGGACTTTTGGGGAGAGTGGAGTCTGCCTGCACTGATGTTAACTCCAGGGGAAAATATCCCCCTTGAACGGGAATCGAACCCGGGTCGTCAGATTGCGAGCGCAATGTTCTAACCACTAGGCTATCTCCCGTCCCTACTACACTTCATCATGCTATGTTATTCATGACTATTACACTCTTTACTATTGAGCAATTGGAAGGTGGGGGCAGAAAAGCATAACGGTTAGAGCGTGAAACCGATGGTCTAGCGTTAAGCCAGTCTGCTAAGGTGTCTGTTTGAAAACATTTTTTCCCCTGGAGCTGACTGTCGTTCCAACTCCTTTCCTTTTACATGTCCTTTGAATGAGACTGCAAACCAAGAAGCCTTCTGTAAAACGCATGCGTTTCATTTTGGCACACACGTTAACAACACCTTGATCTGTCATTGAAGAGCAGGCCAGTTGTGTTCCCAGTGAATTGATGAAGCAAACACTCTCAGCTTGCAACAACTGGAGAGGAATGATGGGCTCCAGCCGTGTGAGCGTGTTCAGCTTAAACTGACTGCTGTGGGAGTTCCAAAGAGAAGTCAGTCAAGTTCGTTAATCCATAATTATATGGAATATCAAAAATATGTTTTACAGCTCTGTAGAATTTTATACCATTTGTTGCAAACTTTTTGGGGGGTCTAAATAAGGTTTATTCATTAATAAGCATAGAACAAGCATTAAATGAGGAACGTCCTTCGGATGAGACTATAAACCGAGGCCCCGTTTTCGAACGCATGCACAACATCTTGCGCACACGTTAAATCTTGTTCCGCTTTTCGGAAGAGTAGGCCAGTGTGTGCCGGTGGGAACAGATGACAAAATTTACAAATGCGCATACACACGGGGACTGAATGTAAAAAAGCACATGAGTGCTTATTCCATTATCCTCGATATAAAAGAATAAATACATAAATAAAAATAATCAGCATAGCAACAACAAGCAGACCCTTTCACTGCTAGAACAGATCAAAACAGAAACCAGTCAAGTCAGTCAATCTGTATTTACTATCACGGTATGTTTTACAGCTCTGTTGAATTTGACACAAATTATTGCAAACCCTTTAGCTACTACTAAAGATCAAACAGAAACCCAATCAAGTCCGTCAATTTGTATTCATTATCACAGTAATTTTTACAGATCTAGAACTATTCTTTAAAACTAAATTTTAAAAATCGTTGCAAACCTTTTTCTTACTAGCGAAAACGATTTGGCACAGAGTCACAAACATCATTATGACTGTGATATAGATACTTTTCCAGAATATTCTCTGCATCCAAAATACTCTTTTAAAAAAACACCAATTTTTTAATCTCTTAACATATTTTTAAACACACGAAAAAGGGGGAAGGAGGCAAAATATTAAAGAATAAATAACCTAAAATAACCAAACAGAATTGCCTAAAAAACACAACAACCTAAGAATAAGGAATGTCTCAAAATAGAAAAAAAGAGGAAATTACTCTCCATAAAGTTACAATTTGTCCTCCCCATCCCCCTCTCCTTCTCTCCTGGCTGCTGCTAAAAGAAAAAAAATCTATACTTTTTCCTTGTGGACCTCAGACACCCAACCACACATTTGCCTGTTTCCTTACAAGACTATTTAAGCATCAGGCAGACTGATTGAATTGGCTGGGAGACCCAGACGCCTGAATTTTCTATACAGCCAGAAAATGGACATATGTGGTGGACTGGGGGGAAAAAAGAAGAGTTCAGAAGAAAGACTAGAGTAAAGAAGGGAAATGGTATCTTGGAAGTTAGAAGGGGAGCGAGAGAGAGAGAGATAGAGAGAGAGGTGGGAGGGGATAGGAAATGACAGAAGAAAGAAGGCGTGAAAGATGGGGTTTGTTGTAGACAGGAAAAAGAAAGGGGGAGGGTGGAGAGAGAAGGGAGGGAAGATAGGAGGTGCTGGATGGAGGAGGGCGAAAAGGGAGGAGGGCGAAAAGGGAGGAGGGCGAAAAGGGAGGAGGGCGAAGAGGGAGGAGGGCGAAGAGGGAGAAGGGCGAGCTGGCTGGCTGGCCTGATGGAAGGAAGGAAGGAACCATTGATCAGATTAATGGCAGCCATTTGTATGCGATGGAGGCTGAATGAGAGTTATCGATCAGGGGGCCCCGCAACCCACAGAATTCGCCACCCTTTAGCGGGGCCATCACTTTTTGTCATAGAGGCCAGTTCCAGACTGCTGCCTTTCCTGCCCCCTCAACCCCTACACCCCCCCCCCCCCCCCCCTACCCCCCCCCCCCCTACCACCCCTACCCCCCCCTCCCTCTCTCTCTCTCTCTCTCTCTCTCTCTCTCTCTCTCTCTCTCTCTGCCCTCCTAACATCCTTCGCTCCCTTCCTCCTTCTCAATCACATCTTGCTTCCCCTTGTCCCTACTCCATTCCCTTCACGAGATTGTTTTGTGTGCAAAAGTCAGAATTCCTATTTCGCGCTCCAGAAAAATGTAGGGGGTCATTTGGAATGTGTGAATGTGTGTGTGTGAGTGTGTGTGTGTGTGTGAGCGTACGCGGGCGAGCGTGCGCGCGCGCGCGCGCGCGTGTGTGTGTGTGTTTTGTGTGTGTGTGTGTGTGTGTATGTGTGTATGTGTGTGTGTTTGTGTTGTTTTTGTTGGTGGTTGGTGTTGCTGTTTTTTGAAGGGGGGGATTTTTTTCTGGTTTTTTTTTTGTATTAGGGGAAGAGGGGTTTTTTTTCGTTTTTTTTTTTGTTTTTTTTTGTTGGGGGGGGGGGGGGGGGGGGGGGGGCATCTGATATGGAAATAAGATTTTTTTTCCCCTGCAGTATCAACTTCTGTTCTGCTCACGTACGGTGTAACTCCCATACCACTCGCCCATTGTACATAACCACATGCAGATAGCGGACGTCATAGGAGAGAGCTATCAGAACTGCGATTTTCGCGATGACACCAACAACATGAGGCCCTGCATTGCCGTTGACTCGCCGTGGTGGCTGATGGCGCTGTTCTGGGGGCGACTGTTCTGACGTAACGACACTTTAGCATCTGCTAAGATTGCTGATGATCACAGCTATTTTTTATATAGAGAGAGAGAGAGGGAGCGAGAAAGAGAGAAAGAAAGAGACGTAGATACATAAAATAGGTACATACATAGATACATATATATATATATAATATATGTGTGTGTGTGTGTGTGTCTGTGTGTGTGTGTGTGTGTGTGTGTGTGTGTGTGTGTGTGTGTGTTTTGTGTGTGTGTGTGTGTGTGTGTGTGTATGTGTGTATGTGTGTGTGTGTTGTGTTGTTTTTGTTGGTGGTGGTGTTGCTGCTTTTTTGAAGGGGGGGATTTTTTTCTGGGGGTTTTTTTTGTATTAGGGGAAGAGGGTTTTTTTTTTTTTTTTTTTTGGGGGGGGGGGGGGGGGGGGGGGGGGGGGGCATCTGATATGGAAATAGAGATTTTTTTCCCCTGCAGTATCAACTTCTGTTCTGCTCACGTACGGTGTAACTCCCATACCACTCGCCCATTGTACATAACCACATGCAGATAGCGGACGTCAATAGAGAGAGCTATCAGAACTGCGACTTTCGCGATGACACCAACAACATGAGGCCCTGCATTGCAGTTGACTCGCCGTGGTGGCTGATGGCGCTGTTCTGTGGCGACTGTTCTGACGTAACAGACACTTTAGCATCTGCTAAGATTGCTGTTGATCACAGCTATTATATATATAGAGAGAGAGAGGGAGCGAGAAAGAGAGAAAGAAAGAGACGTAGATACATAGATAGGTACATACATAGATACAATATATATATATATATGTGTGTGTGTGTGTGTGTGTGTGTGTGTGTGTGTGTGGTGTGTGTGTGTGTATGTGTGTGTGTGTGTGTGTCTGTGTGTCTGTGTGTGTGTGTGTTGTCCTCTGCTTGGATATTTGCTGACCGCTGTAGCATTGAGACACAATAATGGGACTAAATAAGTGCATAAGCTGGAATGATAAACATAACTGTATCCCAATAGTGATATCCCTCCCCCTTCCCTTCCCCCTATCCACCCACCCTATCACCCGGAACTGTCGATCCCGACGGCTTTGGCATAAATTCACTAAACGGGATAGCCTTGTGGTTAGAACATTGCGCTCCCAATCTGACAACCCGGGTTCGATTCCCGTTCAAGGGGATATTTTCCCCTGGAGTTCACATCAGTGCAGACTCCACTCTACCCATCAGTCCTTCGGATGAGACTTTAAACCGAGGCCCCGTGTGCGAACGCATGCAGAACATCTAGCGCACACGTGAAATCCTTTTCCGCTTTTCGTAAGAGTAGGCCATTGTGTGCCGGTTGGGAACAGATGACAGAATTTACAAAACCGCATACACGCGGGGACTGGAAGTAAAAAACCACATAAGTGCTTATTCCATTATCCTCGATATAAAAGAATAAAATAAATAAAATTTTCAAAAAATAAATAGAGACTTGTAACAGAAAGAGAAAACAGAATGAGTGACAAAGAGAAAGAATGACAAAACAGACAGAAATAAAGAGACAGAGACAGCAGAGATAGCGAGAAGGAAGGATGGAAACAGACTGATGTTATTGAGTTTTTCCCAAAATTAAAAAACTAAAGATAGAGAAAGGATGGTAGAAAGGGGAAGACAGACACAATGAAAGAAGACATCAAAAAAACAAAGAAAAACTGCTAGGGAAAAAAAAAGAAAGCAAAAAAGCAACAAACCAACAAAACACAAAACAACTTAACAAACGAACAAAAACAAACGGACAAACACGAAACTCACTCTTATAATAATAATAAGAAGAAGAAATGGAACTTGTATAGCGCTATATCTTGCAGAGACAAATCAAAGCGCTTGCACTCAATTCATTCTTACACAGTCATACAACCAGTAACAATTGATAGTTCCACCAAGTCCAAATACAAGTGTACAAGTATCATGCTTTTGTATTCCCCTCTGACTACATGCTATAGAATAAAGCGAACAGACATCCATCCCCCATTGCTAAAGAAAGCTCAGGCAAACAGCGAAACATCTGAATGTTTCATTCTCTATTCTAGTAATATGATGAGCTTTTTATGCATGAAGCACATTGATTGGGTCAGCTTTCCCCCCAAAGATCAGATTGGGTCAGCCCCTCCCCCCCCACCCCCCCCTGATCAGATTGGGTCAGACTTTCCCCTCCCCCGTCAGATTGGGTCAGCCCCCTTCCAAAGATCAGATTGGGTCAGCCCCAAAGATCAGATTGGGTCATCCCAAAGGTCAGATTGGGTAAAGATCAGATTGGTCAACCCCAAGATCAGATTGGTCAGCCCCACACCCCAACAAAAGATCAGATTGGGTCAGCCCCAAAGATCAGATTGGGTCAGCACCCCCCCCCCACCCCCGATCAGATTGAGTCAGCCCCCCTCCCCAACATCAGATTGGGTCAGCACCCCCCCCCCCCCCCCCCCCCCCACCTCAAGATCAGATTGGGTCAGAGCCACCACCACCACCCCTACCCCCCAAAATCAGACACCCCAAGATTTCCATATGCTCACACACAAGGATGGGGGAGGAGGGACAACACATCACAACAACAACAAAAAAGAAAAGAAAGAAAGGAAAGGAAGGGAAAAGAAGATGGGGGACATGTCAAAAAGACGAAAGCCGGGAATAAAGAAGTGGGAAAAAAAGGGGAAAGGGGTACCTCCCTCCCTCCCCCTCCCCCTCCCCTCCTGCCCCCCTCAAAAAAAAAAAAAAAATTACGGAAGAAAGGAAACAGGAAGAAACAAAAAGTAGTGGGTGCAAAAGAAAGTGAAGGGAGGAGGAGGAGAGGAAGGAGGAGGAGGAGGAGGAGGAGGAAGGAGGAGGAAGGGAGGAGGAGGGGGGGTTATAGTTTTAGGTTGTGCTGGGCTGGCTGATGGATGTGGGGTGGGAGGGGGGAAGCATTGATCAGATTAATGGCGGCCATTTACATGAGATGGGTGGGTGGGTGGGTGGTGGGGGGTGAGGGAGGGACGTAGGGGTAGGGGGATGGGGGGGTGGGAGGGGTGAGGGGCTGACTGAAGTTACCAGATTCGGCATCGTCCCCCTCCTTCCCCTACCCCCCCCCCCCCCCCCCCCCCCCCCCCCCCCCCCCCCCCCCCCATCTCTCCTTGCCTTGCAACCCCCACAGAATTAGTCGACCTTTAGCGGGGGTCCAGGGCTTTTGTCCTCAAGGCCTGTTCCATATGGCGCCTTTTTTTCTTTTTCTCTCTGTCTTTGTCTCTGTCTGTCTGTCTCTTTCTGTCTGTCTATCTGTCTGTCTGTCTGTCTTTTTTCTGTCTGTCTATCTGTCTGTCTATCTGTCTTTTTGTCTTTCTGTCTGTCTGTCTGTTTATCTGTCTTTCTGTCTGTTTCTGTCTCTTTCTGTCTGTCTGTCTGTCTATCTGTCTGTCTGTCTTTCTGTCTGTCTATCTGACTGTCTGTCTTTCTGTCTGTCTTTCTGTCTGTCTCTTTCTTTCTGTCTGTTCTGTCCCGTCTGTCTGTATCTGTCTTTCTGTCTGTCGTCTGTCTGTCTCTGATTTGTGTCTGTCTGTCTAGCTCTGTTGTATTGCTCTGTCTTGTTTTTGTCTCTGTTTCTGTCTCTCTCTGTGTGTATCTTGTATCTTTCTCTGTCTGTCTCTGTCTGCCTTTCTCTCTCTTTGTCTCTGTCTGTCTGTCTCTCTCTATGTCTCTCTGTCTCTCTTGTCTCCTCTGTCTCTCTCTGTCTCTCTCTGTCTCTGTCTCTCTGTCCGTCTGTCAGTCTGTGTCGACTCTCTCTCTCTCTCTCTCTCTTGCTCTCCTCCCTTCTCTTTCACTCTCCTCTCTCTCTCTCCTCTCTCTCTCCTCTTCACTCTCCTCCCTCTCTCTCTCTCTCTCCTCTCTCTCTCCTCTCTCTTCTCTTCTCTCTCTCCTCTCGTCTCTCTCCTCTCTCTCTTGCCTCCTACTTCCCATCTGTTTCTTTCCCTAATTCCTTGTGTCATCCCTCCAGTCTCTTCCACTCACAGTTACCGACCATCCCTTCCATCGCCTTTGGGAATGTTTTTGGGGTTTGTTGTTGTTGTTGAGACAAACGAATTCAAATTCTTTTTTTTTATATTTCATGTTTTTGGCTGTGGTTTTGTGTGTGTGTGTTTGTGTTTATATTATTTATTATTTTATTTTATTTATTCTTTTATATCGAGGATAATGGAATAAGCACTCGTGTGCTTTTTTTACACCCAGTCCCCGTGTATATGGTAAATTTTGTCATCTGTTTCCACCGGCACACAATGGCCTACTCTTCCGAAAAGCGGATCAGGATTTAACGTGTGCGCAAGATGTTCTGCATGTGTTCGAACTCGGGGCCTCGGTTTATAGTCTCATCCGAAGGACTTTGACATGTGTTGTGTGTGTGTGTGTGTGTGTGTGTGTTTTGTGTGCGTGTGTGTGTGTGTGTGCTGTGTGTGCGTGTGCGTGTGTGTGTGTGTGTTTATAGATACGGAGGATTATACAAAAGATCAAAATAACAAAATCAAAAGTATCAAGAAACACCATCCAAATATTAAGAAACTTCCAAGCAAGGAAACAAACAGAAGGCGCGTGTACGTGCCCGTGTGCAAACCACAGACTGGAACAAAACGTTAGCTCATTTGTCTGCATAGCCGGCTTCTCTGCTCTCGTGATGAAATGTGTTCTTCTACAATGGTATGATTCTTGCAACAGCTTACAGACTTGAGAAATGAATTTGTACCTGCAACAGGAGTTAGTTCCACACTACGTTTAATAATAATAATAATAATTTAATAATAATAATAATTTTAATAATAATAATAATAATAATAATAATAATAATAATAATAATAATAATAATATGGGAATTTATATAGCGCTGAATCTTGTAAAAAAGAAACAAACAAATCGTAACGCTTGCAATCAGATTATTTACACGCATGCAACTCTCCTTAAACATAATAACAACAGATTTCAAATCCATGCGCGCGCAGCCGTACGCACGCCACGCACGCACGCTCCCCAAAACACCCCAAAACACACACCCCCACACACACACACAACACACACTTAGGAGGTGAAGGATGCTGTTGAAAATTAGGGACAGATATGAGGGGAAAAGTCTCAGGTAGAAAATAAGTGTACTTTGAGGCCTGATTTGAAGGCTTTTGGCGAAGTGAAAGAGGGAGGTCATTCCAGGAAGATGGACCAGAAACAGAGAAAGAGCGACGGCCAACAGTGGTTTGTTTGAATCTGGGTGTTCGAAAGCACAAAGTATCTACGGCTGAACGAAGGGAACGGGATGGAGTGTACAGGGGAAGACAGTTACAGAGATAAGAGGGTGCAGATTTGTGGAGACATTTGAAACAGAGGGTATTGATCTTATACTCCAGTCTTTGTGAGACAGGCAATTCTTCGCCTGTCATCGAGTAAGAATCACAATGCATCATGTCATGTAAGGTCATGTTTTTTTGCGTTCGTTTGTACCGCATGATATCGTAAAATCTAATATCATTATATCATCATGAATAGGCCCTGTTCTTGGATGATTCCGTTTGAAATACACAGCAGTGTTATTATAGTGTGATGTTTTCCATTTGTGTTCTGTATTGAACAGCTTTATCCTTATGCAACATGTTATTGTTTCATGGAGAAAAAGCAACAAATATGGTTTTTTTGGTTTTGGTTGCGGTTTTGTTTTGTTTTTTGCTGAGTAAAGTAACTTAAATATATTGTTATTTTAAAGAAAAGTTTTCAAGCGCATTGATTTTTCCTTACTTTCCTATAAATATTTCAAATGTGCGGTGAGGAAGTTCTGTTAAGAAAAAGGGTTGTCCAAGAACACTTTTTTTTTTTTTACTTAGGCCTACAGGAGGTTTTACTTTCTATTTAGCTACTGGGATCCTGAAATCTGTTGTACATGGAGCACATCGTGCCATTCAGCTGTTTGTAGATAATAGCTATATGAAATTTGTATAATGTTGAATCTTGTAAAGCAAACAAATCAAACCGCTGTAGAGTGGACTAGTTGCGTGGCTGGTGGTATGGACGACACGAAAGTACCCCCCTCCCCACCCCCCACCCCCCATCCCACACACACACACCCCCCCTCCCTCTTCCCAGATTGCTTTCTGTTCCTTGCAGATGAATAGGAATTTTTTTTTTTTTTTTGGGGGGGGGGGATTTTAATTTTATTCTTTTATATCGAGGATAATGGAATAAGCACTTATGTGCTTTTTACGTCCTGTCCCCGTGTGTATGCGGTTTTGTACATTTTGTCATCCGTTCCCACCGGCACACAATGGCCTACTCTTACGAAAAGCGGAACAGGATTTCACGTGTGCGCAAGATGTTCTGCGTGCGTTCGCACACGGGGTCTCGGTTTATAGTCTCATCCGAAGGACTTTTGGGGATTGTGGAGTCTGCACTGATGTTAACTCCAGGGGAAAATATCCCCCTTGAACGGGAATCGAACCCGGGTTATCAGATTGCGAATGCAATGTTCTAACCACTAGGCTATCCCGTCCCCCAGGTACAACTTGCCTAGGACGGCAGATCAGACACAGTGCCAAAAACATTCAATACCTTATAGTGTGGTGCCCTTAAGTGGTTTTCTGGTCACTAACTGGATTAAGGCCTTTAAACTGCACGAAACCTGATCCAAACGTAACTGGACTTTCTTTCTTTTTTCTTTCGTTCCTCGGCTAGAGCTCCGAGGTTCACCAATGGTGAGATTTTGTCTGTGCGACCGAAGGAGGAGAAGGAGGAGGATAAAAACAAGAACAAGAACAAGAATGCAAAGATGAAGGAGAAGGTTTGGTTTTTTTTACAGAAAGTGTTCACACCCAAGAGTAAGAAGTTCTTATCCTCGTTGCGCCTGTCCGTCCACTTTACGACAACAACCACTTTAGGATACAACAACCATCCCCCCCCCCCCCCCCCCCCCCCCCCCCCCCCCCCCCCCAAAACTTCTGAAGAAGTTAAAGAAGAAGTCAGTTCAAGTCAAGATTGTTTTAAGCCAACTTCCATACATACATCGGGGTCCAAGATTCGTAGACCTATCCATCCCTACACCCCCACCCCACCCCCCACCCCCATCTCTCCCCACTCCTTTCCTTGCTCCTTCTCTCTCTCTCTCTCTCTCTCTCTCTCTCTCTCTCTCTCCTCTCTCCTCTCTCTCTCTCCTCTCTCTCTCTCTCTCTCTCTTCAGAATAAGCCAATGGCCTTCCTGAATTAAAATATTCGCAATTCGTATACTATCTCCTCTGTCTCTCTCCTCTCTCTCTCTCTCTCCTCTCTCTCTCTCTCTCTCTCTCTCTCTCTCTCTCTCTCTCTCTCTCTCTCTGTCCCTCTCTCTTCCTGCCTGTCTGTCTGCCTGTCTGTCTCTATCTCTCTCTCTCTCTCTCCCTCTCTCTTCATGCTGCTGTCTGTCTCTCTCTCTCTGTCTCTCTCTCTCTCTTTCTCTCTCTCTCTCTGTCTCTCTCTCTCTCTGTCTCTGTTTTCTGTCTCTATCTCTGTGTCCCTCTCTCTGCTGCCTGCTGTCTTGTCTGTCTGTCTTTTCTCTCTCTCTCTCTCCTCTCTCTCTCTCTCTCTCTCTCTTCGTCTCGTCTCTCTCTCTGTCTCTCTCTCTCTTCTTTCTCTCTCTCTCTCTCTGACTCTCTCTCTCTCTCTCTCTCTCTCTCTCTCTCTCTCTCTCTCTGTGTCCCTCCTTCTGCCTGCCTGTCTGTCTGTCTGTTTTCTCTCTCTGTCTCTGTTCCTCTCTCTCTCTCTTCTCTTTGGGCGGGGACTGGATGTAAAAAAGCACGTGTGCTTATTCATTATCCTCGAAATAAAAGAATTTGTCATTGTCATTGTCATTCTCTCTCTCTCTCTCTCTCTCTCTCTCTCTTCTCTCTCTCTCTCTCTCTCTCTCTCTCTCTCTCTCTCTCTCTCTCTCTCTCTCTCTCTCTCTCTCTCTTGCTCTCTTCCCCCCCCCCCCTTCCCCTCCCTCCCCCACTCCCTACACCTTCCTCGTAGTATGTTCCTAAGAATAGAGGCCCTACCAAGCAAGCAAGCATTCTCTCTATTTGCCGTCGTATTGGAAGTTTTGCGCTGAAGAAGATCGTCGGCAGAACAGAAGAAGAAAAAAAAGAAGGGGGGGGGGGAGGTGGATAGGGGGGGGGGGGACAAGAGGAAGGTTGTAGAGCAGAAGAGTAAGGAGGACCGATAAAATAGGGAGGGGGGGGGGTTGAGGTTAGATGAAAGAGAGGGGTGGGGGGGATAAGGAGGGGAGGAAGGGGGGGGGGGGAGAGGGGGTGAGAGGGGGTGCGAATCCGAAGAAGCTGATAAGACGAATTACTCACCTTCTTCTGTTTCTGGGTGTGGTGTTTCCTCCCTCCTAGCGTCCCTATCTCCTCCTCCTCCTCCTCCTCCTCTCTCCTCCTCCCTCTCCTCCCTCTCCTCCTCCACCCCTACCACCCACCCCACCCCCCAAAAAACCTTATCTCTCTTCCCTACCCCCCCCCCCTCAAAGCCCACACCCACCCACACCCCCTCTCCCTACCCATCCACCCTTTCTTCTCCTCCTCCTTCCTCCTTAACCATCCATCCCTTCCTCCTCCTCTGTCACATTAGAGATTTAGTTGGGGAGACCAAAAAGCAAGAGTAGTAGTATGACGACGAGAAGCGAGCAAGGGAAGGGAGATGGCAAGTGATTTTTTTTTCTTTGAGAGACAGACAGACAGACACAGAGAGAGAGAGAGACAGACAGACAGAGAGAGAGAGAGATAGAGGGAGAGGATAGAAGGGGGGGGGGGGGAGAGAGCTTCTGTTCAGAAGTTTATCATGGAACCTGCTCCTGGGAGTGCAAAGTATCCCTCAAGTGGATGTTACTGAAACTGAAGAAGCGAAGCTGGCATTTAAACAGTTTATTGCCCTTTGGTTTTTCAAAGGGCTTTTTTTCGTTGTTGTTGTTGTTGTCCTTCTTCTTTCTTCTTCTTCTTCTTCTTCTTCTTTTTTGTTGTTGTTGTTGTTGTTGTTGTTCTTCTTCTTCTTCTTCTTCTTCTTCTTCTTCTTCTTCTTCTTCTTCGTATTCTTCGTATTTTTCAAATTCTTCTTATTCGTATTCTTCTTTGAGTTTTTCTTCTTTGCATTCTTCTTCTTCTTCTTTGCATTCATCTTCTTTGCATTTTCTCTCTTTTTTTGCATTCTTCTTCTTTTTCTTCGTATTCTTCTTCGTACTCTTTGCATTCTTCTTCGTATGCTTCGATTTCGTCTTGAAAAGCATGAAACATAGCAGACAAAGGAAGGGGGGATAATCAGGGTTGGAAGAAACAGAATCCATAGACGGATTGCATCACCATCAACATTAGTGTATGTTGTCGCTGTCATCATCACCATCATCATCATCAACAGCAGCAGCAACAGCAGGATGAGGTTCAACGACAGTATGTCATCACAACAGCTTCAATAGAATTCGGCAATACGTCAGTCCCTCTATCCCACTGCTGTAAAATATCTAGGGGTCATTATCGACAACACACTCTCCATGCAAAAATTCATCGCCATGACCTGCCAGTCATGGTACTATCAATTACGGCGTATTAGTGCAGCATCACCACCAACATTCTTGTCATCCTTTTCTTCCTCTCCCACCACCACCACCCTCCTCCTCAACATCATCACTGCCACCACTACTGCCACCACTGCCACCACCACCACCGCCACCATCATCACCATCACCATCATCATCATCATCATCATCATCATCTTCATCATCATCATCTTCTTCTTCATCCTCATCATCATCATCATCATCATCATCATCATCTTCTTCTTCTTCTTCTTCTTCTTCCATCATCATCATCTTCTTCTTCTTCTTCTTCTTTATCTTCATTATCATCATCATCATCGTCGTCGTCGTCGTCTTCTTCTTCTCCTTCTCCTTATTCATCTTCATTATCTTCTTCATCATCATGATCATCATCATCATCATCGTCTTCTTCTTCTTCATCATCATCTTCTTCTTCTTCTTCTTCTCTTCTTCTTCATCTTCATTATCATCTTCATTATCATCATCATCATCGTCTTCTTCTTTTCCTTCTCCTTCTTCTTCATCTTCATTATCTTCTTCATCATCATTATCATCATCATCATCATCGTTGTCGTCATCGTTGTCGTCATCGTTGACGTGAATACAGCGCAGCAGACTGCTCACTAGCGTCACATCAGGACCCTGAAAATAAAACAAAACCAAAGAAATAACAAGCTGAAAAGAAAATGACGCGCAGCAACATATACATACATAAAGCCCATACACTCAGAAAATTGCACTGGTGCTTTGCTTGCATAGGAAGATACAATAAGAAGAGGAGGAGGAGGAGGAAGAGAAGGAGGAAGTGAATGAGGAGGAAGAGAAGGAGAAGGAAGAGGAGGAGGAGGAGGAGGAGAAAGGAAGAGAAGGAGATGACAAAAAGAGAAGGAGGAGGAGAAGAAGCACACTAGAACGAGAATGAATAAGAAAAGTACAGAACAAAGACGATGATGCCACGATGAACAAGTTGCGAAAACGCGCTGTTATTTCAGAAGAGAAGAGCAAAGGCCAAGAAAAAATAATTATATCCCAGGGGAGAAGAGTAAATGATAAGATAAAGACGTCAGGAGGCGCTCAAGGAGATTTTGATTTTTGCTCCGAAAGCGGCAGTTGTAGCTGTGCTTGCCTCGTTGATTAATGGTCGGCATGATTGACGTTGGAGGCGACATGCTGCGTGCAGTTTTTGATATATATATGTGTGTGCGCGACAGATTTTGTTTGCCATGACAGTTTGGGCCACTCCTTCTGCTGCTGCTGCTTCTGCTTCTGCTTCTGCTTCTTCTTCTTCTTTTCTTTCTTGCTTCTTCTTCTTCTTCTTCTTCTTTTCTTCTTGTTCTTTTCTTTTCTTCTTCTTCTTCTTCTTCTTCTTCTTTCTTCTTCTTCTTCTTCTTCTTCTTCTTCCTTCTTCTTCTTCTTCTTCTTCTTCTTCTTCTTCTTTGCAATTCTTCATATTCTTCGCAATTTTCTTCTTCTTCGCATTCTCTTCTTCTGCATTCTTCTTCGCATTCTTCTTTGCATTCTTCTTCCTCGCATTCTTCTTCTTTGCATTCTTCTCTCGTCGCATTCTTTTCTTCATCCCTTCGCTTTTCTTTGCATTCTTCTTCCTGCATTCTTCTTCTTTGCATTCTTCTTCTTCTTTCGATTTTATTCTTCGCTTCTTCGCATTCTTCTTCTTCTTCGCATTCTTCTTTCTCTTCTTCGCATTCTTCTTTGCATTCTTCTTCCTCGCATTCTTCTTCTTGCATTCTTCTTCTTCTTCTCACTCTTCCATTCTTATTCTTCGCTCCCTTTGCATTCTTCTTCTTCGTCTTCGCATTCTTCTTCTTCGTCTTCGCTTCTTCTTCTACTTCTTCCCTTTCGCATCTTTTCTCTGCATCTTCTTCCTTTTTCCATTTTTCCTCTCTTTCCTCCTCTCCTCCTCCTCTCTTCATAATCTTCTCTCATCTCCTCCTCCTCCTCCTCTTACTTCCTTAATTCCTGGCTACGAGCGACGCGAGGAGTTAGATAGTATTTCTTATTGTAAAAGCCAGAATGTGTTCGTGTCAAGCATCGTCCGGCAATAACAAAACGCTTGGCAATAAAACACGCAAGAATTCTATCGGGAAAACCTGTAAAAACAAACACACAAACAAACAAACCAAACAAAATGGGTAGATGTAAATAACAACGGTAACACAGAGGAGGAAGAAGAACTCGAGAACAATCTGCAGACAATTGACGAAACAGGAAATATAAGACAAACGAAAAAGAAACAAGAAAGAAACGGGAAAAGACAGGCGAGCAAAAGTGTTCAACGAAAAAGACAGATGAACGAACAAACGAATAATAGAGGGAAAGGAAGGAAGGAGAAGGAAGGAAGGAAGGGGGGAGGAAGGAAGGAAGGAGAAGGAAGGAAGGAAGGAAGGAAGGAAGGAAGGAAGGAAAGAAAAAAAGAAGGAAAGAAAGAAAGTAAGAATGAAAGAAATAAAGAAAGAAAACAGACAGAAAGACGGAAAGAAAAGGAATGAAGGAAATAAGGGAGGAAGAATCAATTAACTGATTAATTAACCAACCAATTAATCAATTAGTTTAGGAAGGAAGGAATGAAGGAAGGAAGGAAAATATAATAGAAGAAGCAGTGGAGAAAAGCACAGTGAGAATTTCTTTTTATTAAAAAATTAAAAGAGAGAGAGAAAAAAAAGAAAGGAGCATCACAACTCTATTCGACAATACACGACACGACACGACACGACAACACGTAACAACACGACACGTCACATAACACGACACACATATTGCACGGCATCATATCACACCGCACCCCATAGCTCTACACAACACTGCTGTCCAACCACAAACTATCCTACCCTACCCTACCCTGCCCTACCCTAACCTGCCCTACCCTACCCTACCCTACACAACAGGAAATACCCCCACGCTACCTTACACTACACTACCCTACCCTTTACCCTACCCTACCTACCCTACCCTGCCTACCCTAACCTGCCTACCCTACCCTACCCTAACAACAGGAAATACCCCCACGCTACTTACACTACACTACCTACCCTTCCCTTCCTACCCTGCTTTCCCCTAACCTTCCCCATCTAACCTACCCTAGACTACACTACACTACTCAAAAACTACACTACACTACTCTAAACTACACTACCCTACCCTACCCTACACTACATTTCACAACACGACACTAAACTCAGTACACGACATTGCACTACACTATATTGCACTACACTACACCACATTACATACATTTTATACCACGATACACACACTACACAACACTCCAAACACTACACTACACTGCACTGCACTGCACTGCACTGCACTGCACTACACTACATTATACTACACTCCATACACTACAGTACACTACACCACACCATACTACACCACCACACTACACTATACGACACCACCACCCACCACACCACACTACACTACACTACACTACACCACACCACCACACACCACACCACACTACACTGCACTACACAACACTACACTACATTAAACTTTGAGCAACCTGTTACACAACTACAATACAACACAATACACTGCAATACAATACAATTCAATACAATACAATATAATATAATACAATACAACTGAACACAAACATTATCAACACAAAGAAAGCAAAAAGAAAACTCGAAAATAGGAGAAAGACACCGATGTAACAGAAAGTACAGCAAGCAACATGATTTCCTTTCCCGTAAAGAAATACTTAAGAATAACACAACATGCGCAGCAATACAGTACAATACAACACAATACAACACAAACATGGCTTAATAAACGCTAAAGAAAGCAAAAAAACAAAACTCGAAAACTAAGAGAAAGACACCGATGTAACAGTAAATACAACAAGCCAACATGATTTCCTATCCCGTCAAAGAATACTTAAGAATAATACAACGTGCCCAACAATACAATACAATACAACGCAATACAACACAATACAACGCTTAATAAATGCTAAAGAAAGCAAAAGAGAAAACTCGAAAACTAAGAGAAAGACACCGATGTAACAGCAAGTACAGCAAGCCAACATGATTTCCTATCCCGTAAGGAATACTTAAGAAGCCTGCTTGCGCGCAAGCATTGTTGTTTTTCTCTTGTCTGGGTCAGCCAGGCTTCTGTAATTCCTCCCTAAACAGATTAACAACGTCCCAACAGCAGTGCAGTGAGTGTGTGTGTGTGCGTGCGTGCGTGCGTGCGTGCGTGCGTGCGTGCGTGCGTGCGTGCGTGCGTGCGTGCGTGTGTGTGTGTGTGTGTGTGTGTGTGTGTGTGTGTGTGTGTGTGTGTGTGTGTGTGTGTGTGTGTGTGTTGTGTGTGTGTGTGTGTGTCACAGAGACACAGAGAGACAAAAGAGACATAGAGATTCGGATCAGATTCGGATTCGGATTCGGAGAGAGAGAAAGAGATGCAGACAGACAGAGAGCAAAACAGGAGACAGAGAAGAACAAAAGACAGAGGAGATAGAGACAGAGGCAGGCAGACAAAGAACAGAAGAGATATAGAGACAGACAGGCAGGCAGACAAACAGACAGATAGAGACACAAGAGACAAGAGAGGCAGACAGAGAAACAGATATACACAAACAATGGGGATGGAATGACAGCAACAAACAGGCAAAGGCGTCCAAACACACATACACACAACACACAACACACCACAGGCACGCACGAACAGCACACACCACACACACCAACACAAACACAACACAGACACATTACGCAACACACACAAACACACACCATACACACACGCACGCAACGCATACACACACGCATGCTAATACACATGCACGCACGATACTCCTCCTCAAACACGCACACTCACAAACCACACAACAACCCCTTCACACACACACCACCAACACACAAACACACACACCCCCACACGCACACAACACTCACCACCCCACCAACACCCCACCCCCCCCCCCCCCCCCCCCCCCCCCCCCCCCCCCCCCCCCCCCCCCACCCCCCCCCCCCCCCCCCACACACACACACACACACACTACACTCGCAGATGTTTTATTCGGTTTGATCATTGCTTCTGTATCTTATCTGATTTCCTCTCGTCACCTCATCTCTCGTCACTCAACCCCCCCCCCCCCCCCCCACTCCCCGTCCTACCACCATACACCACACACCCCCCACCACCACCAACCCCCTTCCTTCCCTCCATCCATCGACCTCCCCCCCCCCTCCTATCTCAGTCTACCTCCCACCCCCACCCATGTCCCCACTTCTGTAAAAGACAACATATTCGTTATTGGGTTGTTGTTGTTTTTATTTTATATTTGCTATTCTGTCTGTTGCTCTTAGTAGTCCAGCCGTTAATATAAGGATACTGGTCCAAACCTGCAAATGAGAATGACAGCACCGCGCCTTTTGGCATACACATACTTTGGATCCTCTTCTACAATACTGGTATAGAAAACACTATATTGACCGTCTGTTTCCCACTTAATGTGATACTGAAAGATATACGGCCTGCTTCTCATAGACCGTGACAAATGTAAACCTTTACCCTAAACTACCCCTGCCCTTCCCTCCCCTACTCTATCCCCTCTTCCTTCAGCCTAAACTACCCCAATATCTACCCTTCCTACCTCTGACCTACCTTCCTCTAACCTACCTTTCCCCTTTTCTCTCTAACCTACCCCTCTCCTTCCCATATCTGTTCACCGCCTCCCTCCCCAAAACCTACCCTTCCTCCTCCCTGACCTATCCCCTCCCTCCCCTGACCTAATGGTTAGAACATTGCGCTCATAATGTGATGACCTGGGTGCGAATCCTGCTCAAGGGAGTTTTTCTCCCTAGAGTTAACATCAGTGCCGACTCCACTCTTCCCCAAAAGTTCTTCGTATGAGACTATAAACCGAAGTACCATGTGCGAATGCATGCAGAACATCTTGCGCACACATTAAATCCTGTTCCGCTTTTTGAAAGAGTAGACCATTGTGTGCTGGTTGGAACAAATGACAAAATTTACAAAACCGCATACACACGGGGGACTGGACGTAAAAAAAACACATGAGTATTATTCCATTATCCTTGATATAAAAGAATTTAAAAAATTTAAATAATAACTTTCCTCCTCTCTCTATTCTACCTCTTCTCCCACCCTAAATTACCTCTACCTCTCCCCTAACCGGTGGGAACAGATGACAAAATGTACAAAACGGCATACACACGGGGACTGGATGTAAAAAAGCACATGAGTGCTTATTCCATTATCCTCGATATGAAATTTTTTTTAAAATTAAAAAAATTACCTACCACCCCTCCATCCCCTATTCCATCCTCTCCTACCCAACCCCCCACCCCCCTAAACTTAAGCACCTATAAGATAAAATCAAATCAAGCTTTATCACGCACACATAGCGTGTTGGCAACTCTAAACAAGTAAACACAAAAATCACAGCTTGAGGAAAGTTGTAGAAAACAACTACACAGACAGGCACAGAGATGATGATAACTTTTTTGTTTCCCCTGAAAGAGATGAATCAGTCCTGTCATTGCTAAAGACTAGCTGCTGCTGCTCTTTCCTCCCCCATCCCCCTCCTATACCCCACTTACCCCTCTATACCCCCCTTCTATCTCTCAGGCTACCCCTCTATACCCCCCTTCTATCTCCCAGGCTACACCTCCCCCCTTTCTATCCCCCAGGCTACCCCTCTAGGCCCCACCCCTCTACCCCCCAGGCTACCCCTCTATAATCTTAATTTTTATGATATATTATTAAAGTAACAACTCCAAACTTTGAAGGTGTCTTCTTATATCATTTTACAAATTCAAAAAAAGTCATGTCTACAATAATTTAACTTCACCCATCACTTGTTCCAGAAAGGTAAACAGTAACTTGCACAATGTCATAAAAAATGGTTACTTCATTTCCATCAGATGGGAGCTTTGATCTGGACTATGAAGCAACTTCAAACAAACAAAAAGGGATGTAATTGTTTAAGATTCCTGTGAAGAAGAAGTGAAATGGTACACACAGCGTGTTTGTAAATCTAAACACAAGTAAAAAAGGCTCATGTGCAGTAAACTAATTCACAGCTTGAAGACAGTGGTCCCTTGCAAAGTTTCTGTAGAAAATGCCACTCTTAAAGCAAAGCAGTTACACATGCTGGTGCAAACTAAATAAATGAAAATATAATTAAACGAATAATTTGGTCGCACTGCCTTTGCAGTGGCCTGCTAATTTCATTTCATGTTTGTTTGTTAACATGTATTCTTTTTATAGGGGTGGGGTGGGATTTGTTTTGTAAAATGTCGCAAAAATGACAGTGTAAATAAAATACTCTGAACACAATGAACTTTTTTGAGACACTAAAACTGAACGTCTTCACGTTAAAGACACAGTCAAAGAGGAGGAGGATGTTAGTTAACACGGGTAGCGTGTCAGTCTTTATCAGGAACATGTTTTGTGTTTTGTTTTTATATTTGGGGTTTGTTTTTGGGTGGGTTTTTTTTTTTATAGGTTTTATCTCATTTCTCAAAATGCACTTATTTTCTACTTGAGATCTTCCCCTGTTATCTGTTCCTACTTTTCAATAGCTACCTTCACCTCCACCACCCCCACCTAAGTGTTTTGTGTGTATAAGTTTGATATTTGTTTATCTTGATATTTGTGGACGGTTGCATGCGTGTGAATGATTTGAATGCAAGCGCTTTGATTTGTTTACTTTACAAGATTCAGCGCCATATAAATCCTATACATTTTTATTATTATTTCTTCTTGTCATTTATGGGGGTCTTCTACAACGCAGTTAACATCTTTGTTTGATACCAGGAATGACAAAACAGTTGGTTTTTAACTGTGTTTTAATCGCAGGTATTTGCGTGGGTTTTTTTTTAAAATCTTTCCTCTTCTAGAGTTCTCAGGTTCATCAATGCAGAGATTTTATGTATGCAGCCATTTACACACTGTTAAGGTTGTAGGAACATTCAGACTTGGGGGATGGATTTAATATGACATTTTAACATTGATAAGGGGACATGTCTAATTCCACTTCTGTGATCGATGGGGCTTAAACCTTGCGATTTACCCCCGTGGGTGGGGGTGCCGGAGGGGGGGGGGGGAGGGAGGGGCTGTCAGTATAAATAGCATCTCCACCTGGAAATTCTGTGCTAGGAATTCCCTCTTTTCTATCCCTCTCATTGGTTCTGCCTTGTTCCTTTTCTTCTTGTCACCTCATTCTTGTCTTATTTTTTGCCTTCTTGGTCCATTCTCCTGCCTTTTTTTTTTCCAGAAAGACTTATACAATAACAAATCTCTCCCATGCTGAAGTTGGATTTGCTGGGCTTGATTTTCCAGGCGGTTAACGGCAGCGCAACGCATTTTCGCTCATGTGACAGACAACAGTAGTTGCTGTCTGAGCGTTCGACGTCAATGAAGGAGAAGAAAACCTTGGGATTTGATTGAAAAAAGAGGATTTTGAACAGCGAACTGGTGCCATATGAACTAGACAATAAAATGAAATGGTGGAGGGCTGCTTAGATTCAAACAATCCATACATTTTTTATTATTGAACAGGGAAAAAATCATTCTAACTCCTTTATATCTGTCGATATGTATATCTGTGTTTCTCTCTCTCTCCCCCCCCCCCCTCTCTCTCTCTCTCTCTCTCTCTCTCTCT
Source organism: Rapana venosa (assembly GCA_028751875.1). Taxonomy (NCBI): domain Eukaryota; kingdom Metazoa; phylum Mollusca; class Gastropoda; order Neogastropoda; family Muricidae; genus Rapana; species Rapana venosa. Next base: position 75,550,649 of record CM054134.1, on the reverse strand, counting down.
CTCTCTCTCTCTCTCTCTCTCTCTCTCTCTCTCTCTCTCTCTCTCTCTCTCTCTCTCTCTCTCTCTCTCTCTCTCTCTCTCCTCCCCCCACTCTCACTCCGTATCTGCATATAAACATAACGTGTCTAAAGGTGTCTAAATTATATCATGTACTCGTGCGCTCTAATAAGTTTGTGTGTGAATGGTCATGCGTTTGCATGTATGTGTAGAAAGTGTGCGTGTGTGTGTGTGTTCGTGCGTGCCTGCGTGCGTGTGTATGTGTGTGTGTGTATGCGTATGTGTGTGTATGTATGTGTGTTTCACTTTTTCTATTTCTGGTCCATTGGTCTGGAATGACCATCTTCTCTCTTCACTGAACGCCTACTTATAATACTTTTAAATCTAGCCTCCAGATTTCCCGTTCTGTTTCATCTCATATCTGTCCCTGCCTTCAACAACCAAAATTCCCATCACTCGGCCATGGGGGAGGAGGGTGTTAGGAGGGCAAAAATTGGGGGAGGGGGAGAACAATGCCCAATATCCTTCCATTCTTGTTCCATTCTCCTGCCTTTTTTTCCAGGAAGACATAAAAGATAGCACTTCTCTCTTATGCCGAAGTCGGATGCGTTGGGCTTGACTTGCCAGGCGCTTAACGGCAGCGAACGCGCATTTCGCTCACATAACAAACAATAGTTGCCTGTCTGAGTGTTCGACGACGACGACGAAAAAGAGAAAGAAGAATGCAAAGAAGAAGAATTCAAAGGAGGAGAAGGAGGAGGAGGAAAGAAAGTAAACAAATCAGTATTCCCTTGGAGTTAACATCAGTGCAAGACTCCACTCTCCCCAAAAAGTTCTTCGGATGAGACTATAAACCGAGGCCCCGTGTGCGGACACACGCGGAACATCTTGCGCACACGTTAAAATCCTGTTCCGCTTTTCGGGAAGAGTAGGCCATTGTGTGCCGGTAGGAACGGATGACAACATTTACAAAACTGCATACACACGGGGACTGGATGGAAAAAAGTACATGAGTGCTTATTCCATTATCCTCGAAATAAAAGATTTTTTTTTAAAAACACACACTCACACACACGCACGCGCACACACACACACACACACACACACACACGCACGCACACACACACACACACACTCACACACACTCACACACACGCACACACACACACGCACACACACACACAATGTTGTTGTTTTTATAATGTCAAGAGATCGAACATTAACATTGTTTTTCAATCTCCTTTCTTTTCTTTAGGAAGGTGGAGAAGGAAGGTGGGGGGAGGGATATGGTTTAGTAGTCGATTTCTTTATCAATTTGTCTGTTCGCGTGTTTGCTTTGTCTGTTTTGGGGGTTTGTTTTGTTGGTTTTTGTGTATTCCTGGGTTTACAGTCGACGGGTTGTGTGTTGTGTGTCCGCTAAAAAGATCAAGATCAAGACACGCACGTACAACAATCTGGTGTGTGTGTGTGTGTGTGTGTGTGTGTGTGTCTGTGTGTGTGTGTGTGTGTGTGCGTGCGTGCGTGTGTGTGTGTGTGTCTGTGTCTGTGTCTGTGTGTGTGTTTTGTCTTCAATTTAACGTCTGTTCACTCTAAGGGATATTAGACGAAATGTGTGTGTGTGTCTGGTGTTTGTGTGTGTGTGCGTGTGCGTGTCTGGTGTGTGTGTGTGTGTGTGTGTGCGCGTCTGGTGTTTGTGTGTGTGTGTGCGCGCGTCTGGTGTGTGTGTGTGCGTGCGTGCGTGTCTGGTGTGTGTGTGTGTGTCTGGTGTGTGTGTGTGTTGTCTGTCTGTGTGTGTGTGTTTAAGCTTTTTTGCCAAACTTTTTTCTTCTTCTCTCTTTTTGGCCTATTTTTCTGTTCACTTCCAAAATCTGATACTTTGTCGCCTTCTAAGAAGAAAGCTTTCTGATGTAGTTGTTGTTTATTGTGTGCTGGAAGCATCTAGAAAGCAGGGGAAAGTTTTGGAAAAGTTTTGTATGCTGGAACTTTTTTCTCTGTGTGTGTGTGTGTTTGTGTTTGAATGCGTGTGTGTGTGTGTGAGTGTGTATGTGTGTGTATGTATGTGTGTTTATGTGTGAGTGTGTGTGTGTGAGTGTGTGTGTATGTGTATGCGTGTGTGTCTGAGTGTGTGTGTGTGTGTTTGTGTGTGTATGCATGTGTGCGTTGTTTTTTTTCTCTCCCTGTCTTTTCGTTTCTGTCTCTGTCTCTGCACATATGTGTATATTATATATATATATATATATATATATAGATAGATAGATAGATAGATAGATAGATAGATAGATAGATAGATAGATAGATTAGATAGATTATATAAAGATATCAGTGTGTCTTAGTACGTGCCTTTATGTTTGTGCGTGTGTGTGTGTGCGTGTGTGTGTGAGCGCGTGCGTGAGTGCGTGCGTGCGTGCGTGCGTGTGTACATGTTTGCATAAACAAGTGTACGCTTGTCAACATACCTGTGTGCAGACATTGGAATGAAGTTTTTCCCAATCTTGTTGGGGTTTTTTGCCTCATCTTCTGTGACGTCGCCCGTCCTGCTGATCTCATGCGGCTCTTTTCAATCTCCTTGCCACAAAGCTACCCAGATTTGTTATGTCTCATCCCCAGGGATGGAAGTCCACAGGGAGTCCATCAATATCAGGCCGCCGTGGGGCCACCAGCCAGAGGGTCCCTGCACTGCCTCTGGGTCACTTTGGTGGTGTTCAGTGGTGCCTGTTCTGAGCTAACATACGCAGAACTCCACCTACTAAGCCCCCTACTAACGACAGTATTAGCTCAGTCGCGGAGTCATACTGAGTGAGTAGCCCATCCGAGGTGGCAGCCGCCACAACATCCCTCCAACGACCTGTTCCTCGCAAATCTCCAGCCCCAAAGGCTTTGACACAAACTCACCACAGGCATAGCAGTGTATGGGGAAACCGTATCAAGCTTTTCCGAATCTGACCATCATCTGACTGTGCTTAAGATTAGCAAAAGTAAAACAAACAAAAAGAAATGGTAATGCCATATAGTGTAGAGTTACCTGCTTGTCATTATCGTAGATTTCAACCGTAGATATATCAGTTAGTTCCTTTTGGTTCTGGAAGCACACACACAAATACACAAACACACACACATATTAACACACATGCATACACACACACACACACACACACACACACACACACACCACACACACACACTAGTACAACTACTTGAGAGTAATACAAACAAGAAATATTTTGACAGAAAAACGATTCAACGTTCATACTAAGTACATTAATAACAAATACAAATACACACACACACACCACAAAACACACACACACAACACACACACACACACACACACACACACACACACACACACACACACCACAACACACACACACACACAAACACACACACATACACACACACCACACACACACACACACAAAATCCACACAAACCCCAAAACTAACACCACCCAGAACAACAACAACAACAACAACAACAAATCTAACACCCAACAGGGTGGTTTTTTTCAGGGAATTTAAGAGGGAAGTTGGTGTTGAAAAAAACACGACAAGGAATCAGTCCAGAGGCCATCCTTGGAAGGGAAAAATTAATGTGGGTGGGAAGAGAAAGGGAAAAGATGGAGGAAAAAACCAAGCTGTTATCACGTATAGGCAACATGCCAGGTGTTGGCTGCAGACACAGAAGAAACCAAACACACACACACAAAACCCAAGGCTGCTGACGATTTATTAAGGAAGTATTGGGTTTCAGGTGATTTCAAGGTCTGCTTTATAAAACGATAAAAAGTGTGTTGGGTTTGGTTTTTGGGGGGGTGGGTTGTTGTGGGGTTTGTTTGGTTTTTTTTATTTACATCTTTCAAGTTTAGAGAGGGGGGGGGGGGGGGGGGGGTTGGAATCCCAAGCTGTTACCGTGTTTAAGGCAACATGCGAGGTGTTTGCTGCAGACACAGAAGAAGGAAAAAAAACAAAAAAACAACCAAGGCGGCTGACAAGTATTTAACTTCTTAGTGCTGTTTTGGGTGGGGTGATGATGAAATCCTGACTGATAATGGTGTCCCAGTGTTGCTTCTGTCTCAAGCGTCTGGAAACAGACAAGGAAGTATTGCGTTTCAGCTGATTTCAAGTTCTACTTTGCATAGAGATGAAAAGTGTGTTGAGTGTTTTCTCTCCCTTAACATCTTTGAAGATTTGTATTGCAGGATGTAAATAGATTATTAGCTGTTGGGGCCTGGATAAAAGAGTGCTGATGTCTGTGTATCTGGATTAATAAATGAATGGATATACATGTACAATATTTGCCTGCTCTGAAGTCACACACGCACACGCACATACAACAACAACAACACACACACACACACACACACACACACACACACACACACACACAAAACACCACACACACGCACACACACACACACAAACACACACACACACACACACACACACCAAAATCCACACACACCCCAAAACTAACACCACCCAGAACAACAACAACAACAACAACAACAAAAACTCTTAACACCCAACAGGGGTTTTTTTTCAGGGAATCTAAGAGGGAAGTTGGTGTTGAAAAAAACACGACAAGGAATCAGTCCAGAGGCCATCCTTGGAAGAGAAAAATTAATGTGGGTGGGAAGAGAAGGGGGAAAAGATGGAGGAAAACCCAAGCTGTTATCGTGTATAGGCAACATGCCAGGTGTTGGCTGCAGACACAGAAGAAACCAAACACACACACACACAAAACCCAAGGCTGCTGACGATTTATTAAGGAAGTATTGGGTTTCAGGTTATTTCAAGGTCTGCTTTACAAAAAGATAAAAAGTGTGTTGGGTTTGGTTTTTGGGGGGGTGGGTTGTTGTGGGGTTTGTATGGGTTTTTTATTTACATCTTTTAAGTTTAGAAGGGGGGGGGGGGGTTAATAAACCTCAATCTGTTACCGTGTTTAAGGCAACATGCGAGGTGTTTGCTGCAGACACAGAAGAAGGAAAAAAAACAAAAAAAACAACCAAGGGTGCTGACAAGTATTTAGACTTCTTAGTTGCTGTTTTGGGTGGGGTGATGATGAAATCCTGACTGATAATGGTGTCCCATTATTGCTTCTGTCTCCAGCGTCTGGAAACAGACAAGGAAGTATTGCGTTTCAGCTGATTTCAGTTCTACTTTGCATAGAGATGAAAAGTGTGTTGAGTGTTTTCTCTCTCCTATAAACATCTTTGAAGTTTGTATTGCAGGATTAAATAGATTATTATCTGTTGGGGCCTGGATAAAGAGTGCTGATGTCTGTGTATCTGGATTATAAATGAATGGATATACATGTACAATATTTGCCTGCTCTGAGTCACACACGCACACCACATACAACACACACACACACACCACACACACACACACACACAAACACACACACAATAACACACACACAAACACACACACACACCAAAATCCACACACACCCCAAAACTAACACCACCCAGAACAACAACAACAACAACAAATCTAACACCCAACAGAGTGTTTTTTTCAGGGAATTTAAGAGGGAAGTTGGTGTTGATAAAAACACGACAAGGAATCAGTCCAAAGACCATCCTTGGAAGGGAAAAAAATTAATGTGGGTGGGAAGAGAAAGGGGAAAGATGGAGGAAAAAACCAAGCTGTTATCGTGTATAGGCAACATGCCAGGTGTTGGCTGCAGACACAGAAGAAACCAAACACACACACACACACAAAACCCAAGGCTGCTGACGATTTATTAAGGAAGTATTGGCTTTCAGGTTATTTCAAGGTCTGCTTTGCAAAAAGATAAAAAGTGTGTTGGGTTTGGGTTTTTGGGGGGGTGGGTTGTTGTGGGGTTTGTATGGGTTTTTTATTTACATCTTTTAAGTTTAGAAGGGGGGGGGGGGGTAAAAAACCTCAATCTGTTACCGTGTTTAAGGCAACATGCGAGGTGTTTGCTGCAGACACAGAAGAAGGAAAAAAAACAAAAAAACAACCAAGGGTGCTGACAAGTATTGGACTTCTTAGTGCTGTTTTGGGTGGGGTGATGATGAAATCCTGACTGATAATGGTGTCCCATTATTGCTTCTGTCTCAAACGTCTGGAAACAGACAAGGAAGTATTGCGTTTCAGCTGATTTCAAGTTCTACTTTGCATAGAGATGAAAAGTGTGTTGAGTGTTTTCTCTCTCTCTCATCTGCATTTTTAACATCTTTGAAGTTTTGTATTGCAGGATATAAATAGATTATTAGCTGTTGGGGACCTGGATAGAAGAATGCTTATGTCTGTGTATATGGATTGATAAATAAATGGATATACATGTAAAAATTATGCCTGCTCGGACGTCACACACGCACACACACACATACATACACATACACACAACACACTCACACACACACAAACACACACAAACACACACACACACACACACAACACACACACAAACACACACACAAACACCAAAATCCACACAAACCCCAAAACTAACACCACCCAGAACAACAACAACAACAACAACAACAACAACAAATCTAACACCCAACAGAGTGTTTTTTTCAGGGAATTTAAGAGGGAAGTTGGTGTTGATAAAAACACGACAAGGAATCAGTCCAAAGACCATCCTTGGAAGGGAAAAAAATTAATGTGGGTGGGAAGAGAAAGGGGAAAGATGGAGGAAAAAACCAAGCTGTTATCGTGTATAGGCAACATGCCAGGTGTTGGCTGCAGACACAGAAGAAACCAAACACACACACACACACAAAACCCAAGGCTGCTGACGATTTATTAAGGAAGTATTGGCTTTCAGGTTATTTCAAGGTCTGCTTTGCAAAAAGATAAAAAGTGTGTTGGGTTTGGGTTTTTGGGGGGGTGGGTTGTTGTGGGGTTTGTATGGGTTTTTTATTTACATCTTTTAAGTTTAGAAGGGGGGGGGGGGGGGTAAAAAACCTCAATCTGTTACCGTGTTTAAGGCAACATGCGAGGTGTTTGCTGCAGACACAGAAGAAGGAAAAAAAACAAAAAAACAACCAAGGGTGCTGACAAGTATTGGACTTCTTAGTGCTGTTTTGGGTGGGGTGATGATGAAATCCTGACTGATAATGGTGTCCCAGTGTTGCTTCTGTCTCAAGCGTCTGGAAACAGACAAGGAAGTATTGCGTTTCAGCTGATTTCAAGTTCTACTTTGCATAGAGATGAAAAGTGCGTTGAGTGTTTTCTCTCCCTTAACATCTTTGAAGATTTGTATTGCAGGATGTAAATAGATTATTAGCTGTTGGGGCCTGGATAAAAGAGTGCTGATGTCTGTGTATCTGGATTAATAAATGAATGGATATACATGTACAATATTTGCCTGCTCTGAAGTCACACACGCACACGCACATACAACAAAAACACACACACACGCACACACACACAAACACACACACACGCACACACACACACAAAACACACACACACACACACACACACACACACACCAAAATCCACACACACCCCAAAACTAACACCACCCAGAACAACAACAACAACAACA
>CM054134.1:75515625-75538125 GCA_028751875.1 Rapana venosa | reverse complement strand
CTCAACGATGTACCATGGCCTGCATTCGTTGTAAAAAAAAATTTTAAATTTTTAAGGCAGATGTCAACAAAAACAAAACAAAACAAAGTATTCCAAGTAAGTTACGGATGTCGGTTTGTATGTTTCTGCTCACTTGAAAGTGTGTTTGTGTGTTGGGGGGGGGGGGGGGGGAAGGGGGAAGTCTTGAAAGCTGTGTGTTTGCCAAATATAGCACGAAAGACGTAGACACTCAAACATTACATTTTCTTTTTTAAGGAAACTTTCAAAACAAAAGCGAAAAGATCCATCACGTATGCATCTATGGCCCGCTCCTCATTCCTACCCTGTGTTCCTCTCTGTCTGTCTGTCTGTTTGTCTGTCTGTCTGTCTCTGTCTTTCTGTCTCTGTCTCTGTATGTCTCTCTCTCTCTCTCTCTCTCTCTCTCTCTCTCTCCTCTCTCTCTCTTTCTCTCTCTCTGTCCGTGTATCTGTCTGTCTGTATGCCTTTTTTATTTTTATTCTTTTTTTTCTGTCTGTATGCCTATCTGTTATATGATGGGTTGTCTGTATGTATGTGTGTGTATCTGTCTGTCGTCTATCTCTCTCTCTCTGTCTCTATCTCTGTCTCTCTCTGTGTCTTTGTCTCTGTCTCTCTGTTCTTGGTCTCTGTCTCTCTCTGCCTCTCTCTCTCTGGTGCCTCTTCTGTCTGTCTGTCTCTGTCACTATCTCTCTTTGAGTCTCTCTGTCTGTCTGTCTGTCTGTCTCTCTCTCTCTCTCTCTCTCCCTCTCTCTCTCTCTCTCTCTCTCTCTCACACACACACACACACACGACACACACACACGCACACACCACACACACGACACACACATACACGACACACGACACACACACACACACACACACACCACAAAACACCACCACACACACGCACACAACGACACACACACACACGACAACCACACACACACGACACATACACACACATACGCACACCACACACACACACACACACGACACACACACAATCGTTCATACTTGTCAGCAACTTTGGGGGGGGTTTCAGTTCGTCCGCTGCAGACTGTCTTTGTAACTTGTTCTCTAAATAGAGTACATAGAAGAAACCTCTGAAGTCTAGCGCTGTTTTCTGTAGCTCTTTTCTGCCGTTCTCTTTGGGGGGGGGGGGGGGGGGGGGAGGGGGGGGGGGGGGGGGGATGGTTTGGTTTTGTTTTGTTTTGTAACCTACCTACATACATCCCTTCTCACGCTACTTCATTCAGCTTCCTGGTTGATTGATTGATTACTGCAGTCTTCCTCATTGATGATTATTGCAGTCTTCCTGATTGATGATTATTGCAGTCTTTCTTATTGATTATTGCAGTTTTTCTTATTGATTACTGCAGTCTTCCTGATTGATGATTATTGCAGTCTTCCTGATTGATGATTATTGCAGTCTTTCTTATTGATTATTGTAGTCTTTCTTATTGATTATTGCAGTCTTCCTGATTGATTATCACAGTCTTCCTCATTGATTATTGCAGTTTTCCTGATTAATGATTATTTTAGGCTTCCTCGTTGATTATTTCAGTCTTCCTGATTGATGATTATTGCAGTCTTTCTGTTTGCTTATTGCAGTTTTGATTATTGCAGTATTCCTGATTAATGATTATTTTAGTCTTCCTGATTGATTATTGTAGCCTTCTTGATTGATTATTGCAGACTTCCTCGTTGATTATTGCAGTCTACCTGGTTGATTATTGCAGTCTTTCTCATTGGCTATTGTAGTTTTCCTCATTGATTATTGCAGTCTTTCTCATTGCTTATTGCAGTCTTCCTCATTGATTATTGCAGTCTTTCTCATTGGCTATTGCAGTTTTCCTTATTAATTATTGCAGTCTTTCTCATTGGCTATTGCAGTTTTCCTCATTGATTATTGCAGTCTTTCTCATTGGCTATTGCAGTTTTCCTCATTGATTATTGCAGTCTTCCTGATTGATTATTGCAGTCTTCCTAATTGATGATTATTGCAGTCTCCCTCGTTGATTATTGCAGTCTTACTGATTTATGGTTATTGCAGTCTTCCTCTTTGATGATTATTGCAGTCTTCCTGATTGATGATGATTGCAGTCGTCCCGGTTGATTATTGCAGTCTTCCTGTTTGATTATTGCAGATTTATTCATTGATATTGTAGTCTTCCTGATTATGATTATTGATTTGTTTCCTGAATGATGATGATTGAGTCTTCCTGTTTGATTTATTGCAGTCTTCCTGATTGATTATTGCAGTTTCGGATTATTGCAGTTTTCCCTATTGGTATTAGTTTTTCCTCATTGATTATTGCAGTCTTCCTGATTGATTTTTGCAGCCTTTCTAACACCTCCAATTCTTTTGCTTTTTCCCTTGGGAAAAAAATAACTGTTTGGTGATTTTGGTAGTTGTTTTGTATGATGAACTTAGTACGAATGAGTAGTAAACTCGTTTCATTTCAGTGTTGAAAACTTTGAGTATGTTGTTTATGTACTCAGCTGCGTGCGTTTTAGAAAGAGAGAGAGGGGGAGAGAGGGGGGTGGGGGGAGCAGGGGAGAGAGAGAGAGAGGAGAGAGAGAGTGAGAGAGAATGGTTAATTGGTGGGAGAAAGAGAGAGAGAGGTTAATTGAGGTGAGTGAAAGAGAGACAGAATGACAATGGTTCATTGTGGTGAGAGAGAGTGGGGGGGTGGGGGGGAGAAGGAGGAGAGATCTGTACGTATTAACTCCAGAAAAAAATCAGACAAACAAGTTTGCTTGTTGTCAACAACTTTGTTTTCCTCCGGCTAACTCTCTCTCTCTCTTCTCTCTCTCTCTCCTCTCTCTCTCTCTCTCTCTCTCTCTCTCTCTCTCCCTCTCTCTCTCTCTCTCTCTTCCTCTCTCTCTCTCTCTCCCTCTCTCTCTCTCTCTCTTCTCTCTCTCTCTCTCTCTCTCTCTCTCTCTCTTCTCTCTCTCTCTTAATTTAACTCAACTCGTAAACTTTACTTGTCTCCCCCCTCTCTCTCCACCTCTCACCTCCTCTCTTTCTTTCTCTCCCATCCCTCCCTCTCCCCTCCTTACCCAACTCCTCCTCGTCCACCATCCCCTCTTTCTCTCTTCTCCTCTCTCTCTCTCTCTCTCTCCCTCCCTCTCTCCCTAATTGATTTTGTGTCTAACTATTCTCGTCAGGGTTGTTTTTTTTCTTATCCTTCCCTCCTGCTCTCTCTACAAAAGCTTTCTGAGATTATTCTGGCCTCATTCGACAGGACCGGGTAGCTCATGGTCAGAACCCCTCCGCTTTCCACACCCCATCACGTTCACGCATACCCGGTTCCCTTTCCCTTCCCCTTGCTCTACCCCTTCCCATTTTACCCATGTTGGGGATTTTTTGGTCGTTAAGGCTGGATTTGTAGGGTTGTTTTGTTTTTTTTAATCCCTCCCATCCTGTTTTCTTCTAAAAAGCTTTCTGAGAATTTGTTGTTGGTCATTCTGAAGGGGGACGGGATAGCTCAGTTGTCAGAGCACTCGCTTTCCCCCAGCTAAGGTTAAGCAGTATTTGAGTGTGGTTACCACTTGGATGGGTGACCGTTTGCGCGCCTTGGCTTCAGTACAGTCCCTCCCATTTCACCCAGTTGTAAATGGGTACCTGCCCTCTTTTAGGGTCAGGGAAGGTTAAAGCAGCGAGGGAGAGGAGATGGGTGCCGCCCTTAATATGCTGGCCCTAGAGGATTTGAGGTCTCTGACGCCTCGCTCCGCTACGACCTTTCAGGTTATGGGACACCTGTACCTTACCTTTTTCAATCTGAATGGACTTCAAGTGAGGTTGAATCGTTTTGTCTGTCTGTTTACTAGGAAAAGTTTATTGTGTCAGTCACTCAAGTATGTGTGGTTTAAAAGGAGAGATAGTGAGAGGGGAGGCGGTTGGGGGGGGGGGGGGGGGGGGGGGGGGGTGGGGGGGGGAGTGAGAGACAGACAGACAGAGACAGACAGGAGTGTGTGTGTTTATTTTTATTTTATTTATTCATATCGAGGATAATGGAATAAGCACTTATGTGCTTTTTTACATCCAGTACCCATGTGTATGCGGTTTTGTAAATTCTGTCACCTGTTCCCACCGGCACACAATGGCCTCCTACTCTTACGAAAAGCGGAACAGGATTTAACGTGTGCGCAAGATGTTCTGCGTGCGTTTGCACACAGGGCCTCGGTTTATAGTCTCATCCGAAGGACTTTGGGGGAGAGTGGAGTCTGCACTGATGTTAACTCCAGGGGAAAATATCCCCTTGAACGGGAATCGAACCCGGGTCGTCAGATTGCCAGCGCAATGTTCTAACCACTAGGCTATCCCGTTCCCCGTCCCCCCCCCCCCCCCCATCCCCTCTGTGTGGGTGTGTGTGATGTGTGTGTGTGTGTGGCGCGCGCGGCGTGCGGGTATGCATGGCTGGAAAAAAAACTAACTGGGACACAAAGCATTCTTGTTTCATAAAGAGGAGCGGCACTTGGTCCGGAAATGGCTAACTAAGGTGTAATTAGGCATCTAAGAGAGTTGGGGAAGAGCAAAGAGTGACAGCGATAATCACTAGGTAAAGGTGTGTGTGTGTGTGTGTGGGTGGGGGGGGGGGGGGGGGGGGGGGGGGGTGCGGTGTGTGTGTGTGTGTGTGTGTGGGGGGGGGGGGTTGTTGTATGTGTGTGTGTGTGTGTGTGTGTGTGTAAGTGGGGGGGAGGTGGGTGGGTCGTGTGTGGTGTGTGGTGATGGGGGGGGATGGAGGGGGATTGTATGTGTGTGTGTGGTGTGTGTGTGTGATTGGGGGGGTGGGTGCATGTGTGCGTTTGTGTGTGTGGGGGTGTGTGGGGGGGGGGGGGTGTAGTGTGTGTGTGTGTGTTTGTTCATGTGTGTCGGGGGGGGGGGGGGGGGGGGGGGGGGGTTGTATGTGTGTGTGGTGTGTGTGTGTGATTGGGGGGTGTGGGTGTGGGGTGTGGGGGGGGGGGGGGTGTAGTGTGTGTGTGTGTGTTTGTTATGTGTGTCGGGGGGGGGGGGGGGGAGAGGGGGTTGTATGTGTGTGGTGCGTGTGTGTGTTGTGTGTGATTGTGGGGGTGGTTGCATATATGCGTTTGTGTGTGTGTGGGGGGGGGGGGGGTGTATGTGTGTGTGGTGTAAGTGTGTGTTTGTTCATGGGTGTGTTCGTGTGTGTGTGTGTAGTGTGTGTGTGTGAGTGTGTGTGATGTGTGTGTCGCGTGTGTGTGTGGACGTTTGTGTGTGGGTGGGTGAGTGGTGTAGTGTGTTGTGTAAGTGTGTGTGTGGGGGGGGGGGGGGAGGTTCGAGTGTGTGTGTGTATGTGTGTGTGTGTAAGTGTGTTTTTGTTCATGGGTGTGTTCGTGTGTAGGGTGTGGGGGTGTGTTCGTTTGTGTGTGCATATGTGGTGTGTGTGTGTTCCCCCTTGTTTTCTGCCTTCCTTTTCATGTTTATTTTCCATTTCTGTAACCGGAAGGTGTCTATGTTCACGGTGATAATATTTAGATGCAGTGGCATAGGCAAGAGAGAGAGAGAGAGAGAGAGACAATGACAATGACAATGACAATGACATTTTTTTTTGTACAATGACAAATTCTTTTATTTCGAGGATAATGAATAAGCACACAGTGCTTTTTTACATCCAGTCCCAGAGAGAGAGAGAGAGAGAGAGAGGGAGGGGAGGGAATGAAGAGAGAGAGAGAGAGAGAAGGAGAGAGAGAGGAGACGAGAGCAGTTCTTATTCTTCAGAACAGAATTCGAGCCCGAAAATGAGGGAAAAACTTCACTGATATTTGTTTCCCTTTTTCTGGTTTTTCAAGTAAACAGTATTCGCTTCCCGTGTCTTCTTCTGAACTCTTCGTCAGAATTCTTCTTCGGAATTCTTATTCTTCTTCAGAATTATTCTTCTTCTTAAGAATTCTTGTTCTTCATTCTGACTTCGGGCGAATTGTCAAACTTTACCTGATTATAGAATCTTTTTTTTTTTTTATCATAACTGAACGCTTTTCTGAGAAGCTGGGAATGAACATATAAGCAGAATAAGACGAAAACAAAAACTAAACAAACACACACACAAAAACAAAATAAAGATTTCACGCCTTCAAACCACGTTTGTTACGTAGCGCTACTGATGTCATTTCAAGTTACAATAAAGATTTTTTTTATGCAAAACTTTCAACTTTTCATCCGTTTTCGTTTTGTCTTCAATTCAATTCGCTTCAAAAACTGTATTATCTCGGAGACAGAGAAATGCTCGTGTTTTAAATTTACGGTCCTATTTTTGATTTTGTTTTTGGTTTTGGTGGTGGGTCTTTTGTGGGGTTTTTTGTGGGTTTTGGGGGGGAGGTTTTGGGGGGGGGGGGGGTGTTATCTGTAATGTCAGGCAGATTTTATCCGTTTGTGTTCTTGTATCTTGTGCTGTTTAAAGTAGTGTCTGATTTAATATGCAATTTTAGGTAGATTTCGCAATTCACGTGTCTCCTTTGAAAGCAAAAAAAAATATCGATCTTTAGAAAAGGCTCCCTCCTTCTCTGTATAAAAAAAAAACCAAACACACACACACACACACACACACACACACACACACACTTTTAAAATCAATCGTAAAAGAAGCAGGGAGGGGAAAAAAAAAAGAAACAAGAAAGTCAAAATCTTGGAACGGAAATTGCTTGCTTCCTTTTAGGAAAAAGGGATAGTAGAGTTCTCTCTCTCTCTCTCTCTCTCTCTCTCCTCTCTTCTCTCTCTCTCTCTCTTTTCTTCTCTCTCAGTGAAATTGTTCTGTATTTTACTGCCCCCCACCCCTCCCAGTCCACCCCACCCCCTCCCCCCGCACCTTTTTTTCTGCTAAACTTGCCCATTTTTCTGGTTTCTCGCTTCTGTGACAGTGACGTCAGACTTCGACTTCCGCTCCGTCCTTTTTCTCTTCGTCTGTTCGAGATTTTACTTATTGTTTTTGCTTTTTTTTTTTTTTTTTTTTTGGTTAAACTAGAAGGATTTCTATTTGTTTGTTGGATTCTTCTTCTGTTTTTTTTTTTGGCTTTTGTTTGTTCGCTTCTTTGTTTGTGTGATATAAAAAGAAGTTAAGGTCCAGAATGTTGATACAGTAGTATGTAGATTCTGTGAATTTCTTGTTCTTTATTGCTCTTTTGTCCAGCGGATTCTTCTTCTTCTTCGTCGTCGTCGTCGTCGTCGCGTCGAACGCTCAGACAGAAACTATTATTGTCTGTCATAATTATGAGCGAAACTGTGTTGTGCTGCCTGTAAGCGCCTGACAAGTCAGGCCCAGTCTCAATTCGACTTCGGCGTGGGAGAGAATTGTTATTTGTCTCTATAATTATGGAGAAATAGGCAGGAGAATGGACCAAGAAGTCAGTCCAGTGGATTGAGTTTAATTAAACCTCATTCGCAAACTCTTTGTAGGCATCGTGGTTTGAGTCTGGGCGCAAACGCACAAGCACACGCAAGCGCAGAAGCACGCACACGTATGCACGTTCGCGCGCACGCATCCTCGCATTCATTTATTTTATTTATTCATTTATTTATTTCGGGGAGAATGGAATAAGCTCTCATGTGCTTTTTTTTCATCCAGTCCCCGTGTGTATGCAGATTTTCAAATATTGTCATCCGTTTCCTACAGGTGCACAATGGCCTACTCTTCCGAAAAGCGGAACGGGTTTTTTCAAGATGTTGTGCGTGCGTTCGCACACTTATGATCATGTGCGCGTGTGTATAGACACTCGTATACCCTTGCATGCACACACTTTTACACATGCACGCGCATATTGGCGGATGCCGTTGGTCAGTGTTGTGGTGGCTGTAGTGAGAATTAACATGGGTACACGTGTAAGCCTACTTGGGAACGAACGCATTCTCTCTCTCTCTCTCTCTCTCTCTCTCTCTCTCTCTCTCTCTCCCTCCCTCTCTCCCTCCCTCCCTCTCTCTGCCTCTCTCTCCCTCTCTCTCTCTCCCTCTCTCTCTCTCCCTCTCTCTCTTTCTTCTCTCTCTCTCCTTCTCTGTCTCCCTCTCTCTCTCCTCTCTCTCTCCCTCCCTCTCTCTCTCTCTCTCCCTCTCTCT
Source organism: Rapana venosa (assembly GCA_028751875.1). NCBI lineage: Eukaryota > Metazoa > Mollusca > Gastropoda > Neogastropoda > Muricidae > Rapana > Rapana venosa. The sequence continues at coordinate 75,530,057 of CM054134.1, read as the reverse complement.
CTCTCTCCCTCCCTCTCTCTCTCTCTCTCTCTCTCTCTCTCTCTCTCTCTCTCTCTCTCTCTCTCTCTCTATCTATCTATCTATCAATCTATCTAAGTCCTTCGGATGAGACTATAAACCGAGGTCCCTTGTGCGACCGCAAGCAGAATATCTTGCGCACACGTTAAATCCTGTTCCGCTTTTTGTAAGAGCAGGCCATTGTGTGCCGGTGGGACCAGATGACAGAATTTACAAAATCGCATACACACGGGGACTAGTGTAAAAAAAAAAAAGCACATAAGTGCTTATTCCTTTATCCTCCATATAAAAGAATAAATAAATGAATAAATAAATAAATATACTTCTCTCCCTCCCTCCTCCCTCTCTCCCTCCCTCTCTCTCTCTCCCTCCCTCCCTCTCTCCCTCCCTCTCTCTCTCCCTCTCTCTCCGTCTCTCTCTCTCTCCCTCTCTCTCTCTCTCTCCCTCTCTCTCTCTCTCTCTCTCTCTCTATCTCTCTCTCTCTCTCTCTCTCTCTCTCTCTCTCTCTCTCTCTCTCTCTCTCTCTCTCTCTCTCCCTCTCTCTCCTGACTGGAAATAGTGCCTGCCAACTGAAGGTACACCACTCTCAACACGTTCTGTGTCTTTCGAATTATTGAACTGTCAGTTGAGGATTAAACTGTTGACTGGCGACTTGATGACTATTGAGCTGTTATTTGACTGCGGGAGAATTATTTGACTGTTGAACTGACATTTGCCTGTCTGATTTGAATACTAAACTGTTTTGTTGTTGACTTTTTATAGCCTTCTGTTTTCTTTCTTTCTTTCTTTTTTTATAGTTTTTTTTTTTTATTTGTATTGTTTGTTTTGGGGGTTGTTTGTTGTTCAGTTGTTGCTGTTGTTTTGTTTAGGGGGGGGGGGGGGTTGGGGGAAGGGGGGTTTGCTATTGAACAGTTGAACAATTGACTAGTGAACTGTTACTTGTCCGTTGAAACGTTATTTGTCTCATAAATTGCTATTTGACTTTGGACTATTATTTGAATTGGATTTAGCTTTCATGTTGAACTGTTATTTAACTAGTGAACTGTTATTTGATTATTCAGCGGTTATTTTGACCCTTCAACTGTTATTTCCGACTTACTTTTTTTAAATTTCACCGTTACAGACTATTGAACTAGAACACATAGACAAGAGAGAAATACGCTAACCAAATAAAACGCCCCCACAAAGCTTTCCCGCTAGCAGCAGTGCAGGGTCTTCTCTGGCTGGTGGCCTGATGGCATGGCTGGTGGTCTAACATTGGTAGATAGCCGCTGGTTTTGAGAGTGTGGCTGCAGAAGGTGGTTGCCTTTACGGCTGTGCGCCGCGCGTGTGTGTTGGCATGAGCATTGATACCAACTTACAAAGTCACAGAGTATGAGAGACCTTCTCTTGTTCGCTTCAAACCTTCGAGTCAGATGTGTGTGGGAAAAATAATGGCATGTCCTTTTCCAGCTCCTCTCGTGAGCCGTAGAGCTTGAGGATCGGCAGGGTTATAATTATCTCCGAGAGATGAGAAGAATGCTTTTTCTGTACAGATTTGTGGTCTAAGAGGTTTTTTATTCAGAAAGGCGTAAAAACGTTGAAAACAAACAGCACTTTGGAATCATAGCAACAACAAGCTTGTGTAGCTTATGGTGTTCTCACTTAAACAATGAAAATTAATATGAACATGGCGGATGCTGAGCTGCAAAATGTAAACCAAGATTTGTGAAAAGAAGTCTGAACGATTCCAGAAATGTGTCATTTTTGGACAGAATTCTGAAATAGGTCTATTGATTATAAAGAATTCTTTATCGTTTGTTCTGTAATGTCGACATTTTCCCCTTTTAAAGCTTGAAAGTTCTTTTTTCTGCAAATTACTTCAAAATTTCCTCTAAATTACCCAAAAACATTGACATGTCTCTTAAGATTAAAAACCAAAAACGAAACAAACAAAAAACGATAACAATCAACAGCAACCAAAAAAAACCTGAGGATTACAAATCATTACACTGTGCTGAATAGGTCTCAGATTATGTGCTAAAACGTCAAGAAACTGACGAGAGCCTAGACAGTGTGTGTGAGTTTCCGTTGGGGATAGTTATTATCTTTACACGCCGTGGGAATTCCCGTTGTGTGATGCTGTACCTACGCAGTCTGTGGGAATTTCCGTTGTGTGATGTTTACCTACACAGTCTGTGGGAATTTCCGTTGTATGCCTATCGAGCGCAAGCGTCACACTCTGTGAACAAATGTTTTCAAGGTAGCAGAAAATGGAAAGCAGGAAGCCTTGTAAACCATTAATAGGAAAACCCGTCGGAAAGTCCTATCTGAATAGTTTTCAGTATATAAATCGATCGGTGGAATATTTTATTTTTTTATTTTATTTATTTCAATCTTTTATATCGAGGATAATGGAATAAGCACTTATGTGCTTTTTTGCATCCAGTCCCCGTCTGTATGCGATTTTCTAAATTCTGTCATCTGTTCCCACCGGCACACAATGGCCTACTCTTACGAAAAGTGGAACAGGATTTAACGTGTGCGCAAGATGTTCTGCGTGCGTTCGAACACGGGTCTTCGGTTTATAGTCTTATCTATCCCTCACTTTGTTTCTGCCTTGTTCCTTTTCTTCCTGTCACCTCCTCCTTGTCTATTTTCTGCCTTTTTTGGGGGGTCCATTCTCCTGCTTTTCTTTTCCAGAAAGACTTAAAAGGCAACAATACTCTCCCATGCCGAAGTCGGATGTGCTGGGCTTCACTTGTCAGGCGCTTAACGGCAGCACCACGCATTTTCGCTCATACGACAGACAACAATAGTGGCTGTCTGAGCGTTCGACGACGTCGAAGAAGAAGGAGGAGTAGGAGGAGGAGAAACAAGAAAGAAGAAGAAGAAGAGAAAGAAGAGAAGAAGAAGAAGAAGAAGAAGAGAGAGAAGAAGAAGAAGAAGAAGAAGAAGAAGAAGAAGAAGAACAACAACAACAACAACAACAACAACAACTACTACAACAACTACAACAACACAACAACAGATGAAGAATCCGAAAGGAGACACAACAAGGTTGCATTACTGCGACATTTTCTTCTTTTTTCCTAGTTTCCGTGTTCTTTAGAATTATATTATTTGTGTGGAAATAACCTGTTCAAGACACGTTAAGTGAGTAAGAGAAAAACCGGCTTTTCCTCCTCTTCTCCACCCCCACTCCCCACCCCCACCCCTCTCTCTCTCTCTCTCTCTCTCTCTCTCTCTCTCTCTCTCTCTCTCTCTCTCTTCTCTCTCTTCTCTCTCGCCTCTCCAAGTCGGAGCTTTCCAATCTTTTACTGCATAAAGAAGTTTCCTTCTGGGTTTGTTTTTTTCTCCTCTTGTTTCTTAACTTTACTTTCTGAGAGAGTTAGCGACCCACTAGATTAATCTGTTCAGACATGCACAACATTATAAAGGTTGGATTCTTTATTCCTTTATTTCGGGGGATGGGGGGGGGGGGGGGGGGGAGGAAAGGAGGGGAAATGAGGGGAAGGAGGAGGGGGATGAGAGAGGTGGGATGGGGGTGGGGATGGGGGTGGTGGGTGTGATGTCCAGGGCAAAGAGCTTTGTCGGTGCAACTGGGAAAGAGTAGAGAGGGGAGAGGGGGGTTCATTTGGATGAGAGGAAGGAGAAGAAAGGGAGGGGAGGGAGGGATGGATGGATGGATGGATTGAATGGATGGATGGATGGATGGATGGATGGATGGATGGAATGGATGGATGGATGGAATGGATGGAGGGATGGGAGGGATGGGAGGGAGGGAGGGAGGAAGGAAGGGGGGATGGATGGATGGAGGGATGAAGGGATTGGAGGGATGAAGGGATGGATGGATGGATGGATGGAGGGAGGGAGAGATGGATGGATGGATGGAGGGGTGGATGGAGGGATGGAGGAGGGATGGAGGGATGGATGGAGGGATGGAGGGAGGGATGGAGGGAGGGAGGGGTGGATGGAGGGATGGATGGATGGATGGGATGGATGGATGGATGGATGGATGGATGGATGGATGGATGGATGGGATGGGATGGATGGGATGGATGGATGGATGGATGGATGGATGGGATGGGATGGGATGGATGGATGGATGGATGGATGGATGGATGGATGGATGGATGGGATGGATGGGATGGATGGATGGATGGATGGATGGATGGATGGAGGGATGGAGGGAGGGATGGATGGATGGAGGGATGGATGGATGGATGGGATGGGATGGGATGGATGGATGGATGGATGGATGGATGGATGGATGGATGACGGAGCTACGTTGCTGAGATCATAACACTGGGCAAGTTGTTTTGGCGCACAGAGTGGCGAGACGTGTGGTAAGCAATGGTTTTTTTTTCGGGAGGAGTGGTGTGTGTGTGTGGTGGTGGGGGGGGGGGGGGGGGGAGGGAGGGAGGGGGATGGAGGAGTCTCTTTGTTTTGTTGTTGTTTGATTGGGTTTTTTTCTTTTTTTTGTTTTTGGTTGGTTGGTGGTGGTGGTGGTGGGGGGGGGGGGGGGGGGGGGGGTGTTTCTGACGGTTTCAGACATTTAAAATAGGGTGGGTGTGGGTGTGTATAATTATGTGTGTGATATGTTCTTTTTATTTCTTTTTTCTTGTTGTTTACTTCTTCGTTGTTGGGGTGGGGGGGGGGGGCTTGTTTTGGGAGAGTTGGGTTGGGTTGGTTTTTTTCTTTTGTTTTTTCTTCTCTTTTTTAGGGGGTGGGGGTGGTTCAGTTATGACCGCCGTAAAGAGTTTTTAAGTAAATAGCTTATTTATTTTCGAAATTGAACACTTAATTTTTATAAAATTCAAATTATACACACACACACGCACGCATGCACACTCGCACGCACGCACGCGCGCGCACACACAAACACACACACACACATACACACACACTCATACGCACACACACACTTTTGTAGCACCTAAAGAAAAAATGATGAATAAAACAGCACTTACACAGACATTCTGATTCAAATACTATAAGGTACATCTGCTCCATACCACTAAAAACCAAAAACAGTCACTGATGCGCTTCCTTCCAAGCTAAATCGATGTAATCCGAGAACTTTCAAACATTTTGGTCTTAGTTATTATCTCTGTCTTTTCATCTTACCAGTCAGAAAGTAGCTAGTATGTGCTTTACAAACTCCACCCCTCTCCTTCCCCATTTGCAGAAAAATTCATTCAGTAGTTGTAGGAGTGTAGTAGGTAGACGACAGTGACATGATTATATATGTACATTAAACGAAAACAAAATGAATGTCATTTTGAAGCCAAAATAATATTATAATGGTATCAAGCAAAAAGTTTTTACTCATGCATACGCATGTCTGCGTGCGTGCTTGCACGTGCACACACATATATACGGCGGGACGCGGGCGCGCACGCGCACACACACACACACACACACACAGACAAACACGAAAACAACGCACGCGCGCACACACACATACATACACACAAACACACTCAGCACACGCACGCACGCACGCACACACACGCATACACACACATACTACACACACATACACACACATACACACACATAAAACACACCAACACACACACACACACACACACACACACACACTCACACGTACAAACACGAATGCATCCATGAACGAGCATTGACGCAAACATGAACACCCCAGACTGTTGCTGGACTTTTGTCAATTCTCTCTCTCCTACCCCACACCCCCACCCCCACACCACCCAAACAACCCAACAACAAAAACAACCGAAGAACAACCAAAAATAAAAACAACAACAAGAAAGAAAGCGACACAGAGAGAGACAGAGAGACAGAGAAGAGAGAGAGAAGAAGGAGAGAGAGAGATGAGACAGAGAAGAGACAGACAGACAGAGAGAAGAGAGAAGAGAAGAGAGAGATGAGAGAGAGAGAGAAGAGAGAGAGAAGAGACACACAGAGAGAGAAGAGACAGAAGAGAGAGAGAGAGACACAGAGAGAGAGAAGAGAGAGAGAGAGAGAGAGAAGAGACAGAAGAGAGAGAGAAAAGAGTGAGAGAAGAGAGAGAGAAGAGACAGAGAGAGAGAGAGAAGAGACAGAAGAGGAAAGAAGAGACACCAGAGAGAGAAAGAGACAGAAGAGAGAGAGAAGAGACATGGAGAGAGAGAAGAGACAGAAGAGAGAGAGAAGAGACACAGAGAGAGAGAAGAGACAGAAGAGAGAGAGAGAAGAGACACAGAGAGAGAGAGAAGAGACACAGAGAGAGAGAAGAGACAGAAGAGAGAGAGAAAGAGACACAAGAGAGAGAAGAGACAAGAAAGAGGAGAGAGAAGAGGAAAACAGAGAGAGAAGAAGAGACACAGAGAGAGAGAAGAGACAGAAGAGAGAGAGAAGAGACACAGAGAAAAAGAAGAGACAGAGAGACAGAGAGAGCAGAGACAGAGAAGAAAGAGGGGAGAGAGAAGAGAGAGAAGAGACACAGAGAGAGAGAGAGAGAGAGAAGAGAAGAGAGAGAGAGAAGAGAAGAGACAGAAAGAAGAGAAGAGACAGAGAAGAGAGAAGAGACAGAGAGAAGAGAAGAGACAGAGACAGAGAGAGAAGAGAGAAGACGGGAGAGAGAGATCGTTGCAAAGGGTTTTTTTTTTAAAAATTCCACACACAAAAAACAACTAAAAACAAATAAAACCAAAAACCAAAAGAAAAAAATGGCGCAGAATATGGGAGAGGAAACTAAGAGCAGAGCAATAAACCATTCATTGCCTGTCTTGCACGCGCGCAAGTGAAGATTACCTGCCTTTCCACCCACTGCTTTCGCAACAAGAAAATCGATTTTGCCTCCAGAGATAAATAGTTTTTGGGGTGAGGTTGGGTTTTTTTTGTGGGTTGTTTTTTTTTCCTTTTTCCATTCCCCCTCCCCTCCTCTTAGCCCTCGATGTGTGAGTGAGTGAGTGAGTGAGTGAGTGAGTCTGCAATTATGTGTGGTGTGTGTGTGTGTGTGTGATGGGAGGGAGAGGGAGGAGGAGGGGGAGCGGGGGGAGAGAGAGGTGTATATGTATGTGTAGTGTATGTAGTTTGTGTGTGTGTGGGGGGGGGGGGGGGGGGTGTAGTGTGGTGTGTGGTTGTGGTGTGTGTGTTGTTTGTAATGTGGGGGTGTTTGTTTGGTGTGTGTAGTAGTTGTGTAGTAGTAGTAGTAGTAGTGTAGTATAGTAGTGTGTAATAGTAGTAGTAGTGTAGTAGATAGTAGTATGAAGTAGTAGTAGTATGTTAGTAGTAGAAGTAGTAGATAGTGTAGTAGTAGTAGTTAGTAGTAGTTAGTAGTAGTTAGTAGTATGTAGTAGTAGTATAGTAGTATGTAGTAGTAGAAGTAGTAGTATAGAAGTAGAAGTTAGTAGTGGTAGTTGTAGTAGTATAGTATAGTAGTAGTAGTAGTTAGTAGTAGTAGTAGTAGTAGTAGTAGTAGTGTAGTAGTAGTAGTAGTAGTAGTAGTAGTGTAGTAGTAGTAGTAGTAGTAGTAGTAGTAGTAGTAGTAGTAGTAGTAGTAGTAGTAGTAGTAGTGTGTACAGTGTGTGTGTTATATTTGTGTGTGTTTAGGGTTGGGTTGGGTATTAAAGCTACTGCAATGATGTTTATCATCATTAAAGTCTGTTAATCTATTAAGACAGTAGTAAAGCTTTTTCCAGTATTCAAATAGGACCCTATGTGTGACTTAAAATTCTAGCATGCTTCATCCCCCCCCCCCCCCCCCTTCCAAAGTCCTCTCTCTGCATCTACCCCACCCCCCACCCCCCACTCCCTCCCACTCTCCTTGCTTAAACAGTAAACACAATAAGATTACCAAATCAAACAAACAAAACTGATACGAGAAAAGATAATTATGGTCCTCAATAAGGTTGATGGGAGCTCTTTCCCTTTAAATAAAAAGATCCCAACTTTCTGAATAGTCCATGCTGGCTGGCTATATCCTCTTTTCTATCACTCTCTTCGTTTTGGGGTATGGTTTGTGTTGCTGTTGCTGTTGCTTGTTGTTGTAATTGTTGTTGCTGCTGCTGCTGTTGCTTTGTTGCTTTGCTCCTTTGTTTTTTTTCTGTTTGCTTGTTATCTTCATCTGCTACCTTCAAAGTCTACTGTTCTGCTTTTCTTTTTTTTAAATAAAAAAAATAAACTTTTCACAACTCAAAATTTGCAAGAAAAAAATGCACTGGTGGGGTTTTGTTTTTTTTGGGTTGGGGTTGCGTTTTTGTTTGTTTGTTTGTTGTTTGTTTGTTTTTGTTGGGTTGTTTTTTTTAAATTGGGGGGGGGGGGGGGAGGGGAGGGGGGTGTTTTTGCTTTGTTTTGTATTTGCCTGTTCGGACAAACGTCTTGGAATCGTGTTTCTGCGCCCAATTTTGTTGTTGTTGTTCTTTCTTCCTGTTCTATCTGAGTGTTTAAATTGTTAACACTGGGATAAACAACGACAGATCCAGCTATTCGGCAAGTTTCTTTTACCTGAATAGTTGTCTTGTGCATATTTTATTTTCTTATGTTTTGGGGAGGGGGGGTGGGGGTTAGTTTGTTTGTAATGCTGTTTCGTTTTTGCTTTTGTTTACGTTACTTTCAAGGATTTCTTATTGTTGTTGCTGTGTGTGTGTTGTTGTTGGTTTTGTAACGCTATTATTTCAACTAAGTTAAGAGAGCAAGGGGCTGACGCCCTAAGCACAGCTGCCTAGTCTTAATTACCTTCGTTTCAAGAATTTCATGAAGCAAATGAGAAGTTGCCAAATACAAGCTTTACAACAGCAGAGGGTGGGAAAAGCCTATAAAGCCTTTCGGGGATTTAGTCTCGCGCCTTGCCCCTAAGGTAAGGGGAGAAAATTAAGAATCTGTGCCCTTTTTTGTTTTGGTGATTAAACGAGGTATTAAGCATACACACTAATTAGATTGCTTGTGTGTCAACAACAACAAACAAAAATAGAGAGTGTTTTTTTTATTTAGAGTTACGTTGTGTTGTGTTGTGTTGTATTGTATCGTATTATACTATGTTGCATTGTATTTACAGTATTGTGTTTACTGCATTGTGTTGTGTGTGTGTGTGTGTGTGTGTTAATAATATATTATATATATTATATATATATATATATATATATATATATATATATATATATATATATATATAGCTCAGTGGTCGGAGCACTCGCTTTCCCCCAGCCAAGTTATTAAGCAGCGTCGAGCGTGGTTCCCTGTTGGATGAGTAACCGTTTGCGCGCCTTCGCTTCAGTTTAGTTCTCCCAGTTCACCCAGCTGTAAATGGGTACCTGCCCTCTTTAGGGTCAGGGAAGGTAAAGCAGCGAGGGAGAGGAGATGGGCGCCGCCCTCAATATGCTGGCCCCTAGAGAAGTGAGGTCTCTGACACCCCGCTCTCCTACGACCTTACAGGTTATGGGACACTTTTACCTTATATATATATATATAATAAGTCAACAACTTTTTTCGGGAATAATATGATACCACCAACACAAACAGAAGGATGTTCAAACTCTCGAAAACCCCCACCAACCCACCCCCCCCCCCCCTACACCCCCCAAGACTCTAACAGGAAGTCCCAAGAAGGTTTAGAAAGAGAAGAAAGCAAATGAAAGGGGGGGGGATTAAAAGAAGAACAAAGTTAAGGCACAAAACACAAAAAAAGGGGAAGAGGAGCGCAGAGGGCAAGGGAGGGAGGGAGAGAGAAAGAGCGAGAGGGGAGAGAAGGGAGAGGGAGGGGGAGAGAGAGAGGGAGAGATAGAGAGTGGAGCAGAGATGAGAGAGAGAAAGTGAGGAGAGAAAAGGAGAGAAAAGAGAGAGGATGAGAAGAGAGATGAAAGAAAATGAGAGATGAGAAACTGAGAGAGTAATGAAACTAGAGAAGGAGAGAGAGAGAGAGAGGAGAGAGAGACAGAGCAGAGGATGCGGAGAAAGAAACAAAGAAAGGAGAGAGAGAGAGCGAGAGAGACGAGAGAAGAGAGTGAGAAGAGAGAGTATGAGAGAGAGAGAGAGAGAGAGAGAAAGAGAGAGAGAGAAAGAGGAGAGAGAGAAGAAGAGAGAGAGAGAGAGAGAGAGAGAGAGAAAGAGAGGAGAGAGAGAGAGATAGAGAGAGAGGAGAGAGAGAGAGAGAAAAGAGGAATGAGAGAGAGAGAGAGAGAGAGAAGAAGAAGAAGAAGAAGAAGAAGAACAGAAAAAAAAAGACAGCATTGCGTTGGACAATTCGTTTCATGCCTTACGCCTCCGGACAAAGGATGACCTGCCTTTCGCTTCATTGGCTTACCGCAAAAGGAAAAAATGGGTTTGTCGAGAAAAAATGGTTCGTGGGCTCTTCTCATGCCTTCTCTCTCTCGTATCCTGCCTTCTCCTCTCTCTCTCTTCTCCCTCTTCTCTCTCTTCTCTTCTCTCTTCTCTTCTCTCTCTCTCTCTCTCTTCTTCTCTTCTCTCTCTCTCTCTCTCTCTCTCTCTCTCCTCTCTCTCTCTCTCTCCTCTCTCTCTTCTCTCTCTCCTCTCTCTCTCTCTCTCTCTCTCTCTCTCTCTTCTCTCTTTCTCTCCTCTCTCTCTCTTCTCTCTCTCTCTCTCTCTCTCTCTCTCTCTCTCTCTCTCCTCTCCTCCCTTCTCCCCCCCCACTTTCTTTCTCGCTCTCTCTCTCTCTCTCTCTCTTCTCTCGTCTCTCTCTCCTTTCTCTCTCTCTCTCTCTCTCTCTTCTTCTCTCTCTCTTTCTCTCTCTCTCTCTCTCTCTCTCCTCTTCTCCTCTCTCTCTCTCTTCGAATGAGACTATAAACTGACGTCCCGTGTGTGAAGGTACATAGAACATCTTGCGCACACTTCAAACTCGTTCCGCTTTTCGGAAGAGTAGGCCATTGTGTGCCAGTGGGAACGGATGACAAAATCGACAAAACTGCACATACACGGGGACTGGATGTAATGATTTAAAAAAAAGCACATGAGTGCTTATTCCCCTATTCTCGAAATAAAAGAATAAATTAAAAAAATTAATAAATTCTCTTTCTCTCTTTCTCTTTCTCTCTCTCTCTCTCTCCTCCCCCCCCTCCCCCCCCCCCCCCCCTCTCTCTCTCTCTCTCTCTCTCTCTCTATCTCTCCTCTCTCTCTCTCAGTATGTGTGTGCGTTGTATGTTGTGTTTGTGGGTGGGTGGGTAGGTAGGTGGGTGTGGGGATGTGTGTGTGTTGTGTGTGTGTTGTGCGTGCGCGCGCACGCGCGCGCGTATGCGTGGGTGGTGCATATGTGTATTATGACTAAGCGAGATGAGACACAGAGAGAGAAAAAGAAGGAAAGAGAAAGAAACTGCAGAAACAGTAGTAGAAAGAGACAGACAGATAGACAGAGAGATAGACATACATACAGAGAGACAGAAGCAGAGACAGACAGACAAACAAGTCAGTTAGTGCTTACGCTTGTTTGTTTGTGTTGTTGTTTGTGTGTGTGTATTGTGTGTGTTTTTTTTTCTTTCTTTTTTTTTGCTACATTCCAACTGTTTAAGTACTGCGTATTTTATTGTTATTATTATTATTATTTTCATATGTGAATGCGTGAGGGCGGCGCTGTATAGTAGTTCACACAAACGTTAAAAGCACAGAGAAGAGGGGTGTGGGAGGCGGAGGGGGAGGGGAGAGGAGGAGAAGGGGGAGAGGGGAGAGGAGAGGGGAGGGGAGAGGGGAGGGGGGGGGGGAACCACGAGACTGGTAGCCGATATGAGACAGATAGCAGGCAGACACAAACGGTCGATATGCAGAGAGAGAGAGAGAGGGGGGGGGGGGGGGGGGGGGGTGGGGGGGGGGGGGGAGACGAGGTGGGGGGGAGGGGGGTTTAGAATGAAGTGCCTATGACAGACTTTTCTGAAATAGTAAATGGAGAGAAAGTAAGCACTACTTGATGAGTAGTTTGTCAGCCTATGGCTAACTTGTTGGGTTTTTTTGTGGACACAAAGAGGTGTGTGTCATGCGCTTTTATTTGTCTATGCGCTTTGATTTGTCTATGCGCTTTGATTTGTCTTTGCAAGATATAGCGCTATATAAGTTCCATTTATTATCAGTAGTAGTAGTAGTAGTAGTAGTAGTAGTAGTAGAAGTAGTAGATAGTAGTAGTAGTAGTAGTAGTAGTAGTAGTAGTAGTAGTAGTTAGTAGTAGTAGTAGTATAATATATAACACATCCATTTTATTGACCATCAGCCGGAAAGTGAGCTCAAAAATCTGTGGCTCCAAAAGTTTAAAAAGTATGGTGAAATTACTATATTATCAATATAAGATAATTATGTGATGACATGTTACGAGTCCAGTCCTCCTCCTCTGTCTCTCTCTCTCTGTCTCTCTCTGTCTCTGTCTCTCTCTCTGTCTGTTAACTCTGTCTGTCTCTCTCTGTCTCTATCTCTGTCTCTCTCTGTCTGTCTGTCTGTCTCTCTCTCTCTCTCTCTTCTCGCTCTTGGTTTGATCGGGTATTCTTTTCTCTGCTGACTGGTCATTTACAACCCGTCAGAGTGCTGTGCGCGTGTAGTCCGATTTACTTTTACAAGAGATAGCCTACACATCTTTACTGTCCACCTACATATGGGGAAAGTGTCTCCCGAGTGCACCACTATACGCGTACGAGGCGCCGCTACATTAGAGCCAATCCAGGTTATCTTCAGTGCGGCCAGTGAAGGAGATAACCTGGTTTGGGGTCTTATGCAGCGCGACGTGGAACACACACGTTTGTCATGTACTCAAGCTCGCAGCAGTCTGTAACAATGATGAGTAACGATCAAGGTGTCCCCTAACCTATAAGGCCGTAGGGCAGCGAGGCGTCAGAGACCTCAGCTTCTCTAAAGGGACCGCCAGCATATTGAGGGTGGCGGCGCCCATCTCCTTCTCCTCGCTGCTTTACCTTCCCTGACCCTTAAAGAGGGCCGGTGCCGATTTTACAGCTGGGCGAACTGTGGGGGACTGTACTGAAGCCCAGGCGCGCAAACGGTCACCCATGAGGAGTAAACGATGATAGAAATCTACAGAAATCGTCTTTTTTCTATTGTTGTCTACTACTGCAGTATAACTAAAGAAAATCGTTTTAAAACCAAACCCGAGTTCTGGTGTTTTTATTCTCAGATAAGTAGTATCGACGCTAAAAGCTGACGAGATTGGCTCAGTGGTTAGTTAGAGTGTGGTTCTTCTAAGTCCTTATAGCTCCTAGCGGAGCATAGGGCCTCAACAGCGTCCCTCCACCTTCTCCTGTCTCTGGCAAGGGTCTTGGCCTTTTCCCATGTCAGGCTGCGAGTCTCTCAGCTCACTATGCAGGCTTCTCCTCCAGGTCTGTTTGGGGTGCCCTCTCTTCCTTTTCCCCTGCGGGTTCCACTCGAGCGCTTGTCTGACAGAGCCAGTTTGATCCCTGAAAGGCATTGAGGGTGTTAGGCTGTGATCTGACGGGCCGGGGATCAAGCCACCACTGAGGCGCCCGTGTTACCAATTCTACCCTGGTGTTACCATCAGAGCAATCAGCTCCACCACAGTCAGAGTCTTCGTGTAGACGTTGATCTCCGGGACACTAGTACCTTCCTCCTCTCCAAGGAGATCGAGACCCCGTTGCACAGGAGGAAGCCTTGCTGAATAAAGCCAAGTAAAGTGCCACAGAAACAGAAGTGCTGAGGGGTGGGGGTGGGGTGGGTGGTTGGGGGTGGTTGGGGTGGGGGGGGGCGATGATGGTTATAAGAGATTGCGAAAGGAATGTGGGTGAGGGGTGAAGTTTTAAGAGACGGGGGGGAGAGGGAGAGGAGAAGAGGGAGAGGGGGAGAGAGAGATGGGAAGGGAGAGAGGGGTGGGGAGAGATGGGGAGGGAGAGGGGGAGAGTGTGTCAGCCACAGCAGAAGCGCTGGCTAGCTGGTCCTGTGGCCCAGCCATCTATTGACATTACAACCACTTCCTGATCGATTCTTTCTCTTCTCGCTTTTTTTTTTTATCTCAGTTTCTTTCCCTGCTCCCATCCCTCTGCCTGGTCCTCTAATCTTTTTTTTCCTCCCGTGTGTTTTCCTCCACCTCTGTTCCCCCTACACCCCACACACCCCCACCTCACCCCACACCCCACCCCGCCCCCCTTGCTATTGAGGATGGCCGGCCACCCAGCTGTATAGATGGGGGTTGGAATGAAAGCCGAGGACTTCATGCCGATTTGCTGCTTAGTTCTTTCTCTCTTGGTCCGTACAGGACAGCTCAGTGGTCAGAGCACTCGCTTTCCTTCCCGCAAGCTATAGGTTAAGCAGCATAAAGCGTGGCTGGTTACCAAGTGGATGGGTGACCGTTTTGAGCGTGCGTGCGCCTTGGCTTTAGTACAGTCCTCCAGTTCACCCAGCTGTAACTGAGTACCTGCTCTCTTTAGGGTCAGGAAAGGTAAGCAGCGAGGGAGAGGAGACGGGCGCCGCCTTCAACAATATGCTGGGCCCTGGAGAAGATGCTGAAGTCTCTGACA
>CM054134.1:75508125-75510625 GCA_028751875.1 Rapana venosa | reverse complement strand
GTGTCTTTCTTTTTTTTCTTTCTTTCTTTTATCTTTACAATTTCTTTTCTTTTTAGTTTTCTGTCTTTTCAACTCTTTTCCCCTTTTTTTTTCTTTTTTTTTTTGCTTTGGGGAATGAGCTGGGAAAGGGTTTTTCCCCTTTTTCAGGGGGGTGATACTTTTTTATTTGGAGGGCTTTCTCTTTTCTTCTCTCTCTTTTCTTTCTTTCTCCTTTCTTACTCCCTTTTTCCTTCTTTTCCTCCTCTTCTCTACTCTTTTCTCTTTCTTCTTACTCTTCTCTTATTTTTTTTCTTTCTTCTACTCTTTTCTTCCCTCTCTTTTCTTTTCTTTCTTCTCTTCCCTCCCCCTCTTCTTTCCTTCTCTTTCCTTCCTCTACCTTCTCTTTTCTTCTCTTTTCTTTTCTTCTCTTCTTCTCCCCTTACTCTTCCTTTCTACTCTTCTTTCCCCTCTCCTTCTTCCCCCCTTTTCTTCTCTAAATCTTCTCTTCTTTCTCTTCTCTACTCCTCTTCTCTTCTTTCTTCTATTTCTCTTTCTTTTCTACTCCTCTCTTTTTTACTCTTCCCCCTTCTTTTTTCCTTCTTTCTCTTCTCTTTTTTTTCTTTCTCCTTCCCCTTCTCTTCCCCTTTTCTTTTCTTTTTTCTCTTCTCTTTCTTTTTCCTTTCTTCCTCCCCTTTTCTTTCTTTTTATCTTTTGTTTTCTTTTTCCTCTCTTCTTTTTTTCCCCCCCCTATCTTCTTCTTCTTCTTCCTTTTTTTCTCTTCTCTAATTTTTTCTCTTTTCTTCTCTTCCCTTTTCTTCTTCTCTTCTCCTCTCCCCCCCTCCCTTTCCCTCCTCTCTCTCTTCCTCCTCCTTTCTCTCTCTTTTCTCTCTCTCCTTTTTCTTCTCTTCCTTCTCTCTCTCTCCCTCCCTCCCTCTTCCTTTTCTCTCTCTTTTTCCCCTCTCTCCCTCCTCTCTTCCTCTTTCCCTTTTCAAACGCCTTCTTTTCTTTTTTTGTCTTTTTGCCCCATCCCCCCCCCCCCCCCCCCCCCCCCCCCCCCCCCCCCCACTTTTTTTTTAAACTTTTTCCTTTTTCTAATTAAAAAATTTTTTTTTTTTTTTGCTTTTTTCTGGATCCGGGGGATTCTTCTCTTTTTTTTTTTTTTTTGTCCCTTTTTATTGCTTTCTTCTTTTTTGGGGTTTTTTTTTTTTTTTTTTTTTTTTTTTTTTTCTTTTCTTTTTTATTTTTCTTGTTTTTCGCCTTTTTTTTCGCCGCCCTTTCTGGTTTTTTATTTTTTCTTTGCCCCCTTTTTTCTTTTTTTCTTCCTTCTTTTTTTTTTTTTAAAAACTGTTCCCTTGACTTTTTAAAAAAATTACATCCCTTCCCCCAAAACTTCCTCTCCCCAAAAAAAACCGGTTTAAATTTTTCCCAAATCTTCTTCCTACCCCTTTTTTTTTCCCCCCGGTGTTTTTTTTTTCTTTTTTTTCTTTTTTTTTTCTTTCTTTCTTTTTCTTGTTTCTTTTTTCTTCATTTTTTCCTTTCTTTCACTTCCCCTTTTTTCTCTTCTTTTTTCTCTTTTTCCTCTCTTCTCTCTTCTCTCCTCTCTTCTCTCTCTTCTCCTTTTCCCCTCTTCTCTTTCTCTCTCTCTCTCTCTCTCTCTCTCTCTCTCTCTCTCTCTCTCTCTCTCTCTCTCTCTCTCTCTCTCTCTCTCTCTCTCTCTCTCTCTCTCTCTCTTTCTTCTTTCTTTTTGGTAACAAAGGGTGGAGGGTGTATATTCCAGTTTTGGAGTTGGGGTTGGGTTTTTTTGTGTCCCCCTGTAGTTTTGTTTTTTGATTTGTGTTGCTCTCCTCACCTCTACCCCACCACCATCACCACCACCACTACCACCACTACCATTTTTTGGTTGTTGTTTTTAATTCTTACGTACGCGTTGTTCTTTTGATTGTTTCGGTGTTGTTTTTGGTGGTGGTGGTGGTGGTGGTGGTGGTGGGTACTGTCTGTTCTCTTAAGGGCGGGGCACTTATGCTCAAGTTTCTTTGTTGGAGAGGTGTGGTGTGGGGATCTGGGGGGGGGGGGGGGGTGGGGGGGAGGGGAAGGTTGGGAGAGGGGGGGGAATGGAAGAAAGTCTTATACTGCTTTCTGACAATTGGGGTGTTTTTTTAAAAAGAAGAAGAAAGAAAAAATGTAATGTTTCTGTCTATCTTTACTACTACCCCGCCCTTCTTTTTCTACGTATAGACAGACAGACAGATAGACATACAGACACACACACAGAAACACACAGACACACACACACACACACACACACACACACACACGTGCTGACACACACACATTTGCTGGACTTACACATGCATGTATACAAGACTGTCATTTACATTTTGTTCTTAATACATGTGCACACGCACACGCGCGTGCACACACACGATCACGTGCGCACAAACACACACACACACATATTCTGCACACAGACACGCGTGCGTACATACACAATACGCGCAAACAAACACACACACAACACACC
>CM054134.1:75473125-75490625 GCA_028751875.1 Rapana venosa | reverse complement strand
GTTATAGGATTTTAAAGAGTAACAAAAGGTGTGATTAAAAATGACTATTATTACGGTAACCTGTTGGATTCATAATAGCAACAAAAAAGGCTAAGTCCATTATATACTAGACAAAAGGCATACAACAATACTTTTTTAAACCACCACCACCACAACAACAAACAAACAAAAAGCTCACCCACCTACCGTCGGTTTTTTCCCCTTAAAAAATCAAGCACACACAAACAACAATAAACAAACCAATTAATCAATCAATTCAAACAAACAGATCTTACATGGTCTTTTATTTTTCATGATGATTTTGTATCTGTGCTTTGCATTCTTAAACGGAGCACCACAAAAAAAGGTGGTCCCTATGTTTCTTGGTTAATTCAGTTTGTGATAGGACAAGCTTGAATGTTGTGCTTTCTCAGACCTTGAAACTGCAAGGTCTTCGTTTATTTGTTTGTTGTTGTTGTTGTGTTGTTGTTCTTCTTCTTCTCATTTGCATTAATCTTCGTCTTCTTTCTTCTTCTTTGCATTCTTTGCATTCTTCTTCTTTCCATTCTTCTTCTTTGCATTCTTCTTTCTTCTTCTTTCTTCTTCTTCTTCTTTGCATTCTTTGCATTCTTCTTTTTTGCATTCTTCTTCTTCTTTACATTATTCTTCTTCTTTGCATTGTTTTTGCATTCTTTGTCTTCTTCTTTGCGTTCTTTTTTTCTTCTTTGTATTCTTCTTCTTCTTCTTCTCCTCCTCCTCTTCCTCCCCTTCCTCTTCCTACTTCATCTTCTTCTTCTCCTCCTCCTCTTCCTCCCCTTCCTCCCCTTCCTCCTCCTCCTTCATCTTCTTCTTCTCCTCCTCCTCCTCTTCCTCCCCTTCCTCCTCCTCCTTCATCTTCTCCTCCTTCTCCTCCTCCTCTTTCTCACTCTCCTCCTCCGCCTTTATCGTCTTCTTCTTCTTGTGAAGCAAGCTAGTTTTGAAAGAAAGTTTTACAAAAGAATGGAACAACGCTCTCAATGCACATCATAAAAGTTGATATTTCTAACGTTCATCTCTCTCTCTCTCTCTCTCTCTCTCTCCCCTCTCCTCTCTCTCCTCCCTTCTCTCTCTCTCTCTCCTCTCTCTCTCTCTCTCTCTCTCTCTCTCTCTCTCTCTCTCTCTCTCTCTCTCACACACACACACACACAACACACACATACACACACTACACTCACACACACATACACACACATACAAACACACACATACACACACACTACACTCACATACACACTACACTCACACACACACACACACACAGACACTACACTCACACACACAAGCATACAAACACACACACACACACACACTCTTATACAGGCTACAGATCCACGATCACATTTGTACGTGTAGTGTGAATTCGAAAACATTCTCTTGCAAGTACAGTGGCTATGCCGATGCACATGTGACAGCACATATGTGAGCGTGTTACGGGGCTCTTACATCATTCAGCCATTGTAATCGGATGGAAAGAGTTCTTGAAGATTCTCTGAGACATTTCTTGGCGCAGATGCCAACGATTCTTTACTGCTGCTGATGCCAGAGGAAAAGAGAGAGGGAGGGGGCAGGGGAGGGAGGGAGGGATGGAGGGAGACAGACAGACGGACGGACAGACATAACACACACAAGCACAAACATGCACATGCATACTTGTAGGCACTCATGCAAACACATATACATGCACGCGCATGCAAGCGTTCTCGCATAAACACACGCATACACATACATGCATTCATACATATATATACATAAAAATAAAACATATACACATACTCATACATACATACATACATACATACATACAAACAAACAAACGCACATTCATACATTCATACATACATACAACCCACATTCCCGACCCACAAACACATACACACACACACACATACAAAATACACACAACACACACACAACACACATACACACAACACACACACAACACACAACACACACACACACATAGACACCACACACACACACATTCACACACACACATCACACACACACACACACACACACACACACACACACACACACACACACACACACACAGAGATGTTTGATAAGTTGCTATGTTCGAGCTCCTTGTTATGGTAGGAAAGAAGAATAGTTGTAACCTTTGTACTGGTGTTTTCTCTGTCGGGTTGTTTGGGGTTTTTTTCGTTTATTTTTCCCCTTTCTGCCTACGATGTACATACATGCATGCATGTTCTTACCCACCTACAAACACTGTCTCTTTTTGTTTCTCTTTGCCTCTGCCTGTCTCTCTGTCTCTGTCTCTCTGTCTCTCTCTGTCTGTCTGTCTGCTGCTCTCTCTCCCTCTCTCCCTCTCCCTCTCTGTTTCTGTCTGTGTCTCTCTGTCTCTGTCTCTTTCTCTGTATCCCTGTCTCTGTCTCTCTCTCTCACACACACACACATACACACACTCATATAGGGGGACGGGATAGCCTAGTGATTAGAACATTGCGCGCGCAATCTGACGACCCGGGTTCGATTCCCGTTCAAGGGAATATTTTCCCCTGGAGTTAACATCAGTGCAGACTCCACTCTCCCCCAAAGTCCTTCGGATGAGACTATAAACCGAGGCCCCGTGTGCGAACGCACGCAGAACATCTTGCGCACACGTTAATTCCTGTTCCGCTTTTCGTAAGAGTAGGCCATTGTGTGCCGGTGGGAACAGATGAAAGAATTTACAAAACTGCATACACACGGGGACTGTATTTTTAAAAAAGCAATAAGTGCTTATTCCATTATCCTCGATATAAAAAGAATAAAATATAATAAAAAATATAAAAGATACACATTCAGGCACGTGCACACACACATTCATACACATACACACACGCACACACACATTCACACACATACACACACGCGCGCGCACTCACTCACACACGCTTGTAAGCATGTATACACTCTCACACACGCAGACACACAGACTTACAGACATACACATGGAAACATGCGTACGTACATATATACACACATACATGCATACACGCATACATGCATACACACACAAGGCAGAGGTACTGACTGACTGACTGATGACTGACTGACTGACTGACTGACTGACTGACAGAAAATAGTTTGTTGTTCCATTGTGAACATGAAGATGTTGACTTTTTAGATGAAGTTTTGTTTAAACTATAGCAAAAGCAAATGATAAAGGGGGGGGGGGGGGGGGGGGGGGGGGGGGGGGGGGGGGGGGGGGGGGGGGGGGAACACGCGAGAATTTTTTTTTAAAGGGGGGGGGGGGGGGGGGGGGGGGGGGGACATAAAGACCCCAAAATTCAATACAGACAGACAAATAGACCTAAAGAGAACAAAAAGAAAGCAGACAGTAGAAAGAAGGAAAGGAAGGAAAGAAAGAAAGAAGAAAGAAGAAAGAAAGACAGAAGAGAAGAAAGACGAAACAGAAACGAAATGAAACAAAGACAAAACTACATCCTGCCATATTCAAAGATTAAACCTAGCATGCCACATTCAAAGCAGAAACCATATCCTATTCCATATTCAACAATAAATCTTCTGTGTCATATTCAACAATGAGTTTTCCATGTCTGATCCAAAGATCAAACCTACCATGTCATAATTATTCAAAAGATTAAACCTACCATGTCATATTCAAAAGATTAAACCCGCCATGTCATATTCAAAAGGTTAAACCTACCATGTCATAATTATTCAAAAGATGAAACCTACCATGTCATATTCAAAAGATCAAACTTGCCATGTCATAATTATTCAAAGATGAAACCTACCATGTCACATTCAAAAGGTTAAGCCCACCATGTCAGAATTATTAAAAGATGAAACTTACCATGTGTACATGCGTGAGAGTGTATACATTTGAATGTCTGTCTGTCTGTCTGTCTGTCTGATGTCTAAACTATTAATTGTAACGTGATGCGTGTGTAAGAGTAGGTTGAATGCAAGCGCTTTAATTTGTTTTTTTGCAAGATACAGCGCTATATAAATTCCATTTATTATTATTATTATTATTATTATTATTATCATCATTATCATCATCATTATTATTATTATTATTATTATTATTATCATTATCATCATCATCATCATCATTATTATCATCATTATTATTATTATTATTATTATCATTTACAAAAACCGGCTTTATATGTATGCCCATATTTTCTAGTATCTTATTTCTCTGCATCTATATATTTTTTTGTTTCTCAACTAGAGCTTCGAGGTTTACCATTGGTGAGATTTTGCGACAGTTTACTCACCATGAAGGTAGCTCCATTCCGGCTTCGGGGATGATGTCTAAACGCGACACCCGTGTTCATGCTTTTTTTTTCTTTTTTTTTTTTTTTTTTTGCTTTCTTGTTTTAAATTTTGAAAGTTTGTCATCAGTCACTACCAGCACACAACCGCTTTCTCTTTTCAAAGATGGAACGGGTTTGGGGTGTGTGTGTGTGTGTGTGTGGGGGGGGGGGGGGGGGGGGGGTTGTTGTTAATGTGTGCGCAAGATGTTCAGCGTGTGTTTGCACTTATGACCTGGTTTTGTCTCATAATTATCTGTCTGTCCTTGCCTTCAACAGCCGAAATTCCGACTACCCTGCCAAAGTAAAATAAAACCAAAAAAACTTTGTGTGCGCGCGCAGGCGTGTGAGTATGTGCGTATGCGTGTGCGTGTGTGTATGTACGTTTGAATTTGTTAACATTGTTAATTGTAATTGGTTGTATGTGTAAGAATATGCTGAATGCAAGCGCTTTGATTTTGTTTTTGCAAGATAGAGCTCGGGGGGATAGTCTAGGTGGGGTTGGTACTTAGCCTAAACTCCAGAGAGAGGTGGGGGTGGGGTGGGGTGGGGTGGGGGGAATCTCTCCGAATGGCTCGAACCTGGGCCGTCAGATCACGAGCTCAACGCTCTAAGCACTAGGCTATCTATCTATCTGGTTTGGGTGGATGGTTATATCTAAGTCCCAGCGGAGAGCAATCCGTTGTAAGGAGGCACTGTACCACCACCACCATCAATCAACCAAGCATTACAAATCATGGGCTGAGCTTTCTACAGCCTCTACAGACTTTGTTCAAATTTGAAACTTTCCTTGTTTCTTCTTCTTCTTCTTCTTCTTCTTCTTCTT
The DNA here is from genome assembly GCA_028751875.1 of Rapana venosa. Lineage (NCBI taxonomy): Eukaryota > Metazoa > Mollusca > Gastropoda > Neogastropoda > Muricidae > Rapana > Rapana venosa. The sequence continues at coordinate 75,485,492 of CM054134.1, read as the reverse complement.
CTTCGTCGTCGTCGTCGTCGTCGTCGTCGTCGGGGGACGGGGTAGCCTAGTGGTTAGAACATTGCGCTCGCAATCTGACGACCCGGGTTCGATTCCCGTTCAAGGGGATATTTTCCCCTGGAGTTAACATCAGTGCAGACTCCACTCTCCCCCCAAAAGTCCTTCGGATGAGACTATAAACAGAGGCCCCCGTGTGCGAATGCACGCAGAACATCTTACGCGCACGTTAAACCCTGTTCCGCTTTTCGTAAGAGTAGGCCATTGTGTGCCGGTGGGAACAGATGACAGAATTTACAAAACCGCATACACACGGGGACTGGATATAAAAAGCACATATGTGCGTATTCCATTATCCTCGGTATAAAAAGAATAAAATAGAATAACAATAAATAAATCGTCGTCGTCGTCGTCGTCGAACACTCAAGACAGCAACTATTGTTATCTGTCATATGAGCGACAATGCGCGGCGCTGCCGTTAATTAAGAGGCGCCTGACAAGTCAGGCCCAGCACATCCGACTTCGGCATGGGAGAGAATTGTTATGTTTTAAGTCTTTCTGAGGAAGAAAAAAAAAAGGCAGGAGAATGGACCAAGAAGGCAGAAAATAGACGAACACTGAACACTTAAAGTAATTTATTGCCATTAACAATACAGTCTTTTTGGCAAGGAGCACAGTATAAACACAATTTAAACAATATGTTTTTTTGCAACAGGAAAATAATGAAAACCGAAAGAGGAAAAGGCATTTCCAATATTATATTCAACTGAATGCACTAATTGTTATCATACATTAATTATTATCACAAGCTTGCACACACACACACACACACACACACACACACACACACACACACACACACACACACACACACACACACACCAGTGTCATGTTACCTACAAATCAGCAACAGTGTAGGACAAATCGACCACCCGACCCTCACATTCAAATAAGGCAATTTAGCCAATGGAAATCATATTCCACAAATATGAACAACAAAATAGTGTTACATTGAAAAGATATATCAATTAGCTGCAGTTTTCTTTTTTCTGCTGTCCCAAGCAAGGGAGATAAATTTTGCAAGTGATTTTAGAAATTCTTCATCTTCGATCAAGAGAATGCTAACTATATCTCTAATTCTTGAGATTTCTTCATTAAATATGAGGCATTTCTGACGGATATCATCGTACGAATTACAATCAAACAAAAAATGCATTTCATCTTCAGTCTGCGCGCCATACATGGGGCATGGAGACTGTGCATATTTGTCAGTGGAAAACCATGTTTTGCAGGCATTTAGGCCTAAAGTTCTTAATCTGAATCGAGCAAGATTACTCCTATGCCATTTCTGTGTTACAACTGTAACATACTTTTCTGTTTGAAAAACGCTTTAAAAGGAAGAGTACCAATTATACTTTTCTGATTCTTCTATACAAGCATGCCAGTCTTGTTTGTAGGAAGCTATCATTCTGTCTTTAAAATCCCACAAAAATCCTTTGCTCAAATCCAACTCCCTGGCACATCCACACAACACCAAATACCATGCGTTGTTAGTAATTGCTTAACAAAAAAATGCCCAGTTCTGTTTCCCTGTTTCTAGTTGGATCAACAGCATCTCATACGCTTTGTCTGCACAATCTTGTCATAGGAAGTGGAGTTAATTTTAACCGATACTTAATACACTTTACTTGTGATCTTATAAATAGAGGATAGCGGCCAGCAGAAAGAAAAGCAACAAGGCAGAAACAAAGAGAGGGATTTTTTTTAAAAAAAAGGAATTCCTAGCACAGAATTTCCAGAAGGGGGAGGATGCTGTTTATACTGACAGGTCCCCCGGCATCCCCACAGGGAACCTTGTTTATTTATTCAACTTTTCTTCTTTTTCTTTTTATTTGAAGGAGCATGAGGTCAGAGGGGGGAAAGGTACGGTGGGGAAGGGAGGGGGGGGGGGGGGGGGGGGCGGATTGTTCTGTGTTCAACTCAAAGAAACAACAACAAAACCCCACCCCTTTCGACAGTATGAAATTTAACCATAAATATGCGTTATAGTTCTCTCTCTCTCTCTCTCTCTCTCTCTCTCTCTCTCTCTCTTTTATTACCTACCTGAAAAAGAAGAACTGGAAGGAAAGGAAGAAAAGGGGGAGGGAGGAGGAGAATGGAGGGAGTGGGGGGTCGGAGACTTATTAACAAAAGCAAATTCACGCCCAAGTCGGAATTAGAAAGCGAAGCTAGCTACTAAACAACTACTAGTACTACTAGGCCTAGGCCTACCCAGATATTAATAACTAACGGTAGTTGTTGAGCTGAGCTGTGGCGATTTTCCCCTCTGATAGCCTATGGCTGTGTTTGAGCACCACGGCAAAAGTATTGGTGGTGGGTTGGTGGTCACTAGGCGAGCCGGTCAATCAGCCCTACTAGTCTACTAGGCCTACTAAACTGGACCCTTGACCAAGGAAAGCCTGGACAATTGGCTTTTGTGGCCGAACTTTTTTTGTTTGTACGGCTTCCATGGTACGGACAGGCTAGGGCTGAGTGGCTTGTTTACCAAGTCACACACACACATACACACACACACACACGCGCGCGCGCGCGCGCGCGCACACACACACGCACACGCACACACACGCGCGCGCACGCACGCGCCGCGCATATCACACTCAACAACAGTCATGCATGCATACACATTCACAAACTTCCGCATGCAAGCACGCAAGCATATACCTAAAATACAAATGTATCCACACATACACAGACACACATACAGACACGCACGCCCGCGCGCGCTTGCACACACACACTCACACACAACACACGTGCGCGCGCGCACACACACACACACACTCACACGCACACACACACACTCAGACTCACACGCCACACACACACACACGCACACACACGCACACACGCACACACACCACACCACACACACACACTCGCACACACACACTCACACACACACACACTCACACACACACACACACACACACACACATACACACACACATACACACACGCACGCACACACACACACTCAACACACACTCAGACTCCACACGCACGCACACACACAACACTCACACTCACACACACACACACACTCACAAAACACACACACACACACAAACCACATACACGCACACACACACACGCCACACTCACACTCACACACACACTCAGACTCAACACACACACACGCACACCACACACTCAGATCACACGCACACACACACACACGCCACACACACCGACACATACACACACACACATACACGCACACACACATACACACACACATACACGCACACACACACACATACACACACACACACACCACAGGGCTCTACAGGGCCCCCTTCATACGTGGAAAGATTTGAGAGCTTGGGGAGAGAGAATGGAGGAGGTGTGGGAGAGGGATGGAGGGGAGGGATGGAGGGGAGGGGTGGGGAGAGGGATGGGAGAGAGAAGGGGATGGAATGAGGGGATTGGGAGGGGGGGGGGATAAAATCGGAAGGAACGTTCGTTCACACGGGAAATTTGCTTAAAAGTGGATTTTTTTTTTCTCGAAATTTCTGTTTGTGTACTGTGGGGTGGGTTTTGTTTTTTTGTAATGGTGTGTGTGTTGGGGGATGGAGGATGGGGGTGGTGTGTGGGGGGGGGGGGGGGGGGGGGTAGGGATTGTAGTGGAGGGGGAGTGTGTGTGTGGTCTTTGTGTGTGTGTGGGGGGGGGGGGGGGGGGGGGTGGTGTGTGTGGGGGGGGGGGGGGGGGGGGTCGTGTGTGTGTGCATGCATTTGTATTTAGGTGTATGCTTGCGTGCATGCATGGTCAAGTTCGTGAATGTGTGTGTGTGCGTGCATGACTCTGTGTGTGTGCACGCATGACTGTGTGTGCACACGCGTGCGTGTGCGTGCGCGTGTGAATGTGTGTGTGTGGTTGCATGCGTGCGTGTGCGTGCATTACTCTCTAGCATTGGAGCAGGAAGCAGTAGTAGTAGTAGCAGCAGTAGTAGTAGTAGTAGTAGTAGTAGTAGTAGTAGTAGCAGTAGCAGCAGCAGCAGTAATAGTAGCAGTAGTAGTAGTAGCAGCAGTAGTAGTAGTAGTAGCAGTAGTAGTAGTAGTAGCAGTAGCAGCAGCAGCAGTAATAGTAGCAGTAGTAGTAGTAGCAGCCAGTAGAAGAAGAAGAAGACGAAGAAGATTGATCATCATTGTTTCCAAGGGTGACAGATAAATATTAACTTCTTTTTTTGGTCCAGTCCTTGCCCTGAATAAGGTTTGTCGTTAATAATGACAAATGAGAGTTTCCTGTAGTAAAGTAAAAGAGAGAGAGAGAGAGAGAGAGAGTGACGAGAGAGAACGAGAGTAGAGAGAGAGACCGACATGACCGACGACAAACAGATAGAGGCAGACAAGACACAGACAGACAAAGGGAGAGACAGAGACAGACAGACAGAGGGAGAGACAGAGATAGACAGACAGATAGAGAGAAGAGACAGACAGACAGAGAAACAGACAGACAGAGACAGACAGAGGGAGAGACAGACAGAGACTGACAGACAAAAAGACAAGACAGACAGACAGACAGACAGACACAGAGTAACGGATACAATATCTTTCTTAATACAATCAACACAACAATAGTAAAACAAAACAAAACACACCAACACTAAACAACAAGGAACAAGCTCTGACTAAAAAAGAATAAGTTTTTTCGCCTCTGTGTTTTTTTGTGGTTGTGTGTGCGTGTGCGTGTGTGCGTGCGTGCGTGCGTGCGTGGTGTGTGTGTGTGTGTGGTTTTGTTGGGTTGTTTTTTTTAACAGAATAAACCAACAAAGAGTATTATTATAACTCAAGTTTGATCATGCTATAACTTGAATTAAAACAGGCCTGATTACTTGCGCCCTGCTCTCCTCCTTCTACTACTACTTCTTACTACTATACAGGCTCCATTGGTTCAGTTGGTATTGGTATTGGTATTGGTGTTGGTATGATTGATTGGTCTTTCTACTACTATAATATAATTATAAATATCAATACAAGTACAAACAGAGAACAGAAGAATTAAAGGAACAGAAAGAGAGAGAGTCGGAGTAGGGAGAGAAGGAGGAAAGGGAGGGGGGGGGAGGGGTTAGGGGGGGAGGGGTTGGGGCGGGGTTGCGGGAGGGGGGGGGGGGGCGGGTGTTGTGGCAGGTCAGGGGACTAGAGAGTTTTGATCCTTTGAAAAGAGAAGAGGGGGGGGGGGAGAAGAGAGGGGGGGGGAGAAGAGAGAGAGAGGGGGGGAGAGAGAGAGGGGGGAGAGGGGAGAGGGGGGGGGAGAGGAGAGGGGGAGAGAGAGAGGAGAGAGAGAGAGATTAAACACGGTTTTGTTGTACTGTGAGAGCCCAGACCTGGACAAGGGAGGGGTGGGGGGAGGGGGATGGAGGGTGGGACATGGGGGGGGGGGGGGGAGGGGGATTTGGGGGAGAAGAAAAGCGTCAGGAGAGACAGAGAGGGGAAGATAGAGAAGACCCTAGAGAGAGCCAGGGGGAAAAGAGAGAGACGGGAGAAAAAACAAAGAAAAGCCCAGGGACAGACACAGAGAGAGAGGAGACAGGAGATTTATTTTTTTTTTAAATTTTTCTTTTTTTCGAGGATAATGGAAAAAACATTATTGCTTTTTTTTTTACCCCGCCCCCGTGTGAAAGGGGTTTTTGGGAAAATTTTTTCATCCTTTTCCCAACCGGACAAAATTAGCCTACTTTACGAAAAGGGGAACCCAGGTTTTTTAACGGGGGCCCCCAAAAGATTTTTTGCGTCGTTCGCCCCGGGGGGGGGGGGGGGGGGGTCGGTTTTTTAATTAATCCGAAAAAACTAAGAGAGACAGAGAAACCCCACAAAGAGAGAGAAAAGAAGACGGGAAGGACAGCAGACAGGGCAGAAAAGACACAGTGACAGGAAAAACAGAAAAAGGAGATTTAGGGGTGGGTGTAAGGGAAAAACTTTCTATAAACGAAAGAGGAGGAGAAAAAAAAAAAATAAACTAAAAAGTCGGGGGTGGGGGTTTGAAAAAAGGGCTTGGGTAGTTAAGTAGGTTTCTGTATCACGGGTGGGGCCCAAATGGGGTAAACTAAATTTCATGTAAGGAAGACGGGGGGTTTTGGACAAGACGAGGAAAGAGGGGAAAAGAGAGAGGATGAGAAGAGAAAATTGGGGGGAGGGGGGGGGGAGGGGGGGGGGGGGGGGGGGGGAAGGGGGGGGGGGGAAAAGGGGGGGGGGTTTGAAGGGGGGGGGGGGGGAAGGGTTGGGGGGGGGGGGGGGGGTTTATTTTTTTTTTGAATAAATTAATTTTTCCCCACACCCCACAACACACAAAACCACACACACAAACCCCAAAACACCCCCACAAAAAGAGGGTTTTAATGATTTTTTTGGAAAAATAATAAGTTTTATTGTGTTTTTTTTTAGGGGGGGGAGGGACTCCTGCGGGGGTTTGTGTTTTAGGTGTTTTGTGGGGTGTTTTGTGGGGGGGGGGGGGGGGGGGGGGGGGGGGGGGGGGGGGGGGAGGGGCCCTTCTGATTTTTTTTTCCCGGTTTTATAACAAAAACCCAAGTCCTTCCTTAACGAATATGTCCCAAAAGGGGTTTTGGTTATGAGCAAATTTAAAGCTGAGGAAATGGGGTAAGGGTTTAATAGAAAATAGATAAAAGTTAAAATTAATTAATGTTTAAAACGATATAGATCGATATAGATCGAATAGATAGATAGATAAAATGGGTAGATAGTTTGATAGATAGATAGATAAAATTAGTTTGATAATAGATGATAGAAAAAGGTTAAAAGGTGCCCCAAAACTATTAAAGGGTTTTTACGGGAAAGGAGGCGTCAGAGACACAACTTCTCCAGGGGCCAATATTGAGGGCGATGCCCATCTCCCTTCGCTGCTTGACCTTCCCAAAACCCTAAAGAGGGGGGTATCCATTTAAAAGCTGGGTGAACGGGGACTTACTTAAGAAAGGTCCCGCAAACGGTCCCCCACCCATCCAAGGGGTTAACCCACGCTCGATGTTTGCTTAACTTTGGCTGGGGGAAAGGAGTGTTTCCTGCCCACGAAAAAATTTCCAAACCTTAAAAAGATAGATAGATAGATAGATAGTTTAAGATAGAAAGATAGAAAGATAAGGTAGATAGGAAGATAAAAGTAGATAAAGATAAAGATAAAATAGATAATAGATTAGATAGATAAAAAAGTGATTTAAAAATAGATTAAAAGAAGTGGTTTCCCTTTTTCCTTTAATTCTAAATTCCCCCCTCTTTTCTCTTCCCCTCCCCCTCCCCATCTTCTCTCTCACACACACACACACACAAAAAAGACCTCTCTCTCTCTCTCCCCACCCCTCCCCTTCCCCTCTTTCACACACACACACACTCCTCTCTTTTCCCCTCTCTTTTTTTTGTTTTTTTTACCTTCTCTCTCTCTCCCCTCCCTCCTTCCCCTTCTCTCTCTCTCTTTTTTTTAAAGTCTCGGGGAGAGAACTGGTAAACCCCGAAGTTGAAAAAACAAAATAATTTTTCTTTTAAAAAAGTTGGGGCAAAATAATCCCTTTGAGTTGCAATAGGGTTTTGAAAAAAAAAACCCAACAGTAGTCGCCTATAGTGCAATGCCCCGGCCTTCTGCCTACCCCCACCCACGGGGAAAAAATCGATTTGCAAAACTAGAGAGGCAAAAGGGGGAGAGGGGAGAACAGAGAGGGAGAGAGAACTGGGGTAAATTATAAAAATAATCCCAACATGAATACGACGGGACAGACAGACTTTACCTGGGGGGACAAAAATGCCAACAGATAAAAATTCTACTACATACAAACAAATTTAAACACAGACAGGCATTTTTTCGGGAAGACCCAAATCACAGACAGGCAGAGGGGCCCAGCGGGGACATATATAGATAAAACCCAGACAGTCAGAAACCGACATACATACTTTCAAAAATATATACATACATCATTTTCATACAAAATTTTTCATACATAAATCATACATCATAACACACAAAACACACAAAACACAAAAACCCCAAACCGCCCACACACACCACACAACACACACCAACACAAACAAACACACAAAAACACACACACACGAACAAAAAAAACACCCCCCACTTAAAACAACAAAACACAACAAACACAACAAAACAAAAAAACACACAAAACTGCCCTAGCCCAAAACACACACTCAACCAACCACCCAAAACAACATCATACCATCCCAAACAAAAACACACACAACCAACACAAAACACCAAAAAACCAAACCACACACACACACACACAAATATACCCAAACCCCAACACCCAAACCCCACAAAAACACACACAAAACCAAACCACACCCCCAAAAACACCCCCACAAACACACACACACACACACACACACACACACACACACACACACACACAACACACAGCGTGCTAGCTAACTCATACATCAAGTGGAAGTGACAAAACCCCGACCTCCTATAAATCTGTGTTCTACCTACTACAGAAGGCATTTCAACTATTCAAGAATTGGCCACATCTCTCCGCTGCATCATTTTGCTCTCTCTCACCTCTCTCTCCTCTCACTCTCTCTCTCCTCTCTCTCTCTCTCTCCTCTCTCTCTCCCTCTCTCTCTCTCTCTCATCTTCATCTCTCTCTCCTCTCCTCTGTCTCTCTCTCTCTTGTTTCTTTTCCTTTTTCCTTTTTTTTTTTGGGGGGATAGAGGGAGGGGTAGGAAGAAAGTGTTTGAGGTGTCCAAAATTCTCGGGGTTTTTTTGGCTAAGCAAAGAATAAGCTACTTTCCTGGGTCCATAAAGAAGAAGAAAGATTGAAATGGGATTTTTTTCTTTCTTTTGTTTATTTTTTTTGGGGAGAGGGAAAGAAAAGAACATAGTTTTTGGTTTGGTTCTTAGTTTGAGTGGGATAAGTTTATTAAGTGTGCTTTTGTTTGGTACCTGACTATAATGCTGCTGGCTTTATTATGTGCTGGTTTGCTAGTTTAGGGGTTTATATATGATTATATTTTTGAATGTGCGTGCATGCGCGCGCGTGTGTGTGTATGTGTGTGTGTGAGACAGACATACAGACAGAGAAGGAGGGGTGGTGGAGATCGAGGGAGGGGAAGGAAAGGGAAAATGATAGATGGCAGAAAGATGACAGTTATGGGGTTTAAAATGTAGATATTGGAAGGAGCTGTGTGTGTGTGTAAGTGTGTGTGTGTGTAAGTGTAGTGTGTGTGTGTAAGAGAGAGAGAGTTGTGGTGTGTAGTGTGTTGTGTGTGTGTGTGTGTGTGTGTGTGTGTGTGTGTGTGTGTGTGTGTGTGGTGTGTGTGTGGTGTGTGTGTGTGTGTGTTGTGGTTGTGATTATGTGTATGTGGTGTTGGGCGAGTATGTGTGTGTGTCCACAACTCTTCCATGGACTCATCTGCTACATTTTGTGTGAAAATACATGTGCGTTTTGTGGTTGTGCAGTGTGTGTGTATGTGTGTGTGTGGGATGGGGGGAGAGGGAGACAGACAGACAGACACATAGACACACACACACACACACACACACACACACACACAAAAGAAAAGATAGAAACAGACAAAGAAGTTGTTTCCCTTCCAATTTTTTTTTTTTACTTTTGGTTCATGTTCATGTCAATCCCTTTGATCCTACTTGCATTATTATTATTGTTTTTATCGTAGCGTTATTGCATTATGTAACTACGTCATACACTCCACTCACACTGGTGGGATTTTGCACAAAACTGATTTTCTCTCACCAGACAAGTAATCCTTTGTGTCTTCTTCCCGTTTGAGCTGAGTTGAAGTAAGATAAGAAAGGAAGAAAAAGTTGGGATTGGGGGTGGTGTGGGGGGTAGAGAGTTCAGGTTGGGGGGGGGGAGGTGGTAGGGTAAGGTAGGGGGTAACAAATTCAAGGGCTGTAGGACGAGGATTTGAGATTTAATAGGAAGGGGTTGGTGTGGGGTGGTATAGTTAAATGAAGTCTCTGGAGAGAAGGGGTGTGTGGGGTGTGGGGATGATGAGAGGGGTGTGTGGGAGAGTGGAGGGAGGGGAGTGGAGGGGGAGGGATGGGAGTGAATGGGAGAGTGTGAGAGGAGGGGGGAAGTGAGAGTAGTAAATTGTGTGAGAAGAATAGAGTGGATTGGTGGGGGGGGGTGGGGGGGGGGGGGGGGTGGGGGGGGGGGGGGCGGGGGGGGGGGGGGAGTCAAGAGAAAGAGTAGGGAGAGTCAAGAAGTTTTTAAAAACCTGAGTTACTTTTGGTTCATAGGGATCTGATCTGTATGATAGTGTGGAGTGGGAGAGAAGAAGAGAGAGAGAAAGCCAAGAGAAGATGAGAGAAGAGAGAAAGAGGAGGAGAGACGACAGAATGATTTTAGCAGGAAGAGTGAGGCAGTTTGAGAGACTCGAAAGATGTGTTCACAGAAAAGCATAGCAGAAAAATAATGGGAGCCCGGCAAAAAACGGTTTCGTAGTAACAAACCGAGACTAAAGTAAAAATCAAGATAGCAAAAAGATTGGGAAATAGGAGGGGTTGGTGGGGAGAGATTAAAGGAAGAGGGGAGAGGAGAGAGAGGACGGAAGATAGGGGGGAGAGGGAAGAATGAGCAGTGAGAAGAGGAGGGGGGGGGAAGAGAGAGGAGTGAAAAGGGAGGGTGAGAGAGAGAGGGGGGGGGGGGGGGGGAGAGAGAAGAGGGAGAGTCTAAGAGAGAAGGGGGGGGTCCGGGGTGGGGAGAGATAAAGAGAAGGACTGAAAAGTGTTTCACAATGGCTGGCAAGGAAAAAAGGAAGAAAAGGTAGAAGGAAGTTAGGAAAGGGGGGGGATTTGAGGGGAGGGGGGAGGATGAGTGGAGAGTGAGAGAGTGCGTGGGCATTGCACGTTTGTTGGTATAAGTATGGATAGGAAAGGTGTGCAGTGTGTGAGGAGTTGTAGTATGTTGTGTGTTGTGTGTGGAGCGGGGGGGTTGTGTGTGTGTGTGTGGTGAGGGTTGGGAGCGGGGATGTGTTGTGTGGGGAGGATTGGAGGGGGGGGGGGGGTGCGGGGGGTGTGTGAGTGTGGTGTGGTGTGTGTGTGTATGGTGGCGTGAACTATGTGGTGTATTATAGAGTAGTATGGTCATGAAACCGTTATTATGTAGTGGGTGAGCGGGTACGGGGAGGTCTCGTGAATAATATCGTTATGCTCGGCTGCTAAGGTCAGTGGAAGTTTTTGTTACGTGGGGACTGCCCTGGGGTCTATTAAAATAGTGTTGCTGGTCGTAGTTGGAGTTTTAGTCGGTTGCCGGGGTTATCGGTGGTCGGACACGTCTTTACTGTGGGGACATGAATTAAAAGACTTTCTTTCTTTTTTGGAAGGGAAAAGAATACGTGATTGCAAAATAGAGTGACGAGAGTGGTGTGGTTGTTGGTTTTTTTTTTTATATTATTATTAAAAGGAAAAAAGAAGCAGAATTGCATACTTAGTAGTGAGAAAGAGAACTCTGTAATCAGTTTTATTCGTTAGAGGGCCATTGGTTACAACATGAAGGTGGTGGTGGTGTGGTGGTGGGTGGGGGGGGGGGGTGGGGGCGGGAGGGGGGGAAGGTGGAGGGGGGGTGTTGTTGAACAAGTTTAATGATTAATGATTTAATGATAGAAACGCATGGTTAAAGTACATGGTTGGTTTTGGTTTGGTTTTGGTTTGGTTTGGTGGTTTGGTTTAGTTTGGTGGTTTTGGGTTTTGTGGTTTTTGGTTTGGTGGTGGTTTGGTTTTGGTTTTTTTGGTTTGGTTTTTGGTTTTGGTTTGGTTTGGTTTGGTTTGGTTTGGTTTGGTGGTTTGGTTTGGTTGGTTTGGTGGTTTGGTTTGGTTTGGTTTGGAGTTTGGTTTGGTTGTTTGGTTGGTTGTTTTGGTTTGGTGGTTTGGTTTGGTTTGGTTTGGTGGTTTGGTTTTGTTTGGTGGTTTGGTTTGGTTTGGTTTTGGTTTGGTTTGGTTGTTGGTTTGGTTGGTTTGGTTTTGGTTTGGTTGGGTTTGGTTTGGTTTGGTTTGGTTTGGTTTGGGTTTGGTTTGGTTGTTTGGTTTGGTTGGTTTGGTTTGGTGGTTTGGTTTGGTGGTTTGGTTTGGTTGGTTTGGTCGGGTTTGGTTTGGTGGTTTGGTTTTGGGTTTTGGGGGTTGGTTTGGTTTGGGTTTGGTTTGGTGGTTTTGGTTTGGTTGGTTTGGTTTTTGGTTTGTAGTTAGGGTTATTGGTTTGTGGTTTGTTGTGTGGGTTGGTTTGGGATTTAGTGTGTTTGGTTTGGTTTGGTGGTTTGGTTGGTTTGAGAGTTGAAAAGGTGTTATTGCGTGTGTGTTGGGCAAGTGTGTGTGTGTGTGTGTGTG
>CM054134.1:75465625-75470625 GCA_028751875.1 Rapana venosa | reverse complement strand
GTTTTGTTTGTTTTTTGTTTTTTGGGTTTGTTTGTTTGTTGTTTGTTGTTGTTATTGGTGGGTTTTGTTTGTTTGTTTGTTTTTTGTTGTTGTTTTTTGTTTTGTTTTTGTGGTTTGTTGTGGGTTTTTTTTTGTTTGTTTGTTTTGGTTGTTTTGTTGTTGTTTTTTTTTTTTTTGGGGGGGGGGTTGGTGGTGGTTCTCGTTTCGCGGCTAGAGCCCTACGGTTCATCAATGGTGGGATTTTCTCTTTTTTTTTTTGGTTTTTTTATTGTTTTTGTTGGGGATTTTTGTTGTTGTTTTTTTGTTCTTTTTGGGTTGGGGGGGGTTTTTGTGGCTTTTTTGCTATCCCGCCCGGGTTTTTTGTCCCCCCATTAACGGTAGGTTTAATGTTGTTTTGAGTTTGGAGGCGTGTCAAAACGGGATGACAGGTCATGCAGTTGGTTTGGGGGGGGGGGGGGGGGTGTGTGTGGGGGGGGGGGGGGGGGGGGGAGGGGGTATTGGTTTTGTTTTTTTTTTTTTTAGTTTTTTTGAAGGGTGGGGGGGGAGGGTTGGGGGGGGGGGGGGAGTGTCTTTCCATTTTTCCCACCACAAAAATGGCTTACTCTTCTGAAGGGAACAGGTTTGAACGTAAAATTTTGCTTTTTTGGTGTCGCGGCCGGGTTTTCTCTCGGTTTAGTCTCATCCGAAGGATTTTCGGGAAAGAAAAATGAACAATGAAAAAAGAGGAGTCGCAGTGTGATGAAACACCAGGGGGGGTGGGGGGGGGGGATTCCTTAAAGGGGTTGGGGGGTTTAGGGGGGGGGGGGGGGGGAGTTGAGCCCCGGGGTTTGAAAACCCGGCCCCCCAGATGTGGCGTAAAGCTTAACCCCCGCTGTCCCCTCCCGTATAAATATAAAAAGTAGAAGCGTGGTGTGGTTTTGTGGTTTCCTTACTGCCTTCAAAGACCATCTTGCAAAACAAGGGCCCGGGCGGGGAGGGTTAGTCGAAGAGGGGCAGGCAGGAAGAAAAGAAAGAAAAGGGAAAGGGAAGGAAAAAAGGGGAAAGGGAAAGGAAGGAAGGAAGGAGGGAAGGAAGAAAGGAAAGGGGAGAAGGGAAAGGAAAGGGAAAGGAAAGGGGGAAAAAAGGAAGGAAGGAAGGAAGGAAGAAAGAAAGGAAGGAAAGGAAGAAGGGGAGGAAGGAAAGAAGGGGGGGGAAAAGGGAAAAAGGAAGGAAAAAAGGGAAGGAAGGGAAGGAAAAAGGGGGAAAGGGAAAGGGGGAAAAAGGGGAAGGAAAGGAGAAGGACGGAAGAAGGGAGGAAGGAAGGAAAGGAAGAAGGGAAGGAAGGGAAGGAAAAAGGGAAGGAAGGAAGGGGAAGAAAAGGGAAGGAAGGAAGAAGGACGGAAGAAAGGGAAAGGGAAGGAAAGGGAAAGGAAAAAAAGGAAGGAAGGAAGGAAGAAGGAAGGGAAGGGGAAAGGAAAAAAGGAGGAAGAAAGGAAAAAAGGGAAGGAAGGAAGGAAGAAAGGAAGGAAGAAAGGAAGGAAGGAAGGAAGGAAAAGGGAAAGGAAGGGAAAAGAAGGGAAGAAGGGGGGAAGGGGAAAAAGGAAGGAAGGAAGGAAGAAAGAAAGGAAGGGGCGGAAGAAGGAAGGAAGGAAGGTAGGAGAAGGGAAAAGGGGGGGAAGGGAGGAAGGAAGGAAAGAAAAGAAGGGAAGGAAGGAGGAAAGGGAAAAGGGAAAAGGGAAGGGGGAAGGAAGAAAGGAAGGAAGGTAGGTAGGAAGAAAGGAAAGGAAGGAAAAAGGGGGAAAGGAAAGGGAAAGAAGAAGGGAAGGAAGGAAGGAAGGAAGAAGGGAAAGGGGGAAGAAAGGAAGGAAAAAGGAAGGGGAAAGGGAAAAAAGGGAAGGGAGGAAGGAAAGGGAAAAAAAAGGAAGAAGGGAAGGAAAGGGGAAGGGAAGGAAGGAAGGAAAGGGGAAAAGGGAAAGGGAAAGGGAAAGGGGGTAGGTAGGAAAAAAAGGAAGGAAGAAGAAGGAAAGGGAAGGGAAAGAAGAAGGGAAAGGGAAGGGGAAAGGAAGGAAGGAAAGGGAAGGAAAGGGAAAGGGCGGAAGGGGGAAAAGGGAAAGGGAAAGGGAAGGAAGAAAGAAAGAAAAAAAGGGAAAAAAAAAAAAACCCCCCCCCCCCCCCCCCTTTTCCCCCCCCCCCCCCCCCCCCCCCCCAAGAAAGAAAAAAAAAGAAAATCAGAAAAGAACAGAAAGAAGACGAAAAATGGACCGCAAACAACACATGACTTAAAAGATATATACAATCTTTCCCCTATATCCCCTTTTCCTCCCCCCCCCCCCCCCCAACCCACCCCCCCCACCACCACCACCACCACACCCATACCAACCCCTCCCCCCACCCCCTCAAATAAAAAAAAAAAAGAAAAAAGAAAAAAAGAAAGGGAAAAAGTACTGCCCGATCCTGTTTAGTGCAGTTGAAGTAGTTTTTTCATTTGGCTGCCGCGTGACAGAAAGCGGGTGGGTTTTTTTGTGGGTGTGTGTTTATATTTGAGAGGAGAGAGAGAAAGAGAGAGGGGGGGAGGGAGGAGAGAGAGAGAGGGGGGAGGGTGAGAGACAGAGAGGGGGAGACAAAGAAAGAGAGCCGAGAGAGAGGAGGAGGAGGGAGGGGGGAGAGAACACGAAGAGGCCGAGAGAGAAGAAGGGCAGGAGAGACAGGGGGAGCGAGAACGACGAGAGACGAGATGACAGACAGACATAGAGCGGAGAGAGACAAGACGAGACACGAGAGAAGAAATAGAGAGAGAGGAGACGACAGAAAAAGAACGACAGACGAAGGGTTCGTTCCGTTCAAGGAACAAAAAAATAAACAAGACTATGAAAAAACATAAAAAAACAAAAAAAAAAAAAACCTCAAAAAATCGTTTAGAACAGGCAAACTTTAACATGCTTCATCAAGCTTTTTTTTTTTTTAAAGAATATTTCTTTTAAAAACTGCATCAAAGATGGTTTGCAGGGCAAAGAGAGTGCTATCACAAAAATATAATAATTATATAATCACCTGTTTCTGTTTGGGAAAAGGAGAAGAGGAGGAAGAAGAGGGGGAGAAGGATGGTGGGGGTAGGGGGGAGTGGTGGGGGAGGGATTGGGGGGGGGGGGAGGTTAGGGGGGGGGGGGGGAAGACGAGGCAGTCTTTTTGTGTGGGCAGACGGTCATTTCACTTGTGGCATGGCACTTACTAGCAGTGTGAAGGACAGGTCACACACACACATGACGTTGGTGTGATTGGTAAAGTGAAGCACTAGGAGGGAGTGACTGAGATCGATTCTGATTGGAGAGATCGATGCGAGCGCGTGGAGGAAGAGGAGGAGGAGGAGAAGAGGAGGTGGAGGAGAAGAGGAGGAGGAGGAAGGAGGAGGAGGAGAAAGAGGAGGAGGAAGAAAGAGGAGGAGGAGGAGAAGGGTAATGGCGGATGTGGTAGGTGATAGAAGTCGGAAGAGGAGGAGAAGGAAGTAAGGGAGAGGAAGGGAGAGGGAAAGAGAGAGAGAGGGGGGAGGGAGAGAGAGAGGGGGAGGGAGGGGTAGAGAGGGAGGGGGGAGAGAGGGGGGAGGGAGGGAGAGGTGAGAGGATGAGAGAGAAGGGGAGGGAAAAGGAAAGAGAGGGAGAAAAGAGGGGGGAGGAGGAGGAGGAGAGAGGGGGGGGAAGGGAAAGAGAGGGGGAGGGAGAGAGAGAGAGAGGGAGAGAGGAGAGAGGGAGAGAGAGAGAGAGAGAGAGCGAGAGAGAGAGAGAGAGAGAAAGGAAGAGAGAAACAGAGAGAGAGAGAGAAGAGAGAAGAAGAGAGAAACACAGAGAGAGAGAAAGGAAGAGAGAGAGAGAGGAGAGAGAGAGAGAGAGGAGGAGAGAGGGAGAGAGAGAGAGAGAGAGAAGAGAGAGGAAGAGAGAAACACACAGGGGAGAGAGGGGGAGGGGAGAGAGAAAGAGAGAGAGAAAGGAAGAGAGAGACAGAGACAGAGAGAGAGATGCGGGCGCGCTCGACAAATAGCCCCAACATCAGTGACAACAATGTGTCTTCAGATTTGCTAGGCGGATTTATTGATTAGACCACAGAGAGACAGACAGACAGACAGAGAGAGGCAGAGAGACAGAGAGAGCCGGGGAGAATACAGGGGGCTGTATTACTTTCCATTTCCTGCCTGCCTGCCTGCCTGCCTGCCTGCCTTCAGCTCTATTGCGGCTATCGATTGCCCACCCCTTCTTGCCCATACTACCCCCTCCCCCCCCCCCCCCCCCCCCCCCCCCCCCCCCCACTCCGTCCCCCACCCCACCCCCCACCCCCTTCCCTCCGTGCGACAGCAAGCGGCAAGCAGAAGAAGCAGCAGCAGCAGCAGCAGAAACGGCAGCAGCAACCATTGCTACCACCATCACCATCACCATCACCTACCTACCACCTACCATTACAATCTCCACCTCCATTGTCTTCATATCTCACTATTACTGTTGATATTTTCCTGCATCGCTATTGTCATAATCATCATCATCATCGTCGTCGTTGTCATCATCTTCGTCGTTGTCGTCGTCGTCGTCATCATCACTATCATCGTCGTCGTCGTGATTATCATTATCACAATCATCATCGTCATTGTCTTCGTTATTGTCGTCGTCGTCATATCATCATTATCATCATTATCATCATCATCATCACCGTCTCGTAGTCGTCGTCGTTGTCGTCGTCATCATCACTATCATCTTCGTCGTTGTCGTGATTATCATTATCACCATCGCCATCATCATCATTGTTTTCGCCGTCGTCATCGGGTTGTCGTCTTCGTCGACATCATCATCGTCGTCGTTCTCGTCATCGTCGTCGTCGTCGTCATCATCATCATCTTCATCATCTACATCGTCATTATATCATCATCACCATCACCATCATCATCACACCAGTGCTATCCATCCAGTCTGATTTGCCACGCTTTTTACTGTTGCGCCTCAAGCATTATCTCTACTCCCTTACCATCTCCCTGTCTTTCT
>CM054134.1:75450625-75463125 GCA_028751875.1 Rapana venosa | reverse complement strand
TTATTTATTTGCCCACCATTAAGATAGCAGCATTCCGACTTTGAGCGTTGTTTTATGAGATGGGTGGGTACACAGGCTGGAAGGAGAAAAGGTGACATCCCTACACCATTAATTCATTTGCTCATCACAGCGGGGTTACGTTCACAGAAACCGTTAACGCGATTTTTGTGATGTAGTGGGTCATCATTCCTCCTCCTCCTCTCTTCTTCTCTTCTTCTTCTCCTTCTTCTTCTTCTTCTTCTTCTTCATTCTTCTTCTTCTTCTCATTCTTCGCATTTTTTTTTCTTCGCATTTCTTCAATCTTCGCATTCTTCTCCGCATTTTACTTTTCGTATTCTTCGCATTCTTTTTCTTCGCATTCTTCAACAGCGAAATTTTATACTTGCCAAGTGTATAACCTTTATGTGTGTGTGGCGTGTGGTGTGAGTGTTGTGTTAATGTGTTGTGTGTGTGTTGTGCGTGCGTGCACGTTTGACTTGGGTTAGATACTTTTAATTGTTTACTGTTTGCTTATTATAGATTCGATTGGTGCATCGCTTTTATTTTTTCTCTGCAAGATAAGCCTCTTATACTTCCATTTATTATTTTTCTTATTCTTTTTATTGTTCGCTTCTCCTCTTCTTCTTCATTCTTCTTCTTCCATCCTCCTCCTCTTCTCTCTTCTTCTTTGCATTCTTTCATTCTTTTTGGTTCGCTTCAT
Source organism: Rapana venosa (assembly GCA_028751875.1). Taxonomy (NCBI): domain Eukaryota; kingdom Metazoa; phylum Mollusca; class Gastropoda; order Neogastropoda; family Muricidae; genus Rapana; species Rapana venosa. Next base: position 75,462,425 of record CM054134.1, on the reverse strand, counting down.
CGCAATCTTCTTCTTCTTCATTCTTCTTCTTCGCATCTATCATCATATCATCTTCTATCATCTTCTTCTTCTCTTCTTCTTCTTCTTCTTCTTCTTCTTCTTCTTCTTCTTCTTCTTTGCATTCTTTTTTCATCGCATTCTTTGCAATTCTTCTTCTTCTCCTCTTCCTCCTCCTCCTCCTCCTTCTTCTTCTTCTTCCTTCTTCTTCTTCTTCGCAATTCTTCTTCTTCGCAATTCTTCTTCTTCGCAATTCTTCTTCTGTGTTTTTTTTACTGTCTAGGATGCGTGGTGCATGGTCTTGTGCATATGCTTGTTTGTAACTTTGCATAAGATCTGCCCTCTGGCCTCAGTCGACACACCCCGACTTCACAGCAGTATATAGAGCTCATGAGATAATGATAGTAAGAGAATGGATTAAGAAAGCAAAACAGCGCACGTAAAAGAACCCATGGCAACAAGAGAGTTGTCCCTGGCAAAATTCTTAGTAAAAAAGCCACTACTACTGATAGGGAAACAAATACAGTTGCAGATTTAAAAAATTTTTAAAATAAAAAACAGGTGGCGCTGCTCTTGTGGCGACGCACTCTCTCCCCGGAGGGGAGAGCAGCCCGAATTTCACGCAGAGAAATCTCGTGACTTAAAGTGGTATCAATGAAATGAAAATGAAATGTAAGATAACCGAAGGAGAGAAAGTTACTTTTTTTCTTTTTGCCGTGAACTTTTTCACATGCGCTAAAGCCTTGATATAATTATCCTTGATTAACCTTATTCTTAGAAAATCTTGTAGCCCTATACAAATTGCACACGAAAGGAATAAGTCAGGATAACGGTGAAAGCGAGACAGCTTAGGACAAGAACAATGTAAGCTGTTCGAAATGGGGCTTTTAAACAACAACAACAACAACAACAACAATAAAATAATAAAATAGAAATATATAATATATATAATATATAATAGATAGTATATAATTATATATAAGTAATATATAATAAATACTGCATATGTGAAACACTGGAAAGGAAAAGACACGGTAATCATCCACCTCAAACACATCAGCCCCCACCCCACTCCTCACACCCTACTCCACCATTCTCTACTCCCATCCCTTAAAAGGAGGAAGGGTGAGTAGGGTTCAGGGGAAGAGAGAGGGGGGAGGGGGCGTTGGAGAGGGGAGAGAGAGTGGAGCAGGGGCAGATCGAATTCAATTAAATCATAAATTGTCTCCCCCTTTTTTTCCTTCTTTTCTTAAAGTCCAGCTGACCCAGTGGCCTTTACCTCCTGACTTTTTTGAAACAACAAGCAAAAGAAAAGGCATGAACAGACGAAAGACAGGCAGGCAGGCAGACACACAGACGGAAAGACCGACAGACGGACAGACAGACAGACAGGCAGGCAGGCAGGCAGAGAGATAGACAAACAGACAGACGGACAGACAGACAGGCAGCCAGGCAGGCAGGCGGGCAGACATACAGGCAGGCAGGAATAGAGACAAACAAACAGGCAGGCTGACAGGCAGGCAGAAGGCAGGCTCGACAGGCAGGCAAACAGAAACGCAGACAGACAGACAGGCAGGCAGGCAGCAGGCAGGCAGAGCAGACAGGAGCAGGAAAAGGCAGAACAGGCAGACTGATAGGCAGGCATGCAGGCAGGCAGGCAGGCAGAAAAACAGGCAGAGCAGACAACAGAGAAACAGGCGACACAGCCATAGCAGGACAGGACAGAGCATGCAGACAGACAGGCACAAGAGGCAGCAACAGGACAGAGGCAGGAGAGACGACATAACGGAAAGGAAGGAGGAAGCAGTGGATGGCAGAGAATGGCGGAGGCGGGGAGAAAAGAGAGAAGAAGAAGACAAAAGAGAGACAGGAGGGAGAAGATGAGACAGAGACAGACAGAAGAGAGAGAGAGATTGAATAGGAAAGAAGGAGGAAGAGGAGTGGGGAGGGAGAGGGAGATGGAGAGAGAGAGAGGGGAGGAGAAGAGATAGAGGATGGCACAGGAGAGAGAGAGAGAGAGAGAGAGAGAGAAAAGAGAGAGGAGAGGGGACGGAGGCAGAGGGGAGAGGAGGAGAGAGAGAGAGAGAGAGAGAGAGAGAGAGAGAGAGAGGAGAGAGAGGGGAGAGAGAGAGAGAGAGAACCGCCGATCGAGGAAAGGAAGACCAGGAAAAAGAGAAGAAGAAAAAATAGTTGGACATTGTTTGGATACACCAAATTGTGCGTGTGCGTGCGTGTGTGTGTGTGCGTGCGTGTTGTGTGTGTGTGTGTGTGGTGTTGTGTGTGTGTGTGTGTGTGTGTGTGTGTGTTGTAGTGCTGTGTGATGTGTGTGTTGTGTGTGTGTGTGTGTGTGTGTGTGTGTGTGTGTGTGTGTGTGTGTGTGTGTGTGTGTGTGTGTGTGTGTGTGTTGTGTGTAGTGTGGTGTTGTGTGGTGTGGTGTGACTTGGAACCATGAAATATTCAGTGTGGCAGGGCTATATACTACTAGGTGAGAGAGAGAGAGGACAAAAGCCATACAGGACACAGAGACAGAGACGACAGACAGAGAGCGACAGAGAGACAGGCAGACACAAGAGAGAGAGAGAGAAAGACACAAAGAGAGATAGACAGACAGTCACACAGAGAGAGGCAGACACAAAGAGAGAGAGAGAGAGAGAGAGAGAAGAGAGAGAGAGAGAGAGAGAGAGAGAGAGAGAGAGAGAGAGAGAGAGAGAGAGAGAGAGAGACAGGAGGCAGAGAGAGGAAGAGAGACAGAAGACAGACAGAGAGGACAGACACAAAGACAGAGACAGGCAGAATAAGAGAGAGAGAGATGCAGAGAGAGAGAGAGTGAGAGATACAGAGAGAGACAGAGAGTGAAAGAGACAGAGAGAGACAGGCAGACACAAGAGAGAGGAAAGGCAGACAAAGAGAGACAGACAGACACACACACAGAGGCAGACACAAAGAGAGAGAAGACAGACAGAAGACAGAAGCAGAAACAGAAGAAACAGAAACAAACACAAAGAGAGACAAAGAGATAGACATACATACACAAGAAGAGCCAAAGTGACAGACAGACGAGACAGACAAACAAGACAGACAAAGTGAGACAGGCAGACAGACAGCCAGCCAGCCAGCCAGACAGACAGACAGCCAGACAGCCAGACAAAGAGACTGGGCAGGATCATATTTCGCTGCACTTTATCATCGCCTCTCTTCCTCCTGCTATACTTGCTTTGGCCTGTACCGCTGCCGCTTCTGTTTCTGCTTCTGCTTCTGCTTGCTGCTGCTTGCTGCTGCTGCTGCTGTTTCTGACTCTCTTAGCCAAGATCGATCGCTCATCATTCCACAACCTCCTCCCTCCCCCCTCCCCCCACCACCACCACCAACCCGCCTCCCACTCCCCTTCCCTTTCTTCTCTCCCCCACCCCCCCTCCCCCACTTCCATTTCGTCCGTTGCGGTTGGCCGGTTGGCCGGTAGTCGTAGGCCAAGCCAAGCCAAGCCAAGCCAAGCGGGCTGGCCGACAAGCAAGCAAGCAAGCAAGCAAGCAAGCAAAGCTGTCCCGACCAGCAAGTGACATGGTAAACAGATTGATTTGTGCCCACATGAGGTAGAGGGTGGGATGGGGGTGGGGGGTGGGGGGGATTGAGGGGTGGATGAGGGGTGGAGGTGGGGGGGGGGGGGTAGGGGAGAGAGGAGAGAGAGAGAGAGAGAGGAGAGAGAGGAGAGAAGAGAGAGAGCTGAATGAGAGTAGGAGTAGAGAGAGAGAGAGATGCTCTGTTTGGGTCGTCAGTTTCTTAGTTTCCCGACACTTGCTGTTGTGTGTTTCTGTCTGTCTGTCTTGTCTATATTCCAAGTCAGTGTGTTGTAGGAAATAGATCGGTTATTTAATATAAATTTTAAAAAATTAATAATAATAATAATGATAATAATAATAATAAATAGATCGGTTCATGCCCAAAAGTAGAAGGATTGATGTGGTGTGTTCATTTTTTTGTGAAAGTTGGGTTTTATTTCGAAGAATAATGGGATTAGCATTCGGGTGCTTTTTCTTGCTTTATTTTTTTTTCTTTACATCCAGTCCCTGTGTGACTGCGGGGCATTTTTGGGGTAATTTTTTGGTCATCCGTTCCTTCTGGCAGTTTATGGCCTACTCTTCTGAAAAGTGGAAGGGTTTTAACGTGCGTGCAAGATGTTCTGCTTGTGTTTGCACACGGGATATGGTTTAATATTAAAATCTCAACCGAAGTGGGAGTGTGGCTCCCTATTTGGCGAGGTACTTACACACACACACACACACACGCACACAAACACACACACACACACACACACACACACACACACACACAGTGCCGACTCTCCACTCTCCCCCAAAACGTCCTTCGGATGACACTATAAACCAGAGGTCCCGTCTGCGAACGCATACAGAACATCTTCCGCACACACCTTAAAACCCGTTCCGCTTTTCGGAAGAGCAGACCATTGTGTGCCAGTGGGAACGGATGTCAAAATTGGAAGGAAAAAACCTACATACACACTGGGGACTGGATGTAAAACAAACAACAACAACAAAATGCACACGGGTGCTTATTCCATCCATTATCCTCGGAACAAAAGAATAAGATGATAATAATAAAAGAACGAAATAAACCATCACCCCCACCTTACCTGCTCGGCCACTTTGCCCTGTGCGGAGACTGGCAATCTGGTTTGACCCAGCGCGCTATTTATTGGCTCATCCTGTTGGAGTTTCCAGCCCCCCAGTTACCGCGCCATTCTCTAGCTTGGGGGGTGGGGGAGTGGGGGGGAGGGGGGTTGCGCGGGGGGGGGGGGGGGGGGGGGGGGGTTGGAGGTGAGGGGGGTTGGAAGAGAGTGAGCTTCGTCTGGACCTGCTTGCTTTCTTGCTTGCTGCTGCTGCTGCTTGGTGATGATGATGGTGATGGTGGGAGGAGGATGGATGGATGGTTATGATGATGATGATGATGATGATGATGATACTGCTGCTTGATGATGATGATGATGATGATGATGATGATGATGATGATGATGATGATGATGATGATGCAGCTTGCTGCTGCTGCTCTGCTGCTGCTGCTGTTGCTGCTGCTGCTGATGATGATGATGTGGATGGTGGTGGTGGTGGTGGTGGTGGTGGTGGTGGTGGTGGTGGTGGTGGTGGTGATGATGATGATGACGACGATGCTGCTGCTGTTTGCTGCTGCTGATAATGATGATGATGATGATGATGATGACGACGACGACGATGCTGCTGCTGCTGCTGCTGCTGCTGCTGCTGCTGTGTGTGTGTGATGATGATGATGATGATGATGATGATGATGATACTGCTGCTTGCTGCTTGCTGCTGCTGCTGCTGCTGCTGCTGCTGCTGATGATGATGATGATGATGGATGATGGTGATGATGATGACGATGCTGCTGCTGTTTGCTGCTGCTGCTGCTGCTGCTGCTGATGATGATGATGATGATGATGATGATGATGCTGTTGCTGCTGCTGCTGCTGTTGATGCTGCTGCTGCTGCTGCTCATGGTATTGCTGATGATGATGCTGGTGGTGGTCAGAAACATACAATATCCCGAGAAGGGGTATAACGCTCGATTGAGGGAAGGTGGAAGGTGGGAAAGGGAGAGGGGGTGGGAAGGGAAAGGAAGTGGAGTTAGGGGTAGAGGGATATTGAACCAGGAAGGGGTATATGGGAGAGAGAGAGTCGGGGAGTGGGGGAGAGGGAGAGAGAGGAGAGAGAAAGAGAGGGGAGAGGGATGACAGCACAGAGAGAGGGAGGGAGGGAGATGCCAGTGAGGGTGCGGGAAGGGGGGGGGGGTAGAAAGAGAGAGGGGGGGAGGGGAGAGGCGAGACAGACGAAGACACAAAGAGAGAGACAAAAGGACACAGAGGGAAGAGAGAGGAAGACTCCGGTGGGGAAGGGAGGGGGGTTGAGGGGGGGGGGGGGGGGGGGGGGTAGGGGGCTTTTCAGCTAAATGGTATCCCCCCCCCTTCTGGAAATTCTGTGCTTGGAATTCCCTCTTTTCTACCCCCCACTCTCTCTCTCTCTTTCCACCTTGTTCCTTTTCTTCCCTTCTTGGCTATTTTCTGCCTTCTTGGTCCATTCTCCTGCCTTTTGCGGTTGTTGTTTGTTTTCCTGAGAGGCTTAAAAGATAACAATTCTCACTCACCCACTCCGAAGTCGGATGCGCTGGGCCTGACTTGTCAGGTGCTTAACGGCAGCGCAACGCATTTTTCGCTCCTAGCCTATGACAGACAAGAACAGTTGCTGTCTGAGCGTCCGACAACGGAGAAGAAGAAGAGAAGAAAGCAAAGAAGAAGAGAGAGAAGAGAAGAAGAAGAAGAAGAAGAAGAAGAGACGAGAGAAGAGAAGAAGAGAAGAAGGAAGAAGAAGAAGAAGAAGAAAGAAGAAGAAGAGAAGAAGAGAAGAAGAGAAGGCAAAGTAAAGATAATAAGAGGAGTAGAGAGAGAGGTGACTGGGAAGGAAAGAGTGAAGGAATTGAATAAACGGTGTGGCGGGTGAAATGATGTGTTGGTAAAGATGATAGGTAGAAGCAATAGGTAATAGTAGCCTGGGATATGATAACGGTAAAGGTGTCCCATAACCTATGTGGTCGTAGGCATCCAGAGACCTCAACTTCTCAAGGGGCCAACATATTGAGGGCGGCGCCTATCTCCTCTCCCTCGCTGCTTTACCTCTTCCCTGACCCTAAAGAGGGCAGGTACCCATTTACAGCTGGGTGAACTGGAAGGAGGACTGTACTGAAGCCAAGGCGCGCAAACGGTCACCCATCCAAGTGGTAAACCACGCTCGATGCTGCTTAACCTTAGCTGAGGGGGGGGGGTGGGGGAGCGAGTGCTCCGACCATGAGCTATCCCGTCCCGGGTATTATTATAGGTTCTAGAGAATCGGGAGAAATAATATGGAGAAGAGATGGGGGTGGTAGACAGTTAGGAAAAAGAGATTGGGGTTGGGGGGAGAGGGGGGGGGGGTGTGGAGGGCGTTGGAGGAAAATAAAAGGGGGGGGAGAGGAGGAGGAGACAACTGGTAGAGGTTGGGGTTGGGTTGGGGAGTGGTGGGAGGGGTGGGGGGGGGGGGGGGGGGGCGTCGTTAGACCCAAGCTAATGGAACTGTATCGTTCTTGTTATTGTCAATAGATAGATATAGGCTGCCACTCTTTTTTCTTCGTACTGCTTGCTCTCTTTTCGTTTTGTCAACTCGGGACGTCCTTTTTGTATGTTCCTTCTGTCGTTTTCAGAAAACAGATACTTTGAATGTAGGTAGCATTTACGGAGGGTTTTTTTTGGGGGGGGGAATAGAGGGAGAGGAAAGGGGTGGGGGTTAGGAGGGACGGATTTGATTGTTGTTGGTTGGTTTTGTTGGTATTAGGTTGGTTTTTTTTTTTCTTTCTTGAATGTGGGGGGGGGGGTTGAGAGGGTTTAAGTCGGGCGGGAAGTCGGGGGAGGAGAAGGAGCTCTGGCTGAAACTTTAATATATATTATTATTCTTTGATTGATTGGTTTCTGTTTGTTTATTCTTTTTTCTTTTTCTTTTTTCCTTTTTTTTTTGGAGAGGGGGGGGGGGGGGGATCATTTGTATAGTCATTCATTTGGTCTTGAATGTTTCCATTCGAAATGATATATTGTTCAAAGCTATTGAACTAAAACGTCTACTGTTGCTCTCTCTCTTCCCTCCCTCCCCTCCTCTCCTCTCCGCTCCTCTCCCTCCCCCTCTCTCTTCCATCCACCAACCCTCAGGGAAACCCCCCAACTCATTTTTATGCAAAATGGTGGAAGTTAACCTCACCGAAAAAGAAAAAAAAACAACCAAACCAGAACCAAACCCAAAAAAGAAGAGAAAGAAAAGAACAAACATAGACACACACACACACACAATCTAGTCGATGGAGAGACGTGTGAGATTGGAGGGGAGGGAAGTGGGAGAGGGAGAGGAAGAGAAGAGAGGGGGGGGGGGGGGGGGGGGGGGAAAGACCGGGGAGTGAGAAAGAAAGGAAAAGGGAAGGAAAGTGGAGGTACCCCCAAAAAAAAAATCGGGTGGGTAGGGTGGGGGAGCGGGGATGGCGTATTGGTATTTGACAAGCAAACATCAATCATATTAGCAGCAGGACACAGCTAACAGCTAGCAGCAGCAGCAGCAGCAGCCGATAGATATATATAAAAAAAGAAGCAAGCCAACGTCTGTTTCCAGTGCCTCTCTCCCGAGATCCCCTCCTCTCTACTACTGACTTGAACACACAGAATAGAAGAGGAGGAGGAGGAAGAAGAGGAGGAGAGTGATGATGTTGCTGATGTTGCTGATGATGATACAATGTGAAGTCGCATCACGTTCAAGTAGAGAGGGGAGGGGAAGGGGAGGGAAGGGGAGGGGAAGGGGAGGTGAGGGGAGGGGAAGGGGAGGGGAAGGGGAGGGGAGGGGAGGCGCAAAGCCAAGCGGAAGGGAGGAGGACTAGGCTAGCCTAGAAGGACGAGGACCATTTTTTGAGGATATTCAATTCCTTTGCTTGTTCTGTTCGGGTTGGCAGTCTCCTCCTCGTGTTCTCTCTCTCTCGCACATTCTGCTGATACTATCATCATCAGCTTACAAAGGGGGGATGGGTGTGGGATGGGACGGGGGGGGGGGGGGGGGGGGGTGGAGGGAGGAGGGGGGGGGGGGGGGGGGGGAGGGGAGGGGCTGGGGCTGGGAGGTGGGGATGAATAAGTTGCTGAGTAAACAGAATTGTTGATACTGTCCTTACTGAATGAAGCGGGGATAGTTAGTTGTTTTTGGAGGGCTTTTGGGTTGTGGGGTTGTTGGTTGGGGTTTTTTTGGGGGGTGGAGGGGGGGGGGGGAGTGCGTTGGGAGGGGGAGGTGTTTTTGTCTTTCTCTGTTAGTCGATTGGTTTTTAATCTGTGTTGACTTGATTTCTTTTGTAAAACTCTTTGAGGAGGCATTGGGAGTGCTGCGATGACATTGCACAGGTGGTATTATGTGGAGTCATTGAGAGTACTGCACTGACAGTGTACAGGTAGTATTATGTGGAGTCATTGGGAGTACTGCACTGACAGTGTACAGGTATTTTTACAATCTCCCAGATCAACTTCAAACGCAGACCTGCCAGTGCCTCGATTCCCTTCGTGTGTATACTTCTGTACATGCTGAAGATATTTTACACGTTAAAGATCCATGTCAGCGTTCGGTGGGTTACGGAAACGCGAACGTACATGGCATAAATCTCTGAAGTCGGAATGCAGCTACCTTCATGGTGGGCAGAAAACGGTCGCATTCGCAAAATTTTACCATTGGTGAACCTCGGAGCTCTAGCCGAGGCAAATATATATATATATATACGATCTGATGTAAGTGAGATGGAACATCGTGTTAAACGATAATGATGGTCTAAGAGCACTTAGCTCTCCAGTTATAGGGGTGCTTTTACTTTGCTCTTTTAGAACAAAAAACACTTCCATTCTGTGCCCCCTCTCCCCATTCCATCCTCTCTCTCTCTGTCTCTGTCTATGTCTCTCTCTCTTTCTCTATGTCTCTGTCTCTCTCTGTGTCTATCTCTCTCTTTCTCTGTCTGTCTCTGTCTCGCTCTCTTTCTCTATGTCTCTCTCTCTCTCTGTGTCTGCCTCGCTCTCTTTCTCTATGTCTCTGTCTCTCTCTGTCTCTCTCTCCCTCTGATTTTCTCTCTCTGTCTTTCTGTCTCTGTCTCTATCTCTCTCCCCCCTCTCTGTCTCTGTCTCTCTCTCTCTCTCTGTCTCTCTTTGTCTGTCTCTCTCTCAATCTCTCTCTCTCTCTCTCTCTCTCTCTCTCTCTCTCTCTCTCTCGACTGCGACAACTATTAACTCAAGCTGATCCTACCCCCTTAATCTGTTTACACACAAGCAGCTAAGCACCAGCGCATTTTCTTCATATCCAGAAGCTAAAGCTTCCCTAAACGAGGATGAAATGGGGAGGAGAGCAAGTCAACAACAAAAATCCAGCACCAAAACCTTATAAACAACTCAACTTGTGAGTAACTTCTCTCTTAACTCCTTGAGGAGTCCTTTAAAGGTACTGCTTTGACTTTGGGTTTGGTTTTTTTCAGACAGCTCGTTGTGAGTTAATTATCGTTTTCTTGTTCCGACCTCAGCTAAAGCTCCAAGGTTTACCAATGGTGAGATTTTTACAGTATGCGACCGTTTTGATTTTGGGGGGGTTTTGCCCACCATGAAGGTAGCTGCCTTCCGATTTCGGGAATCTATGCTGGGTATGTTTGTGATTCCGAACGCTGACATGAATTACGGAATCTTAAACGTGGATATTTTTTTTTATCTTCTGCATGTGTGTATATATATATATACACAGGGACTAAAGGTACTGGCAGGTCTGCACTTGAAGTTGATCTGGAAGATCGTAAAAATCCTCACCCTAAATTCACCAGACGCTAGCAAGATTCGAACCCATGTCTTCGTGGACTCATGGGATTGAAGTTGAACGGTCTTAACCACTCGGCTATGGCGTCCGTTGTGAGATAGACTAATTAAATATGGCAGAGACTACCCATCTTGGTAGTTTTTATCACGCTTTGTGAGGACATGGGCACGGGATAGCTAAGTGGTCAGAGCACTCACTTTCCCCCAGCTAAGGTTAAGCAGCATCGAGCGTGGTTACCATTTGGATGGGTGACCGTTTGTGCGCATTGGCTTTCAGTACAGTCCCCTAGTTCACCCAGCTGTAAATGGGTACCTGCCTCTTTAGGGTCAGGGAAGGTAAAGACAGCGAGGGAGAGGAGATGGGCGCCGCCCTCAATATGCTGGGCCCCTTGAGAAGTTGAGGTCTCTTGTTGCCTTACTCCCTTACGACCACATAGTTTATGGGACACCTTGTGAGGACATATCTTTTCACGATGCTTATTGCGCAGAAATCGCGTATTGTTCAGTTATCTTTCGTGTTGTTTAATTATTGTTGTTTGTCTACGCTCATTTTTAGCCGTAACATTGAAATTCTACAACGCAGGTAGAAATTTCACAGAAAGTTGGGGGGGGGGGGGTATCTTTGGCCATAGAAGGGAGTGGATAGTTGACCTCTCACTCTATGGTGAAAAAAAAATGAAAAGGGGAAGAGAGACAGACAGACAAACACAAAGACACACAGACACACAGAGACAGAGATACAGAGAGAATGCGAAATGCTTATTCAGACTTAGGCCTAGGCCCCTTTCCATAAGGGTATAATAATGATAACAAGAATAATAATAATAATAATAATAATAATGATAATGATGATGATGATGATGATGATGATGATGATGATGATGATGATGATGATGATGATGATGATGATGTATGGGATTTATATAGCGCTGAATCTTGTAAAGTAAACAAATTAAAGCGCTTGCATTCAAATCATTCACACGCATGCAACCGTCCACAAATATCAAGATCAACAAATATCAAATTTATACACACAACACACTTAGGTGGGGATGATGGAGGTGAAGGTAGCTATGTATAAACATGATATCAACACAAATATAAAGTTGAATATGAATTTTGTATAAGCATCATACAGCATTTTAACAGGCGTCCTGCCATAGGCAAATTTACATTCAAAACTTATGTTGCCACATTATATGATCGTCTCAAAGCTTTATAAGTATACATTGCCAAATTGAGTTGTGTATTCTCATTCTGTGATGCCATATGTAAATTGAAGTTAAAGCGACATGGGTCGTTATAGACACGAAGAGAAACACAGAGAGAGAGAGAGGGAGATACAGAGACAGAGACACAGAGAGACAGAGCAGAGACAGAGAGACA
>CM054134.1:75435625-75445625 GCA_028751875.1 Rapana venosa | reverse complement strand
AGGGAGGGGGAGAGACAGACAGAGAGAGGGAGGGAGGGGGAGAGACGGACAGAAAGAGAGAGAGAGAGAAGGAGAGGGAGATAGGGAGGGAAGGAGGGAGAGACAGAGGGAGAGACAGAGAGAGAGAAAGAGAGAGAGAGGGAGGGAGGGGGAGAGACAGAGAGAGAGGGAAAGGGAGGTGGAGAGAGACAGAGAGAGAGAAAGAAAGAGACAGACAGACAGAGACATATAGACAGAGACACAGGGAGAGACAGAGACACAGAGAGAGAGAGCGAGAGAGAGAGAGAGAGAGTGAACGTAGTAGAGAATGATTTTTTTTTTTTAATTTGCGTTCCTCAGCTAGAGCTCCGAGGTTCACCAATGGTGAGATTTTTGCAGTATGCGACCACATTCCCTCCCCCCCCCCCCCCCCCCCCCCCCCCCACCCCCCCCACATCCCAATCACCCCCCCCCCCACACACACACACACACACACACACTTCACCACCACCATATAGGTAGCCGCATTCCGACTTCGGAGACAGAGACAGCGTGTCTAAACACGACACCTGTGTACATGCGATTTTGTTTTTCTGTCTTTCTATTTACAGTTTTGTTTTTCCATCTGTTTCTACCAGCTTGAAATGACCTACTCCTCCACCCAAAAGGAGGAATATGTTTCTAACGTGTGCGTAAAAATGTTCTGCGTGCGTTCGCGCGCACGAGGTCTCCCTTTGGTTTATAATATAGTCTCATCCGAAGGACTTTGACATTCAGTTCGATTTTGTTTGTTGTTGTTGGTTGGAGGGGGGGGGGGGGGTTGGGGGGGGGGGGGGGGTTGGGGGGGGGGGAGGTTGGCGGGAGGAAGGGGGTGTTCAAACTGGGAAGAAAGAGCAAGACTGAGAATCGAAGCCAGAACCTCACCGTTTATTTGTTGTTGTTGTTGTTGTTGCTGTTGTTGTTGTTGTTGTTGTTGTTGTTGTTGTTGTTGTTGTTGTTGTTGTTGTTGTTGTTGTTGTTGTTGTTGTTGTTGCGCGTTTCCCAGCTTTACACCCTGGGGGGTCACCCAGAACATGCACTCTGCCTCACTCATCCCACCTGGGAATCTCTGTGAGATAGGAAGTACACACTGGATGAGAAGTTTGCGTGTATGACTCTTTTTCAAGCACCTCGCCATATAGGCAGCCATACTCCGACTTCAGAGGATCTTTTTTTCTCCTTTAACAAAGGAGAGTGCGGGTTGTTGTGTTAAGAGCTTGTCATGGCTGAAGGCAATCTCAACACAACATTTTACAACATAACAACGTTTTAATGTAGGCCTTTGGCAATTAGCTGACATCAATAATAACTGACACAGCTTTTGGCCTGGGCCAGATCACTGTGAAATAGAAAGTACCCCGGGTGTGTGAAGTTTGCGAGTATGACTCTTCTTGTCAAGCACCTCGCCACAATTTAGGCAGCCATACGCCGACTTCAGAGGAAAACGAACGTCTTTAAAACCGACCTGCCACCTTCCTTCTCAGAGAAGGACGATTGAGTTCATTCCTGGACACACACACACACAACATTGACAAGCCTTGCAAGGAAAGGAGGACCCAGAGGAGAAAGAAAACTGGACCACAAGATGGGTGTGGATGTGTGTGGTGTGTGTGTGTGTGTGTGTGTGTGTGTGTGTGTGTGTGTGTGTGTGTGTGTGTGTGTGTGTGTGTGTGTGTGTGTGTGTGTGTGTGTGTGTGTGTGTGTGTGTGTGAGCAGAGAGAAGGTCTCGGAACTTTCTTTTCTTTTCTTTTTTGTTGTTGCTTTTTTTTTTCTTTTCTTTTTTTTTCTCGTTCACCAAGATTACAGGTTAGTGTGCTGGTCCATCGTTTGCAGTTTTAAGTTATACCAGCTTAGTTTGCTTCCTGAACCATCATCGTACTCCTTCCTTCTCTTCTCTTCTCTTCTCTTTTCTTTCTATTCTAATTCCTCCCATCCATGTTATCAATAATGCTCTTCTGAGATTGAGATTGAATGAGAGAGACGGGGAGGGGTGGGAGGGGGGGAGTGAAAGAGAGAAAGAGGAATGGATGGAGAGAGAGAGAGAGAGAGGAGAGAGAGAGAGAGAGAGAGAGAGAGAGAGGAGGGGGGTTGGCAGGGACAGAGAGAATGAGAGAGAAGGAGGGAATGAGAGAGAAAGAGAGATGGAGAAGGAGAGAGATGGAATGGATGGAGAAAGAGTAAATGGCAGGAACAGAGAGAAAGAGACAGAAGGAGGGGGGGGGGGTGAGAGAGAGAGAGAGGAATGGATGGAGAAAGAGTGGGTGGGTGGCAGGGACAGGGAGAAGGAGAGAGAGATAGAGACAGATAAACAGACAGACAGAAACAGACAGACAGAAGCAGGCAGACAGACAGAAGCAGACAGATAGACAGAAGCAGACAGACAGAAGCAGACAGAAGCTAGAAAATGGGGAAGAACAGAAGGAAGGAAATGAGTTGATGAGCTGGAGTTCTCTCTCTCTCTCTCTCTCTCTCTCTCTCTCTCCCTCTCTCTCTCCCCCCCCCCTCTCTCTCTCTCTCCCTCTCTCCTCCCCCCCCCCCCCCCCCCCCCCCCTCTCTCTCATCTCTTCTCATCCTCCTCGATCTAAATGGCAGGGCAGGGGATGGGTGGGAGGGGGAGGGGGAGGTTGGGGGTGGGTATAAATGGGAGACAGCCTGCAAAAGATTCTTGTTGTTGCTATTTTAGTGTTTGGTATTTAGAGATTGTTTGTTCTCTTCTAAGTTTGTTTGGGTTTTTTTGTTTTGTTTGGATGGTGTGTGTGTGTGTGTTTGTGTGTGTGCGTTTGTATAGTAGGTTCAACAGGGTGAGTGAGATCTCTTCTCTTAAAGCATACATCTTTCTTCACATGTGTCTGTCATTGTTACAGATTTATTTTGTTGTTTCTTTTGGGTTGGACAAAGATGCTAGCTGCTTTCCTTTTTGCTTGGTTTCTGTAAAAAGGGCTTGCATGCACTAGACTAACACAGTGCAGGTTAAAAGAAAAGAAAAACACCCTAAAAAAAGTTTTACCCCACAGTGCAGGTGAATATTAATACGTTACATTTGTTTTGGTAGAAAACTTGTATTGTTTGGTTATGCATATATTAGTGAATCTTTGAAAGATGACTATTCTTAACAGTTGCAAATCACTGTCTATGGTTACAAAGAAAAGAGAGATTTCGCAAGATTATGGCAGTTTTGTGTGAAGTGTAAGCACAGTACTATTTATTTTTAAAAAATATTTTGTAATCTTTCCTCCGTTAGAGCTCTGAAGTTCACCAATGGAGAAATTTTGTGTGTGCGACTGTTTTTCCCCCCACTATTAAGGTAGCCGCATTCAGACTTCTTGGAGGGGAAAAAAAGAAGTTTTCGTGCAAGATGTCTTAACGTGACACCGATGTATAATATGTGGTTTTGTTTAATTTCATCATCCGTTCCAACCGGCACGAAATGGCCTACTCTTCTCAAAGCCTGAAGGGGTTTTAACGTGTGTATACATACAAGGTGTTCTGTGTGCTCAGTTTCTACTCTCATCCGAAGGATTTTCAGGGGGGAATTAGACTCGGCTCTGACGTTAACTCCAGGAGGAAAACTCCCCTCGAACAGGTGGTTCGAACCCGGGCCGTCAGATCACGAGCTCAACGCTCTAACCACTAGGCTATCCCGCCACCCCCTAACCTGAAGAATGAACCACCAAAGATTTAAACTAAACAAGTCAACTGGTTAACTGTTGTAAAGCGTGCGACAAATGGAACAGATACATACAGAAAGATAAACGGTTGCACTTACTGGGCTGCTTCATGTCCAAACGATCCATTCATCTGTGGTAGTCAGAGAACCTCACACACACACACACACACACACACACACACACACACACCACTACCACAGCAACAGCAACAAAACGATTGATTTTCAGGGACGATTTTAACAAAAGCGACTGGAGAAGAATAAAGATCGTTCGATCATCTCTACCAAAAAAAAACGAACAGACAAGTGGGTTGAAAATTTTTTTTATATTTTTAATGGCGGAAGACAAAATTTCAGTCACTGTGTGTACAAATATATTGCGTGTATCGATCAATTTCTTGCTGTGGTTACTTCAAGGTAGATGAGAGATAAGTGTGTCACTTAGTCCCAAAAGGGAAAAGCAGAGACAAAAAGACAGACAGACAGACAGGAAGAGACAGAGAGAGAGAGACAGACACACAGACGCAGACATACATACACAGAGAGAGATAGACAGAGACAAAGACAAACAGAGACAGACAGACAGAGACACACAGAGAGATAGACAGACAGACAGAGAGGAACATACAGAGACAGACATATAGAGACAGAGACATACACACAGAGACAGACAAGAACATACAGACAGACACAGAGAGACAGAAAAGACAGATAGACAGAGTCGGACGCAGAGAGAGATAGAGAGAGAGAGAGAGAGAGGGGGGGGGGTTTCTAATACAATATAATCATAACTGTCCGTAACCAGCCATCATCAATCACCATATTCTTGCCCCACATTCTGTGCACAGCCACTCGCTCTCTCTCTCTCTCTCTCTCTCTCTCTCTCTCTCTCTCTTCTCTCTCTCTCTCTCTCTCTCTCTCTCGCTCTCTCTCTCTCTCTCTCTCTCTCTCTCTCTCTCTCTCTCTCTCTCTCTCTCGCTCTCTCTCCTCTCTCGCTCTCTCTCTCTCTCTCTCTCTCTCTCTCTCTCTCTCTCTCTCTCTCTCTCTCTCTCTCTCTCTCTCTCTCTCTCTCTCCATCCCTCTGTGTGTGTGTTTATTTTATTTTATTTTATTTTACTTTATTCCGAGGATAATGGATAATTTGTCTGTAGAGGTGGGGGTGGGAGGAGAAATGGAATGAGCCCCCATGTGCTTTTTTTACATCTAGTCCCCGCGCGCGCACGCTCGCCTGTGTGTGTCTGTGCGTGTGTGTGTGTCTGTGTGTGTGTCTGTGTGTATATATGTGTGTGTCTGCGCGTGTATGTGTGTGCGCATGTGTGTATGTTCCCTGTGTATGTGTGTGTTGTGCGTGTACCTGTGTGTGTGTGTGTGTGTGTGTGTTGTGTGTGTGTGGTGTGTGTGTGTGTGTGTGTGTGTGTGTGTGTGTGTGGTGTGTGTGTGTGTGTGTGCGTGCGTATCCTTCTAACTTCTGTTCCAGTCTTCGCTACTGATGTCCATTCCATGCCTGTAGGTAAGAGGAGGGGGGGGGGCGTTTCTGAAAAGGTCGAAAGTGTCGACAGAGTCATGGCAGCGTGGCAGAAAAAGAAGACTGAATAATCATCATCATCATGATCATCATCAACTCCACTTTAGAACGAGAGAGAGAGGGGGGGGGGGGGGGGGGGGGGGGGAGGAGCGGGACTCGAACTCGAACAGGAACTTGAATGATTTATTCACAAAGAGGCCATTGGCCCACATATGAAGGGGTTGCCGAACTGCTTAGTATTTTGGTAGGGGGAGGGGGGGGGGGAGAACAATAGCAACAACGACAAAATGTTATTGTATAACACACAACAAAAAACTCAGTTTAAAAAATAGGACTTTGATAACACTATACCTCTTATTCTGAAAGCTTTATATAAACAAATATAAAGTGAGGCTGCGCACAACCTCAGGATGACTTGACGCCATGAGTAAGCAAGAGTCTAAAGTAATAAATTAGGCTGTCTACTATATTTTACGGGGATGTCATTCTGCCTTAACATCCTCTAATACTGGACAACACAATACAAAATGGACTTCATCCTCCGCTGCTTGCTTACATAATGGGCATAGAAACCCGAGGTCATCAACATTGTGTCCTCTGTATCTGAATTTCTGAACAGAGAGACAGACAGACAGACAGACAGACATAGTATGGCTTTGATGGATTGGGGTGAGGTAGGGGTGGGGATGGGTATCTGTAATGGAAAAGTAGTAGAGGAGGTTTGGGAGTGATGGAGGGAGAGACTAGGGACGGCTTGTTGGATTGGCACTCAATGGTTGAGAAACTGCCAGTTATGAGGAAGTAGTAATAGCATGGTACATAATTATTGTTATTATTATTATTATTATTACTATTATTATTCCAAAGGTACAAACGGGTTCATGGTCACATATCAAAGGAGAGTAAACTAGCAGAGTAGTAGTATAATTGTGGCCTGTGGTCAAATTAATGAGCAGCCAAAGTTCTCAACTACGCTTGTTTGGTTGTTGCTGTTGTTGTTGTTTTGTTGTTGTTGCTGCTGCTGCTGCTGCTATTGTTGTTTTTGTTACTGCTGCTGTTGTCGTGGCTTTTGTTATTGTTGTTGTTTCTAACTATACATGGGGGACGGAATAGCCTAGTGGTTAGAACATTGCGCTCGCAATCTGACAACCCCGGTTCGATTTCCGTTCAAGGGGATCCTGGATTTTAACATCAGTGCAGACCCTACTCTCCCCAAAAGGCCTCCGGATGAGACTATAAACCGAGGCCTCGTGTGCGAACGCACGCAGAACATCTTGTGCACACGTTAAATCCTGTTCCGCTGTTCGTAAGAGTAGACCATTGTGTGCCGATGGGAACAGATCACAGAATTTACAAAACCGCATACACACGGGGACTGTATGAAAGAAAAAAAGCACATAAGTGCTTTTTTCCATTATCCTCGATATAAACGAATAAAAAAAAATTTTTAATAAATTAATAAATACTGAAGTAAAAAAGATGTCGAGGGTAACATTGTGCTAAAGAGCCATAGACTTAACAAAGCACAAAAGCTTTGAAGAGGAGACAGAAAAGCATACGTCTCTCACTGAAATGATCAACATATTTGTTGAATTGGGGTTTTTTTGGTCTCAGTTAAACACAACTGAAGAAGAATATCCCAAAACCAAAAGAATAATAAGGAGGGGAAAAAAACATGAGAGAGAGAAAAAACAACTAGACAACATTGATTTGAACGAAACAACATAGCATAGAAGAAGGAAAAAAACGAGAAAAAAAAGAGGAAAGCCAACAATATTAAACAAATTTATGTAATCAAAATCAGCAACATACTCTTCAGAACATGTCACTTTTTATCATGTGATTATGACCACTCTAGATATAGAGCCCTGTCACTTGCAGTCTCACCAGAAAATAGCAGTGTCTTTTACCTGATCATTCTCAGACCCTCCCTCCATCAGGCTACAATGATTATATAGCCATCGATTATGCTGCTGCCTCAGGTATGATGACCTCAATGCCCATTTCCCCCCAGACTACAAGTTTTCACTCAGTCTCTGCTGGCAACTTTCCTGCCTGCCTCAGGCCAGCTGGGTTCAAAGGTCATAACGGACAGTAACTGCGCTGCGGCTGTCATTGGATGGGCTGGGACGTAACTCTTCTGTTTTCTGGGGGGCTGAAGAGAAAGAAGGGGAAGCAATCCTGTTTTTTCAGAGACAAATGGGAGGAGGAGGAAGGAGGAGAAGGAGAAAGGGGAGAGGGTGGATGGTGAGAATTGTCAGTGAATGGATGTGGTGAAAGTCTGGACCTGAAGTCAATCAGATCATGGTCTGGATAAAGGAGGATAGCGGGTAGTGTTCCGGGTATGGAGGTGAATCAGAACAGTCCATGTGAGATGTCATTACCATGAGAGAGTCTTGCAGCAGTGTCCATGTTTTTGAGCTGATAGGTTTTATAGTCGCTGATATTCAGATCTCTTTATGGGCTTTTAGGGTTATTTTTTTTGGAGGGGGATGGGGGCGTGAGATTTGGCTTTTGTGTGTGTTTTGCTTTTCTTTATGGTTTTTATTTGGTTGGTAGGTCTTTTCATTCCATTTTCACCAATGGTGAAATTTTGTGTGTGAGACAATCCCTTTGTTGAATTCTGGCAGCAAAATTGTGACTGAACTTATGCTAAAACTGCTGTAGAAGTCAAGAGAGCCATCCATTCTTTTGCAAAGACGTAGTAGGAAGGAGATAGGAGTTGTCTAAGGAAGAAAAAGAAAAGACAGCTACAGAGGAGAGCAAAACAACAGTCTATGTCAATGCTGTCAGAAAAAGGGGGAAAAGAAAGACAAAACACTGTCTATCAATAATACAACAATGACTAAAAAAAACGAATGTGAAGGAAGAGCGGATGTAATGGAACCCTGGCTGTACTCTTCAAGGCATATCACTTTTCCATGTTGTTATGACCACTCTAGATATATAGCTCTGTCACGCAGTCTCACCAGAAAATAGCAGTGTCTTTTACCTGATCATTATCAGACCCTCCCTCCATCAGGCTACAATGATTATATAGCCATCGATTATGCTGCTGCCTCAGGTATGATGACCTCATGCCATTTCCCCCAGAACTACAAGTTTTCACTCATCTCTGCTCGGCACTTCCTGCCTGCCTCAGGCCAGCTAGGTTCAAAGGCTCATATCGGACAGTAACTGCGCTGCGGCTGTCATTGGATGGGCTGGGCAGTAAACTCTTCTGTTTCTGGGGCCCTTCCTGAGAGAAAGAAGGGGAACAATCTGTTTTTCAAGACAAATGGGAGAGGCGGAGGGAGGAGAAGGAAAGGGGAGAGGGTGGATGGTGAGAATTTTGTCAGTGAATGGTGTGGTGAAAGTCTGGAAACTGAAGTCAATCAATCTGGTTCTGATAAAAGGAGGTAGGGGTAGTGTTCGGGTATGGAGGGAATCAGAAAGTCATGTGAGATGTCATTATCCATGAGAGAGTCTTGCAGCAGGGTCATGTTTTTGAGCTGATAGGTTAATAGTCGCGGGATATTCAATCTCTTTGGGGTTTGGTTGTTGTTTGTTTGGGGGTTTTTTTGGTTGGGTGTTTTTGGGTTGTTGGTTATTTGTTGTTGTTGTTTTTGGGTTTTAGGTTTTTTTTTTTGGGGGGGGGTGGGGGGGGGGGCGAGAGAATTTGGCTTTTGTGTGTGTTTTGCTTTTCATTATGGTTTTTATTTGGTTGGTAGGTCTTTTCATTCCATTTTCACCAATGGTGAAATTTTGTGTGTGAAACAATCCCTTTGTTGAATTCTGGCAGCAAAATTGTGACTGAACTTATGCTAAAACTGCTGTAGAAGTCAAGAGAGCCATCCCTTCTTTTGCAAAGACGTAGTAGGAAGGAGATAGGAGTTGTCTAAGGAAGAAAAAGAAAAGACAGCTACAGAGGAGAGCAAAACAACAGTCTATGTCAATGCTGTCAGAAAAAGGGTGAAAAGAAAGACAAAACACTGTCTATCAATAATACAACAATGAATACAAACAAATGTGAAGGAAGAGCGGATGTAATGGAACCCTGGCTATCCTCTTCAAGGCGTATCACTTTTCCATGTGGTTATGACCACTCTAGATATAGAGCCCTGTCACGCAGTCTCACCAGAAAATAGCAGTGTCTTTTACCTGATCATTATCAGACCCTCCCTCCATCAGGCTACAATGATTATATAGCCATCGATTATGCTGCTGCCTCAGGTATGATGACCTCAATGCCCATTTCCCCCCAGACTACAAGTTTTCACTCAGTCTCTGCTGGCAACTTTCCTGCCTGCCTCAGGCCAGCTGGGTTCAAAGGTCATAACGGACAGTAACTGCGTTGCGCCTGTCATTGGACGGGCTGGGACGTAACTCTTCTGTTTTCTGGGGGGCTGAAGAGAAAGAAGGGGAAGCAATCCTGTTTTTCAGAGACAAAATGGGAGGAGGAGGAGGGATGAGGAAGGAGGAGGATAAAAGGGAGAGGGGGGATGGTGAGGATTGTCAGTGAATGAATGTGGTGAAAGTCTGGACCTGAAGTCAATCAGATCATGGTCTGGATAAAGGAAGATAGCGGGTAGTGTTCCGGGTATGGAGGTGAATCACAACAGTCCATGTGAGATGTCATTACCATGAGAGAATCTTGCAGCAATGTCCATGTATTTGAGCTGATAGGTTTTATGGTCGCTGACATTCAGATCTCTTTATGGGCTTTTAGGGTTGTTTTTTTGGGAGGGGGATGGGGGCGTGAGATTTGGCTTTTGTGTGTGTTTTGCTTTTCTTTATGGTTTTTATTTGGT
>CM054134.1:75425625-75430625 GCA_028751875.1 Rapana venosa | reverse complement strand
AGACACAGAGAGCCACAGACAGAGACAGAGAGAGACGACCCGAGGGCACAGGGCAACACAGGCAGAGCAGAGACACAGGAGACAGCAGAGAGCACAGGAGCACAGACAGAAACGAGAAAAGAGAGAGAAGTGAGAGAGACACAAGAGAAAAAGGGGAGCAGAGAGAGATGAGGATCGATGTGCCCGGGCTGGTTACAGCGGAAAGGGCAAAAGACCAGAAAATGGGGGACAGAAGGGGGTGGGGGTAGGAGGAAGGAGGGAAGGAAGGAGGGAGGATGAAGGGAGGGATGGGGGGTGGGGGATGGGGGGGATGAATGGAGAAAAATGAGGGGTGGGGGATGGGTGGGTGGATGGATGGAGAGAGGGGGGTGGGGGGTGGATGATGGAGGGATGGGGGATGGTGGATGGTGGAGAGGTGGATTGGGATGGTGGAGGGGATGGTGGAGGGATGGAGGGTGGATGGATGGAGGGATGAATGGAGAGAGGGAGGGGTTGGGGGTGGGTGGGAGGATGGGGGGATGGAGGAGAAAGTGAGGGGTGGAGGAAAGGGGGGTGGGTGGGTGGGTGGATGGAAGGAGGGGGGGGGTGGATGGGTGTGGAGGGTGGATGGTGGGTGGGGGAGGAATGGTGGATGGTTGGATGGTGGATGGTGGGTGGCTGGCTGGCTGGCTGGCTGGGTGGATGGTGGATGGATGGGTGGTGGGTGGATGGATAGCCTGAATGGGGGGTGTTAATTGCAATGAAAGGGAGGGTTTTTTTGAGTGAAGGTGTTTTGGGGGGTGGGTTAGGGGAGTGGGAGTTACGGGTGTAGGTGAAATGTGAGAAAAATAAAATGATGAATTTCACCCAACCCACACAAAACACACACAAACCCCACACACAACACACACACACACACCACACACAACACACCACGTGTGTGTCTCGAAAGCGAGAAGTTTCAGATTTAATCCTCATCTAATCCACACAAAAATTTCCCCCATACATCAAACCATATTTTAGTGGTGGTCTGAGCGCTAGCCTTTCGGGTGAAACGACAAACCGAAATCCTTGTATGCAAACATACATTTAGCGCACGTAAAAGAACCCACGTCAACACGAGATTTATCCCGGCCTGGCAACAATCTGTGACCAAAACGAAACAAACAAAAAACCCCACCTCACTCTCATACAGAATAAAATGCACATCACACGCAGACAGGGTGGGGTTGGGGGGGGGGGGGGGGGGGGGGGACAGGGAAGTGGGAAGGGCGAGAGGGGCAAATATTATGTGGCGCTGTTCTTGTGGTGACGCGCGTCTCGACGCATTCTCCCCCAGGGGAGAGCATAGCTTGAAGGTCACGCAGAACAGTCTGACGACAGGACTGAAAGTGATAAGCCAAGACACGACAAGACAAGACAAGAGATGAGAAGAGCAGACGACACTATACGAAGCAAGTCGATACAATACTATAATAATACGATACGGAAAGGAAGAAAAATTCAGACGAAAAGAATATAGTTATATATATAGATTACATACGCGCGTGCACGCGTACAAATAAACAAACAAACAAAAAGAGAGAGAGAGAGAAATGAAGAGGACAACGAACTTGGTCAAAACGGAGAAATGAGATGAAGAGAATTGGAGGGAAAGAGGGGGTGGGGTGGGGAGGGCGGGGGAAGGAAGGGGGGGGGGGGGGTCGTGTGTGTGTGTGTGTGTGTGTGTGTGTGTGTGTGTGTGTGTGTGTGTGTGTGTGTGTGTGTAAAGGGCCATACAGACAGACAGAAAAAGGGATTCAGAGAAAGAGGGGTGGGAGGGGGGGGGTTCCCTGGGGGAGTTTTCACAGAGAGAGAGAGATGGAGAGAGGGTGAGAGACAGACAGACAGACAGAGAGACAGTCGTGTAACTTTTTTAAAAAATTATATTCAAGGATAATGAATAATCACTCCAGTACTTTGTTGTTGTTTTACGAGAGAGACAGACAGACATAGGGAGATACAGACAGATACAGACAGAGACGCACACACATACACACACATACATACATACATACACCCCACACACCACACACACACAACACACACACACACACACAAAACACACACACACACACACACACACACACACCACAACACGAACACACAGAGGCTGAGAGCAGTTTTAGGGGGGCTAGAGAACGAAAAAAAAGAAAGCTACTCTGATCTGTCATTATTTCTATTATTGAGACAGTGAACTGCTCAGTAAGACATAGGCTAGGCCTATCTAACCCTGCATTTAGGTTCTCAGCATGCCTTGTTTAGGTTGGTTTTAAAAACCAAGTCGCTTTGCTACCCTTAACCCTTTACTGGGTGTGTGCGTGCACACGCGCATGCGTGCGTGTGTGTGTGGTGGGGAGGGGGGGGTAGGGGGAGAGGGGTGCGGAGGGGGGGGGGGTTATTTTATTTTATTTTATTCTTTTATATCGAGGATAATGGAATAAGCACGTATGTGCTTTTTTACATCCAGTCCCCGTGTGAATGCGGTTTGGTAAATTCTGTCATCTGTTCCCACCGACACACAATGGCCTACTCTTACGAAAAGCGGAACAGGATTTAACGTGTGTGCAAGATGTTCTGCGTGCGTTCGCACACGGGGCCTCGGTTTATAGTCTCATCCGAAGGACTTTTGGGGAGAGTGGAGTCTGCACTGACGTTAACTCCAGGGGAAAATATCCCCTTGAACGAGAATCGAACCCGGGTCGTCAGATTGCCAGTGCAATGTTCTAACCATTAGGCTATCCCGTTCCCCAGTGTGTGTGTGTGTGTGTGTGTGTGTGTGTGTGTGTGTGTGTGTGTGTGTGTGTGTGTGTGTGTGTTGTGTGTGTGTGTGTGTGTGTGGTGTGTGTGTGTGTGTGTGTGTGTGTGTACGTGTGTGTGTGTGTGTGAGTGTGTTGTGTGAGTGAGACGTAAGAGTGTTGTCGGCTTTTAAAATTTTGTTGTTATTTCTTAATCTGTACTGTTTGATAATTCCCGCTCTGCGATCGTAATTTTTATTTTTTAAAAACACCACTCATAATTTCTCTAGTTGAGACATTAAAGTATTCTTGAGTCTCTCGAGTCTTGCACAGTGTGTATTGCTGGAAGAAAAGAAAAGAAAAGAAAAAAAAAATTTTAAAAAAGGACACTAAATTTTCGCATCAAAACTTACTAGAACACAACACCATCAACTGTCTTCGAAGGTGGAATGGCCACAAAAGTAAGCCACAAAAGAACTTAGAAATAAGGTGATGAGAAAGAAAGAAGAGGATGGGAGGGTTGGCCAGGTTGGCTTACTTTAATCCTCTTCTGCTTTTTGCTTACCCTCTTTTCTGGACACAAAAAAAACCATAAACACACATGCACGCGCGCATACAAACACTCGCCGGAGCGTGCATGCACACACAAGCACGGACGCACGCACGCACGCACACTTACATACTCTCTCTCTCTCTCTCTCTCTCTCTCTCTCTCTCTCACACACACACACACACACACACACTCTCTCTCTCTCTCTCTCTCTCTCTCTCTCTCTCCTTCTCTCTCTCTGCCTCTCTCTCTCACACACACATACACTCTCTCTCTCCTTCTCTCTCTCTCTCTCTCTCTCTCTCTCTCTCTCTCTCTGCCTCTCTCTCTCTCTCTCTGCCTCTCTCTCTCTCACACACACACACACACATCGCACGACTCTTCACCGTCCTTCCCTCTCCCCCCTCTCTCTCTCTCTCTCTCGTGTCTCATCTCGCACCCAAAAGAAAAACCTCATAAGAATAAAGTCTGCCCCGAAAAATACAACATGGAGACTGGATGAAATGATCCCCAAAGGTATGCACAGTATGAGACAGCTCAGGGTTTCTTCTTCTTCCGTGAACACTCAGACAGCAACTATTGTTGTTTGTCATGTTAGCGAAAAATTCATGCGTTGCGCTGCCGATAAGCGCCTGACAAGTCAGGCCCAGCGCATCCGACTTCGGCGCGGGCGAAGAAGAATTAATTATCTTTTAATTAAGTCTTTCTGGAAACAAAAGGCAGAAAATGGACCAAGAAGGGAAAAAAATAGAGAAGAAGGAAGTGACAGGAAGGAAAGGAACAAGGCAGAAACAAAGAGAGGGATAGAAAAGAGGGAATTCCTGGGGCAGAATTTCCAGAAGGTGGGTAAACTATTTATACTGACAGCCGCCCCCACCCCTCCCCCACATTCCCACTGGGGGGTGCTCATGATTTGACATGTAGCATGTTAGCCAATCTGACAATGATTTGACACGTTTGGCCAAACACTTATCAAGGTTTGTAAATCAATAACCACGAAAATGTGTTCTTGCCTGCTTGGGTGTTGCTTTCTTACTTTCTTTTTTTTTTTTTTTTTTTTTTTTAGTTCTTACATGGTTTGATATTAATGCACCCTACATAAATATTATGGGGACGGGATAGCTCAGTGGTCAGAGCACTCGCTTTTCCCAAGCTAAGGTTAAGCAAGCAAAGCAGCAGTGAGCGTGGTTACCAGTTGGATGGGTGACCGTTTGTGCGGCATGGCTTCAGTACAGTTCCCCAGGTCACCCAGCTGTAAATGAATACCTGCCCTCTTTAGGGTCAGGGGAGGTAAAGCAGCGAGGGGAGAGGAGATGGGCGCCGCCCTCAATATGCTACAAAGCCCCTAGAGAAGCTGAGGTCTCTGACGCCTTGTTCCCCTACGGTCACATAGGTTATGGGAACATCTTTACCCTTTTTACGTAAACATTTTTCTGAAGAAAAAAAAAATCATCACACGACATGTTTTCTACCACCAACCAACCAATAACGATGATAACACAAAAGTATATCGAATGATGCTTTTCACACACACACACACACACACACACACACACACACACACACCACACACACACACACACACACACTCACACACAAGCAGCAGGGTGACAAAAAAACACGAACAGTCTTAGGTTCAATTCCACCCCAACATACACACACACACACTCACCACACACACACCCCCTCTCTCT
>CM054134.1:75413125-75415625 GCA_028751875.1 Rapana venosa | reverse complement strand
GAGAGGAGACAGACAGACAGAGAGACAGAAACACAGACACAGAGAGACAAGAGACACAGACAAGAGAGACAGACAGAGATAGAGACAGACACAGACAGACACTGACAGAGACAGACAAGACAGCAGACAGACAGAGACAGTGAGACAAAGAGTCAGAGACACAGATAGAGAGACAGACAGAGAGACAGGACAGACAGAAAGAGACACACAGACACAGAGGAACAGACAGAGACAGACACACAGACAGACACAGACAGAGAGACACTGACAGAGACAGACAAGACAAGCAGACAGACAGACAGAGACAGTGAGACAAAGAGACAGAGACACAGAGCAACAGACAGAGACGGACAGACACACAGACAGAGACACAGACAGACACTGACAGAGTCAGACAAGACAGGCAGACAGACAGACAGCCAGAGACAAAGAGACAGAGACACACAGAGACAGCAGACACACACACACAGAGACAGACAGACACACAGAGACAGACACACACACAAAGACAGACACAGACACACATAGACAGACAGACACACACAGATATACAGAGACAGACAGATAAACAGACAGACAGAAGCGCTGGTGGCTACCCCACACACTCACACCCGCTGCTACTGCTACTACTACCCGGAGTCAAACCAGTTCACCTACCCATTGTTCGAAAGGGTGCCTGGTTGGGGTTTTGGGGGTTGGGTTTTTTTTCCTTCCTTGTTTTTTGTTGTTGTTTGTTTGGTTTGTTCACATGTTTGTTTTGTTTTTCTTTGCCCGTACCCCCCTCCTCTTCTCCCTCTCCCTCCCCCCTCCACACACTCCCCCCCCCCCCCCCCCCTGTGTCCCCAACCACCACACCCACACTCCCCACCCCACTCCCCTCTTCTCTTTCCTGCCTCTCCAAAAATAGGAAGGAAAAAAAAACCACACACACACACACACGCGCGCATACACAGATAGACACAGAGTGGCGGGTTGTAGGGGTTTTATTTGTTAGTTTGTTGGGGGGAGGGGGAGGGGGCTGTGGTTGTTGCTTTTTGTTTGTTTGGGGTTTGTTGGGGTTTGTTTTTGGTTTGTTTGGGGGGGGGGGGTTGGGGGGGTATCTACCTTAGTGAAAGAGTTTCAAGTTTGTTTCTGCGCATATACTTAATTTTTTTGTTTAATATTCTTTTATTTATATGTTTATTTGCACATGTGTTTTAACTGCACACGTGCGCTCTATTATGTGCTGTATGCGTCGCTGTATAGTTTGGTGTTGTTGTTTTTTTAGTATAGTTGAAGTATAGAGATTCCTAAGGAGGGATGGGCTCCATCTATATAGAGGCCTACCAGGTTTCAACTTGTCTTTTTTTTTTTAAACAAAAAACAAAAAAAAACACAAAAAAGAATATCAGGGCAGTGGCCTAACGACTTCCCAAGAAGTCTACGAAAAAGTCGAAGCAAGTCATAATTATTAGTCACTGCAGTCTATAAGCAAACCTGCGATCCGTTAACATCAGTGCCGACTCCACTCCACCCAAAAGTCTTTCGGATGAAACTATAAACCTGAGGTCCCGTGTGCGAACGCACGCAGAACATCTTGCGCACACGGTAAAAACCTGTTCCGCTTTTCGGAAGAGTAGACCATTGTGTGCCGGTGGGAACGGATGACAAAATTAACAACACTGCTGTACACACGTGGACTGGATGTAAAATAAAGCACGTGAGTGCTTATTCCATTATCCCCGGGAAAAATAAAGAATAAAATAGAAATAAAAATAAATACGTATAACAAAAAGAAATAATTACAATAAAAGAAAAACAGCGGCTAGCAATGTTTTTTATGGGTATAAAGCAAGAATAGTAATTACTGTTCATATAAGAGTGAGTAGTACATTATAGTAACAGCAACAACGAGAAGTGATGGGTATTTGGTTATATAGATTTTCTGTGTCCACTCTTTTCAACAACAACAACAACAAGGAAAGAAAGAAAAATAAAATAATAATTTTAAAAAAGGAAAAGGTACCAACAGTTATCAAAAAAAGGAACACCTTTAATTCGACAAATCACAATTACATGCCCCCGAAAACTACCCAAGACTTTTTGATATTAGTAGGAAATAAAATCAACTATTGAAAATTTTGAATTTAAAAATACATGAAAAGCCATTCTTGTAGACATGTTGAAACATCTAACTAAGCTAAAACGAAAACAAAGAGTAGTAATGCATGCTCAAAATATTCGTGTCCATCACAATAGCAGTAGGAAAACAAAAGATTCAGTACTGTTCAGTACTACCGAAACTATACGTGTGTTTCTATCACTTCGTAGTTGCTGACAGGAAAAACTGAAAATCTGATCTCCAAAAGGAAAAAAAAAAAAAGGGGGGGGGGGGGGGGGGCTCGTGTGAGATTGCACAATTAGGTATGAAATGTGTGTCATAATCAGTGTTGGAGGCTGTGTTGATCAACGCAGATGAAGATAATGGAGTCTGCTTGCCATAATTATGTTTGCAATTCTT
>CM054134.1:75403125-75408125 GCA_028751875.1 Rapana venosa | reverse complement strand
GGGAGGGGAGTGAAGAAGGTTAATGGTGGTAAAAAAAGGGGAAAAAAGGGGGGGGGGGGGGGGGGGGGGGGGAAAAAGGGGGTTTTTTGCTTTAAAATAATCAAAATTTTATTTTTTCCCATTAAAAAAACAAAGAAAAAAAATCAAAAAACTTTTTTAAAAAAATTCCAAAACATTTTAAATTTTTCCCTTTTAAATTCCGTAAAAAAAGCAAAAAAAAAAAAATTAAAGGGGAAAATTTAAAAAAAAAATTACACTAACAAAAACCCCCCCAATTCACCCCCGGGGGTCCCTAGTAAAAAAATTTAAAAAAAATTTTTAAATTTAAAAAAAAAAAATTAAAAAAAGGGGGGCCCCCCTTATGTTTCTCCATTTTTTAGTTTTAAAGAAAAAAAAAAGGGCCCGGAAAAAAAATTTTTGAAAAAAAGGTTTCCCCGGGGGGGTTTTTTTCCCCCCCCCGGGGGGTTTTTGGGGGCAGGCCTTTAGTTGAGTTTGGCCCCGAAGACCAAAAAAAACCCCGAAAAGGGGGAAAAAAAGGGAAAAAAGAGAAAAAGAAAAAAAAAAAAAACCACCAAAAAGAAAAAAGGAGGAGAAAAGGAAAAAAAGCCCAGGTTTGAGCGGACCAGAAAAAAACAACGGCAAGGAGGGGGGGAGAAAAAAATAAAAAAAAATTTTGGGTAAAAAAAAAAAAAAAGGGAAAAAATAAAAACGCAAAAAAAAAAACAAAAAAAAGAAAAACCCAAAAAAAAACGGGGGAAAGGAATTTTTTGGAAAAAATTTTTGTTGAAATTCTAAACAAAAAGTGCTCAGATTTGACAAATTTTTATAAGAGCTTTTCCTAAAACAACCTTTTATAATATTTGAAATTTTCTACCCACACAGTTTTGTGGTTGGTGTTGGGGGCGCGCGCACACCCACCACAAAGGCACGGCGGGGCCACACGCGCGCAGCCACACGCGAACGCGCGCAAACGCGCAAAACGCGCACCGCGCGCACGCGCGTGCAAGAAAAAATACACATGAAACACAAAACACACACAAAAAAGACAGCAAAACCCCACACGCCACGCCACACACCCGGGGCACACACACACAAAACATACCCCTGCATCTTACCCACACACACTAGATGTTGTTCAGTTTGGGGCGGGGAGGTGGAAAGGGGGAGGGGGGGGGGGGGGGGGGGGTGGCTCAGAAAAAACACAGCACGCCCGCCGTAGCGCCACACACACAGACTACACCACACACACCACACGCACGAACAACCACACCACACCACCACCCCGAAACACCCCACACGAACCAACACCCACAGACACACACAAAAACAGAGTACATACACACTGAACATACATACACACCAGCCCTTTACAACAAACCCCACCCAAAAACACCCCAACACACACACACCCAATGCATACTAGAACATAGTGATTGTTCAGTTTGGGTGGGGGGGGGGGGGGGGGGGGGCAGCTGGAATGGGGGGGGGGGGGGGGATGGTGATTGGATCTCTGCAAAGGAAGGTAGCTAGGGAAAGGGAAGGGATGGGAAGGGGGGGGGGGGGGGGGGGGGGGGGTGGGGGGGAGGAGGGGGAAAAAAGTGTTAGAAGTAGGGCCCTAGTGAGTTATTTTTTCCCGAAAGGTGTGTATGGACCAGAAAAAACTCAGCCTTTTTTTTTTTTTTTTGAGTGCCCTTATTTTTTTTCTTTCACCTTCCCCTCCCCCCCCCTCCCCCCTCTTTTATTTGTGAGAGTGATGGAGGATGGGGGGGGAGGAGCCAAAAAGGGGGGGGGGGGGGAGAGATTTATTTATTTATTTATTTTTTATTCTTTTATATCAAAGGGTTAAAGGAATAACTCTTATGTGCTTTTTTTTCATCCCTTTTCCCCTGTGTTGCGGTTTGTTAATTATGTATCTGTTAACGGACAAATGGTACTTTCCCAAAAAACGGAAAAGGATTTAAGTGTGCGAAGATGTTTTTTTGCGTGCGTTCGAACGGGGCCTGGTTTTATGTCTCCCGAAGGATTTTGGGGAGAGGGAGTGAGAGTTAAAACCAGGGGGAAAAAATTTGGGGAATGGGGGGGAATTGGAGCGCATGTGTTTTGCCCAGGTTCCCGTTTGTGTGGTTGGTTTTTTGGGGTGGGGGTTGTTTTGGTGGGTGTTGTGTTTTTTTTGGTTGGTCCCGCCCTGTGGTGTGTGTGTGTTGTGTGGTGTGGTGTGCTGTGGTGTGGGGTGTGTGTTGTGTGTGTTTTGTGTGTGTTGTGTGTGTTGGGGTGTGGGGGTGTGGTGGGTGTGTGTGTGGTTGAAGGGGGGATTGTGTTGGTTTTTAGCAAATGTTAGCATCATATCTTTTTTTTTCTTTTTTTTAAGAAATATTTCGATCAAGGTTAATTAATATCAAATCAATAGAACAGTCATGATAGTAGTTTCTTTGAAATGATTGAAAGCTTGTGGCCTGTGTATATTTAATTATGCATGTATGGTTTCCAAAGGAGACCAGTTGACTGACTATTGACTGAATATTTGTTTTAATGGACTGGATAGGGGGTCGGTGGGAGGGGGGGGGGGGGGGGGTGGGAGGGGGTGGAGGGGGGGACCTAGTTGTTTACTTTCAGCACCAAGAAAGAAAGTATTGCTGGATGAAGATCATTCTACAAAATGCTGCTTCACGTCTACCTCTGTGTGTGTGTGTGTGAGAGAGAGAGAGAGAGAGAGAGAGAGAGAGAGAGAGAGAGAGAGAGAGAGAGAGAGAGAGGAGAGAGAGGAGAGCGTGCGTGCGTGCGTGCGCTTATTGGTGTCGTGTTTAAATATCATCCCTGAAGTCGAAATACCGCTACTTTCAACTTCACCTTTACCTTCACCTATCCGGTAGGCTGGTTGACAGTTGAGGCACCACTGAAGATTTTCCAATCAGCTTCCTCCTCGACTCCTCGCCACTGCTGCCACTGCTGCCTTTGCCGAGGGCAAAAACGGTCTCATACGCTTTTTAAAAAAATAATTATTTTTTTTAAAATTCTCACCATCAGAGTTTTAACCTAGGGATGGAAGACGCACAAAAATTTGAAACCAATAACTTGAATCGCTTAGCATGTGCGACCATGGATAGTGAAATATAAGAAGAGAATCAGATTTAAAAGATGACAATTCTTCTCTCCCTCCATAAAGTCGGATCCGTGCTGGGTCTGCCATGCCAGGCACCTAACGGCAGCACCACACATTTTTACTTCTGTGACTGACAATAGTTGCTGTCTGAGCGTTCAACGAAGAAGATGAAGATTGAGAAATACAAAAGATTGAGAAATACATCAATGTGATGGGATATTGTTCAGCAGCAGCCTATTTGTGGATCATGGATTTTCCAGAGTACTCGTTTATGCTTGGTGTCCTCAGGGGGGGACGGGATAGCCTAGTGGTTAGAACATTACGCTCGCAATCTGACGACCCGGGTTCGATTCCCGTTCAAGGGGATATTTTCCCCCTGGAGTTAACATCAGTGCAGACTCCTCTCTCCCCGAAAGTCCTTCGGGATGAGACTATAAACCGAGGTCCCGTGTGCGAACGCACGCAGAACATCTTGCGCACACGTTAAATCCTGTTCCGCTTTTCGTAAGAGTCGGCCATTGTGTGCCGGTGGGAACAGATGACAGAAATCACAAATCCGCATACACACGGGGACTGGATGTAAGAAAGCACATAAGTGCTTATTCCATTATCCTCGATATAAAAGAGTAAAATAAAGATAAATAAAAAATAAGTAAAATCTCCTGTGTTGGTGGTATGTTGTCTTGACTGACTAACATTTTGTATAAACGATAAAAATAAAAAATAAAAATAAATGTTGATACTGTTTCCATATCACTTGTCTGCAGACAGAAAAGCCACTATTGATAGGTCATGTACATTATTATAACATCTTCTACTTTTTGCCTTCTTAGTTCATTTTCCTGCCTTTTTTTTCCGGAAAGACTTAACAAAACATAACTCTCTCTCTCTCTCTCTCTCTCTCTCTCTCTCTCTCTCTCTCTCTCTCTCTCTCTCTCTCTCTCTCTCTCTCTCTCTCTCTCTCTCTCTCTCTTATGCAAAGTCGGATGGACTGGGCATGACTTCTCAGGCGCTTAACGGCAGCGTGACGCATTTTCGCTCATTTAAGCCTAACAGTTGCTGTCTGAGCGTTCGAAGAAGAAGGAGGAGGAGAAGAAAGAAAAGAAGAAGGAAAAGAAGAAGAAGAAGAAGAAGAAGAAGAACAACAACACAGCAACAACAACAACAACAATAAGAGGAACAACAACAACAACAACAACAATAAGAGGAACAACAACAACAACAAAAAGAAACTGGTTAAAAAGTCCTTTTTTTCTTCATCTTTAAAATACACAATTACCTAGTTATACAAAACCCGATATTTATTTTTATTTTGGTAAAACACGTTCTCAATCGGATATTTATTCTCCCAAGCGGAAAATAATTGTACCCAGCTAGTCTTCCAAGCTAATCATGACGACCTGTGGAATCAAATAAATAATGCAAGCAAGCGCCTGTGGAGTTGGAAAGTAGTAGGAGGAGGAGGCTAGGCTAGTAGCCTAGAGCCTAACAGCTCCTAGCCTAGCCGTGTAGGCTAGTGGGGAGTTTGGGGCCTCATACTGGTTGTTGTGGCCCGTATATTGGCACGTACAACGCACGCGCACGCACATCTCCCACATACCAGCAACCAGCAAAGGGATAAGGGGGGGGGGGGGGGGGGGGGGGGTTGGGGGGTGGAGGCATAATCAGAGAATTGAATAACTGACCACTACCCCACCCCCCTTCCCCCACCCTATAACCACCCCTCTCCTCTCCTTCCACTCTCCCCCTCTCTCTCTCTCTCTTTTACCATTCGCCATCATTCCTACTACTACTACGACTACTACTATATTATAGGCTAGGCCTACCGTCTGGATGACCTTTATCTCAATACCGTGATGTCTCCCCCCTCCTCCCCCCCCCCCCCCCCCCCCCCCCCCCA
>CM054134.1:75393125-75395625 GCA_028751875.1 Rapana venosa | reverse complement strand
GGTAGGGGTGGGGTATTTTTAGGATTTTCTTTTAATTGCTTGCTTGGGAGGGGGGGGGGGGGAGGGTTGTTGGGGGGGGGGGGGGAGGGTTGTTGGGGGGGAGCTGTTTTGAAAAGGGTTATTTCCCCTTGTTTTTATTGTGAGACTGTATAAGTATTGGGTTATTATTATTAAGATGTATCCCTAACGGGCGGGGACTGGATGTAAAAAAGCACATGTGTGCTTATTCATTATCCTCGAAATAAAAGAATTTGTCATTGTCATTGTCATTGTCTCTCTCTCCTCGCTGGATCACTCGCATTCTTCGCCTCTCTTATCTCTCTACACCCCTCCCTCCTTCCCTATATCTAGGCCTATCTCTTCTTTCTCTCCTGCCCTTCTGTCATCCCTTCATCCCCCCACCCCTCCCCACCACCTTCCCCCATCTTTCTCCACCTTTTCCTTACTAGGCTAAGCTAACCCTCCCAAGTATAAGGGCGGAGACCTGTAAACTCTTCAACTGACAACAATAAATAGCTGAGGACCTACGCTAGGCCTACCCACAAACTGGATCCAGAGCGCTAAAGGGAGAGAATTACTACTAGCAGTGCTCTCCCATGATACAAAGGTAAGCATACCTATGGGGGAAGGAGGCTCTATACATGTATGATACACTTTGTTTTTCTGGTAACCATCCCCTTCCTTCCCCTCCCCTCCTACCCCAAACAAAGTTTGCCCTACGGAGAAATTTTAACCTGCCTGAAACTGAAATTAAATGAATAAATAAATAAAATATATAAAAAATGAGACTGCTGTTTAGAACAGTATTGTTGTTATTTTCAATACACATGTACAAAGGGATGTGTTTGAATGTGCATTATATATATATATATATATATATATATATTATATATATATATATATATATTATATATATATATAACCACACCCTGGAGCTTGTACGCGCACCAGCGCGTGCACACACACACACACACACACACACCCAAGTTTTTTAAAAAAAAGTTTCAATTTAGGCTTTGACCAGGTTTGCAATGCTGAATATCTTCATCCAGTTAGGGACAAGAAATCCATTTTTGTTCAGCTGCAGCCCATTCTTGCATATATATATAGAGGTCAGGTCAGGCCAAAGGCATGGTCCTTACTCAAATATTCCCCTAATGCTGCCTTGAAAGTTTTATCTTGTAGTGATTTTTTTTTTTTTTTTTCCTCGAATCTAGGACCAAATTAGTTTATGATCAGAATGAAGTTGTAATTGGTTACCTGCACTTGTTTTTTCTCACTCTTTTGTCTCAGTTATATAATTGGTCAAGTGGGGAAATAGCATCTCTTCTGAGATCCAAGTAAAGGCCATTTATCTTCAACTTCTTCTGCCTGTGTCAACACTCAAATGTGTCTGACAATGTTCGGGTTAACATTGCTATCCAGCTAAAATTGACCCATTGGCTGGACACAGACTGTATGATCTCCCTTGCATCCTTTAGATAGAAAAAAGGATCCCCAAAGAACATAAGGCACAAAGATTCATTAGCCACTTATTTTCATACGCATTTTTAAAGAACAATTTTTAACCACTATTATTTTTGCATAGTTTTCTTCTCTTTCTGTTTTTCATCTTTTGCTGGCAGCGGTGGTAGGCCACAAAATTATCTATTTATTCTTAGGCTGGCAATAGACACTTATAAATTCTGGAGGGTGTCTTGCTGTTACCTACCACAAAGGAGGAGTGAGGTTTCAAAGAGTGCCGGGACCTCTGAAGAGTGCTCAACCAGGAGCCGAAACTCGAGTCAGGTCAGGCCAAAGGCATGGTCCTTACTCAAATATTCCCCTAATGCTGCCTTGAAAGTTTTATCTTGTAGTGATTTTTTTTTTTTTTTCCTCGAATCTAGGACCAAATTAGTTTATGATCAGAATGAAGTTGTAATTGGTTACCTGCACTTGTTTTTTCTCACTCTTTTGTCTCAGTTATATATATATATATATATATATATATATATAACTACTCAGTAATCCACTAGTTTAAAAGATGGTTTTATCATTAGGTTATCCATTCAGCCTGAGGAAGCTTCAGAGGGAAGCGAAATTGTGCTGGAAAAAATGAAAAGAGAAATGAAGCTGAACACAGTTGTGTTTTTATTTTCATTTTATATATATAATAGAGATAGATAGATATAGATATATATGTGTGTGTGTGTTAGAGTACTCCTATAAACATTGCTTGCTGTACTCATTTCATGAAAATTGGTGCTACATCCTTGTTTCTCTGAACGGTTAACAATTTTTTGTTTAAAACCAAGAAACCCACATAACCACACCCACACCAACCAGACAAGGAAAGAAACGAGAACACCAAACATCCCCGAAGTCGGAATGCGGCTACCTTTATGGTGGTTGGACAACAAACAAAACACAACAAAACAAAAAACAAAACAAAACACAACAAAAAAGAGGTCACGTACGCAAAATCTCACCAAATGGTGAGCGTCGAAAGCTCTTTGCTGAG
>CM054134.1:75379682-75384682 GCA_028751875.1 Rapana venosa | reverse complement strand
GTGTGTGTGGGCGCACGCGCGTACGTGCGTGCGTGTGAGTGTGTGTGTGTGTGTGTGTGTGTGTGTGTGTGTGTGTGTGTGTGTGTGTGTGTATGTGTGTGTGTGTGTGTGTGTGTCTGTGTCTGTGAGCGATTACGTACGTACGCATGTTTCGCCTTGTGTATGCAATGCATGCGTGCATGCGCACAGGCACAGAAGCAAGCACACTCACGCGCACGCACGCGTACACACTCATACACGCGCATACCCACGCATATAGACACTCACGCGGCGCGCGTACACATAATATACATTCGCAAGTTGAATATCAGTACTGTAGTCTACAGGCACATACGCATGTACACGCATGCACAAGGGACGTCATCAACATGGCGACACTACGCAGCTCCTGAATTGAGCGCTGCGTGCAAATGCAAAGAACATCGAAATGACGAAAACAAGGCGTACCAGATCTACCTCCTGCTATGTGGCAAGTGTAAACACTGACAAATGTCACGGAGAAGGCAGTGACAACGTGCCTTCAAACCAGAAAGTCAATCAGAAATCTGACTCAACCGATAAACCTTCATCGGATTGGGTTGCTAATGACAACCTCAACAGTGGTCTAGGTTGTCAGCAGAATGCTGCTGCCCTTATTTTAGATCTGAAGGCCACTGTTCTGTACTTGTAGAGAAGGTGACCCACTTGAGAAGACGGTGGCAGACAGCCCCGGGTGTGTTGGTTGGCCACGGCATAGGATCGCAAAGGATCCTCTCCCTGGGGCAACAACAGCAACCCAGACAGACCAACAGCCATCGGCCTCCCCATCGCGGCCCTATCACCTTTGCCAGCCCCGGGTTCGACGGCAGACTGTTCCCACTCCTCTGGGAATAGTCAGCCGGGCCTACCCCTTAGGCCAATAGGTCAGTGCAGTTAGATTAAAGCACATAGGCCTAGTACCAAAAAAGAAAAACCTGACAGGACCAAAACACGACTTTGACGCAAAAACCATCTGACGTCACAGCATGTAGTACAGAAGACAACTCAGATCTGCCCACTGTCATCCTTCTCCAGGACTCTGTTCTAAATGGATGTGAACGCAAACGTCTAGGACAGTCGTAGGGGATTAAGAGTGAAAAAGAGAAAGTCTCACGAAATTAATGACTTTTCCTCAGACAAGAGTACTGCCTTGATATTACAAAAACAGGCTGTTGTTATTCATTGTGGGACAAATGATCTTAAAAAAGTCAGATCCTCAAGAAGCAAGCCAACATCCGTTCGAAATGTAAAACAAATTGTAGCTTCTTTTCCTGAGACAAAAATTGTCATTAGCAAGGTTGCCCCTGTGAAAAACCCAAGTCTCAGATGAAGAGAGAACTTTAAATGCAATGACTTGCTCGGGTTTTTAACCATCTAAACAACGTATCATTTGTATCCCATGAAAATTGTACACTCATTATCATTACAAAGATTCATTTCATCCAAATGCAAAGGCTCCAGTTGTATGGCTTAGGAACATTGGAAAGGCATGTTCATGCATTTTTTTGGGCAACAGCAAAGAGGAGACCAAGACGCCCAATTTAACCCCATGAACCGTCATCCAGTAGCACGCTACGCCTTTGATGACCGGTTACCAGCAGCCAGTGTACAACGCCACAGTACGAGCATGTCTACCGCAGGATACCCCGGGTGGAGACAACATGCTCGACATTACAAGTTTCGTGTGGTGAAAATCATTTTGAATGGTGACATTTTGGTACGTCTTTGCTTTGCACCAGCTGTAGATCTAGTACAGTTAATAGACACTGTGATTTCTGCTCGTTCTGCAGCAGCTGCTCTACATGATCTAAATAATTTGTTCTTTTGTTTTTTTTTATTGCCGTTTTAAATTTTGAATTAACTGACTTTTATTACTAGTGCTCTTGGACTCTTTTATTTTTAGTTTTAATTAAGATATCATTATTATTATTATTTGTTATTATCATTATTTTTTTTAGTGTTACATTTTAAATTTGTGTTTTTGTTTATTTATTAGTTAGTGCTTTTTGTGTATAATGTCTCAAAAATAACTCACTAATGCTTAACGTCATGCAGTGGAATGTAGATCCATTCTCCACGAATCTGCCATTTTTAGTTCAACATCTTTCTAGTAACAGATATAAAGTTCTCATCCTGCAGTCCCTCAATGTAAAGAAGTGAAAAATTCCCCAGACTTCAAGGTTATACTCCCCACCTGTTCATGAATACGTGGATGCTGTTGGTTAAAGTCAATACAGCATATATATCCAAGAAGGAATTAGATTATAGTGTTGTTGTTCACCTATGCTAATGATATCCCAGATTCTATTCGTGTGCTGCACGTGTAAAGTTTACAGATCATTTGGTCATGAACATTGTTTCATTATTTGCCTAAGGGAGCTAATGACTATAATACAGAATGGCCTGCACTCATTACAAGATAATCGAAATGGCTGGTAGCGGGGACTTCAACGCTCACCACCTTTGGGATAAAGGAAGTATATCCATCTCCTGCAATCTTTTTTTTAGAAAATATAACAGACTCTTGTCTATGCCTACTAAATGGATGAAGTTTTCACCAAATACCTGACATCTCTAATTTCA
This sequence comes from Rapana venosa, assembly GCA_028751875.1. Classification (NCBI taxonomy): domain Eukaryota; kingdom Metazoa; phylum Mollusca; class Gastropoda; order Neogastropoda; family Muricidae; genus Rapana; species Rapana venosa. Next base: position 75,382,081 of record CM054134.1, on the reverse strand, counting down.
CAAGGCATCGGCATTAGATCTGTTTTTAAATTTTTCTTCTGTTCTTGCACCTGAATGTACGTGGGCAACTTATGAAGACACATTGGGAAGTGATCATTTACCTATTGTTTATACTTTAATGAAATGCCAGTCCCCTGTAACACTGAAAAAAGATAAACTCCAAAGTTTAACTATAAAGAAGCTAATTGGAAACAATTTAAAAGTATCCTTGCACCCTTTAAATACAAACAGCTTTGATTCTGAAAATATAGATGAATTATGTTCTCCCTTTATAATGCCATCATTCAAGTGCTTATTGTCAACCCCAACCATTAAATCTTTTAAAATCAAGGAAATGTTCAGGAAATGTTTGGTGGACCCCTGCTTGTGAGGGAAGCAGTGACCAACAAAGTTTAATGTATAAAACATATTTAAAAAAAAGGACACCAGAAAACCTTGAAAAAACAGAAGCAGGCAAAAACTAAGCAATATGATCATAGGCTCAGGCGAAACGACAATTTTGGTCTTCGTTTTGTTGGAGCGAAGTATCAAATCATAACGATATTAACAAAGTGTGGAAAAAATTTCATGAAATGAGAAAAGGTGTGATTTACCAACTTGTCCAATTAAACTCAAAACAATGAATTTCCATCCAATGCGGGAAAAGGCTAGGCCTTTGCAGATATTTTCTCAGAGTCTATGCGTATTAAAGGGCCCCTCTCATTTTAAAGCACTAAATACAGACAAGCTGAGGAGAAGAAAGAAAAATATAAAGATCCATGTTCAAATTAATACTGAATACATCAATGCTCCAATAACAATCAATGAAGTAAAAAAAGTACTATTTTTCCCTTTCCCTAATAAGAAAACTTCTGTTGGATTAGATGCCATATCCATGATATGTTAAAACAGTTACCTGAAAATTCATTTTCTAATGCATAAACTTTTCCAAAAGTGTTGGCCCGAAGGTGAAATTGCCAATGAACTGGAAGCAGTCTATTATTGTCCCCAATTCATAAGCAAGGAAAGCCTAAAAACTGATAAAACTAGTTATGGGCCCCATAGCACTGATTTTCCAACATTGGTAAGCTTATGGAGAAAATTATTCTTAAGAGGGCTTGTATATTACTGTCAGAAAAATAAGGTAGTTCCTGTCAATCAAGCAGGCTTTCAAAAAGGTCGACCCAGAAATTGATAACCCTATTTAAAAACTAACAACACGGGGTAAAAAAAACAATTTGCAAGAAGAAAAAATCTACTCGAAACGTTTTTTGTGTAAGGAAAGCCTACGACCAAGTTTGGCATGCTAAATTGCTGCATAAACTAAAGACTATTGGTTTTTTGGGCTTTTTTCCATTATATTAAAAGCTTTTTATGTAAAAGAAGTATGCAAAGTGAGAGTAGGGAATGCTATTCAGACTTTAGATCATTGCATATGGTTTACCACAGGGTTCAGTTATAGCTCCTTTTCTGTTTAATATATTGCTACATGATTACCCACAAAACTGTCTAAGATGTTGTTTAGTACAATATGTGATGATATATGTTTATGGTGAATGTCACTATGAAGCGTGCTACAACAAAGAGGATGATAAATTATACCGAAAAAGTATATCAAAAAGAGCTAGATAATTTACATAAAATATTTTTGAAATGGTCTGACATTATCTACAGAAAAAACGCACATATGTTTTTAATAATGGTAGTGATCCAGATACACTACCACAGTTTACGATTGGAGGGGAGCCAATTCAGTATAAAATATGGTAAAAATTTTTAGGCATTCAGTTACATCAAAATTAACTTGGATTCCCTATATTGGATACATTTTAACAAAAGCAAGGTAATGCATCAATTTTCTTAAAATAGTTAGCGACAGTCATGGGGACAAGATATCTTTCACTCTTAAATGCTTGTCAAAGTCACTTGTACGTTCCAAACGTCTTAGGACAGAGGTCTTTTTCAGTGCTCCTAACTATTTACTTAAAAAAACTACAAATTAGATTGTAAGGCGTACAAACTTGCACTTGGGGTACCATTCCATGCATCCCTGGGAAACTTATAAGGAAATTGGGGACTCCCCTAGCTGAATACCGACAACTTTCATGCGCCAAATATGTTTTACGGAGCACAAAATGACGAAAATTTTGTCTGTAGTGAATTAAAAGTTCAGCAGAAACAAATTTTTCCCAAAAAAGGGCTAACAAATTTCGTGTTTAATGCCTATTGGCACTTATGTATCAGCCCTCTTTCAAAAATCTAACCTTAACCAATATGACTTAGAAAACACAAAAAGAAGTTTACCTTGTCCTTCATGGGAGATGAATAAAGCCTGTTTTGATATAGAGTATATTGATGAAAAAAAGAATGAAAATCAAAACATCATGGTTGCAGATGTTCGGTCGCATATTGAAATAAGT
>CM054134.1:75372182-75374682 GCA_028751875.1 Rapana venosa | reverse complement strand
TTGCTTATTCCATTATCCTGAAAATAAAAGAATAAATACTTGAATTTTTCTTTTTTTTATATATATATATTTTAATATATATATATTATAATATATATATTATATATATATATATATATATATATATATGTATAGCTCGCTCTCTCTCTCCAGTTTTTATTGTATTTTTGTTCATCCCTAATGGACACTAATGAGGTTGGTTATCTTAGACAGTATCATTCGTTATGAGCCATTGATCCCGCGTTCGATACGTTAGTTACGTTTCATTTACAAGTCAGCGAAAAGTTGTGTCCCGGAAACTGACCTCAACAGATGAGAGCGGTTTCGATTTGGCCGCACTCCAAGCTTTATTTTGTGGCTTATTTCGTACTATTTCCCTATAAACTGAAAAAATCGCTCTTGATCTCTCTCTCTTACACACTGCACTTACTATTGCACCCCCCCCCCCCCCCCCTCTTCCCCAATAAAATAACAACATTTGATTTTGTAAAAGACTAGCTCCTGACTCCCAAATTCTTGTGGCTTTGCACAAAAGTTTAGCAGGTGAAATCATGGAAATTTTCAGCAAACACGGCTAGTGCCTTTCAGACCTTAGTTGTGTGTTAACCTCTTAGCCACAATAAGCAAGTGCAGGGTCAAAACACAGTAGGAACACAAGCCATCCTCATTTGATGAGCATGTCCAGCTTTTCTCGTGACTACCTGGTATTGCTCTATGTCTTCGATCTCAAAGAAACAAATTACATAGAGCACGTTCGCTACTTTTGAAAAAAACAAAACTTTTAGAATGAGCACCAAGAAAAAGTTTGTGGGTAGCGTTCTGTAGTTGAAGTGTAGATCGACTGTACACCTACAGTTTATTCCATGTTATATTTCGGTTTTAATTTTTTTTACTATATTCATGTGTGTGTGTGTGTGTGTGTGTGTGTGTGTGTGTGTGTGTGTGTGTGTTTGGGTGGTGTGTGTGTGTAAGTGTGTAAGTGGTGTTTGTGTGTGTGATGTGTGTGTGTGGTGTGTGGTTGTGTGTGTGTGTGTGTGTGTGTTGTTTTCTCGGTGAGCTCCGAATTCATCAATTGGAGTTTCTTGTGATGTAAATTTTTTGGGCCCCCCTTTAAAGTAGCTGCCTACGCTTAAGAGGGGGGGGGGGGGGGGGGGGGGGGGGGGGGGGTTTAAAGCACGACACCAATGTACATGCGGTTCTTTAAAAAAATTATGTTTTTGTCATCCGTTCTTCCCTCCGAAGGTTTAATCTTCGAAGGACAAAAAGGTTTTTAAATGTGCGAAAGATGTTCTTCCTGTGTTTGCCAGGGGGGCCTGGTTTATAGTTGATCCAAAGGCTTTGGGATAGTGAGTTAGTATCGTTAACCCCCGGGGAAAAAACCCCCAAAAAAACGGTGTCTCGGTTTTGCCGACCCCGGGGGCCGCAGATAAAAGAAAACGCTCTAACCACCAGGTACCCGCCAAAAATTTGTTCGTAAAAACCCTTTTCGCGACCAAAAAAGCAAATAAGAACCTGCCCCCCCTTTTTTCTTAATTAACGTCAGTTTTTGTCGAGTCAAAGTTTAAAGTAAAATTTAAACCCCCCAAAAATACTTATTTGTCAACCCGCAAAGGACAATTAATAAAATATTGTTTTAAACCCTTTTTGTCCGTAAAAAAGGTTTGGAGGGAAAACAGCCATTTTCTTGTTTATTCCCCCTATTTCAAAGAAGTATCAAAGCTTTTTTAAAAAAAAAAACTTGAAATCTGTATAAAATACCATACGGGAAAAAGACTCGAAAAATGAGCTTTTTTTGGGCCCCTTTCAGAGCTTAAAAAACAAAAAATTAAATACAAAAACAACCCCCCCCACCCAAAAAAAAAAAAAAAAAGGGAAGAAAATTGAAGAAAAAATTTGACAGACCTGCTTTTAAAAAGGCAAGGAGTGGGTGGGAAAACAGAAATTAGCAAAAAAACAAAAAAAAATAGAAAAAAAGGCAGAAAAATTTTGGGGAAAAAAAAAGGGAAACTTTAAAAACAAGCTTTCCAGAAAGGGGGAAAAGCTTGTATTCAAAGAAACCCCGGTCAGCTTCTCTCAAAAACTTTTATAAAAAAAAAACCAAAACCCTCTATTTTCTTTAACCCCCCAAACAATAAAAAAAAACGAACAAAACAATTGGAGAAATTTGCAGTTTGGACACTGAAGTAAGTTGGGTTTTTTTTTTCCCTTGTGGCCACCCCCCCTCCCCCCTTTTATACAACACATGCGCCCGCACACAACCCAAAAAACACCACACCACACAATATGAAAAAAGTCACACTCGCTCGCGCAAAACACACGACACCACACACCACCAACAACTAAACCCCACATTTTTGCTGCTCTTTTATTTTATATTTTTTAAAAGTTCAGTGTATAGGGCCCAACAGGGGATATCAGTAGTCAGAGCATTCGTTCCCCCGAGCTAAAATTTTAAACTGGTTGAGCGTGTGTAGTTTGTTGCATCGTGGAAAGGGGCCCC
>CM054134.1:75362277-75371682 GCA_028751875.1 Rapana venosa | reverse complement strand
GAATTTGGGAAATTTTTTAAAAAAAAACTTGTCTTCTTCAGGGAAAAGGGAAAAAAAAGTGGAGATCGGGGTCAAAACCCGGGGCCTTTCACTGCAAAGCGAACGTCTCCCAAAGGCTCATCCCCATCTGCTGATATCGAAAAACGGACGATGTACTCCTACTTCTAGAAAACCGGTTTTTGATAACCCCAACGTTCGGCTGATGAAAACGAACATAATGAAGAAGTGCCGGCTTTCATAGCTCTGCCGAAAAACTTGAAAAGTGGGGTGTAGCTCAGGGGTGAGCTTTCGTTTGCTTAAAAGGCCCCCGGGGTTCGACCCCGGGGCTCTACAATTTTTTTTTTTGGGGGGTTTTTTTATCCCGAGTTTCAAATTCACTGGTGTTTATTCTTCTCCGGGAAATGGTATGCCCCCGTTTTCATTCCTTCGTTTTGCTTAGGAGCTGGCAATACAGGGACATGGTAATTTACTGTCTGTCTGAACCGTGGTTTTTTGGGGAAAGCCCTGTTTCGATCTGTTTTGAAATCCTCAGGAAAACTGGAATTATTACTTTTGGGAAAGAGTGGTTTGAAATTCACTGTGTTCTTCTTCTTCTCGGTGGGGTTTTGTACTGTCCCATTTTCATTCAAACACCTGAAGATTGGGGCACGGAGCCTACTTTTGCTGCACATGCTGCTGTCATCAACCCATTCATGGGTTGAACTCTCTTACAAACCCCGAGGGATTAAAAAATACTTAAGTTTTCCTTATTTTTTTAATTCTTTTTTTGTAACATTGAAATAGAAAGTTAAAAAAGAATGTTGGCTGTAGGGTTTTTGTCGTTTTGTAAAACATTTTTAGGTTGACGGGTTTTTGGGATATTTGAAAGTTAGGAGGTGTGTTTCTGAACTTTAAATAAAAGTTTTGAAGTTGAAGAAACCAAAGGAAAGGGGGCGCCTTGATGGGGCCTTTGTAGTTGGTGGGCTGAAAAAACAACGGGATAGGGAAATAAAATGAAGCCAGGGGGTCAAAGGTTTGGGGCCAAAACTTTTCACACCCATTAGCCCATGAGGGGGGCTGGGGGGCTATTTTGGATGAGACGTAAACGAGCCCGTTGTTTTACAAAAAAAATTTTATTCAGCCACGTAAAAGAACCCCAAACGTAAAAGGAGGTTTCCGTGGAAAAACAAAAAAAGCCACTGATTGGGGAAAACTACTTTTGGGGGCCCGGGTAAGGCGGCTCTTGTGACGAGGTTTCCCCTCTGGGAAACGCCGAATTCACCGAAAACTGTGATTTAATGTTAAATAAAAATAAGGGGGGGACAATGGGGGGGTGGAGACTGTGGGTCGTTGGTTCCATGCCCGCGCTCCGGGGGGGGCCCTCCTGTGTGAAAAAAAAAAAAATTAAAAAAAAAGAAAAGAAGTGAAAATGTTTTTCGGAAAAAAATTTGCGTCTTCAGGGGCAAGGAAAAAGTAAATATGGGATGCCGGGGATCGAAGGGCCTTTCCATGCGAGGAACCCCCACCCTGAGCTACATCCCATTGATGATTTGACAGACGAAACTAACTCCTACTTTTCTGGATAAACGGGGTTTCTGATAAACCCTTACATAACCAAGTTGCGGCTGGAAAAAAAAAAGGAAAGATAATGAAGAAAGGGACAGGTTCTCTCACTTGCCGAAGAACTAAAAAAAGGGGGGATTAGCTCAGTGGTGATCCCCGCGTTCTCCACTTTTTTTTTCCCTCCTAAAACTAAAATTTGTATAACCCCTGTGGTATGCCGGAGGCCTGGAAATTTTCAAAGCTTCCCCCCTTTGGAAATGAGGGCTGGATTTCCTCTTTTCTGCCCCTCCCTTTGTTTTGCCTTGTCCCTTTTTTCTTCCTCCCACCCCTTTTGTCTAATTTCTGCCTTTTGCCATTTTCCTGCCTCTTTTTTCAAAAAGACAAAAAACCCACCCCAGGTCTTGGAAAGAGAACAATCCACCCCCCAAATGGGTGTGCTGTGCCTGATTTAAAAGCAGGCAATGCTTTTTTCGTGGGTTAGACAACGTAGGTATTGTTGTTGGCGTTGGGAAAAGAAGAAAAACAAATACAAAATCTCGGCGGTGTCAGTTTCCCCCGGGGGGGTTGGTGCCCCTAGTTTTTCTTTTGAAACCCATCTGCGACTATGCACAGGGCTTCTTTTTTTGTTGCTCGACTTGTCCTGTCTCTATCCTTCCCCTTGGTTTATTTGGGCAATCTTTACAAAACCTGATGAAGGGTTTTAACCTTCATGACAAAAAAACTGGGGGATGGGTTTGAAAAAACCAACAATTCTTTGCAAAAGCTAACGGGGGGAAAAAAAAATCCAACATTCTTCTACTAAAGAACGGATGGGTGTAAAAAAACCCAAAATTCCGGGTAAAGGCTAATGGATGGGTTTAAAAACAATCCTTCTACAAAAGTCTGAGGGCAGTTTTTAAAAAAATGACAAAAACCTTCCAAAGCCCTTGGGGGTTTTTAACAAACCCCCCTTTTCTCCCCGAAGTTTGATGGAGGGTTTGAAATCCTTCTGGGGAAACGTCTGAGGATAATTTAAAAAAAAATTTTTCTACAAAAAGCTTGATGATTAAAAAAACCCCCCCAAATTTATCTCAGGAGCCAGGTAGAATGTTTAAACTGTCTACAAAAACTCTGATGGGTAGGTTTTTAAAAACTTTCTACAAAAATCGGGTGGTAGGATTTTAAAATCTTTTAAAAAAACTCTGTGGATGGGATTTTAAAATATCTTTACAAAACCCTGAGGGAAGGTTTTTAAATCTCTTCTAAAAAACCCCTGTGGATGGGTTTTAAAAAATTTTCTAAAAAACCCCTTGTGGTTTGGATTAAAAAAAAAACAATCTTCTACAAAACCTGGGGGTTAGGATTTTAAATCTTTTCTCAAACCTGAGGGAAGGGTTTTTTAAAATCCTCTAAAAAACCCTGATGGTGGGAAACAAAACCCAACTCTTCTACAAAATCCTGGTGGAAGGTTTTTAAAAATCATTCTCAAACCCTGATGGTAAGATTTAAAATTTCCTTCTAAAAAACCCCTTAATAGGTTTTTTAAAATCTCTCTACAAAAACCTGATGGTAGTTTTTTAAAAACTTTTTCCCAAAACCCCTGATGGAAGGTTTTAAAAACCTTCTACAAAACCCTGTGGAAAGGGATTTTAAACTCTCTTCTACAAACTGGATGGAGGGTTTTTTCTAAAGAAACCCCCAAAAACCAAACAATTTCTTAAAAAGCCTGATGAATGCGTGTGTTTTTGTTTTGTTTTTTTTTTAAGCCCATTCATACTTGGTGTTTAGGAACACCCCATTAAAAACCAAATCTCTCCTCTCTTCACTCTCTTTCTTCTCTTTTCCCCTCTCCTCTTTTTCCCCCTTCCTTTTCTCTCTCTCTCTCCCTTAATTATATGTATATTTATATTCCACAACTTTACAGTAGACGTCTTACTGGGGAAAAATTAGCCTCAGAAACTGATTTTATGCTGCTGGAGTCAAAAAAACTTCTTGAACAGGGGAAAATTTTTTTTAAAATTTTCTATTCCTCTTTTTTTAAACAGGTCTTTGATTGGGAAATCAAACAAAAAAAGGTGGATTGAAAGAGATTGGGAACGAACATGTATATTTTTCAATATTTGGTTTCCATGCATTGCCTCATTTATATTTTAAAATTTCTACTTTCCGTGAGCAAAAAATTTTTTCAAGTGTTTTTCTTCATTTTAGAATGTATAAAATTTCATCAATTTGCTTTAATTCTGCAGGGCAATGCGAGATTGGAACCAAACGTTTAAATTTTTGCAATCCGAGGCACCCGTTTTGCTAAGAATAAAACCAACTCTTCCAATAGTTTCACAGTGGTGGGACCAAAAAAAAAGTTTTTGTATGCATTCCCTTTGCAATAAAAATTACAAAAATTTATTCCCAAAAACAATTTTTTTTCCCTATGTTTCCCGGCCTGCTTTGGCCCATCAATACTGCCTTTGAGGTAAACCCGCAAAAAAGAATGGGTAAATTTTCAGCGCGTTTTTGAAAAAAAATTCAAGGCCTAAGGGATTGCAAAAAAATTAACCGTAAAAAATAAAAAATGTTTTCCCCTAAATAAAAATTTGATTTTTCCCCGGAAAAAATGCTCCCCATTTCTTTGTTCCAAACAGACCCCCCAAATACCCTTTAATGATAAATAATTTTTTTCGGGTAAAAACCCCCCATCCGAGAAAAATTTTTGTCTTCTTCTTTTTACATCCGTGTATCTTTCAAAGACCGATATATTTTCCCCAAAAGGAGGCTTTGAGAACCTGGGGAAAAATTGGGAATTTTTGTTGGGTAAAATCCCAAATACTTTCATTATGTCTGTATAATTTTTGTTGGGCAGGAGAAATAAAACATTGCTTGTCGTTTTGGATAGTCAGTGTCTGATTCATAAAAAAATCATCTTTTACTGAATTTGGAACAGAGAGACTTGAATCAAAAATTTGTACGGCCAATCTTCTTTGTTCAGAAAGAGAGAGAGTAATGTGCTTCTTATAAGTATTATTTATGTTAGCATGGACTGGAACACCGTGCATTTTTATGGCTTTTACTGCTAAACTTTGAAATTTTTTAAAGTAGGTAACCCTGAGCAGAAAAATAAACTGTGTGTTGTGGTGTGTGTGTGTGTGTGTGGTTTGTGTGTGGTGTTTTAAAAAAAAACTGTTCTTAGAAGTTTAACATTTTTTTCTAAAAAGCCGATGGATTTTTTTTTTTTATAAAAAACTTTTTCAAAGCTTGTGGTACGTTTTTTTTTTGTTTGTTTTTTTAAAATGATGAAAAGTTTTTTATTAATAACAAAAAACAACTCTTCTACAAAAGCCCGATTTTTTAAATTTCTTTCAGAACTTTTCCCAAAAAAAGCCTCATAGATGGGCGTTGACTCTTCTGTAAAAAAGTGGTGAATATGGGTTTTTTTTTATTTTATTTAGGGGGGTTTTTTTTTAAACCAGTTCGCCAGCTGAGACAAAAAAACTCAGGCGGGCCCAAAGAGTGAAGCGGGCCCTGCCAACTTGACCATCACTTTTCCCCCGTGGTTTTAAAGGGACGAGGTGAATCTTCTTCTAACCTCTGATTTGAAAATTGAAGATTAGCTCCTAAAATTCATAATTTTTACTATTATTATTATTATTATTATAGTAGTAGTAGTGTAGTGTAGTAGATAGTACAACAAAAACAACAACAAAAACAACAACAACCCAACAACAACCTACTACAAATAACTACTATATATACTACTACATCAAATTTATAAGCGCCAAACTTGAAAAAAAAAAAAATCAAAGGCTTTCACTCATCCCATAAACCCCAATGCACCTTTACAAAAAAAAAGTTTTTACAAATTCAATGTTACACCACACGCCGCACGCACGCACACCAGCCCAACACGCACCACATGCCCCAAAAAGGTTGTACCTCCGGGCAGGGTGTGGGGTTTTGGCTGTTGGGGGGCGGGGGAAAAAAATGGATGAACAAGGGGGAGAATTTTAGGTTTGAAATAAGTGTCTTGAGGTAGGTTTAAAAACGTCTAAAAAAGGTTTAAAACAAATCTTTTATATCGGGGTAATAAAAAAGCACTTATTGTTTTTTTTTACCCCCGCCCCGTGTGTAGGGGTTTTTGTAATTTTTGTCTCTGTTCCCCCGGGCACAAAATGGCCTACTCTGGAAAAAAGCGGAACAGGATTTAACATTGCGCAAATATTCTGCGTGCTTTGCACACGGGCCCTGGTTTTATAGTTCCCTCCGAAGGGACTTTTTTGGGGGGGGAGAGTCGGCACCTGGTTAATCCCGGGGAAAATATCCCCTTGAACTGGAATCGAACCCCGGGGTTTTCAATAGCGAGCGCAATGTTTTAACCATAGGCTACCTCTCGGCTTTTTTGGCGAGGGGAAAAGGGGGGGGCCATTCCAGATTTTTAGTTTTGAATATGTTTTTTTGTCCCGTCGTTTCCGCTGATTTCCCTCCCCCCCAAGTCATCCACTGCACCACGTTTTGTTTTTTATTTTAAAATTTTTACCACTTTTTAAATCACGGGGGATTTTTCCTACGTGAAATTTTGGCTGCCTTCCCCAGGAGAGCGCGTGCCACAAGAGAGCGCCCCCTTTTTTGTGTGTTTTCCTGTCTGAACTTATTTTTTTCCCCCATCAGAGTGGCTTTTTTTTCTACAAATTTTGCCCGGGGTAACTCTTTTGTTGCGTGGGGTTTTTTTCGTGCGTTAAATATTAGTGTAACACACGGGACCTCGGTTTATCGCTCACCCAAAAGATAGCGCCCCCGAACCACTCATGGTCAAGTAGGCCATTGTGTGGGCCGGGGGCGGATGAAAAAATTTACAAAACCGGGGACGGAGTATAAAAGCACATAAAGGGTTATTCCCCTATCCTCGATTAAAAGAAAAAAATAAAATTAAAAAAAATAAAAAAGGATGGGGGAAATTTCGGGTCCAAACGGGATTCCCAATCACCGCACCTTCCCACGGGATTTTGCTTTCTAGACAGCGCCCCCGGGACCTCTTGACCCCCCGTCCACCCCTTTACCTCCAAGGTTCAATCAAAGGGGGGACAGGGGGCTGGAGATGGGGGTCAGTTGTCCTGGGGCCCAAAAATAACCCGGCACTCACTGGTGTCCACTTGGAAAGGAGAGAACTCTGAACTCTGAACCCTGAACCCTGAAATCTGAAATGGTTTAAATATACTTTGGGCCTTGGCCACAAAATTTCCCTTTTCCCGGGGAAAAAGGAAGGGGCAAAAAAAGAAAATTCTTCTTTGTAAAGCTTGGCAAGCTTCGGCATGACAAATATGGCAGTACCCCAAAAATTTCACCTTCGGGTAAAACTTAAAAAGAGGCCCCCTTGCGAACGCGCAGAACATCTTGCGCACACGTTAATTCCCGTTCCCCGTTTTGAAAGGTGGGGCCCTTGTGGCGGTGGGGAAAAGATGACAAAATTAAAAAAAATCGCATCCACATATAAAAAAAAACTCTACGCTTTTATTTGTTGCTTTACAAAATTACGCTTATAAATTACATACATTTTTCTTATTTTTATAATTGTTGTATGTATGTATGTATGTAGGGGTATTATGTATGTTTTTGTATGGGATTATGTTTTGTATTATGTTTATGTATTATTCCAAAGTCTTACTAAAAAAAGTGATCAAGAAATTTAAAAAAAAACCGTAAAAATTTTCAGTTCACCTAAACTGCTCCCCGGGTACCATAAAAAGATAATAGGGGTGCGAACAAAAATTAGGGGAAGCAAGAGCGAAGGGAGGGGAAAGGGCCTTCAAAAAAGGTATCCATTTTCAGACTGTAAAAATTAATGCTATTTTGGTTGGTTTTTCAATTTAAAGTAAATGCCGTCCAAGTCTTATTGTAGTGTAAAACAAAAAAGAAAAAGTAGTGGAGAGCCGGGGGTCGAACCGGGGCCCTTTCCCTTTCGAAGCGCGCTTACCACTGAGCTAATCCCCCTCTGTTTGTTGGACGAAAGAAAAAACTCCAAAGTTTGGATAAACGGGTATCCAAAAAGGGGTGGGGTTTATCCAGTATTAGGTTTCTACTAGGTAAACTGAAAAATGAAGGAAGGGGCAGGGGGGACTTATGACCCATCCCGCCCAACTGATTACAGGGGGGATGTACTCGTGGTGGGGTTCGCTTTTCATGTGAAAAAGGCCCCCGGGTTCGACCCGGGTCTCCACAATTTTTTTGTTTGGTTCTTTTACGCGGTTTAAATTTCCCGTGGTGTTTATTTTCCCTGGGAAAAGTATGTCCCCGTCTTCAAATTATTCGTTTGCTTAGGGCGGACATGACAGAACTGGTAATAACTGTCTGTTGAACCCCGGCTTTGCATGGAAGCCCCCGGGTTCGATCGTTTTTTCTCTCAGTGTCAACTGGAATTTTTTCTTTTTGTTAAATATTGGTTGAAACAGCGTACTTTTCTTTTCTCGGTGGGAATTGTACTGTCCCCGTTTATTCAAACCACCTGAGTTTTGGGCCCGGAGCCACCTTGCTGCCATGCTGCTGTCATCCTACCCCTGGTCGGGTTGTAACCTTTTACAAAGCTGATGGTAAAAAAAATCCTAAGTGTTCCTTATTTTTTTTAAACTTTTTTTTTTAACATTGAAAGAAGTTAACGAATGTCTGGCATGTATGGGACTTGTGTTTGATGAAAACATTTTAGGTTTAATGTTGGATATTTGAAAAGATTGGGGTAGTGATTTTGAACTTTGAAAGTGAATTATTTAAGTGAAAGAAACCAAAAGGGGGGACACTTTATATGGCCTTTGTGTTGGGGGGGCTGAAAAAAACCGGATAGGAATGAAATGAAGTCTAGGGGGGTCAAAGGGTTTGGGGCCCCCAAACTTTTCAACATCCTTGACCAGATGGTGGTCTGGGCGCAGTCTTTCGGGTGAGACATAAACCGAGGGCCCCGGGATTTCACCCAAAAAATTCAGCGCCATGTAAAAGAACCCCCGCAACAAGAGTTGTCCGTGGGAAAATTTTAAAAAACCCCTCTGATGGGGAAAAAAAATCAGTTGCGCCCCCCAAAAAAGGGGGGCGCGCCTTGTGGCCGTGCTTTCCCCTTTGGGGCAGCCCCCAATTTCATGGAGAAATCTGTGCTTTGGGTAAAAAAAATAAAGGTGGGACTTGGGGACAGGGTGGGCTGTGGGGAGTTGGGGTCCTGACCAGCGCTACACGGCACTCACTCGTGTGAAAAAAAATCAAAATGGAAAAAAAAAAAAAAAGGTTGAAAATTTTCGAAAAAATTTTCCATCTGTTTCATGGGAAGGAAAAAAAAAAATTGGGGTGCCGGGGATCGAACGGGGCCTTTCCTGCAAAACGAAACGCTCTACATGGCCATCCCCTCATGATTTGCAGACGAAAAATACTTTGTCTTCTCGGAAAAAAGGGTATTCGAAAACCCCTTACAAACCAAAATGCGGGTGATGTAAAATGAGCATAAGAAAAAAGTGACGCTTTATCAGTCTGCCCAAGAACTTTTAAATTTGGGGATGTAGCTCAGTGTGAGCGTTCGCTTTTGCTGTGAAGGCCCCCGGGCGATCCCTGCGCCCCCACATTTTTTTTCCCCCTCAAAAAACTAAACTTGAATATTAAACCCCTGTGGGTAGCCGGAGGCCGGCAATTCAATAGCTTCCCCCTTTTGGGTTGGGGCCCAAAACCCCCTTTTCTTCCCTCCCTTTTTTCGCTTTTTCCCCTTTTTTTTCCCCTCCCTTCCCTTTTTCCTTTTTTCCTTTTCCTTCCCTTTTTCCTCCCTCCCCCTCTTTCCCTCCCCAGCCCCCCTTGCCTTTTTCCCCCCTCTTTTTCCCCTTTTATCCTGGTTTTTTTTCAGTTTCCCTCCCTCTTTAGCTTCTTTCT
>CM054134.1:75339777-75357277 GCA_028751875.1 Rapana venosa | reverse complement strand
GAACCCTGGCTTTGCATGCACCCAGGTTTTTTTCGATCTGTTTTGTTCATCCACATGCTCACTGGAATTATTACTTTTCCGTTAAATGAGTGTTTGAAATCTCAGCTGTGTCTTCTTCATCTTCTCAGTGGGGATATAGTACTGTCCCAGTCTTCAATCAAACCACCTGACGATTGTGCCAGGAGCCTACTGTATCTGCACATGCTGCTGTCCAACCATACCACTGTCCCATGGTTTGTAACTCTCTACAAAGCCTGAATGGATTAAAATAATACTCTAATGTGTTTCCTTATTTTATTTAAATACTTTTTTTGTAACATTGAAAAATAAGAGAAACAGTATGTCTGGATGTAAGACTTTTGTCGTTGATGTAAACATACTTGGTTGACAGTGTTGGATATTTTGAAAAGATAGGAGGTAGTGATTCTGAACTTGAAGTGAAAATTATTGAAGTAGAAGAAACCAAAGAGTACAGCTGATAGCCTTTGTGTTGGTGGGGCTGAAAACAACAGAAGGGATGAAAAGAGCTCTAGTTGGGTTCATAAGTTTGGGCCCGAAACTTTTCACGACATCCATTAGACCAATGAGTGGTGGACAGGGCGACTATCTTTCGGATGAGACATAAACCGAGGTCCGTGTAATACACAAAAGTATTCATCGCATGTAAAAGAACCCACTCAACAAAGAGTTAACCGTGCAAAATTCCTTAGAAAAAAGCCACCTGATATGGAAACAATACATTTGCAGTACAAAAACACACACAAAGGTGGCGCATGCTCTTGTGGCGACGTGCTCTCCTCTGTGAGAGCATCCCGATTTCATGCAGAGAAATCTCGTGACTTAAGTGGTATAAATAAATAAATAAGGTGGGACATGGGACAGGACTGGAGACTGTGGGTCATTTGGTGTCCATAGACCAGCCCTACACAGGCACTCACTCGTGTGAAAAAAAATCAAAATGGAAAAAAACGAAAAAGAAGTAGAAAATGTTTCGAAAAAAATCTCCTAGTCTGTCTTCATGGGCAAGAGGAAAAAAAATCCTGGAGATCCGGGGATCTACCCGGGCCTTTCACATGCAAAGCGAACGCTCTACCACTGAGCAAACATCCATCTGACTGATATTGACAGTACAAACTACTCCTTCTCTCTGATAAACGGTAATCTGATAAACCCCCTTACAACCAACGTTAGCGCTTGATGTAAACGTAGCATAAAGGGGGTGAAAGAAAAGTGACAGGCTTCTCATCGCTCTGTCCAAAACTTGACAAGTGGGGATGTAGCTCAGTGGTAGAGCGTTCGCTTTGCATGTGAAAGGCCCCGGGTTCGATCCCCGGCGTCTCCACATTTTTTTTCCTCCTCAAAAACTAAACTTGAATATCAGAGGCCTGGCAATATCAATAGCTTCCCCACCTTCTGGAAATGAGGGGCTAGGAATTCCCTCTTTTCTGTCCCTCCTCTTTGTTTCTGCCTTGTCCCTTTTTCTTCCTGCCACCTCCTTCTTGTCTAATGTTCTGCCCTTCCTGGGTCCTTTCTCCGCCTCTTCTTCGAAAGACTAAAAAAAATCCACCAGGTTTGTAAGAGAACACATCCACGCCCAACTCGGATGTGCTGTTGCCTGATTTACAAGCAGCGCAAACGCATTGTCGTGTGTGATAGGACAACAGTAGGCTAGTTTTGTCTGAGCGTTGAGGAAGAAGACGTGAAAATCAAATACTATAAATCTCGGCGGGGTCATGTTCTCCTCCGTATGGGGGGTCTGGTGCTTCCTAAGTCTTCATTGACACTCAAATCTGCAGACTATGCACAGGAGCTCTTGTAGTATTGACTTCGACTTGCGCCTTCATTATCCATACCACTGGTTCTATAGTTAGGGCAATCTTCTCAAAAGCCTGAGAATGGGTTTTTTTTACTCTTCAGTGAAAAAAGAATGGTGTGGGTTTGCAAAAATCCAGACATTATTTCTGCTAAGCCTAACGGATGGGTGTAAAGATAAATCCAACATTATTCGACTAAAGCACTAACGGATGGGTGTAAAGAAAACCCATCCATTCTTATGCTTAAAGGCTAATGGATGGTGTTTACAACTATCTCTTTACTAAAGTCTGATGGCTGGCTTTAAATAATGACAACAAACCTTCTACAAAAGCATGATGGCTTTAACAAACCCCACCTTTTCGAAAGAGTTTGATGGAGGGTTTGAATCCTTCTAGAAAAGTTGATGGATTTATAAGTTAAAACAATATTCTACAAAGTTGATGAGTTTAATTAAGAAACCTCCAATTTTATTTCTACAGGAGCAGGTTGATATGTTTAAAATTTGTCTAAAACTTTGATGGGTAGGATTTTAAAATCTCTTCTACAAAATCCTGGTGGATAGGATTTTAAAATCTCTTACTACAAAACCCTGCCCCCCAATGATGGGATAGGATTTTAAAAATCGCTTCGACAAAACTCGGAGGGTAGTATTTTAAAATCTCTTCTACCAAAATCTTGGTGGAAGGTTTTTTAAATTCTTATACAAAAACCCTGATGGATAGATTTAAAAACCCAATCTTCTACAAAATATGGTTGGATAGGGATTTTAAAATCATTCTACAAAACCCTGATGGATTGATTTTAAAAACTTTCTAAAAACCCTGATGGATATGATTTAAAATCTCTTCTACAAACTGATGGATAGGATTAAAAAACCAAAACTCTTCTACAAAATCATGGTGGAGAGGATATTAAAATCATTCTACAAAACATGATGGATAGGATTTTAAAAACTCTTCTACAAAACCTAGGATATGATTTTAAAACAACTCCTTCTACAAAACCTGATGGTTGGATTTTAAACTTCTTCTACAAAACACCTGATAGATAGGATTTTTAAATCTCTTCTACAAGACCTGATGGATAGGATTAAAAAAAACCCCAATTCTTCACAAAATCCTGGTGGATAGGATTTTTAAAATCTCTTCTACAAAACCCCTGATCGGATAGGATTTTAAAATCTCTTCTACAAAAACCCTGGATAGATGATTAAAAAACCAACTTTCTACAAAATCCTGGTGGATCGGATTTTAAAATCTTCTTCTACAAAATCCTTGGTGGATAGGATTTTAAATCTCTTCTACAAAAATCATGGTGGTAGGATTTAAACTCTCTTCTACAAAATCCTGGTGGATATGATTCAAGAAAACACATCTTGGACAAAAACATGATGGATAGGCTTTTAATATATCTTTACAAAACTGCGATGGTGGTTCTTCATAAAAAAATAACCAAAACCAACAACTCTTCTTCAAAAGCATGATGAATGTGTATGTGTTTTTGTTTTTGTTTTGTTTAATGTCTTCCATCACAATTGGTGATAGGGGACACACCGCATTCAAACAACATCTTCTCTCTCTCTTTCTCTCTCTCTCCCTAATAATTATATGGATATTTATATTCTCACAACTATCTAAGTAGAGGTCTTACTGGGGAAGAATATTTATAAACTCCAGCAACTGATGTTCAGTTGAACTGCATGAGAGTCATATAATACTTCTTGAACAGTGGACTATTTGTATGAATATCTATTCGCTCCTTTTAAACAGTGTCAGTTAGGATTGGGCATATCAAACAATACAATGGTGGATTGAAAGAGATTGGGAACAGACATGTCTTATTTTTAGAAATATTTGGTGTTCCATGCTTTAGCCTCATTTGATATATTAAAATTTCTACTTTCCTTGTGACAAGAAAAGAAATGTTTTTCAAAGTGTGTTTTCTCATTTTAGTATGTATACAATTCATCAGTTTAGCAGAATTTCATGCGAGGAACATGCGAGATTGGAAACCAACGTTTTCAATGTTGCAATCCCAGGCACCTTGTTTTGCTAAAGAATCAACCAACTCATTCCAATAGATTCCACAGTGAGAAGGGACCCAGCAAAAAGTTATTTGTATGCCTTAATCTCAAATACAATATCTTTCCTTATGTTCCCATGCCAGTGCTTTAGTGCCATCAATACTGCTTTTGAGTCAACGCAAAAAAGAATGTGGTGAATGTCAAGCGCAGTATTTGACAAAAAATTCAAGGCCATAAGGATTGCAAACAATTCACACGTAAAATTAGAAAATGTTTTTAAATGAAATGATTTTTGAACTTTAAAAACAGGAATCACAAATGCTGCCCCCTTTCTTCTGATTACAGAAAGTTCCATCAGTATACACTTTCAATGATTAGAATATTACTTTAAGTGTGACTTTTTACTCAACGGTGAGCAATTTTGATCTTCATTCTTTTGGACATCCGTGTAGTCAGTAATGTCAAATTTAGCCCGATATATGTTCCAAGGAGGCTTTGAGGACCATCGGATAAATTGGAAATGGTTGTTAGGTCAATACCAATGTCTTTCATTAATGAATCTGTATAATTTTTAATTGGCAAGAGAAATGAAACATTGCTTGCTGTTTTGGATAGTCAGTGTATTGATTCATAAAAATCATCTTTTACTGAATTTGGACAGAGAGACTTCGAAATCACATACTTTGATACGGCCCATGTTCTTTGTTAAGAAAGAGAGGAGTAATGTGCTTCTATATAAGTATTATTTATGTTAGCATGGACTGGAACACCAAGTGCTATTTATGGCTTTACTGTCTAACTTGAATTTTTTAAGTAGGTAATCTGCAGCAGAAATATAAAAAGCTGTGTGTGGTGTGTGGTGTGTTGTGTGGGTGTGTTGTGTTGTTAAAAAAAACTTGTTCTTATGAAATGTATTAACATTTTTTTCATACAAAAGCTGATGGGATAGTTTTTTTTATTAAAAACTCTTCTCTCAAAAACCGTGATGGATACGTTTTGTTTTTGTTTGTTTTTTAAAATGATGGTTAGTTATTATTTTAACAAAACAAACAACTCTTCTTACAAAGGCCCGATTGTTAGATTCTTCAGAACTCTTCCACAAAAAGCTTTTAGTGGGCGTTGAAACTCTTCTGTGGACAAAAAGCTGGTGAATAGTGGGTTTTATTAATTTTATTTTAGTTGTTGTTTTTTTTAAACCAGTACGCCGCTGCAGACATAAGAACTCAGGGCAGGCAAAGAGTGAAGATGCGGCCTGCCACTTGCCATCACTTATCCCGTGGATTTAAGGGAGAAAGTGATCATCTTTAAGCGGCTCTGATTTGTATTGCAAGATTAAATCGCTCTATAAATTCCATATATTATTACTACTAGTATTATTATTATTATTATTTTTTATTAAATTTAAGCTTGTTTTTTTATTAATATTATTATTATTATTTTTATTATTATTATTATTATTATAATTATTATTATTATTATTAGTAGTAGTAGTAGTAGTAGTAAGTTGCAGTAGTAATAGTACAACAACAACAACAACAACAAATAACTACTACTTCTACTTACTACTACTACTATATTACTACTTACTACTACTACTAACTACTATACTACTACTCTAATTACTATATACTACTTACTACTACTTCGACTACTATTCTACTGCTATACTGTGCTGCTGCTGCTGCTGCTGCTGCTGTGCTGTGCTGCTGCTGCTGTGCTGTTGCTGTTGCTGCTGCGCTGCTGCTGCTAGCTGCTTGCTGCTGCGGCTATGCTGCTGCTGCTGCTACAACGAAATATATAGCGACATATCTTTTTTTTTTTTTATTTAATAGTCAAAAAAAAAAATCAAAGCGCTTTCACTCATGCCCACTCAATTAACATGCAGCATGTTAGCAATGAAAAGTTTTTACAAATTAAATGTATTACACACACACCGCACGCGCGCACGCACACACACGCACACACTCGCACACACATGCACACACATAAAGGTTGTACACACCGCGGGTGATGGGGCTTTGGCTGTTGAGGGGGCAGGGGCAAAAATGAGATGGAACACGAGTGGGATGATTCTTAGTTTGAAATAAATGTGTCTTGAGGGAGGATTTAAAAGCATCAGAAGTTTGAAACATAATTCTTTTATATCGAGGGTAATGGGAAAAACGCATTATGTGCTTTTTTACTCCAGTCCGTGTGTATGCGGTTTTGTAAATTTTGTCATCTGATTCCCCTGGCAACACAATGGCCTACTTGTGCAAAATGCGGAACAGGATTTAACGTCTTATCGTGCGCAAGATATTCTGCGTGCGTTCGCTCACGGGACCTCGGTTTATAGGTCTCATCAGAAGGATTTTTGGGGGAGAGTGGTGTCGGGCACTGATGTTAACTCAGGGGAATAATTTCCCCTTGAACTGAATAGAAACCCGGGTTGGCAGTAGCGAGCGCAATGTTCTAACCCCTAGGCTTATCCGTCCTCGGCTTTTGCGAAGGGAGAGAGGAGGCCATTCCAGATATGTTTAGTTTTTGAAGTATGTTCGTTGTCCTTGTCGTTACATCGCTGATCTCACCTCCCCAAGGTCATCACATGCAGCCCCGTTTTGTTATTGTTTTTTATTTATTGATACCACTTTAAGCACGGCAGATTTCTCTAGTGAAAAATTCGGTTGCTATTCCCGAGAGAGCGCGTCGCCACAAGAGCAGCGCCACCCGTTGTTTGTGTGTTTTTCCTGTCTGCCAACTGTATTGTTTCCCTATCAGGTGGCTTTTTTTCTACCAAAATTTCGCAGGGATAATCTTTTGTTGCCGTGGGTTCTTTGACGTGCGTTAAATAATTATGTGTAACACACGGGACCTCGGTTTATCGTCTCATCCGAAAGACTAGCGCCCAGGACCACCACTCATGGTCTTAATGTAGGGGCCATGTGTGCCGGGGGAACGGATGAAAATTTACAAAACCGGGGACTGGATGTATAAATAAGCACCATAAGTGCTTATTCCACATCCTCGCTATAAAGAAATAAATTAAAATTAATAAAATAAAATAATGGAAGGGGGTAAGTTTCGGGTCACAATCAGGATTTCGAACCACCGCACCTTCGCTGGATCTTTGTTCGCCTTTCTAGACAGGCGCGTTACCTCTAGACCACCGATCCACCTTGTTACCTCCAAGGTGTCAATCAAAGGTGGGCAGGACGGGAGACTGTGGGTTCAGTTGTCCCTGACCATTACTACACAGGCACTCACTGGTGTCCACTTGGAATGGAAGAGAACTCTGAACTCTGACCCGAACCCTGAACTCTGAAATGGTTTAAATATACATCCGGCCTGAGGCCAAATTCATTTGAGAGGGCGAAATGGAAGGATGCAAAAGACTGAATGTTAACTTCTTGTTAAGCATTGGTAAGACTTCGGATGAATATGGCATGTACCCCAAAATGTTCACTTTCGGATGAGACTTAAACCGAGGCCCCGTGTGCGAAGCATGCCAGAACTGCTTGACACACGTCCAAATCCTGTTCGCTGTTCGAAAGAGTAGGTCATTGTGTGCTGGTGGGAAACAGTGACAAATTTAAAAAACCGATACCCCATATAAAAAAAGTTTCATTGAATCACTTTGATTTGTTGCTTACACGTTTCAGCACTTATAATTTCATAAATTATTATTATTATTATTATTATAATATATGTATATATGTATGTATGTATTATGTATGTATGGTATGTATGTAATGTATGTATTCCAAAATCATTACTAAATATATGGTAGATTCAAGAATTCAAACAAAACAGCTCAAAAAATATAGTCAACCTTAACTGCTCCCAGGATACACAAAAAAGATATAGGCCTAGGCCGAACAAAGTTAGGATAGAGAGCAAGAGCGAGAGCGAGGGAGAGGAGAGGGCCTTACAAAAAGGTATCCACTTAACAGACTTGTAAAATTAATGATATTTTTTTTGGTTGTTTAGTTCAGTAGTTGGTTTTTATCAATTTAAAGTAAATGTCCTAGTCTCAAGTCTTCTTGGTAGTGTAAAACAAAGAGAAAAAGTAGTGGAGATGCCGGGATCGAACCCGGGGCCTCCACATGCGAAGCGACGTCTACCACTGAGCTACATCCCCTTTATTAGAGATGGAACAAAACATAAAAACTACTCCTATGTCTTCTGGATAAAAACGGTATCTAATGACGGGTGTGTGGTTGGATAGCCACTCTTCTTATGGTGGAAATAGTGTCACTGGAAAATAAATGGAAGGAAGGTCAGTGGAAAGGCTTTATGACCATCTGCCGAATGGTTACAGGTTGGGGATGTAGCTCAGTGGTTTAGAGCGTTCGCTTTGGCATGTGAAAGGGCCCCGGGTTTCAGATCCCGGCATTCCAAACTTTATTTGGTGGTTTTATTATCCGATGTTTGAAATGTCAGTGGTGTTTATTCTTCTCCTGGAGATTGCGCTGTCCCAGTCTTCATTCGATTCGTTTGCTTAAGAGCTGGACATGACAGACACTGGTAATTACTGTCTGAACCGTGGCTTTGCATTTTATTTATTTCTATTCTTTTATATTGAGGATAATGGAATAAGCACTTATGTGCTTTTTTACATCCAGTCCCCGTGTGTATGCGGTTTTGTACATTCTGTCATCTATTCCACCGGACCAACGGCTATTCATACGGAACAGGGGTACAGGATTTATGTGTGCGCAAGATTGTTTGCGTGCTTTCGCCTACGGGACCTCGGATTATAGTCTAACCAAAGGGCCCCCCGGGGTTTTCGATCTGTTTTGTAAATCCCGGGAAATTCAACTTGAATTATTACTTTTCGTTAAATCGGGGGTTGGGAAATCTCACGGGTGTCTTTTTCTTCTTCTCGGGGTGGGGATATTTTTACTGCCCCAGTCTTCATTCAAACCCTGAAGATTGTGCACAGGGCCTATGTATCCGCACATGCTGGGGCCCACCCTTTACCATGGAAGGGTTGTAACTCCTTATAAAGCCTGTTTGGTTTAAAATAATACCTAAGGGTTTCCTTATTTTTTTTAAAATTTACTTTTTTTGTAACTTTTTTAATATTTAAGTTAAACGGGAATGTTTTGGCATCTATTTTTACTTTGCCCGTTTGATGTAAAACTTTTTTGGGTTGAAAAAGTGTTGGATATTTGGGAAAAGATTAGGATGGGGGGGATTCTAAAACTTGAAGTAAAATTTTAAACTGAAGTTACAGAAAGAAAAAGGGGGGGAACGCCTTGATGGGGCCCTTTTGGGGTTGGGGTGGGGCTGAAAACAACAGGTTTGGGGAAATAAATGAACCCTGGGGTTTCCCAAGGGGGCCCGGACTGGAGACTGTGGGTCTTTGGGGTTTCCTTTGACCAGTGCTAAAACGGGCCCACTCACTAATGTAAAAAAAAAATAAAAAGGAAAGGGAAACGAAAAAGAATTTAAAAATTTTTTCGAAAAAATCCCCTAGTCTGTCTTAAATGGCAAGAAAAAAATGGAGATCCGGGGATCAAACCCCCGGGGCCTTTCCCCAATTGAAAGCGAACGCTCAAACCACTGAGCACACCCCATCTGACTAAATTACGGACAAAGGGAAACGAAACCCCTTACTGCTCTTCTCTAGATAAACCGGTTTTCTGAAAAAACCCCTTAAAAACCCAAAACGTTGGGCGGTTGTAAAGGGAAACCCTTAATGAAAAAGTAAACAGGCTTCTCATCCTCTGCCGAAGAATTGAAAAGGGTTGGGGGATGTGTCATTTGCTAGAGCTTTGCTTTGCTGTAAAGGGCCCCCCCGGCTTCGATCCCCGGCATTCCACATTTTTTTTTCCTCCTCAAAAACTTAACTTAATTGGGGGGTTTAAAAAAATTCAGACCCCCTGTGGGGATGTCGGGGGGCCTGACAATATCAATGGGCATCCCCCCCTTCGGGAAAATGAGGGCTAGGAATTCTCTCTTTTTTTGTCCCCCCTCTTTGTTTTTTTGCCTTGTTCCTTTTTTTCCTCCCACCCCCTTTCTGTCTATTTTTCTTTTTTCCTTTGGGTCCTTTTCCCCTCCCTCTTTTTTTGAAAACAAAAAAACCCACCCAAACCAGGTCTTGAAAGGGAAAAACGATTAAACGCCAAATCGGATGTGCGGGGTTCCTAAATTTTAAAAAGGGCAGCGAAACGCCATTTTCGCTGGTGTGATAGACAACAGTAGGCTGGGTTTTTTAAAATTGAGGGGGGTTGGGGAAAGAAGAAAAAAGGGAACCCAAAAAAAATTCAGCGGGGTCATCCCCCTCCCCGTAGGGGGTTTCTGGGCTCCCCCGGGCTTCTTTCCCAAACCCCCCCCCCCTTTTCCCTTCCCATCTGCAGACTTTGCAAAAGGAGTTTTCTTGTATGTTTTTGCTCGACTTGCTCCTGTCACCCCATCCATCCCAAAACTGGCATAGTTAGCCAACTCTTCCCAAAAGCGTGATAAAGGGGGTTTTAACTTTTCTTGCCCAAAAAGGGAAGGGGAGGGGAAGGTGTAAAGAAAATCCAACAATTTTTCCTGCAAAAAGCCTAACGAATGGTTGTAAAGAAAACCCAAAAATTCTTCTGCTAAAGCCTAAGGGGAAGGGGGAAAAAAACCCCCAACAATTTTTGCTAAACCCTTTAACGAAGGGGTTTGAAAAGAAAACCCAACAATTCTTCTGCAAAACCCTAAGGGAAAAGGGGTGAAAAGAAAACCCAACAATTCTTTGCTAAACCCAAAGGGAGGGAGGGGTTTTAAAAGAAACCCCAAATAATTCTTCTCCCAAAGCCTAAAAATGGGGTTTTAAAAAAAAATGTCGTCTACTAAAGTCTGATGGATGGTTTTAAAAAAATTGACAACAAACCTAAAAAAACCTGATGGTTTTCCACCTTTTCACAAAATTTTGAGGGGGGGGGGTTTTTAAATCTTCTAAAAAAGGGTCTGATGGAGGGGTTTTAAAAAAATCTTTTTTCAAAATTTGATGTTTACATTTTTTAAAACTTTCAAACAAAAAGTATGTTTTGTTTTAAAATTTTAAAAAAAAACCCCAAAAAATTATTCTCAGGAGAAGGTAGTTTATTTTTAAAAATTTTCCTTCTACAAAACCCTCTGATGGTTTGGTTTTAAAAAAACCGTTTTGGACAAAATCATGAGGGAAAAGATTTTTAAAATGTCTTCTCAAAATCCGGGGTGGAATTTTTTTAAAAAAACAACAACTCTTCTAAAAAACCCCCTAGGGAAATGGGAAAAAAAACCCCCCAAAATTTCTCTACAAAATCCTGGGGGAATTGGGGATTTTAAAAAAATTTCTTTCTAAAAAAACCCTAAGGATAGGTTTTAAAAAACCCCAACTTTTTTATGGGGTTTTTTAAAAACCCTTTTCAAAAAAAACCTGGTGGATAGGTTTTCCAAAAAAGAAAAAACACCTCTTAAAAAAACATGATGGATGGGGTTTTTAAAAGGGTTTTTCTAAAAACTCGATGGTGCTTTTTTTTTCCCAAAACAACTCTTCTTAAAAAAGCTTGATGAATGTGTTTTTGGTTTGTGTGTGTGTTGGGGTTTTGTGTGTGTTTTGGTGTGGTTGTGTGTGTGTTGTGTGGGGTTTAAAACTCCCTCTTATCGTGTTTTAAATAACCTTCTCAAAACCCTAGGGATATTTAAAAAAACCAAAAAAAACCCAAAACTCTTCTTAAAAAAGCTTGACAAATTTAGGGTTTTTTAAAAAAAAAATGATTTTTTACATTTTTATTTTAACAAAAAAAAAAACCTTTTTTACAAAAGCCTGATTGTTAGATTTTTTTCAGAACTCTTCACAAAAGCCTCTTTGATGGGCGTTTCATTCTTCGTGGAAAAAAGCCTGGTGAATAGGGGTTTTTTAATTATATATTTTATATTATTTTTTTTAAAAACCAGTAGGGCCACTGCAGAACATAAAAATCAGGGGGGCCAAAAAAGGGGTGAAGCTAGCCTCCCAAATTTGGGCCCATCATTTTTTCCTGTGGTTTTTAAGGGAGAAAGGTGACCCTACACCTACCCCTACTTACTACTACAAACTACAAACAACTACTAAACTACTACTACTACAAACCTATTTCTACTACTACAAAACTACTACTGCACTGCTACTCCCTACTGTACTACTACTATTTCTGCTACTGGCTACTGCTACTGCTGCTGCTGTGCTGGCCTCCCGGCTGCGGCTCTACTGCATTGTATACAACACTACTTCTACAAATACACTTTTTAACTACTACTACTACTACAAACAAATTTATTCTACTACTACTAATAAAATTTTGGGAATTTTAATATCGCTTTTATCTTCCCAAAAACCCCCCAAATCAAAGCGTTTTCCCTTTTTTCCCCCCAAACTCTTTTCAAAAGGGCACCAATTACAATTAAAATTTTTTCCCAAATTAAAATGTTAAAACAACACACGCACCCAAAAAAAAACGCCCCAACACACGCCCCACCACCAACACTTTAAAGGTTGTAAAATGGGGCAGGGTGAGGGGGTTTTTGGTTTGGTTAGGGGTGGGGAACAAATATGAGATGGACCAAAAAGGGGGAGAAATGTGCCCCTTGAGGTGGTTTTAAAAAGCGCCCTTTAAAAAAGGGTTTTTTTTTAATTTTTAAAATATTTTTTTTTACGGGATAAGGGAAATAAGCACTTATGTCTTTTTTACACCCAAAACCCCGTGGGGGAAGAAAGTTTTGAAAAACTGTCATTGCTACCATGGCACCAAGGGCCCCTACTCTAAAAAAAAGGGGAAAACGGGGAATTAACGGGGTGCGAAAGAAAATTCTGCGTGCGTTCGCCCCACGGGACCTGGGTTTATAGCCATCCAAAAAGGGACTTTTGGGGAGAGTGGAGTCTGAAATGATTTAAAACCAGGGGAAAATATCCCCCCCCCCCGGAATCGAACCCAGGTCGACAGATTGCGAGCGCAATTTTTTCTAACCACTAGGCTAAACCCCTCTCGGCTTTTTGGGGGAAATTTAAGAGGGGGGGTCAATTTCCCAAAAATGTTTTGTTCTTGAAAATTGTTTTTTTCCCGGCCCCATGGGCATCGGGGATCTCCACCTCCGCCAAGTCATCCCCCTGCGGGCCCCATTTTTTTTATTCATATTTATTTAAATTTTAAACCCCTTTAAGTCACGCAGATTTTCCCCTGCGTGAAATTTGGGCTGCTTTTTCCCGGGGGGGAGCGTTTGGCTACAAAAAAGCAGGGCCCCCCAATTTTTTTTTTTTCCTTTTCTGCAAAAGTTTTTGGTTTTTTCCCCATCAGAGTGGTTTTTTCTAGAAAATTTTTCCAAGGGCAACTTCCCTTTTTGCGTGGTTCTTTTTCGTGCTTAAATAATTAAAGTGTAACACACGGGACCTCGGTTTATCGTCTCTTTCCCAAAGTTTGGCCCGACCACCCCCTGGCTTTTTTGGTTTGGGGGGAAAAGGGTTTTGGGTCCAAAAGGGTTTTGAACCCCCCGCACCTTCCCACTGGGGGCTTTTTTGCTTTCTAGACAGGGGGTTACCTCTAGACCACGATCCACCCTTTTTTACCTCAAGGTGTCAATAAAAGGGGGGGACGGACTGGGAAACCCTGGGTCAGTTTTTCCCGACCAATAAATAAAAACAGGCACTCACTGGGTGTCCACTTGGAATAGGAGAGAACTCCCGAACTCAAAACCCGAAACCCGAACCTTGAAAAAAGGTTTTTAAAATACATCGGCCCAGGCCCCAATTCACTTGAGGGGGAAAATGGGGGATGCAAAAAAAAGGGAAATAAAACCCTTTGTAAACTTGGGAAAACTTCAGCATGACACTATGGGATGTACCTCAAACTGTTAAACTTCCCGGGTGAGACTATAAACCCAGGCCGCCCCTGTGCGAACGCAAGCAGAACATCTTGCGCACAAAGTTTTAAAAACCGTTCCCGTTCGAAAAAGTAGGCCCTTGTGTTTCCCGGGGGGAAAGATGACAAAATAAAAAAAAACCCGCATACACACATAAAAAAAAGTCATCTGGACTTTGATTTGTTGCTTTTTAAAAAATTTTGCGCTATATAAATTTCCCTTTCATTCCCTTTTTATTTTTTAAAAATTTTTTATAATGTATGTATGTATGTTTTTTGTATGTATGTATGTATGTTATTTAAGTATTTTTTGTATGTATGTAAAGTAAGGAAAAGTATGTATGTAGTATTATGTATGTATGTTTTTTCCAAAAAATTACTAAAAAAAAGTAGACAAGATTTTAAACAAAGCAGCTAAAAATCCCCCAGTTCACCCAAAAAACTCCCCCGGATACCACAAAAAAGATAAAACCTGCGAAAAAAGTTAGGGGAGACAAGGGGGAGGGAGGAAGGGGGCCCCTTTCAAAAAAAGGGATCCATTTATCAACTGTTAAAATTTAAAAGGGGCTATTTGGGTTGGGGTTTTTTTCAATGTAAAGTAAATTCCCAGTCTCAATCTTTTATGGTATGTAAAACAAAAAAAGAAAAAGGGAGTGGGAGATGCCGGGGGTCGAACCCCCGGGCCTTTCACATGGGGAAGCGAACGATCCCCACCACTGAGACATCCCCCTTGTTATAGTTGGACGAAAAGATAAAACACTCCAAAGTTTGGAAAAAACGGGTACCAAAATGGGGGGTTTTTTGGTTTCATAGCCCAGTATTTGGGGGCTATAGTGTAAACTTGGGAAAAATAAAAAGGAAGGGGCATGGACAGACTTTTTGACCCCTCCGCCGAACTGATCTACAGGTGGGGATGTTTGCTCAGTGGTAGAGGTTCGCTTTTCTGTGAAAGGGCCCCGGGTTTGATCCCCGGCATCTCCACAACTTTTTTTTTTTTTGGGGGTTTTTTTTATCGCGAGTTTTAAAAAACTCATGGTGTTTATTCTTCTCCTGGAATTTTTGCTGTCCCATCTTCATTCGATTTATTTTTCTTTGGATGGACATGACGGGAACCCGGTAATTTCTGTCGTTGAACCCCTGGCCTTTTTCATGGGAAACCCCCGGGTTTTGATCTGTTTTTTATCCTCAGTAAATCAAAATTGAGTTTTTTAAATTTTGTTTAAAACAGGGGGTTTAAAAACCAGCTGGTTTCTTCCCTTTTTCTCAGGGGGGGATATTGTACTGTCCCAGTCTTCATTCAAACCACCCGAAATTGTGCCCAGGAGCTTACTGTATCTGCAAAATGCTGCGTCATCCAACCACTGGTTTTGGGTTGTAACCCTCTTTCAAAGCCTGATGGATTAAAAAAAAACCTCCCAAAAGTGTTCCCTTTTTTTTTAAATTTCTTTTTTTTTAACATTGAAAAAGTAAGTTAAAAAGAATTTTTGGCATGTTGGTACTTTTTCGTTTGATGTGAAAAAAATTTTTAGGTTGACAGTGTTGGATATATTTAAAAAAATTTGGAGGTAGTGGGGTTTTTGAACTTTGAAGTGGGAAAGTTTCTGAAAGTTACAGGGAACCAAAAAGGAAAGGGGGCAAACCTTGATATGGCCTTTGTCGTTTGGGGGGGCTGAAAACAACAGGATTTAAAAGGGTGAAAATGAAGCCCTATGGGGGCCAAGGTGGACAGGAAATGGGGACTGTGGGTCAGTTGGTCCCTAGACCATTTTCTAAAACCCGGCACTCACTCGTGTTAAAAAAAAAACAAAATGGAAAAAACCCGAAAAAAAAGTTGAAAAGTTTAAAAAAAAAACTCCAAATCTGTCTTATGGGAAGGGGGAAAAAAAAAAATGGGGAAAGCCGGGGGTCGAAACCCCGGGGGCCTTTTTACCCTTGGGGAAGCGAACGCCCCCTACCCCTGAGCACATCCCCCCCTCTTTACTATTCGAGAAAACGGACGAAAGCTTTCTTTCCCAAGTCCCCTAGAAAAAACCGGGATTCTGATAAACCCCAACTTTGCGGCTGAAGTAAACAAACCTAATGAAAAAAGTGACAGGTTCTCATCAATCTTTCCGAAGAAAATTTGCAATGGGGGTGTAGCTCAGTTGGTTTTGACGGTTTGTTTCATTGGGAAAGGCCCCCCGGGGTTCCCATTCCCCGGGATCTCCACAATTTTTTGGGATTTTTTTTTTATCGAGAATTTGAAATTTTAGTGGTGTTTTTTTCCTCCTGGAGATTGTGGTTCCCAGGGCTTCATTCGATTGGTTTGGGTTAAAGGGGGTGGGCAGACAGACCGGTAAATTTTTTTTCTGTCGAAAACCCCGGGGTTTGCAGGTACCCCTGGGTTCGTTTCTGTTTTGCCCTCCTCAGTAATCAACTTGAAACTTTCCCCATTTTTTTTTTTTCCCCAAAAATAAACTTGAATATGGCGGGTTTTTTTTAAACTCAAGGAAACCCCCGTGGGGTTGCCGGGGGCCTGGCACTTTCAATAGATCCCCACCTTCTGGAAAAGATGGGCTAGGGAAATTTCCCCCTTTTTTGCCCTCCCCCTTTGGGTTTTTGCCTTGTTCCCTTTTTTTCCTGCCACCTCCTTCTTGTCTAGTTTCTGCCTTCTTGGTCCATTCTCCTGCCTCTTTCTCAGAAAGACTAAAACCCATCCACCAGGTTTTGTAAGAGAACGCATCAACGCCAAAATCGGATTTGCTGTGCCTGACTTATAGGGCAGCGCAACGCATTTTCGCTGGTGTGATAGACAACAGTAGGCTAGTTGTTGACTGAGTGTTGAGGAAGAAGAAGAAAAAGAAAAACAAATCTCAGCGGTGTCATCTTCTCCTCCGGTATGGGAGTCTGGTGCTGCCCCAGTCTTCATTCAAACTCCCATCTGCAGACTATGCACAGGGGCTTCTTGTATGTATGCTCGACATGCTCCTGTCATCCATCCATACCACGGGTCATAGTTAGTGCAACTCTTCTACAAAAGCTTGATGAATGAGTTTTAACTCCTCTGTGACAAAAGACCGATGGATGGGTTTGAAAAGAAAACCCACCAATTCTTTTGCTAAAGCCTAACAGATGGGTGTAAAGAAAACCCACCAATTTCTCTGCTAAAGCCTAACGGATGATGGGTTTAAAGATAACCTAACAATTCTTCTGCTAAAGCCTAACGGATGGGTTTACAACAACCTCTTCTACTAAAGTCTGATGGATGGCTTTAAAAATGACAACAAACCTACAAAAGCCTGATGGCTTTAACAAACCCCCACCTTTTCTACAGAAGCTTGATGGAGGGGTTTTAACTCTTCTACAAAAGTCTGATGGATGAGTTAAAACAAATCTTCTACAAAAGTCTGATGTCTTCATTTTTAAAAAGCTCTTCTACAAAAGTATGATGGATTAAAAAAACAAACACACCCAAAACTATTCTACAGGAGCCTGATAGATATGTTTAAAAACTCATCTACGAAACTTTGATGGATAGGATTTAAAAAACCCTCTTGGACAAAATCCTGGTGGATAGGATTTAAAATATCTTCTACAAAATCCTGGTGGATAGTTTAAAAAAACTCTTCTACAAAACCCTGGTGGATAGGATTAAAACACACCCTAATTCTTCTACAAAATCCTGGTGGATAGGGTCTTAAAATCTCTTCTACAAAATCCTGGTGGATAGGGTTTTAAAATCTCTTCTACAAAATCCTGGTGGATAGGATTTTAGAATCTCTTCTACAAAACCCTGATGGATAGGATTAAAAGACCCTCAACTCTTCTACACAATGCTGGTGTATAGGGT
>CM054134.1:75279777-75337277 GCA_028751875.1 Rapana venosa | reverse complement strand
GGATCCCAAACGGATTCAACACCGCACATTTCTGACTGGACTTTTCGCTTTCAGACAGCGCTTAACCTCTAGACCACCGATCACCTTGTTATATCAAGGGTGTTCAAAACAAAAGTGGTACCGGACTGTGGGAGACCTGTGGGTCGTTGTCCTGACCAATCCTACAGCGGAGGCACTCACTGGTGTGGACCTAACCTGGAAATAGGAAGAACTCTGAACCTGACCCTGAACCTGAAATGGTTTAAAATATTCATCGGCCTAAGGGCACACAATCCACTTTGAGGCCCGAAAAGGAAGATGCAAAAAGAATGAAATATAACTTCGTTGTAAAAGCTTTCGTAAGACTTGCGGCATGACACCTTGGCATGTACCCCAAACTGTACACCTTGAATAGGTTATGTATGTATGTATGTAATGTATGTTAATGTATGTATGTATGTAAAGTATGTATGTATGTGTTACGTACGTACTATTATGTTATGTATGTATGTCTGTAATGGTATGTATGTCAGTAGTTAAGTTATGTATGTATTAAGTATGTATGTATGTATGTATGTATGTGATTATGTATGTAAGTATGTATGTATAATGATGTTATGTATGATATCATGTATGTATGTAGTATGTATATGTAGTATATATATTTTCCAAAATCATTACAAAATAAAGGCTGAAGTAATCAATAAATCCAAGCAAAACACCGCTAAAAATCTCAGTTAACTTTAAATTAACTCCAAGGATACCCACAAAAAAGATAATGAGGCCCGCGCGACAGAGTTAGGAGAGAGAGAGAGAGAGAGTGAGAGAGAGAGAGAAGAGAGAGAGAAGAAGAGAGAGAGAGAGATAGAGGTTTACAAAAGGAATCCACTTCTCAGACTGCAAAATTAATGATTTTTTGGTTTTTTTTTATCATTTTAAAGTAAATGTTCTAGTCTCAAGTCTTCATGGTAGTGTAAAACAAAGAGGAAAAAGTAGTGGAGATGCCGGGGATCGAACCCGGGGCCTTTTACATGCGAAGCGAACGCTCTACCACTGAGCTACATCCCCATCTGACTGATATCGAGAAACGGACGTAACTACTCCTACGTCTTGTATTTGTATTCTGTTAAACCCCTTACATAACCAACGTTAGAGGCTGATGTAAACTGAGCATAATAAGAAGTGACAGCTTCATCATCAGCTCTGCCAAGAACTTTGACAAGTTGGGATGTAGCTCAGTGGTAAGAGCGTTCGCTTGTGCATGTAAGGCCGCCGCGTCGATCCCCGCCGCATCTCCACAATATTTTCTTATCCTTCACAAAAACCTGAACTTGAATATGGTTGGTTTAAAATCTCAGTGGGAGATTGCGGGGGCCTGTCAGTATAAAAAGCTTTCCCCACCTTCTGGATTTAATATGTCTAAGGAATTCTCTTTTCTGGCCCTCCTCTTTGGCGTTCTGCCTTGTACCTTAGGCTTCTACACCACCTTCTTGGCTAGTTTCCGCCTTCTTGGTCCATTCCTCCTTCCTCTTTTACAGAAAGACTAAAACCCATCCATCAGATCTTGTAAGAGAACACATTCACGCCAAAATCGGATGTGCTGTGCGTGACTTATAAGGCAGCACAACACATGCGCGCATTAATTTTCGCTGGTGTGATAGACAGCAGTAAGCTAGTTGTTGTCTGAGCGTTGAGGAAGAAGCAGGAAAAGAAAAACAAATCTCAGCGGTGTCATCTTCTCCTCCGGTATGGGGGTCTGGTGCTGCCCCAGTCTTCATTCAACACCCCATCTGCAGACTATGCACAGGAGCTTCTTGTATGTATGCTCTACTTGCTCCTGTCATCCATCCATACCACTGGTCATAGTTTAGTGCAAACTTCTACAAAAGCTTGATGAATGGGTTTTTAACTCTTCTGGACAAAAGACGATGATGGGTTTGAAATGTAAACCCAGTAAATATCCTTCTGCTAAATCCCTAACCGGATGGGTGTAAAGAAAACCCAACAATCTGCTCAAAAGCTAACGAAGGTGTAAAGAAAACCCCCCATTCTTCTTCTAAAGCCTAAAGGATGATGTTTTAAAGAAAACCCAACATGCAGTCACTAATGCAGCACTAACGGATGGGGTTTTAAAGAAAACCCACAACTCTTCTGCAACAGCCTAACAGATGGTTTAAAGAAAACCAACAATTCCCTTCTACTAAAGAACCATCGGATGAGACTATAAACCGAGGGCCCCGTGTGCGAACGCATGCAGAAAACATCTTACGCACACAATTAAATCCTGTTTCCGCTTTTCAAAGAGTAGACCATTGTGTGCCGGTGGGAAACAGGTGATAAAGTTTGCAGGGCCGCATGGTCACACCGGGACGATGTGGAGAAAAAAAGAAAGCACATGACGCTTGTTCCATTGGCCTTGAAACAAAAAAAAATCTGAGCGCTTTGATTGTTGCTTTACAAGATTCAGCGCTTATATTTCCAAACAAATTATTATTATAAGGCTAAAAGGATGGCTTTTAAAAGATGACAACAAACCTACAAAAGCCTGATGCTTTAACAAAACCCCACCCTTTCTACAGAAGCATTGATGAGGGTTTTAACTCTTCTAGAAAAGTCTTGATGGATGAAAATAATTAAAAAAAAAAATAATGCTTCTACAAAAGTCTGAGTTTTGTTTCATTTTTTTGAAACTCTTCTACAAAGTATGATGGATTAAATTTTAAAAAAATCACCATTATTTCTTCTACAAGGACCAGATAGGAATTTTAAAAACCTCGTCTATCAAAACTCTAATGGATAGGAATTTCTAAAAAAACACACCTCTTTACAAAATCAGGAAGGATAGGGGTTTTAAAAAATCTTTATCAAAACCAGGCACCGATGGGAAGGTTTTCTTAAAAAGAACTCTTCTTCAAAAAGCTTATGAAATGTGTGTGTGTGGTGTGTGAGTGTGTGTGTTGTGTGTGGTGTGTGTGTGTGTGTGTGTGTGTGTGTGTGTTTTTAAACGGCTCTATGGATGTATTAAAAAACCTTCTACAATGGATAGGTTTTTTATCGAAAAAACAAACTCTTCTTCAAAAGCTTGAGGATACGTTCCTGTTTAAAAAAATATGATGGATTACTTATCAATAATATTTATTAAAAAAAATAAACTCTTCTACAAAAGCCTGATGGGTTAAAGTTCTTTCAGAACTCTTCCACAAAAGCCACAAAGCTGGGCGTTTGAACTCTTCTGTGACAAAAAGCCTGTGAATAGTGGGTTTTATTAATTTTGTTTTACAAACTCAGTGCCCAGCTGGGGTAGAACTGGGGAACTGTACTTGAAGCCGTTTCACGCCGTGGCTTCAGTACAGTTTCCCCAGTTCACCCACCTGTAAATGGTACCTGCCCTCTTTAGGGTCAGGAAGGTAAAGCAGCGAGGGGAGAGGGAGATGGGTGCCGGCCTCAATATCTGTGCGCTAGAGATTGAGTCTCCTGACGCTAGGCCTCGCTCCCCTTACAACCTTATAGTGTATGGACTCCTTTACCTTTACTCCACGCAGACGCAAGAACTCATGCAGGCCAAGAGTGAAGCTGGCCTGCGCAAATTGACCATCACTATCCTGTGGTTTTTAAGGGACGGAGGGAGATCTACTACTACTACTACTACTACTACTACTACTACTACTACTACTACTACTACTACTACTAGCGAGCGCACTACTACTACTTACTACTACTACTACTACGACTACTACTACTACTTCACTACTACTACTACTACTCTACGACGATACTACTACTACTACTACTACTACTACTACTACTACTACTACTACTACTACTACTACTACTACTACTACTGCATGGAATTTACAATAGCGCCATATCTTGCAAAAACACAAATCAAAGCCCTTTCATTCATCCCACTCATTCACATGCAGTCAGTAACTATTAAAAGTTTTTTACATAAATTCAAATGTATACACACACACACACTCACACCACGCACGCACGCACGCACGCCGCACGCACACAACGCACGCACCACGCACGGACGCACGCACGCACACACACACACCCACACACACACACACACACAAAAGGGTTGTACACTCCGGCAGGGTGTATGGGGTTTTGGCTGTTTGGGCAGAGACAAAATGAGATGGACCAAAGGGGAGAATCTTATGTTTTAACGAGCGCATGTGGATGACGTTGAGCCGGATTTAAAAGTGTTTATAAGAGGCTTTTGTGGCGAAGGGAGAGAGGGAGTCATTCCAAAATATGTTTAGTTTGTTTTTGTTTTTGAAGTATGTTTTTGTCTTCCTCAGTGACATCGGCTGAATCTCCACCTCCCCAAGTCACCACTTGTCCGATCAGACGTTTTGGTTATTTATATTTAATTTATTTAACCACTTTAAGCGTCACGCAATTTCTCTCGTGAAATTCGCCTGCTACTTCCCGGGAGAGCGTGTGGCTACAAGAGCACGACCACACCCACTTTTTTTCTTATTTTTCCTGTCTGCAACTGTATTTGT
Organism: Rapana venosa; assembly: GCA_028751875.1. Lineage (NCBI taxonomy): Eukaryota > Metazoa > Mollusca > Gastropoda > Neogastropoda > Muricidae > Rapana > Rapana venosa. The sequence continues at coordinate 75,332,781 of CM054134.1, read as the reverse complement.
TTCCCTATCAGAGTGGGTTATTCTAGAATTTTTGCCAAGGACCACTCTCTGTTGCGTGGTTCTTTACGTGCGTTAAATAATTATGAGTAACACACTGGACCTCGGTTTATCGAACTCATCCGAAAGACTAAGCCCAGACCACCACTCATGCTTATGATGGGGAAAAGTTTTCGCGGTCCAAAACGGGATTCGCACCACCGCACACTTCCGACCTGTACTTTTTTCGGCTTTCCGAGACACCGCGTTACCTCTAGACCACCGATCCACCTTTGTTTACCATCTAGGTGTCAATCCAATGGACAGAACTGGAGACCGTGGGTCATGTTGTCCTGACCAATACCTAACACAGGCACTCACTGGTGCCACTTGAATAGGACGAACTCTGAACTCTGAACCCTGAACCCTGAACTCTTAAAATGGTTTAAATATACATCGGCCTTTGGCCACAAATCACTTTGAGGGGCGAAAATGGAAGGATGCAAAAAGAAATGAAATATAACTTCTTTGAGTCGCTGCTGGGTAAACTCATCATGACACTATATGGCATCGTACCCCAAACTGTTTCACACTTCCGTATGAGACGTTATAAACCGAGGCCCCGTGTGCGAAACGCCATGCAGAACAATCTTGCGCACACGTTAAATCCCTGTTCCGCTGATCGAAGAAGTAGGCCATTGTGTGCCGTTGGGAACCGATGACAAAATAAAAAAAACCCACATACACAATATAAAAAAAGTCATCTGACGCCTTTGATTTGTTGCTTTACAATATTCAGCGCTATATAAATTCCATACATTCTTCTTCTTATTATAATATTATATATGTATGTATGTATGTATGTATTATGGTATTATGTATGTGATGTATGTAATCCAAATCATTACTAAATAAAGTAGATCAAGAATTCAAACAAAACAGCTAAAAATCTCAGTTCACCTAAACTGCTCCCCAGGATACCACAAAAAAGATAATAGGCCTGCGAACAAAGTTAGGAGAGAGCAAGAGCGAGAGCGAGGGAGAGGCCTTACAAAAAGGTATCCACTTATCAGACTGTAAAATTAATGATTTTTTGGTTGGTTTTTATCAATTTAAAGTAAATGTCCTAGTCTCAAGTCTTCATGGTAGTGTAAAACAAAGAAGAAAAAGTAGTGGAGATGCCGGGGATCGAACCCGGGGCCTTTCACATGCGAAGCGAACGCTCTACCACTGAGCTACATCCCCTTCTATTAGAGATGGACAAAACATAAAACTACTCCTATGTCTCTGGATAAACGGGTATCCTAATGAAGGGGTGTGGTTGGATAGCCCACTCTTCTTATGGTGGCAACTAGTGTAAACTGAACATAATGAAGGAAGGGGCAGTGGAAAGGCTTATGACCCATCCTGCCGAACTGGTCTACAGGTGGGGATGTAGCTCAGTGGTAGAGCGTTCGCTTTGCATGTGAAAGGCCCCGGGTTCGATCCCCGGCATCTCCACAATTTTTTTTTTTTGGTTCTTTTTATCGCGAGTTTCAAATCTCACTGGTGTTTTATTCTCTCCTGGAGATGGTAACTGTCCCAGTCTTCATTCGATTCGTTTGCTTAGGAGCTGACATGACAGACACTGGTAATTACTGTCTGTCTGAACCCTGGCTTTGCATGAAGCCCCTGGTTTTCGATCTGTTTTGTCATCCTCAGTGATCAACTGGAATTATTACTTTTCGTTAAATGAGTGGTTTGAAATCTCAGCTGTGTCTTCTTCTTCTTCTCAGGTGGGGATATTGTACTGTCCCAGTCTTCATTCAAACCACCTGAAGATTGTGCACAGGAGCCTACTGTATGCTGCACATGCTGCTGTCATCCATACCACTGGTCATGGGTTGTAACTCTCTTACAAAGCCTGATGGATTAAAATAATACTCTAATGTGTTCCTTATTTTTTTTTAATTACTTTTTTTGTAACATTGAAATAGTAAGTTAAACAGAATGTCTGGCATCTATAGTACTTTGTCGTTTGATGTAAAACATTTTTAGGTTGACAGTGTTGGATATTTGAAAAGATTAGAGGTATGATTCTGAACTTTGAAGTGAATATTATTGAAGTTGAAGAAACCAAAGGAGGGGACAGCCTTGGATATGGCCTTTGTGGTTGGTAGGGGCTGAAAACAACAGGATAGGGAATGAAATGAAGCCCGAGAGGGGTCAAAGTTTGGGCCCGAACTTTCACCATACCATAACCATGAGTGGTGGTCTGGGCGCTAGTCTTTCGGATGAGACGATAAACCGAGGTCCCGTGTGTTACACAAAAATATTCAGCGCACGTAAAAGAACCCACGTCAAGAAGAGAGTTGTCCGAGGCAAAATTCTTAGAAAAAAGTCACTCTGATAGGGAAACAAATACAGTTGCAGACAAAAACACACAAAAAGGGTGGCGCTGCTCTTGTGGCGACGTGCTCTCCTCTGGGAGAGTAGCCCGAATTTCACGCAGAGAAATCTCGTGACCTAAGTGGTATAAATAAATAAATAAGGTGGGACATGGGACAGGACTGGAGACTGTGGGTCAGTTGGTGTCCATAGACCAGCGCTACACAGGCACTCACTCGTGTGAAAAAAAAATCAAAATGGAAAAAAACGAAAAAGAAGTAGAAAATGTTTCGAAAAAAATCTCCTAGTCTGTCTTCATGGCAAGGAAAAATATACTGGAGATGCCGGGGATCGAACCCGGGGCCTTTCACATGCGAAGCGAACGCTCTACCACTGAGCTACATCCCCATCTGACTGATATTGACAGACGAAACTACTCCTACTTCTCTGGATAAACGGGTATTCTGATAAACCCCTTACATAACCAACGTTAGCGGCTGATGTAAACGGAGCATAATGAAGAAAGTGACAGGCTTCTCATCAGCTCTGCCGAAGAACTTGACAAGTGGGGATGTAGCTCAGTGGTAGAGCGTTCGCTTTGCATGTGAAAGGCCCCGGGTTCGATCCCCGGCGTCTCCACATTTTTTTTCCTCCTCAAAAACTAAACTTGAATATCAGATCCCCTGTGGGTATGCCGGAGGCCTGGCAATATCAATAGCTTCCCCACCTTCTGGAAATGAGGGGCTAGGAATTCCCTCTTTTCTGTCCCTCCTCTTTGTTTCTGCCTTGTCCCTTTTTCTTCCTGCCACCTCCTTCTTGTCTAGTTCTGCCTTCTTGGTCCATTCTCCTGCCTCTTTTTCAGAAAGACTAAAACCCATCCACCAGGTCTTGTAAGAGAACACATCCACGCCCAAATCGGATGTGCTGTGCCTGATTTACAAGGCAGCGCAATGCATTTTCGCTGGTGTGATAGACAACAGTAGGCTAGTTGTTGTCTGAGCGTTGAGGAAGAAGAAGAAAAACAAATACAAAATCTCGGCGGTGTCATTTTCTCCTCCGTATGGGGGTCTGGTGCTTCCCTAGTCTTCATTGAAACCTCAATCTGCAGACTATGCACAGGAGCTTCTTGTATGTATGCTCGACTTGCTCCTGTCATCTATCCATACCACTGGTTATAGTTAGGGCAACTCTTCTACAAAAGCCTGATGAATGGGTTTTAACTCTTCAGTGACAAAAGACTGGTGGATGGGTTTGCAAAAAACCAACAATTCTTCTGCTAAAGCCTAACGGATGGGTGTAAAGAAAATCCAACATTCTTCTACTAAAGCCTAACGGATGGGTGTAAAGAAAACCCAACAATTCTTCTGCTAAAGGCTAATGGATGGGTTTACAACAATCTCTTCTACTAAAGTCTGATGGCAGGCTTTAAAAAAAATGACAATAAACCTTCTACAAAAGCCTGATGGTTTTAACAAAACCCCACCTTTTCTACAGAAGTTTGATGGAGGGGTTTGAACTCTTCTAGAAAAGTCTGATGGATAAGTTAAAAAAAATCTTCTACAAAAGTCTGATGAGTTTAAATAAGAAACCCCAAATTTATTCTACAGGAGCCAGGTAGATATGTTTAAAAACTTGTCTACAAAACTCTGATGGGTAGGATTTTAAAATCTCTTCTACAAAATCCTGGTGGATAGGATTTTAAAATCTCTTCTACAAAACTCTGATGGATAGGATTTTAAAATATCTTCTACAAAACCCTGATGGATAGGATTTTAAAATCTCTTCTACAAAACCCTGATGGATAGGATTTTAAAATTTCTTCTACAAAACCTTGATGGATAGGATTAAAAACAACAACTCTTCTACAAAATCCTGGTGGTTAGGATTTTAAAATCTCTTCTACAAAACCCTGATGGATAGGATTTTAAAATCTCTTCTACAAAACCCTGATGGATAGGATTAAAAAACCCAACTCTTCTACAAAATCCTGGTGGATAGGATTTTAAAATCATTCTACAAAACCCTGATGGATAGGATTTTAAAATCTCTTCTACAAAACCCTGATAGATAGGATTTTAAAATCTCTTCTACAAAACCCTGATGGATAGGATTTTAAAAACTCTTCTACAAAACCCTGATGGATAGGATTTTAAAAACTCTTCTACAAAACCCTGATGGATAGGATTTTAAACTCTCTTCTACAAAACTGCGATGGATGGTTCTTCTAAAGAAACACCCCAAAACCAACAACTCTTCTTCAAAAGCCTGATGAATGCGTGTGTTTTTGTTTTGTTTTGTTTAATGTCCATTCACTACTTGGTGATAAGGACACACCCGCATTCAAACCAACATCTCTCTCTCTCTCTCACTCTCTCTCTCTCCTCCTCTCTCTCTCTCTCTCTCTCTCTCTCTCTCTCTCTCTCTCTCCCTAATAATTATATGTATATTTATATTCTCACAACTATCTACAGTAGAACGTCTTACTGGGGAAGAATATATAGCCTCAGCAACTGATGTTATGAACTGCTGAGAGTCATATAAAACTTCTTGAACAGTGGAATATTTTTTAAATATTATTCCTCTCCTTTTAAACAGGTCAGTTAGGATTGGGCAATCAAACAATAAATGGTGGATTGAAAGAGATTGGGAACAGCAACATGTCATATTTTTAGAATATTTGGTGTTCCATGCATTTAGCCTCATTTTATATATTAAAATTTCTACTTTCCGTGAGCAAGAAAGTTTTCAAAGTGTGTTTTTTCATTTTAGAATGTATACAATTCATCAATTTAGCATTAATTTCATGCGAGGACAATGCGAGATTGGAACCAAACGTTTCAATGTTGCAATCCGAGGCACCTTGTTTTGCTAAAGAATCAACCAACTCATTCCAATAGATTCCACAGTGAGTAGGGACCCAGCAAAAAGTTATTTGTATGCATCTGCTTGCAATACAATGTATCAAGAATTTAATCTCAAATACAATATCTTTCCTTATGTTCCCAGGCCAGTGCTTTAGTGCCATCAATACTGCCTTTGAGTCAACGCAAAAAAGAATGTGGTGAATGTCAAGCGCAGTATTTGACAAAAAATTCAAGGCCATAAGGATTGCAAACAATTCACACGTAAAAATAGAAAAATGTTTTCCTAAATGAAATGATTTTTGTACTTTAAAAACAGGAATCACAAATGCTGCCCCATTTCTTCCTGATTCCAGAACAGATCCATCAGTATACACTTTTAAATGATTAGAATAATTACTTTCAGTGTGACTTTTTACATCAACGGTGAGCAAATTTTGATCTTCATTCTTTTTGACATCCGTGTAGTCAGTGTCAAAGTTAGCCGATATATGTTCCCAAGGAGGCATTTGAGGAACCATCGGAAAAATTGGAATTGTTGTTAGGTCAATACCAATATCTTTCATTAATGAATCTGTATAAGTTTTGATTGGCAGGAGAAATGAAACATTGCTTGCTCGTTTTGGATAGTCAGTGTCTTGATTCATAAAAAAAATCATCTTTTACTGAATTTGGAACAGAGAGACTTCGAATCACATACTTTGATACGGCCAATCTTCTTTGTTCAGAAAGAGAGAGAGTAAATGTGCTTCTTTATAAGTATTATTTATGTTAGCATGGACTGGAACACCAAGTGCTATTTTTATGGCTTTACTGTCCTAAACTTGTAATTTTTTTAAGTAGGTAATCTGCAGCAAAAAATAAACTGTGTGTGTGTGTGTGTGGTGTGTGAGTGGTGTGTGTGTGTGTGTGTGTGTTTAAAAACTGTTCTTATGATGTATTCACATTTTTTCTACAAAAAGTCCTGATGGATTAGTTTTTTTTTTATAAAACTTCTTCTCAAAAGCTTGATGGTATGCGTTTTGTTTTGTTTGTTTTTTTAAAATGATGGATAGTTAATAATTATTAACAAACACAACTCTTCTACAAAACCCTATAGTTTAAATTCTTTCAGAACTCTTCCCACAAAAGCCTCATATATGGCTTGAACTCTCTGTGCAAAAACCTTGGTGAATAGTGGGTTTTATTAAATTTTATTTTAGTTGTTGTTTTTTTTTAAAAAAAATACCATTCGCCAGCTGCAGCCAAAATGAACTCAGGCAGGCCAAAGAGTAAGCTGGGCCTGCGCACTTGACCATCACTATTACCGTTGGTTTTAAAGGGACGAGTGATACATCTTCTCTAAGCACTCTGATTTAATGCAAGATATAGCTCTCTATAAATTCCATATATTAATTACTAGTTATGATATTATTATTATTAGGAGTAGTAGAGTAGTATTAGTAGTAGTAATAGTACAATCAACAACACAACACAACATCAAACAACAACACAACAACTACTACTACTACTACTACGTACTACTACAGACTACTACATCTAACTATATAGCGCCATAATTCTTGCTAAAAAAAAAAAAATCAAGCGGCTTTCAATCATCCCACTCAATTCACATGCAGCCAGTTACAATGAAAAGTTTTTACAAATTCAAATGTATACACACACACGCACGCACGCACGCACACACACGCACACACACGCACACACATGCACACACATAAAGGTTGTACACTCCGGCAGGGTGATGGGGCTTTGGCTGTTGAGGGGCAGGGACAAAAATGAGATGGAACAAGAGGGGAGAATCTTAGGTTTGAAATAAATGTGTCTTGAGGTAGGATTTAAAAACGTCATAAGAAGGCTTTGAAACAAAATTCTTTTATATCGAGGGTAATGGAAAAAGCACTTATGTGCTTTTTTTACCTCCAGTCCCCGTGTGTATGCGGTTTTGTAAATTTTGTCATCTGCTTCCCCTGGCACACATGGCCTACTCTGGCAAAAGCGGAAAACAGGATTTAACATGTGGCGCAGATATTCTGCGTGCGTTCGCACAAATAAAAAGTTTAAAAAACGGACCTTCGGTTATAGTCTCCTCCGAAGGACTTTTTGAGGGAGAGTTGGAGTCGGCACTGATGTTAACTCCCAGGGGAAAATATCCCCTTGAACTGAATCGAACCCGGGTTGTCATATAGCCGAGCGCAATGTTCTAACCACTAGGCTACCCGTCCTCGGCTATTTTGCGAAGGGAGAGAGGGAGGCCATTCCAATATGTTAGTTTTTTGAAGTATGTTCGTTGTCCTTGCCAGTTACATCGCTGATCTTCACCTCCCCCAATCCATCCACTGCAGCCACTTATTTGTTATTTATTATATTATATTAGACCACTTTTCAGTCACGGCAGATTTCCTCTTACGTGAAATCTGCTGCTCTTCCGAGGAGAGCGCGTCGCCACAAGAGCAGCCGCCACCCTTTTTTGTGTGTTTTTCCTGTCAGCAACTGTATTTTTTCCCTATCAGAGTGGCCTTTTTTTCTACAAAATTTCGCCAGGATAAACTCATTTGTTGCCGTGGGTTCTTTACGGAGCGTTAAATAATTATGTGTAACACACGGACCTCGAGGTTTACGCTCATCCGAAGAACTAGCGCCCAGACCACCACTCAAGGTCTAATTTAGGCCATTGTGTGTCCGGGGGAACGGATGAAAAAATTTACAAAACCGGGGACAGGATGTATAAAAGCACATATAGTCTTATTCACTATCCTCGATATAAAAGAATAAAATAAATTTAAATAAATAAATAATGGATGGGGAAAAGTTTTCGGGTCCAATCGGGATTCGAATCACCGCACACTTCCGACTGGGACTTTTCGCTTTCTAGACAGACAGGGAAGGCGCGTACCTCCTTGACCAACCGATCCAAACCTTGTTACCATTCCAAGTGTCCAATCAAGTGGACCAGGAACTGGAGACTGTGGTCAGTTGTCCTGACCAATACTACATCAGGCACTCACTGTGTCCACTGGAATAGGATAGAACTCTTGAACTCGAACCCTGAACCCTGAATCGAAATGGTTAAATAATACATCGCCTTAGGCACAATTTCACTTTGACGGGCGAAAATGGAAGATGCAAAAAGAATTGAAATATAACTTCTTGTAAAAGCTTGGGTAAGACTTCGGCATGACACTATGGCATGTACCCCAAACTGTTCACCTTCTGGATGAACTATAAACCAGGCGCGCGCGAATAGTGCGAACGCTGCAGAACATCATGTCGCACACGTTAATTCCATGTTCCCTGTTCGAAAAAGAGGCATTGTTTGCCCGGTCTGGGACAGATACAAAAATTAAAAAAACTCGCATACAACACATATAAATAAAAGAGTCATCTGAGCGCTTTGATTTGTTGCGAAGACGCGCAAATTCACGCTATATAATTACATACATTCTTCTTATTATTATAAATGTAATGTATTGTAAGTATGTATGTATGTTGTATGTATGTATGAAGTATGTATGTATGTATGTTATGTATGTATGTATGTATGTATTATGTAATCCAAAGTCATTACTAAATAAAGTCTATCATGTATTCAAACAAAACAGCTAAAAAATCTCAGTTCACCTAAACTGCTCCCAGGATACCATAGAAAAAAGATACACTATGCTCACACAACGAATTAGTTAGAGAAGAGCAAGGAGCGAGAATGAGTGTGTATGAGGGCAGTGAGCGAAAAGGAGGTGTGAGAGGACTTCACGATGGAGTTCCAAGACTGGTAGAGAATTTAAGGACGATGGTTTTAGTTTTTTTATCATGTTAGAAGTGAAGAGGAGGTCCAGGAGGCTCGATTGTGTACGTATATGGGTAGTTGGAGCGAGGAGAGACGGAAAGAGAGTTGGAAAAGATTGTAGGTTTTGTAGATTGTCCGGGGAGGGCTACAGCGGGACCGTGGTTCAAATGAGTCTTTCAGAACGGCTAGCATAGGGGGGGCCGGGAGCTGGGGAGGTTAGGCGAGGGTGCAAATACTGTTTTAGTTGGACGAAAAGATAAACCTAAAATAAAGAAACTACTCCTATGTTTGATAAACGGTATCCAAATTGGTGTGGTTTCATAGCCCAGTATGTATGGTTGCTACTAGTAAAAACTGAACATAATGAAGGAAGGGCAGTGGACTGACTTATGACCCATCCTGCCGAACTGATCTACAGGTGGGGATGTAAGCTCAGTGGTAGAGCGTCGCTTGCATGTGAACGGCCCCGGGTTCGATCCCCGGCATCCTCCACATACTTTTTTTTGTTTGGTTCTTTTATCGCGTGTTTAAAATCTCAGTGGAGTTTATTCTTCTCCGGAATGGTACTGTCCCAGTCTTAAGTCATTGTTTGTCTAGAGCTGGACATGACAGACACTGGTAATTACTGTCTGTCTGAATCCCTGCTTTGCATGGAAGCCCCTGGGGTCGATCTGTTTTGTCATCCTCAGTGATCAACTTGAATATTACTTTTCGTTAAATGAGTGGTTTTGAAATCTCAGCTGTAATCTTCTTCTCTTCTCTAGGTGGAGGATATTGTACAGGGGGGAGTCCCAGTCTTCATTCAAACCACCTGAAGATTGTGCACAGAGCCTACGTATGCTGCACATGCTGCTGTCCATCCATACCACTGTCATGGTTGTACTCTCTTACAAAGCCTGATGGATTAAAATAATACTCTAATTGTTCCTTATTTTTTTTAATGACTTTTTTGTAACATTGAAATAAGTAAGTTAAACAGAATGTCCCTGGCATGTATGGTACTTTTGTCGTTTGATGTAAAACATTCTTATGTAGATGACAGTGTTGGCTATTTGAAAAGATTAGGAGTAGTGATCCTGAACTTTGAGTGAATATTATTGAAGTTGAAGAAACCCAAAGGAGGGGACAGCCTTGATATGGCCTTTGTGGTTGGTGGGGCCTGAAAACAACAGATAGGGAATGAAATAGAAGCTCTAGGGGGTCAAAGTTTGGGGCCCGAAACTTTTCACCGTACATCCATTAGACCAGATGGTGGTCTGGGGCTCTAGTCTTTCGATGAAAGACGATAAACCGAGGTCCCGTGTATTACACATAAATTATTCAGCGCATGTAGAAAGAACACACGTCAACAAAGAGTTGTCCGTGGCAAAATTCTTTTAGAAAAAAAAGCAACTCTGATAGGGAAACAAAATACAGTTGCAGACAAAAACACAACAAAAAGGGTGGCGCTGCTCTTGTGGCGACGTGCTCTCCTCTGGGAGAGCAGCCCGAATTTCATGCAGAGAAATCTCGTGACTTAAGTGGTATACATTTAATAAACAAGTGGGACATAGGACAGGACTGAGACTGTGGGTCAGTTGGTGGTCCATATACAGCGACTACACAGGCACTCACGTCGTGTGAAAAAAAATCAAAATGAAAAAACGAAAAAAGAAGTTAAAATAGTTTCGAAAAAATCTCTAGTCTTCTTCATGGCAAGGAAAAAAAATACTGGAGATGCCGGGGACGAACCCGGGCTTTCACATGCTAAGCGAACGCTCTAACAAATGCCTCTACACTGAGCAACATCCACATCTACTGATATTGACAAAAAGACGAAACTACTCGTATTCTCAGGATAAAACCGGGTAATTCTGATAACCCCTTACATAACCAACAGTAGCGGCTGATGTAAACTGAGCATAATGAAGAAAGTGACAGGCTTCTCATCAGCTTCTGCCGAAGAACTGACAAGTGGGGATGTAGCTCAGTGGTAGAGCGTTCGCTTTGCATGTGAAAAGGCCCCGGTTCGATCCTGGCGTCTCCACATTTTTTCCTCCTCAAAAACTAACTTGAATATCAGATCCCCGTGGTATGCCGGAGGCCTGGCAATATCCATAGCTCCCACCTTCTGGAAAATGAGGGGCTGGAATTCCCTCTTTTCATGCCCCCTCTTTGTTTCTGCTTGTCCCCTTTTCTTCTGCCACCTCCTTCCTTGTCTAGTTCAGCTTCCTGTCATTCCTCTCTCCTGCCTCTTTATCAAAAGACTAAAACCCAACCCACCAGGTCTTGTAAAGAGAACAATCCACGCCCAAAACGATTTGCTGTGGTGCCCTGGGATTTACAAGGCAGCGCAATGGCATTTTAGCTGCGATGTATGAGTGCGATAGAGCAGCGCGCGCTGAGCGTGCTAGTTGTTGTCATGAGTGTTTGCAACAAATACAAAATCCTCAGCGGAGTCATCTTCTCCTCCAGTAAATGGGGGTCCTGGTGTTTACCTAGTCTTTCATTCAACCTCAATCTCAGACTATGCAACATGAACTTTTCTTGTATGTATGCTCGACTTTGCTCCTGTCATCATCATACCACGGTCATAGTAAGTGCAACTCTTCTAAAAAACTTGTGAATGTGTTTTGTTTACTCTCAGTGCAAAAGACTGGTGGATGGGTTTGCAAAAAACAAACAATTCTTCTGCTAATGCCTAACGGATGGGTGTAAAAAAATCCAAGCATTCTCACTAAACCTAACGAATGCGTGTAAAAAGAAAAACCAACAATTCTTCTGCAAAGGCTAATGGAGGTTTACAACAATCTCTTCTACAAAAGTCTGATGGCAGGCTTTAAAAAATGACAACAACCTTCTACAAAAGACTGATGGCTTAACAAAACCCACACCTTTTCTACAGAATTTTGAAGGTGGGTGTTGAACTCTTCTAGAAAAGTCTGATGGATTAAGTTAAAAAAAAAAAATCTCTAACAAAAGTCTGATGAGTTTAAATAAGAAAAACACCCAGAATTTATTCTAACAGAGCCAGGTAGATATTTTAAAAACCTCGTCTTACAATACCTGATGGGTAGGATTTTGAAAAATCTCTTCTACAAAATCCTGTGATAGATTTAAAATCTCTTCACAAAACCCTGATGGATAGGATTTTAAAACCACTACTACAAAAACCCTGATGGATAGTATTTTAAAAACTCTTCTACAAAAATCCTGGTGATAGGAATTAAAAAACACAACTCTTCATTACAAAATCCTGTAGGAATAGGATTTTAAAATCTCCTCTACAAAACCCTGATAGATAGATTTAAAATCTCTTCTACAAAAACCTGAATGGATAGGATTTTAAAAATCTCTTCTAAAAAACCCTGTTGATAGAAAAAAAAACCAACTCTACTACAAAAATCCCGGTGGTAGGGGGGGAGGTGGAGGGGGGGGGGGGGGGGGGAGAGGGGGGGGGGGGGCGGGCGATCTCTTCTACAAAATCCTGGTGAAAAAAAGGGGGAAAGGAAGGGGGGATAGAAAAAATGGAGGGGGGGGGGATAGGAAATTTAAAACTCTTCTACAAATTCTGGTGGATGAATTTAAAATCTCTTCTACAAAAGGTCTGGTGGATAGGATTTTAAAATCTCTTCTACAAAGTCTTGGTTGGATAGGATTTAAGAAAACACCCAAAAATCGATGACAAACATGATTGTATAGGCTTTTAAATATCTCTACAAACTGCGATGGAATGGGTTCTTCTAAAAAACACCCCAAAACCAACAAGTCATCTCAAAAGCCTGATGAATGCTGTGTGTGTGTGTGTGGTGTGTGTGTGTGTGTGTGGTGTGCGTTTAAAAAACGTCATATGAATGTATAGAACATTTTTTTCTACAAAAGCCATGATGGATAGTTTTTTAAAAAAAAACCTCCTTCTCAAAAGCAGAGGATGGATACGTTTTGTATTTGTTTGTTTTTTTAAAATGATGGTAGTTAATTATAATTAACAAAACAACAGCTCTTCTACAAAAGCCCGATTGTTAGATCTTTCAGACTCTTCCTCAAAAGCCTCATATCTGGGCGCTGAACTCTTCTGTGACAAACACCTGGTGAATAGTGGGTTTTTTAATTAATTTTGTTTTAAACCAGTACGCCAGCGGCAACATAAGACCCCAACAGGCCAAAGGGAGCTGGGCCTGCCCAACTTGACCCATTACTATCCCTGGTTTGAAGGGACGATGTGACATCTTCAAAGCGCTCTGATTAGTATTGCAAGATAAAGCGCTCTATAAATTCATAAATTAATAATATTATTAATACTACATTACTATATTAATATTATTAATTATTATTATTATTACTATTATTATTATTATTAAATTAATATTATAACATCATCATCAATCATCATCATCATCACAACATCATCATCATCATCAACATCATTCATCATCATCATCATCATCACATCATCATCATCATCATCATCATCATCATCATCATCACATCAATCATCATCATCATCATCATTATTATTATTATAATCATTATTATTAATATTATAGTAGTAGTAGTAGTAAGTAGTATACTACTAACTACTACTACTACTACTACTACTACACTACTACTACTAACTACTACTACTAACCTACTACTACTACTACTAACTAACTAACTACTACTACACTACTACAACTACTTACTACTACTACAACATTACCACAACACAACAACAACACCAACAACAACAACAACAACTACTAACTACTACTGACTACTACTACAACTACTGACTACTTGACTACTACAACTAAAACTAACTTACTACTACTACTAACTACTGACTACTACTACTACTACTACTACTACTACTACTCACATGGAATTGTGACAATAGCGCCATATCTTGCAAAACACAAATCAAAGCCTTTCATTCATCCCACCTCATTCACAATGCAGTCAGATAACAATTAAAAGTTTTTACAAATTCCAAATGCATAAATACACACACATACGCACCACGCCACGCACGCACCACGCACACAACAAACACACACACACACACACACAAAACACTAAGGAGACACGCTGCGCCTGCGCGCGCACACACACACACAACACACACAACACACACAACATAAAAATAAAAAAGAGACATACACACAACAACACACTCACACAAACACACACACACACACACACACACTCTCAACACTTTTACATTCCGGCAAGGGTGATGGGAGTTTTGGCTGTTTAGGGGCAGAGACAAAAATGAATGGATCCAAGAGGGAAGAATCTAAATTTGAAAATAAATGTGTCTTGAGGCCGATTTAATAGTGTATAAAGGAGGCTTTTTGGCAAGGGAGAGAGGGAGGTCATTCCAGATATGTTTTGTTTGTTTTGTTCTTGAAGTATGTTTGTTGTCTGCCTCAGTGACATCGCTGATCTCCACCTCCCCCAAGTCAGCCACTGCAGCCACGTTTTGTTATTTATATTTATTTATTTATACCACTTTAAGTCACGCAGATTTCCTGCGTGAAATTCGGGCCTGCTCTTCCGGAGAGCGTGTGGGCCCACAAGAGCATCGTCAACCCACTTATTTTTCTTTTTCCTGTCTGCAACTGTATTTGTTTCCCTATCAGAGTGGTTATTTCTAGAAAATTTTGCCAAGGACGAACTCTCATTGTGCTGGGTTCTTTTAACCGTGCGTAAATAATTATGTGTAACACACGGACCTCGGTTTCTCGACACATCCGAAAGACAAGACCCAGACCACCACACATGGGCTTATGGATGGGGGAAAAGTTTCGGGTCCAAACGGGTCGAACCACCGTGCGCGCGACTTCCGACTGGGACTTTTCGCTTTCTAGACAGGCGCGTACCTCTAGACCACCGGAACCAAACCTTTGTTACCTCAAGAGTGTCAACAAAGGTGGGACAGGACTGAGACCGTGGGTCAGTTGTCCTACCAATACTACCCAGGCCACTGGGAGTCCACTCTTGGAGTAGGAAGAGAACTCTGAACTCTGAACCCTGAATCCTGAACACCTGAAATTTTAAATATAACATCGGCCTTGAGGCACAATTCACTTTGAGGGGCGAAAATGGACGGAAGCAAAAGAATGAAATATAACTTCTTGTAAGCTTGGGTAAGACTCAGCATGACACTATAGGATTTTACCCCATACTGTTCACCTTCGATGAGACTATTAAACCGAGGCCCCGTGTGCAAACGCATGCAGAACATCTTGCGCACACGATTAAATCTGTATCCGCTGTTCGAAGAGTAGCCATTGTGTGCCGGTGGGAACAGATGACACAATTAATAAAGCACCCGCATACACACATATTAAAAAAAGTCATCTGAGCGCTTTGATTTGTGCATTACAAGATTCACGCTATATAAAATTCCATACATTCTTCTTATTATTATAATATGTTTTATGTATGGTATGATGTAGTCTATGAAATGATGTATGTATTTATGTATGTATGTATGTAATGTATGTATGTAGGTATGATGTATGATTCGAAAATCAATACTAAATAAAGTAGATCAAGAATTCAAACAAAGCACTAAAAACTCAGTTCACCTAAACTGCACCCCAGATACCACAAAAAGATAATAGGCCTGCGAACAAAGTTAGGAGAGAGCAAGAGCGAGAGAGAGGGAAGAGAGGCGTGAGCGATAGCGCGCGCGCAAGGTATCCACTAATCAGACTAAAAATTAATGATTTTTTGTTTGGTTTTTATCAATTTAAAAGTAAATGTCCTATCTCAAGTCTTTCATGGTATTGTAAAAACACAAAGAAGAAAAAGTAGTGGAGATGCCGGGGATCGAACGCCGGGCCTTACACATGCGAAGCTAACGCTCTAAACAACTGAGCGACATCCCAAACTGTTATAGTTGGCGAAAAGATAAAACTACTCCTAGGTTTTGGATAAACGGTATCCAAAATGTGAGGGGGGGTGGTTTCATAGCACAGTATTATGGTGGGCTACTAGTGTAAACTGAACATAATGAAGGAAGGGGCATGGACAGACTAGACCCATCCTGCCGACTGTACTACAGGTGGGGATGTAGCTCAGTGGTAGAGCGTTCGCTTTGCATGTGAAAGGCCCCCGGTTCGATCTTCCACAACTTTTTTTTGTTTTGGGTTCTTTTTATCGCGAGTGTAAAATCTCAGTGGTGTTTATTCTTCTCCTGGAGATTGTGCTGACCCATCTCATTCATTCGTTACTTTAGGAGCTGACATGCAGACACTGGTAATTACTGTCTGACTGAACCTGGCTTTGCATGAAGCCCCTGGTTCGAACTGTGTTTTGTCATCCCTCGAGTGATCAACTGAAATTATTAACTTTTCGGTTAAATGAGTGGGTTTGAAATCTCAGCTGTGTCTTCTTTTCTTCTCAGGTGGGGAATATTGTACTGTCCCAGTCTTCATTCAAACCACCTGAAGATTGTGCACAGGAGCCTACAGTATGCTGCACAGCTGCTGTCATCCATACCACTGGTCATGGGTTTGTAACCTCTTACAAAGCCTGATGATTAAAATAATACTCTAATGTGTTCCTTATTTTTTTTAAAATACTTTTTTTGTAACATTTGAAAGATAAGGTGGAAACCAGAATGTCTGGTAATATGGTACTTTGTCGTTTGATGTAAAACATTCTAGTGACAGTGTTGGATATTTTGAAAAGATTAGGGTAGTGATTCTGAACGTTTGAAGTGAAGAGCGAGAATTGAAGTTGAAGAAACCAAAGGAGGGGACAGCCTTGATATGGCCATTGTGGTTGGTGGGGCTGAAAACAACAGATAGGGAATGAAATGAAGCTCTAGGGGGGTCAAAGGTTTGGGCCCCGAAACTTTTTTCACACATCCCATTAGACCATGAGGGTGCAGGGCGCTCACTATTCGATGAGAACGAAAAACCAGTTCCCGTTATACACAAAATTATTCAGCGCATGTAAAAGAACCCACGTCAACAAGAGAGTTATCCGTGGCAAAATTCTTAGAAAAAAGCCACTCTGATAGGGAAACAAATACAGTTGCAGACAAAAACACACAAAAAGGGTGGCGCTGCTCTTGTGGCGACGTGCTCTCCTCTGGGAGAGCAGCCCGAATTTCATGCAGAGAAATCTCGTGACTTAAGTGGTATAAATAAATAAATAAGGTGGGACATGGGACAGGACTGGAGACTGTGGGTCAGTTGGTGTCCATAGACCAGCCCTACACAGGCACTCACTCGTGTGAAAAAAAATCAAAATGGAAAAAAACGAAAAAGAAGTTGAAAATGTTCGAAAAATATCCAGTCTGATCTTTCATGGCAAGGAAAAAATACTGGAGATGCCGGGGATCGAAACCCGGGGCCTTTTACATGCAAAGCGAACGCTTCTACCCATGAGCTACAAAATCCCCATTCTACTGATATTGACAGACGAAACTACTTCCTTCTTCTCGGATAAACGGGTATTCTGATAAACCCTTACTAACCAACCTTAGCGGCTGATGTAAACGGGAGCATAATGAAGAAAGTGACAGGCTTCTCATCAGCTCTGCCAAAGAACTTGACAAGTGGGGATGTAGCTCAGATGGTAGAGCGTTCGCTTGCATGTGAAAGGCCCCGGGTACGATCCCCGCGTCTCACATATTTTTCCTCCTCAAAACAAACTTTGAATATCTGAGGCCTGGCAATATCAATAGCTTCCCCACCTTCTGGAAAATAGAGGGCTAGGAATTCCCTCTTTTCTGTCCTGCCTCTTTGTTTCTCTGCCTGTCCCTTTTTCCTTCTGCCACCTCCTTCTTGTCTAGTTCTGCCTTCTTGGTCCATTCTCCTGCCTCTTTTTCAGAAAGACTAAAACCCATCCACCAGGTCATGTAAGAGAACAACATCCACGCCCAATTCGGATGTGCTGTGCCTGTTTACAGGCAGCGCAACGTATTTTCGCTGGTGTGATAGACAACATATCTAGTTGTTGTCCTGAGCTTTGAGGAAGAAAGAAGAAAAACAAATACAAAATCTCGGCGGTGTCATTTTCCCACCTCCGCAAGGGGGTCTGGTGCTTCCCTAGTCTCTTCAAAACCTCAATCCAGCAGACTATGCACAGGAACTCTTGTATGTATTGCCGACTTGCTCCTGTCATCTATCCATACCACTGTTATAGTTAGTGCAACTCTTCTACAAAGCCAGATGAATGGGTTTTTAACTCTTCGGTGACAAAAGACTGGTGGATGGTTTTGCAAAAAATCAACAATGCTTCTGCTAAGGCCAACGGATGGTTTAAAGAAAAATCCAACATTCTTCTACTTAAACTAAAGCCTAACGGATGCGTGGTAAAGAAAACCCAACAGATTCTTCTGCTAAAGGCCTTGGATGGTTTACAACAATCTCTCTACTAAAGTCTGATGGCAGGCTGTTAAAAAATGACAACAAACCTCCACAAACCTGATGGCTTTAACAAACCCCACCTTTTCTACAGACGATTGGATGGAGGGGTTTGCACTCTTCAAGAAAAGTCTGATGGATACGTTAAAAAAAAAATCTTCTACAAAAGTCCTGATGAGTTTTTAATAATAACCCCAAATTTATTCTACAGGGCAGGTAGGAACAGTTAAAAACTCGACTACAAAACTCTGATGGGTTGGATTTTAAAATCTCTTCTACAAAATCCTGGTGGATAGGATTTATAAAATCTCTTCTACAAAACCCTGATGGATAGGATTTTAAAATACTCTTTACAAAACCCTGAGGGATTGGATTTTTAAATCTACTTTCTACAAAAACCCTGATGGATAGGAGTTTAAAATCCCTCTTCTACAAAATCTGGTGGATAGTATTAAAAACAACACTCTTCTACAAACGTCCTGGTGGTTAGGATTTTAAAATCTCTTCTACAAAACCCTGATAGATAAGGATATAAAATCTCTTCTACAAAACCACTGATGGATAGGATCTTTAAAAATCTCTTCTACAAAACCCTGATGGATAGGATAAAAAAACAACTCTTCTCCAAAATCCTAGTTGAGTGTGCGACGATGTTCGTATAAAATCTCTTTCTACAAAAATCCTGGGTGGATAGGATTTTAAAATCTCTTTCTACAAAATTCTGGTGGATAGGAATTTAAAATCTCTTCAACAAATCCTGGTGATAGATTTAAGAAAACACTCTAGGACAAAAACATGATGGATAGGCTTTTAAAATATCTTTACAAAAAAACTGCGATGGATGGTTTTTTCTACCCCAAAAAAAAAACCAAACAAAGTCTTCTTCAAAAGCCTATGAAGTGTGTTGTGTGGGTGTGTGAGTGTGTGTGTGTGTGTGTGTGTGTGTGTTACAAAAAACTGGTCTTATATGTATTACATTTTTTTCTACAAAAGCCTGATGGATAGTTTTTTTAAAAAAAAACTCTTCTTCCAAAGCTTGATGATACGTTTTAGTTTTTGTTTGTTTTTAAAATGATGGATAGTTATTATAATTAACAAAACAACAACTCTTCTACAAAAGCCCGATTGTTAGATTCTTTCAGAACTCTTCCACAAAAGCCTCATAGATGGGCGTTGAACTCTTCTGTGACAAAAGCCTGGTGAATAGTGGGTTTTTATTAATTTTGTTTTAAACCAGTACGCCAGCTGCAGACATAAGACCCCAGGCAGGCCAAAGAGGGAAGCTGGGCCTGCCCAACTTGACCATTATTATTCCCGTGGTTGTAAGGGACGATGTGATCATCTTCTAAGCGCTCTGATTTGTAATTGCAAGATAAAAGCGCTCTTAAAAATTTCCTATATATTATATTCTTAATACTAAATATTAATATTAATATTATTATTATTATTAATTATTATTATTATTATTATTATCATTCATCATCATCATCATCATCCTACATCGATCATCAACATCATCCATCATCAGCATCAAGTATCTTCATCTTCATCATCAATCAGTATTATATTATTATTGATTAATTATTATTATTATTATAGTAGTATAGTTAGTAGTAGTAAGTAGAGTACTACAACTAATAATACTACTACTACTAACAACCACAACAACAACAACAACAACAACAACAACAACATCAACAACAACAACAACAACAACTACTACTACTTCACTACTACTACTCACTACCTACTCATCTACTAATCTACTACTACTTACTACTACACTACTACAACTACTACTACCTACTACGACTACTACTACTACTACGACTACTACTACAACAAGGAATTTACAATAGCGGCCAATCTTGAAAAAACACAATCATAGCCCTTTCAATTCATCCCACTCATTCACTAGCAGTCAGTAACAAATTAAAAGTTTTTACCAAATTCAAATGTATACCACACACACACATCACACGCGCCACGCACGCACGCACGCACACACAACACACACACACACACCCACACACAACAACACACACACACACACACTAATTCACACACACACACACACACAACACACACACACACACAACACACACACACACACACACACACTCACACACACAAAACACACGTTTTAACATTCCGCCGGGTGATGGGTTTTGGCTGTTGAGGGGCAGAGACAAAAATGAAGATGGACCAAGAGGGAAAATCAAAAGTTTGAAATAAATGTGACATGAGGCCCGGATTTAAAAGTGTTTATAAGAGGCTATTTTTGGCGAAGGGAAGAGGGTGTCATTCCTTTTGTTTGTTTATGTTCTTGATGTATGTTTGTTGTCCGTGTCAGTGACAATCGCTGATCTCCACCACCACCCAAGTCAGCCATGCACCACGTTTTGTTATTTTATATTATTTATTTATACACTTAAGTCACGGACAGATTTCTCTGCGTGAAATTCAGGGCTGCTACTTCCGGGGAAGCGTGTGGCTACAAGAGCAGCGCCACCCACTTTTTTTCTTTTTCCTGTCTGCAACTGTATTTGTTTCCCTATCAGAGTGGTTTTTTCTAGAAAATTTTGCCAAGGACAACTCTCTTGTTGCGTGGGTTCTTTTACGTGCGTTAAATAATTAGTGTAACCACAGAACAGAGAACGGGACCTCGGTTTATTCTCCTCATCCGAAAGACAAGAGCCCAGACACCACTCATGGCTTATTGATGGGGAAAAAGTTCGGTCCAACGGTATTACAGAACCCACCGCACACTTCCGACTGGGACTATTCGCTTTCTAGACAGCGCGTTAACCTCTAACCACCGATCCACCTTTGTTACCTCAAGGTGTCAATCAAAGGTGGGACAGGACTGGAGACCGTGGGTCAGTTGTCCTGACCAATACTACACAGGCACTCACTGGTGTCCACTTGGAATAGGAGAGAACTCTGAACTCTGAACCCTAAAACCCTGAACTCTGAAATGGTTTAAATATACATCGGCCTTAGGCCACAATTCACTTTGAGGGGCGAAAATGGAAGGATGCAAAAGAATGAAATATAACTTCTTGTAAAGCTTGGGTAAGACTTCAGCATGACACTATGGCATGTACCCCAAACTGTTCACCTTCGGATGAGACTATAAACCGAGGCCCCGTGTGCGAACGCATGCAGAACATCTTGCGCACATGTTAAATCCTGTTCCGCTGTTCGAAAGAGTAGGCCATTGTGTGCCGGTGGGAACAGATGACAAAATTAAAAAAACCCGCATACACACATATAAAAAAAGTCATCTGAGCGCTTTGATTTGTTGCTTTACAAGATTCAGCGCTATATAAATTCCATACATTCTTCTTATTATTATAATATGTATATATGTATGTATGTATGTATGTATGTATGTATGTATGTATGTATGTACGTATGTATTCCAAAATCATTACTAAATAAAGTAGATCAAGAATTCAAACAAAACAGCTAAAAATCTCAGTTCACCTAAACTGCTCCCCAGGATACCACAAAAAAGATAATAGGCCTGCGAACAAAGTTAGGAGAGAGCAAGAGCGAGAGCGAGGGAGAGAGAAGCCTTACAAAAAGGTATCCACTTATCAGACTGTAAAATTAATGATTTTTTGGTTGGTTTTTATCAATTTAAAGTAAATGTCCTAGTCTCAAGTCTTCATTGTAGTGTAAAACAAAGAAGAAAAAGTAGTGGAGATGCCGGGGATCGAACCCCGGGGCCTTTCACATGCGAAGCGAACGCTCTACCACTGAGCTACATCCCCATCTGTTATCACTTCACTGGTTCACTGGTCCCGTAACCCGCCAGGGTCGTGGGGGCGCTGCATGGTGGAAGAACGGTGGACCAGCTGGCTCCACTTAACGCGGTCGTGGGCAAGTGCCTGGGTGACACTGAAGTCCTCCCCTGTCCAATCACGGATGTCGTCGGCCCACTTTCTCCCCCTGGACTGTTCCTTGCAGGATGGTCTTTGCAAGTCCTTCTGAGCGTGTTACGTGCCCATACCATCTGAGTTTCCTCTTTTTCGCCGTGGTCAGTAGGTCTTCATAACCCCGCACCTGTTGAGTGATCATTTTGCGGACTTCATTGTTGGTGACATGGTCCTTGTATGAGATGCCAAGGAGCCTTCTGAGGCATCTCATTTCTACTGCTTGGATCC
The DNA here is from genome assembly GCA_028751875.1 of Rapana venosa. Lineage (NCBI taxonomy): Eukaryota > Metazoa > Mollusca > Gastropoda > Neogastropoda > Muricidae > Rapana > Rapana venosa. Next base: position 75,310,271 of record CM054134.1, on the reverse strand, counting down.
TCCTTTGTAGGTCTGCGTTTAGTGTCCATGCCTCACATGCGTAAAGCATGATTGAGGTGACTAGCGCGTTTAGTAACTTTCCCTTTGGGTTCCGAGAGGGATGTTTCTGCCCTCTCCATATGGTCTTCAGTCTTGCCATTGCTGCTGCTGTTTGTCCCGCTCTTGCTGGGATTTCGGTCTTCGATCCCTCCTCACTTATGATGGCTCCAAGGTACTTGAAATGGTCAACTGTCTCCAGTTCTTTTCCGCTGAGAGTGATCTTGGTGGTGATTGGCTGGGCACTGTTTGTCATGAGCTTGGTTTTCTCGGCACTGATTTCCATGCCGTATCGGGAGGATATTTCGTCCAGTTTCTTCACTAGGTTGGCCAGTTCCTCTTCATTTCCTGCCAGACCGTCAATGTCATCGGCAAACCTGAGGTTGGTGATTGTTCGCCCTCCAATGCTGACTGTGCCTGTGTGGTCTTCCAAGGCGTCAGTCATGATGCGTTCGAGGAAAATGTTAAATAGTGTCGGCGACAGCAAACATCCCTGTCGGACCCCAACTGAGGTACGGAACCATTCCCCTACCGTGCCCTGTACGAGTACTGCACTGGTGGCCTTTGAGTAGAGTTCCTTGATGGTGTGGATCAGCTTCTGGCCCATGTTGAATTGTTCATGGTGGCCCACAGAGCGTCATGCCATACTCTATCGAAGGCCTTCTTAAAATCAATGAAGACGTGGAAGATGTCTTGTTGATGCTGGCTGTATTTCTCACACAGAACCCTCTGTTCTGTGGTGCTTCTATTTGGGCGGAAACCGGCCTGCTCTTCGGCGATGATCTCTTCTGCCTGTGGTTTCAGCCTGTTCAGGATCACTTTCAGCATGACTTTACTGGCATGACTTATGAGGCTGATTGTCCTGTAGTTTTGGCACTGCTGGAGATTTCCTTTCTTGGGGAGAGTTATGATGAGTGATTGGGTCCATGGTGTAGGCCACTCTCCGGTCTGCCAGATCTTGTTACAGATACTTGTAAGGATGTCTGTCACTGCTTCTCCCCCGTGTTGGATCAGCTCTGCTGGGATGTTGTCGATTCCTGCTGATTTTCCTTTCTTCAGCGATCTAATTGCTACTTCTACTTCCTCGCGTAGAATTGGGAAGTTGTCTTTATTCGATGAGGCTTGGCTTGCAAGAACGCTGGGGTCGCCCAGCGTCTGATGATTGTAGAGTTCGGAACAGTATTCCGTCCATCTGCCAACGATTTCCTTCTTTTCTGTTAGGCAATTCCCTTCTTTGTCCTGGATGTTACTGACTCTTGCCTGTTTCTGTTTGGTGAGCTCTTTCACAATCTGGTAGCTCTTCTGCTATTATTCTTTGTCAGCTCTCTTCGATTCTGTACATTGTTTCTCTATCCATTCCTCCTTGGTCTTCTTCATGTCTCTCCTGATCTTCTTGTTTACTTCTCTGTAAATCAACTGCTCCTCCTGTAGTGTTCTGCTCTTCTTCAGGTCTCGTCTTTTGTCACACATATTCAAGATTTCATCTGTGACCCATGGTTTGTTTTTCGGCGATGTTTGCCAAGAAGTATGCTTGCTGTCTCAGTCATCACTGTGTTTAAAACTGGTGGTCATCGTTTCGGCATCTTCTTCAAGGGCCAGCAGTGGTGCGAATTTCCCTCCTATTGTTGCTTGGAAGGACTCGGCGATGGGGGGGTCCTTCCAGTTTTTGTCCAGGTTGAACTTGAGTCTGGTGTTCTTTGGCTTATTGGTCTTTTTCAATCGGACTCTAAAGTTCAGGAGCACGAGGTCATGATCGCTGCCCATGTCTGCACCTGGGAATGTCCTCGTCTTGGCTCTGTTGATGCCAGATCGAAACCGGTTCTGCACCAGGATGTAAATCAATCTGGTTGTGATGGATCCCATTGGGTGCATGCCATGTCCAGCGTCGGGATGCCTTGTGTTCTCCAAGGGTATTGGCGAGCACCGTGTCGTTGCAGCTGGCAAATTCCAGTAGTCGGAGTCCTCGCTCATTGGTGAATTTCATTACAGGAGGGACCGCAGAATTTGCTCCAGTCTTTCAGTGCATCTCCGCCCACCTTGGCGTTCCAGTCCTCCCTGGATGATCAAGATGTCTTTCTTGTTCATCTTATCGATGATGCCCTGTAGTTGGTTGTAGAATTCCTCTACGACTTCGTCATCGTGATCCGTTGTTGGTGCGTAGGCTTGAATCACTGTGATGTTGAATGGGGCTAGCCCTGAGGCGGATGGCCATAATCCGGCTGTTTTACTGGGTAGTATCCTATTACCGAGTTCTTGATGTTCTTGTTGACAAGCATGCCTACGCCATTGATATGCTTGTCCTGCTCCCCGCTATAGTAGAGCAAATGGCCCTCGTCAGTATGGTGTTCACCGTGCTCTTTCCATCTGACCTCACAGAGACCTACCAGATGCCAGGTGTACCTGTCCAGCTCGTATATCAGTTCTTGGAGTTTGCCTGTTTGGGCCAGACTTCTGACGTTCCACGTTGCGATGGTGATGTAGTCCCTTCCTCTGATCTTTTTTGTAGGGGTTCCACCAGTAGCACACTTGGCGCCTCCGCCCTGGTGGCAGACGGAAGGCGCGGTCCTTGTTGACCTGGGCGGCGACCGATCCGGTATATTCTTTATTTTCGTCCGTTCCATTTAGCGTGTCTTGGGCAAAAGTAGCCTGGCGGCGCCCATCTCTCTCCAGGCGTGATTTTTGGGTTGGGTTGACTCCCCACATGTCACAGGTGGTACCGGGTTACATGGTTACCGGTAGCAGAGGACACCTCTGACCTGACCACTGAGGTACGGAACTACAGGTGGGGATGTAGCTCAGTGGTAGAGCGTTCGCTTTGCATGTGAAAGGCCCCGGGTTCGATCCCCGGCATCTCCACAACTTTTTTTTTGTTTGGGTTCTTTTTATCGCGAGTTCCATCTGTTATAGTTGGACGAAAAGATAAAACTACTCCTATGTTTGGATAAATGGGGTATCCAAAATGGGTGTGGTTTCATAGCCCAGTATTATGGTGGCTACTAGTGTAAACTGAACATAATGAAGGAAGGGGCAGTGGACAGACTTATGACCCATCCTGCCGAACTGATCTACAGGTGGGGATGTAGCTCAGTGGTAGAGCGTTCGCTTTGCATGTGAAAGGCCCCGGGTTCGATCCCCGGCATCTCCACAACTTTTTTTTGTTTGGGTTCTTTTTATCGCGAGTTTAAAATCTCAGTGGTGTTTATTCTTCTCCTGGAGATTGTACTGTTCCCCGCTTCATTCGGGTTGTTTGTTTTTAGCTGGACCTGGGCGACACTGGTAATTTTCTTCCCGCCGAACCGTGGCTTTTCATGTAAGGGCCCCCGGTATCGATCTTTTTTTGTCATCCCAGTGATCAATGGAATTTAAAACTTTTAGGTTTTAAAAGAGTGGTTTGAAATCCCCAGCTGTTTTCTTCTTTTTTCTCAAAAGTGGGGATATTTACTGGGCCCCGTCCTTCATTAAACCCCCCGAAATTGTGCACCGGAGCCAAAGTATGCTGCACATGCTGTGTCATCCATACCACTGGTCAGGGGGTTTTAAAAATTTTTACAAAGGGCCCTTTTGGGTTAAAAAAAACCTCCAAGTGTTCCCCTTTTTTTTTTTAAATATTTTTTTTTTAATTTTTGAAATAGTAAGTTAAACAGAATGTTGGCATTAAAGGTTTCTTTGGGCGTTTGATGTTAAAAAAATGTTTAGGTTTACTGTTTTTTAATATTTGAAAAAATTAGGAAAGGGAAATGATTTTGAAAATTTTAAGTGAATTTTTACTGAAAATTAAGAAACCAAAGGAGGGCAGTTTTATAGGGCGTTTGGGTTGGGGGGGGCTGGAAACAACGGGTATGGGGAAAGAAGAAGTTAGGGGTCCAAGGTGGGACAGGATGGAGATGTTTGGGGGAGTTGGTGTCCTGACCAGTGCTACCAGGGACTTCCCCCGGTGAAAAAAAAAATGGAAAAAAAAAAGGGAAAAAAAAGATTGAACATGTTTTTGGAAAAAACTCCCATCTGTTTTCATGGCAAGAAAAAAAAAAGGGGATACCCGGGGTCGAACCCCGGGGGCCTTTTTACATGCGAAAACGAAGCTCTACCACTGGCTACATTCCCCCTCTGATGATATTTTACAAACGAAAGTAACTACTGCTAAGTTTTAGATTAACCATATTCTCATAAAACCCCTTTCATAACCAACATTAGCGGCTGAAGTAAACGGAGCATTTAAAAAAAAAAAGTGACAGGCTTCTAACAGCTTGGGGAGAATTGGGCAAAATGGGGATGGGAAACTCATTGGGAGAGGGGTTCGCTTTGATGTGAAAAGGCCCCGGGGTTGATCCCCGGTCTCCACATTTTTTTTCCTCCTCAAAAAAAACTTGAATATCAGATCCCCCCGTGGGGATGCCGGAGGCCTGGCAATTCAATAGCTTCCCCCCTTCTGGAAAAGAGGGGCTAGGGAAATTCCCCCTTTTTGCCTTCCCCTTTGTTTCTCCTTTTTCCTTTTCTTCCCGCCACCTCCTTCTTTACTAATTTTGCCTTTGGTTCCCCCTTTTCCTGCCTCTTTTTAGAAAAACTAAAAAAAAAATCCAAACCCGGTTTGAAAGAGAACCCCCAAAACCAGGGCCCCAAAACGGGGGTTTTCTTTTTCCCGATTTACAAGGGAGCGCAAGCATTTTTCCCCTGGGGGTGATAGAAACTAAAGGTATTGGGCTGAGGTTGAAAGGAAAAAGAAGAAAAAAAAATACAAAAAACTCGGGGGTGTCTTTTTCCCCCGTATGGGGGGTTTGGGGCTTCCCTTTGGGCTTCAACAAACCCCAATTTTGCAGACTAAACACAGGGTTTTGTTTTATGCCGTTGCCCCCTGAAACTATCCATACCATGGTTTTTAGTTAGTGAATCTTCTCAAAAGCCTTTAATGGGTTTTTTAAATCTTAGTGACAAAAGACTGGTGGATGGGTTTGCAAAAAACCAACAATTCTTCTGCTAAAGCCTAACGGATGGGTGTAAAGAAAATCCAACATTCTTCTACTAAAGCCTAACGGATGGGTGTAAAGAAAACCCAACAATTCTTCTGCTAAAGGCTAATGGATGGGTTTACAACAATCTCTTCTACTAAAGTCTGATGGTAGGCTTTAAAAAAATGACAACAAACCTTCTACAAAAGCCTGATGGCTTTAACAAAACCCCACCTTTTCTACAGAAGTTTGATGGAGGGGTTTGAACTCTTCTAGAAAAGTCTGATGGATAAGTTAAAAAAAATCTTCTACAAAAGTCTGATGAGTTTAAATAAGAAACCCCAAATTTATTCTACAGGAGCCAGGTAGATATGTTTAAAAACTTGTCTACAAAACTCTGATGGGTAGGATTTTAAAATCTCTTCTACAAAATCCTGGTGGATAGGATTTTAAAATCTCTTCTACAAAACCCTGATGGATAGGATTTTAAAATCTCTTCTACAAAACCCTGATGGATAGGATTTTAAAATCTCTTCTACAAAACCCTGATGGATAGGATTTTAAAATTTCTTCTACAAAACCCTGATGGATAGGATTAAAAACAACAACTCTTCTACAAAATCCTGGTGGTTAGGATTTTAAAATCTCTTCTACAAAACCCTGATGGATAGGATTTTAAAATCTCTTCTACAAAACCCTGATGGATAGGATTACAAAACCACTCTTTTTACAAAATCCTGTGGATAGGATTTTAAAAATCATTCTACAAAACCCTGATGGATAGATTTTAAAATCTCTTCTACAAAACCCTGATGGATAGGATTTTAAATCTCTTCTACAAAACCCTGATGATAGGATTTTAAAAATCTTCTACAAAATCCTGATGGATAGATTTAAAAACTCATTTAAACAAAACCATGATGGATAGGATTTTAAACTACTCTTACAAAACTGCGATGGATGGTTCTTCTAAAAAAACACCCAAAACCAACAACTCTTCTTCAAAGCCTGATGAATGTGTGTGTTTTGTTTTGTTTTGTTTAATGTCCATTCACTACTTGGTGATAAGGCACACCCGCATTCAAACCAACATCTCTCTCTCTCTCTCACTCTCTCTCTCTCTCTCTCTCTCTCTCTCTCCTCCCCTCATCTCTCTCTCTCTCTCTCTCTCTCCCTAATAATTATATGTATATTTATATTCTCACAACTATCTACAGTAGACGTCTTACTGGGGAAATATTAAGCCTCAGCAACTGATGTTATGAACTGCTGAGAGTCATATAAAACTTCTTGAACAGTGGACTATTTTTTATAATATTCTTCCTCTCCTTTTAAACAGGTCAGTTAGGATTGGGCAATCAAACAATAAATGGTGGATTGAAAGAGATTGGGAACAGCAACATGTCATATTTTTAGAATATTTGGTGTTCCATGCATTTAGCCTCATTTTATATATTAAAATTTCTACTTTCCGTGAGCAAGAAATGTTTTCAAAGTGTGTTTTCTTCATTTTAGAATGTATACAATTCATCAATTTAGCATTAATTTCATGCGAGGACAATGCGAGATTGGAACCAAACGTTTCAATGTTGCAATCCGAGGCACCTTGTTTTGCTAAAGAATCAACCAACTCATTCCAATAGATTCCACAGAGAGAAGGGACCCAGCAAAAAGTTATTTGTATGCATCTGCTTGCAATACAATGTATCAAGAATTTAATCTCAAATACAATTTCTTTCCTTATGTTCCCAGGCCAGTGCTTTAGTGCCATCAATACTGCCTTTGAGTCAACGCAAAAAAGAATGTGGTGAATGTCAAGCGCAGTATTTGACAAAAAATTGAAGGCCATAAGGATTGCAAACAATTCACACGTAAAAATAGAAAAATGTTTTCCTAAATGAAATGATTTTTGTACTTTAAAAACAGGAATCACAAATGCTGCCCCATTTCTTCCTGATTCCAGAACAGATCCATCAGTACACACTTTTAAATGATTAGAATAATTACTTTCAGTGTGAACTTTTTACATCAACGGTGAGAAAATTTTGATCTTCATTCTTTTTGACATCCGTGTAGTCAGTGTCAAAGTTAGCCGATATATGTTCCCAAGGAGGCATTTGAGGAACCATCGGAAAAATTGGAATTGTTGTTAGGTCAATACCAATGTCTTTCATTAATGAATCTGTATAAGTTTTAATTGGCAGGAGAAATGAAACATTGCTTGCTCGTTTTGGATAGTCAGTGTCTTGATTCATAAAAAAAATCATCTTTTACTGAATTTGGAACAGAGAGACTTCGAATCACATACTTTGATACGGCCAATCTTCTTTGTTCAGAAAGAGAGAGTAAATGTGCTTCTTTATAAGTATTATTTATGTTAGCATGGACTGGAACACCAAGTGCTATTTTTATGGCTTTACTGTCTAAACTTTGTAATTTTTTAAGTAGGTAATCTGCAGCAGAAAAATAAACTGTGTGTGTGTGTGTGTGTGTGTGTGTGTGTGTGTTGTGTGTGTGTGTGTGTTTAAAAAACTGTTCTTATGAATGTATTAACATTTTTTTCTACAAAAGCCTGATGGATAGTTTTTTTTATAAAAACTCTTTCAAAAGCTTGATGGATACGTTTTGTTTTTGTTTGTTTTTTAAAATGATGGATAGTTATTATTATTAACAAAACAACAACTCTTCTACAAAAGCCCGATTGTTAGATTCTTTCAGAACTCTTCCACAAAAGCCTCATAGATGGGCGTTGAACTCTTCTGTGACAAAAAGCCTGGTGAATAGTGGGTTTTATTAATTTTATTTTAGTTGTTGTTTTTTTTAAACCAGTTCGCCAGCTGCAGACAAAAGAACTCAGGCAGGCCAAAGAGTGAAGCTGGGCCTGCGCAACTTGACCATCACTATTCCCGTGGTTTTAAGGGACGAGGTGATCATCTTCTTCTAAGCGCTCTGATTTGTATTTGCAAGATAAAGCGCTCTATAAATTCCATATATTATTACTATTATTATTATTATTATTAGTAGTAGTAGTAGTAGTAGTAGTAGTAGTAATAGTATAATATTCAACAACAACAACAACAACAACAAACAACAACAACTAATACTTATTACTACTATACTACTACTTATTATACTACATCAACTTATTTTACGCCATAATCTTGCTAAATAAAAAAAAACAAACAGCTTTACCAAACACCACTCACTATTCACATGCAAGCCAGTTACTAATGAAAAGTTTTTACAAATTCTAATATATACACACTACGTCAACTCACAGACTACACACACACTGCACACACAACGCACACACATGCACACACATAAGGTTGTACACTCCGGCATGTGATGGGGCTTTGGCTGTGAGGGCAGGGACAAAAATGATATGGAACAAGAGGAGAATCTTAGGTTTGAATAAATGTGTCTTGAGGTAGATTAAAACGTCTAAGAAGCTTTGAAACAAATTCTTTTATATCGAGGGTAATGGAAAAAGCACTTATGTGCTTTTTTTTACCTCAAGGTTCCCCGATGGGGTATGCGGTTTTGTAAATTTTGTCATCTGCTTCCCCTGGACACAAGCCTACTCTGAAAAAGCGGACAGGATTTAAACATGGGCGCAAAAATTCTGCGTGCGTTCGCAAACGGAACCTCGGTTTATAGTCTCATCCGTAGCTTTGGGGAGAGTTTGGAGTCGGCACTGATGGTTAACTCCAGGGGAAAATAACCTGAACTGGAATCGAACCCGGTTGTCAGATAGCGAGCGCAATGTTCTAACCACTAGGCTATCCGTCCTCGGCTTTTGGCGAAGGGAGAGAGGAGAGCCATTCCAGGAATGTTTAGTTTTTGAAGTTGTTCGTTGTCCTTGTCAGTTACCCTCGCTGATCCTTTACCTCCCCCAAGTCATCCACTGCAGCCACGTTTTGTTATTTATTTATATTTATTTATACCACTTTAAGTCACGGCAGATTTCTCTACGTGAAATTCGGGCTGCTCTTCCCGAGGAGAGCGCGTCGTCACAAGAGCAGCGCCACCCTTTTTTTTGTGTTTTTCCTGTCTGCAACTGTATTTGTTTCCCTATCAGAGTGGCTTTTTTTTCTACAAAATTTCGCCAGGGATAACTCTTTTGTTGCCGTGGGTTCTTTTACGTGCGTTAAATAATTATGTGTAACACACGGGACCTCGGTTTATCGTCTCATCCGAAAGACTAGCGCCCAGACCACCACTCATGGTCTAATGTAGGCCATTGTGTGCCGGGGGAACGGATGAAAAAATTTACAAAACCCGGGGACTGGATGTATAAAAAGCACATAAGTGCTTATTCCACTATCCTCGATATAAAAGAATAAATAAAATTAAATAAAATAAAATAATGGATGGGGGAAAGTTTCGGGTCCAATCGGGATTCGAATCACCGCACACTTCCGACTGGGACTTTTCGCTTTCTAGACAGGCGCGGTACCTCTTGACCACCGATCCACCTTGTTACCTCCAAGGTGTCAATCAAAGGTGGGACAGGACTGGAGACTGTGGGTCAGTTGTCCTGACCAATACTACACAGGCACTCACTGGTGTCCACTTGGAATAGGAGAGAACTCTGAACTCTGAACCCTGAACCCTGAACTCTGAAATGGTTTAAATATACATCGGCCTTAGGCCACAATTCACTTTGAGGGGCGAAAATGGAAGGATGCAAAAGAATGAAATATAACTTCTTGTAAAGCTTGGGTAAGACTTCAGCATGACACTATGGCATGTACCCCAAACTGTTCACCTTCGGATGAGACTATAAACCGAGGCCCCGTGTGCGAACGCATGCAGAACATCTTGCGCACACGTTAAATTCTGTTCCGCTGTTCGAAAGAGTAGCCATTGGTGTGCCGTGGTAACAGATGACAAAATTAAAAAAACTCGCATACCACATATAAAAAAAAGTCATCTGAGCGCTTGATTTGATGCTTTACAATATTTCAAGCGCTATATAAATTACATACACCTTCTTATTATTATAATATGAGAATGTATGTATGTATGTATATCTGTAAGTATGTTTGTATGTAAGTATGTATTATGTATGTATGTACTTATGTTTTTATTTATTATTCCCAAAGTCATTACAAAAAAAAGCAGATCAAGAATTCAAACAAAACAGCTAAAAATCTCAGTTCACACTAACAGCTCCCCAGGATACCATACAATAGATAATAGGCCTGCGCACAAAGTTAGGAGAGAGCAAGAGCGAGAGGCGAGGGATAGGCCCTTACAAAAAGGTATCCATTTATCAGACTGTAAAATTAATGACTATTTGGTTGGTTTTTTAATCAATTTAAAGTAAATGTCCTAGTCTCAAGTCTTACATTGTAGTGTAAAAAACAAAGAAGAAAAAAGTAGTGGAGATCCGGGGAATCGAACCCGTGGCCTTTCACATGCGAAGCGAACGCTCTAACCACTGATCTACATCCCCATCTGTTATATTGGACGAAAAGATAAACTACTCCTAAGGTTTGATAAACGGGTAATCCAAAATGAGTGGATTCATCGCCCAGGTATTATGGTTGCTACTATATGTAAACTGAACATAATGAAGGGAAGGGGCAGTGGACAGACTTATGAACCCACCTCCTAATCTGATACTACAGGTGGGATGTAGCTCAGTGGTAAAGCGTGTCGCATTGCATGTGAAAGGCCCCGGGTTCGTCCCCGGCATTCTCCACAACTTTTTTTTGTTTGGGTCTTTTTATCGCGAGTTTTAAAATCCCAGTGGTTTATTCTTCTCCTGGAGATGTACTGTCCCAGTCTTCATTCAGTAATAAATTGTTCTTTTGCTTAGGAGCTGGACATGACAGGACTCTGTAATTACTGTCTTCTGAACCCGACCCTGTCTTTGCATGGAAGCCCCTGGGTTCGATCTGATTTTGTCATCCACATTGATCAACTGAAATAAATTACTTTTCGTTAAATGAGTGGTATGAAAATCTCAGCTGTATCTTGTTCTTCTTCTCAAGGTGGGGATATTGTACTGTCCCAGTCTTTCATTCAAAACCACCTGAAGATAGTGCACAGAGCCTACCGAATGCTGCACAGCACTGTCCATCCATACCAATGGTCATGGTTTGTAAACATCTCTTACAAAGCTGATGAGATTAAAATAATACTCTAATGTGTTCCTTATTTTTTTTTTAATGAACTTTTTTGTAACATAGAAATAGTAAGTTAAACAGAATGTCTATGCAAGTATTTGTACTTTGTCTTTGATGTAAAACATTCTTAGGATTGATCAGTGTTGGATATTTGAAAAGATTAGAGGTAGTGATCTGAACTTTGAAGTGAATATTATGAAGTTGAAAGAAACCAAGGAGGGACAGCCTGAAATGGCATTATTGTGGTGGTGGGCTGAAAACAACCGGATATGGAATGAAAGAAGCACTAAATGGGTGTCAAAGGTTTGTGCCCGAAACTATTTTCACACAATCCATTAGACCATGATGGATGGTCGGGGGCGCTAGTCCTTTGGATGAGAGAACATAAACCGAGGTTCCCGTGTATTACACAAAATTAATCAGAAACGCATGAAAGAACCCACGGTCAACAATAGAGTTGTCCGAGGCAAAATCTTAGAAAAAACCACTCTGATATGGAAAACAAATACAGTTATATTGCAGACAAAAAACACACAAAAAGGAGGTGGCGCTGCTCTAGTGTCGACGTGCTCTCCTCTGGAGAGCACCCGAATTTCATCAGAGAAATCCACGTGACTTAAGTGGTTAAAATTAAATAATAAGGTGGGACATGGGACAGACTGGAGACTGGTGGTCAGTTGGTGTCCAATAGACCACGCTACAACGGCACTCCACTCGTGGTGAAAAAAAAATCATCAAAATGGAAAAAAACGAAAAAGAAGTTGAAAATGTTTCGAAAAAAACTCCTAGTTCTGTCTCATGGCAAGGAAAAAAAATACTGAGATGCCAGGGGATCGAACACCCGGGGGCCTTTCACATGCAAACGAACGCTCTACCACTGAGCTACATCCCCATCTGTACTGATTATTGAACAGAACGAAACACTCGTACTTCCTGGATAAACGGTATCTGATAAACCCCTTACATAACCAACTTAAGCGGTGTATGTAAACTTGAGCATAATGAAGAAAGTGACAGGCTTCATCATCACTCTGCCGAATGAACTTACAAGTGGGGATTTAGCTCAGTGTAGAGGCTATCGCTTTGCATGTGAAAGGCCCCGTGATCGATCCCTGGCGTCTTCCACATATTTTTTCCATCCTCAAAAACTAACTGAATATCAGATCCTCTGTGGTATCCGGAGGCCTGGCAATATCAATAGCTTCCTCCCCACCTCTGGAATGAGGGCTAGGAATTACCCTCTTTTCTGTCCCTCCTCTTTGTTTCTGCCTTGTCCCTTTTCTTCCCTGCCACCTCCTTCTTGTCTAGTTTCTGCCTTCCCATAGTCCATTCTCCTGCCTCTTTTTCAGAAAGACTAAAACCCATCCCACCAGGTCCTTTGTAAGAGAAGACACACCACGCCCAAATCGAAGTGCTGGCCTGATTTACAAGGCAGCGCAATGCATTTTCGCTGGTGTGATAGGACAACAGTATGGCAGTTGTTTGTCTGAGTGTTTAGGAAAATAAGAAAAAACAAATACAAAATCTCAGCGAGTCATCTTCTCCTCCATATGGGGTCTGGTGTTTACCTATCTTCATACCAACCTCAATCAGCAAGACTATGCACAGGAACTTCTTGTATGTATGCTCGACATTCTCCTGTCATCCACCATACCCCGGGGTCATATTAGTGCAACACTTCTAAAAAAGCCTTGATGAAGTGGTTATTTTACTCTTCATTGACAAAAGACTACTGGTGATTGGTTTGCAAAAAACAACAATTCTTCTGCAAAGCCTAACGGATGGGTGTAAAGAAAATCCAACATTCTTCTACTAAAGCCTAACGAATGCGTGTAATAAAGAAAACCCAACAATTCTTCTGCTAAAGGCTAATGGATGGGTTTTTACAACAATCTCTCTACTAAATCATGCGGGTTTAAAAAAAAATACAACAAACCTTCTACAAAACCCTGAGGGTTTTAAAAAAACCCCCCCTTTTTCTACAAAAGTTTGATGGGGGGTTTGAACTTTTCTAGAAAAGTCTATGATAAGTTAAAAAAAACTTCTAAAAAAGTTGAAATTAAATAAGAAACCCCAAATTTATTCTACAGACCAGGTAATATGTTTAAAAAACTCGTCTACAAAACCTGAGGGGTGGGTTTTTAAAAATCTCTTCTAAAAAACCCGGGTGGATGGGTTTTTAAAAATTTTCTTCTAAAAAAACCCCGATGGATGGATTTTAAAACCTCTTCTAAAAAACCCTGAGGGAAGGGAAATTAAAAATCCTTCTAAAAAACCGGGGGATGGGTTAAAAAAAACAACTCTTCACAAAACCTGTGGATAGATTTTAAAATCTCTTTCACAAAACCCAAGATAGGATTTTAAAATCCTTCTACAAAACCCTGATGGAAGGATTTTAAAAATCTCTTCAAAAAACCCTAAGGATGGGATTAAAAAAACCAACTCACAACAAAATCCGGGATAGGGTTTAAAATCTCTTCTACAAAACCGGGGAAAGGGTTTTTTTAAAAAATCTCTTCTACAAATTCGGTGATAGGATTTAAAAATCTCTTCAAACAAAAGTCGGTGGATAGGTTTTTAAAACTCTTCTACAAAGCTTGGGGGAAAGGGTTTTAAAAAAAACAATTTTGGGACAAAAAACAGATGGATAGGCTTTTAAAATATCTCTACAAAACTGCGATGGATGGTTTTTTCTAAAAAACACCCCAAAACCAACAAGTTTTTTTTCTTCAAAAGCCGATGAATGTGGTGTTGTTGTGTGGTTGTGTTGTGGTGTGGGTGTTTAAAAAAACTTTTCTTATAAGTATTAACTTTTTTTTTCTAAAAAACCCCGAGGGGATATTTTTAAAAAAACCTCTTCTTCAAAAGCTTGATGGAAAAACTTTTTTTTTTTTTGTTTTTTTTTAAAATGATGGATAGTATTTTTATAAAAAAACAACAGCTCTTCAAAAAAACCCGATTGTTAATTTTTTCAGCCTTTTCCACAAAAGCCCATAAGGGGCTTTGAACTCTTCTGTACAAAACCTGGTGAATAGGGGGTTTTTTTTAATTTTTTTTTAAAACCAAACCCACTGCAACAAAAACCCCCAGACGGGCCAAAGGGGGAAGCGGGCCCCCCAATTTGACCTTACTTTTCCGGGTGTAAGGGGACATGTGATCATCTTCAACCTCGATTTGTATTGCAAGAAAAAGCCTCTAAAAATTTCATAATTAATAATATTATAATACTAATACTAATTTTAAAATTTATTATTTTTATTATTATTACTATTATTATTTTTATTAAAAAAAATTTAATAATCATAAACACATCATCCATCACATCATCATCATCATCCTCATCATCATCACACACCCTCATCATCATCACACTCATCATCACATCATCATCATCACATCATCATCATCAAAATATCATAAATTTTTAAATTATTTTACATTATTTTATTATTTTATAGTAGTAGAGTAGTAGTAGTACTACTAACTAAAACTAACCTACTTACACACTACTACACACTACTACTACTAACTACACTAACTAACACTACTACTACATTTTAACTACTCACACTACTACTACTACACACAACATTAACAAAAACAAAAAACAAAACAACAACAAACAACAACAACAACTACAACACTACTACTACTAAACAACTACTACTACACAACTACTACCTACTACACTACTACTACTATACTACAACTCTACACTACTACACTACTATACACTACATGGAATTTACAATACGCCAATTTTGCAAAACACAAATAAAAACCCCTTTTCATTCATCCCCCATCACATCAGTCAGTAAAAATTAAAAGTTTTTACAAATTCAAAAGCATACATCAACACATCGCCACCACGCACGCACGCACCCCGCACACACACACACACACACACACACCACACCACACCGCGCGCGCGCACACAACACACACACAAAAACACACACACACACACACACCACACACACACACCACACAACACACACACAACAAAACACACAAAACCAAACGTTTTACATTCCCGGCAGGGGGATGGGTTTTGGCTGTTGAGGGCAAGACAAAAAATTTAGGGTGGACCAAAAGGGAAGAATCTAAATTTAAAAAAATGTGTCTTGAGGCCCGGTTTAAAAGTGTTAAAGGAGCTTTTTTCGAAGGGAAAGGAGGGCATTCCGAAAATTTTTTTTGTTTTGTTCTTGAAGTATGTTGTTGCTGCCTCAGTGACATCGCGACCCCCTCCCCCAAGCACCACTGCAGCCACGTTTTGTTATTTATATTTAATTTATTTAAACCCCTTTAATCACGGCAGATTTTTCGCGGAAATTTGGGCTGCCTCTTTCCCGGGGGGAGCGTGTGGTTCAAAGCACGCCACCCACTTTTTTTTCTTTTTCCGCTCAACGATTTTTTTCCCCCACAAGGGTTTTTTCTAGAAAAAATTTTTTCCCGGACAACTTCTTGTTGCGGGGTTTTTTTTACTGCGTTAAAAATTAGTTAACACACGGGACCTCGGTTTTTTCGACCTCCAAAAACAAAAGCCCAGACCACCACACATGGGTTATGGATGGGGGGGAAATTTTGGGGGCCAAAAGGATTCGAACCACCGACACTTCCGACGGGACTTTTCGCTTTTTAACAGGGGCGTTACCTCTAACCAAACCGATCCACCTTTTTTACCTTTAAGTTCAATCAAGGGGACAGGACGGGGAAACCGGGGGCAGTTTTTCCTGACCAATACTACACAGGCCTCACTGGTGTCCCTTGGGAAAAGGAAGAAATTTAACTCTGAACCCGAACCCCGAACTCTGAAAAGGTTTTTAAAAATACATGCCTAGGCCCCCAAATTCACTTTGGGGGCGAAAATGGGAAGGGTTCAAAAAAATGAAATATAACTTCTTGTAAAACTTGGGGGAAACTTTAGCAACACTAAGGGTGTACCCCAAAAGTTCACCTCGAGAACATAAACCAGGGCCCCGGTCGAACGCATGCAAACATCTTGCGCACACGTTAAATCCTGTTCCGCGTTCGAAAAGTAGCCATTGTGGCCGGGGGGAAAAAGAAGACAAAATTAAAAAAACCCGCATACACACATATAAAAAAAGTCATCTGAGCGCTTTGATTTGTTGCTTTACAAGATTCAGCGCTATATAAATTCCATACATTCTTCTTATTATTATAATATATGTATGTATGTATGTATGTATGTATGTATGTATGTATGTATGTATGTATGTATGTATGTATGTATGTATGTATGTATGTATGTATGTATGTATTCCAAAATCATTACTAAATAAAGTAGATCAAGAATTCAAACAAAGCAGCTAAAAATCTCAGTTCACCTAAACTGCTCCCCAGGATACCACAACAAAGAGCTAAAAGGGCCTGGAACAAAGTTAGGAGAGAGCAAGAGCGAGAGGAGGGAGAGAGAGGCCCTTACAAAAAGGTATCCACTTATCAGACGTAAAATTAATGATTTTTTGGTGGTTTTTTATCATTTAAAGTAAATGTCCTAGTCTCCACGTCTTCAAGGTAAGTGTAAAACAAAGAAGAAAAAGTATGGAGAAGCCGGTATCGAACCCGGCCGGGGCTTTCACATGCGAAGCTAACGCTCTACCACTGGAGCTACATCCCCATCTGTTATAGTTGGACGAAAAATAAACTACTTCCTAGTATGTGATAAACGTATCCAAAATGGTGTGGTTCAAAGCAACAGTATTATGGTGGCTACTAGTGTACAACTGAACATAAGAAGGGAAGGGGCAGTGGACAGACATATGACCCATCCTGCCGAACTGATCTCAGGAGGGGATGTAGCTCATGGTAGAGCGTTTCGCTTTGCATGTGAACGGCCCCTGGTTCGATCCCCGGCTTTCTCAAAACCAACTTTTTTTTGTTTGGGTTTCTTTTTAAATCGCGAGTTTTTAATATCTCAATGTGTTTTTTACTTCTCCTGGAGATGTGCTTTCCCATCTTCATTCATTCGTAAGCTTAAAAGGGGGAGCTGGACATGGCAGACACTGGTAATTACTGTCTGTCTGAACCTGGCTTTGCAATGGAACAGATGCGGCACTGCATGATTCGATCTGTTTTGTCATCTCAGTGATCAACTGGAAATTATTAACTTTTCGTTAAATATGGTTTGAAATCTCAAGCCCCCTTGTCTTCTTCTTTCTCTCAAGGTGGGGTATTGTAACTGTCCCGTCTTCATTCAAACACCTTAAGATTTCACAGATCCTACTGAAGCAGCACAGTTGCTGCATGTCATCCATACCACTGGTCATGGTTTGTAACTCTCTACAATGCTGATGGATTAAAATAATACTTAATGTGTTCTCCTATATTTTTTTTTAAATCCTTTTTTGTAACATTGAAATAGTAAGTGAAACAGAATTCTTAAGTTATGTACTTTGGGTGGTCCGTTGATGTAAAACATCTGAGTTGACAGTTGTTGGATAGTTTTTGAAAAGATTAGGAGTAGTGATTCTGAAACCTTGAAGTGAATATTATTGAAGTTGAAGAAACCAAAGGAGGGGACAAGCCGGGATATGCCTTTGTGGTTGGTGGGGCTGAAAACCACAGGATAGGGAAGTGAAATGAAGCTCTAGGGGGGTCAAAGTTTTGGGCCCGAAACTTTCACACATCCATTAGACCATGAGATGGTGGTCTGGCGCTAGGACCTTTCGGGGATGAACGATAAACCGAGTCCCCGTGTATTACACAAAATTATTCAGCGCATGTAAAAGAACCAACGTCAACAAGAGAGTTATCCGTGGCAAAATTCTAGAAAAAAGCCACCTGATAGGGAACCTAATACAGTTGCAGACAAAAACACACAAAAAGGTGGCGCTGCTCGTGGGCACGGTGCTCACCTTGGGAGAGCAGGCCCGAAATTCATGCAGAGAAATCTCGTGACTTAAGTGGATAACACTTACTAAATCGGTGGGACATGGAACAGGACTGGTGAGACTGAGGGACATATGGTTTCCCAAGACCAGCCCTACACAAAAGGGCCCCCCAAAAACACACCTCGAGTGAAAAAAAATCACATGGAAAAAAAAAAAACGAAAAGAAGTTGAAAATGTTTCGAAAAAAACTCCCATCTCCTAGTCATTCTTCATCAAGAAAAAAAATACACTGAGATGCGGGGAACGAACCCTGGGGGCCCTTTTCCCATGCAAAGCGAACTCTCTACCACTGAGCTACATCCCCACTTGCACGTTCTTTGCAGCGCTGATGATAAGCCTTCACTTTCTTCAATTATGCTCGATTAACATCAGCCGCTAACGTTGGTTACGTAAGGGGTTTATCAGAATACCCGTTTATCCAGAGAAGAAGGAGTAGTTTCGTCTGTCAATATCAGTCAGATGGGGATGTAGCTCAGTGGTAGAGCGTTCGCTTTGCATGTGAAAGGCCCCGGGTTCGATCCCCGGCATCTCCAGTATTTTTTTTCCTTGCCATGAAGACAGACTAGGAGATTTTTTTCGAAACATTTTCAACTTCTTTTTCGTTTTTTTCCATTTTGATTTTTTTTCACACGAGTGAGTGCCTGTGTAGCGCTGGTCTATGGACACCAACTGACCCACAGTCTCCAGTCCTGTCCCATGTCCCACCTTATTTATTTATTTATACCACTTAATTACGTAGATTTTCTCTGCATGAAATCGGGCTTGCTCTCCCATAGGAGAGCACTCGCCACAAGAGCAGCGCCACCCTTATTTGTGTGTTTTTTGTCTGCAACTGTATTTGTTTTCCCTATCAGAGTGGGCTTTATTTACTAAGAATTTTGCCACGGATAACTCTCGTGATGACGTTGGTTCTTTACATCGCTTGAGATAATTTTGATGTAATACACGAGACCTCGTTTAATCGGCTCATCCGAAAGACTAGCGCCCAGACACACTCATGGTCTAATGGATGTGTGAAAAGTTTCGGCCCCAAACCTTTGACCCCCCTAGAGCATCATTTCATTCCCTATCCTGTTTGATTCAGACCCGCACCAACACACAAAGGCCCCTCCATAATCAAGGCTGTCCCCTCCATGGTTCCCTTCAACTTCAATAATATTCACTTCAAAGTTCAGAATCATCTACCTCCAAATCTTTTCAAATAACCAACACAGTCAACCTAAGAATTTTTACCCATCAAACGACATAAGAACCTCACATACCAGACATCTGTTTTCACTTACTATTTCAAGGTTACAAAAAAAGTATTTAGAAAAAAATAGGAACACATTAGAGTATTATATTAATCCATCAGGCTTGAAAGAGAGTGACAACCAGACCAGTGGTATGGATGACAGCAGCAAGTCAGCAATACAGATAGGCTTCCCTGGCACAATCTTCAGGTGGTTTGAATGAAGAACTGGACAGTACAATATCCCCACCTTAGAAGAAGAAAGAAGACACAGCTGAGATTTCAACCACTCATCTTAAAACAAAATATAATTCCAGTTGATCACTGAGGATGACAAAACAGATCGAAACCAGGGGCTTCCATGCAAAGCCAGGTTCAGACAGACAGTAATTACCAGTGTCTGCCATGTCCAGCTCCTAAGCAAACGAATGAATGAAGACTGGGACAGCACAATCTCCAGGAGAAGAATAAACACCACTGAGATTTTAAACTCGCGATAAAAAGAACCCAAACAAAAAAAGTTGTGAAAATGCGGGATCGCACCCGGGGTCCTTTCCAATGCAAAGCGAACGCTCCTAACCACTGAGCTATATCCCCACCTGTAGATCATTCGGCAGGATGGTTCATAAGTCTGGCCCCTGCCGAGGTGCTTCCTTCATTATGTTCAGTTTACACTAGTAGCCACCAAAATACTGTGGCAATGAAACCACACCCATTTTGGATACCCTTTTATCCAAACATAGTTAGTAGTTTTATCTTTTCGTCCAACCATCACATGGGCGATGTAGCTCAGTGGTAAGCGTTCGCTCGCATTTGAAAGCCCCGGTTCGATCCCCGGCAATCCCACTACTTTTTTCTCTTTGTTTTACACTACCATGAAGAACTTAGAGAACTAGGAAAACATTTACTTTAAATTAGATAAAAACCAACCTAAAAATCTTTAATTTTACAGTCTGGATAAGTGGATACCTTTTTGAAGGCCTTCTCTCTCCCTCTCTCGCTCTTGCCTCTCCGATCTTTTGTTCGCAGGCCTTATATCTTTTTTTGATGGTAACCTGGGGACATTTAGGTGAACTGAGATTTTAGCAGCTTTGTTTAATCTTGATCTACTTTATTATACTGATTTTTCGAATACATACATACATTACATACATACATACAAACATACATACATACATACATACATACATACATACATCCATACATACATACATACATACATACATATTTATATAATAAGAAGAAGTCTGGAATTTAAATAGCCTGAATCTTGTAAAGCAACCAATCAAAGCGCTCCATATGACTTTTTTATATGTGTGTTGCGGTTTAATTAACTTTGTCATCTGTTCCCACCGGCAACACAATGCCTACTCTTCGAACAGCGGAACAGATTTAACGTGTGCGAAGATGTTCTGCATGCGTTCGCACAAGGGCCTCGGTTATAGTCTCATCGAAGGTGAACATTTTTGGGGAACATCCTATAGTGTCATGCTGAAGTTCTTACCCAAGCTTTACAAGAGTTTATATTTCTTCTTTTGCATCCTTCCATTTCGCCCCCACAAAGTGAATTGTGGCCTAAGGCCGATGTATATTTAAACCATTTAAGTTCAGGGTACAGGGTTCAGAGTTCAGAGTTCTCTCCAATACCAAGAGGACACCAGTGAGTGCCTGAGTAGTATTGGTCAGGACAACTGACCCACGGTCTCCAGTCCTGTTCATCCACCTTTGAATACACCTTGAGGTAACCAAAGGTTGGATGTGGTCTGGGGTTGAGAGTTAACCGCCTGTCTAGACAGCGAAAGTCCCATTCGATAGTGTGCGGTTGTTCGAATCCCGTTTGGACCCAAACTTTTCCCCCATCCATAGCCATTGGTGGGTGGTCTGGGCTCTTGTCTATCGGATGAGTCCGATAAACCGAGGTCCCTTGTGTTACACATAATATTTTTAACGCACGTAAAAGAACCCAGCAACAAGAGAGTTGTCCTTAGGCAAAATATTCTAAAAAAACCATCTGATAGGGAAACACATCAGTTGCAGACAGGAAAAAGAAAAAAAGTAGTGGTGCGCTGCTCTGAAGCCACACGCTCTCCCCGGGAAAGCAAGCCCGAATTTTCACGCCGATAAATCTGCCCGTGACATAAAGTGGTATAAAAAAATAAATATAAAAAACCAAACGTGCTGCAGTGGCTTGAACTTGGGGAGGTTAATCACGATGTCACTGAGGCAGACAACAAACATACTTCAAGAACAAAACAAACAAAACATATCTGGAATGACCTCCCTCTCTCCCTTCGCCAAAAGCCTCCTTATAACACTTTTAAATCCGGCCTCAAGACACATTTATTTCAACATAGATTCATCCCCTCCCTTGCCCATCTTCATTATTGCTCAGCCCTCAACAGCCCAAACCCCATCACCCTGCCGAATGTAAAACGTATGTTGGAGTGTGTGTAGTGTGTGCTTGTTTTAGTGTGTGTTGTTTTGTGTTGTGTAGTGTGTGGTGGTGGGTGTGGTGTGTGTGGGAGTGCGCGCGCGCGCGCGTGTTGTGTGTGTGTGTGTGTGTGTGTGTGTGTGTGTGCGTGCGTGCGTGCGTGCGTGCGTGCTTAAATGTGTGTATGTATGCATTTGAATTTGTAAAAACTTTTAATTGTACTGTACTGCATGTGAATGGTGGGATAAATGAAATGGCTTTGATTTGTGTTTTGCAAGATATGGCGCTATTGTAAATTGCCAAGTAGTAGTAGAATAGTTATATAGTATAGTAGTATAGTAAGTAGTATATTAGTAGTAGAAAGTATTAGTAGTAGTAGGTTAGTAGTAGTATATAGTAGTAGTATAAAGTTGTTTGTTGTGTTGTTGTAGTTGTTTGTTGTTGATGTTGTTAATGTTGTAGTAGTATAGTTAGTATAGTAGTAGAGTAGTAGTAGTAGTAGTATAGTAGTATATTAGTAGTATAGATAGTAGTAGTAGTAGTAGTATAGTGTAGTAAGATAGTATAGTAGTACTAATCGACTACTACTACTACAAATAGATAATAATAATAATGAATAATAATAATAATAATGATGAAGATTATGAAGATGATGATGAGATATGATGAAGATGATGATGATGATATGATTATTGATGATGATGATGATGATATGATGATGTGTGATGATGAAGATGATGATGAAGATGATGAATGATGATGATGATATAAATATAATATATAATAAACAAATAATAGTAATAATAAAAATAATAATAATAATAATATTAGTATTAGTATTAATATAATTATTAATATATGAAAATTTAAAGCGCTTTAACTGCAAATACAAATCAGAGCGCTTAGAAGATGATCACATGTCCCTTACAACCACGGGAATAGTAATGGTCAAGTTGGGCAGGCCCAGCTTCCCTCTTTGGCCTGTCTGGGGTCTTATGTCTGCACTGGCGTACTGGTTTAAAAACCAAAAATTAATAAAAACCCACTATTCACCAGGCTATTGTATCACAGAAGATTTCAAGCGCCCAACTATGATCTTTGTGGAAGAGTTGAAAACTCTAACATCGGTCTTTGAAGAAGAGCTTTTTGATATTGTTAATAATAATAACTATCCATCATTTTAAAAAAACAAACAAAAACAAAACGTATCCATCAAAGCTTTTGAAGAAGAGTTTTTTTTTAAAACTAACCATCAGGCTTTTGTAGAAAAAAATGTTAATACAATCATAAGACAGTTATTAAACACACACACACACACACACACACAAACACACACACACACACACACATACATCAAATGCTTTTGAAGAAGACTGTTGTTTTGGGTGTGTTTTTTAAAAACCATCCCCATCGCAGTTTTGTAGAAGATATTTTTAAAAGCCTAACCATCATTTTTTGTCCCAAGATGTGTTGTTCTTTAAATCCATCCACCAAGACTTTGTAGAAGAATATTTTAAAATCCAATCCACCATACACTTTTTGTAGAAAATTTAAAATCCTATCCACCAGAATTTTGTAAAGATATTTTAAAATCCTATCCACCAGGATTTTGAAGAAAGAGATTATAAAAACCTATCCACCAGGAATTTGTAGTAAAGAGATGGTTTTTTAAATCTACCATCAGGGTTTTGAGAAGAGATTTTAAAATCCTATCCATCAGGGTTATGGTAAAGAGATTTTAAAATCCTAATCTATCAGGGTTTTGTAGAAGAGATATTAAAATCTATCCACCAGATTTCGTAAATAGTTGTTGTTTGTTTAATCTATCCACAGGATTTTGTAGAAGAGATTTTTAAAATCCGATCCACAGGTTTTGTAGAAGAGGTTTTAAAATCCTATCCATCATGGTTTTGTAGAAGAAATTTAAAATCCTATCCACCAGATTTGTAGAAGAGATTTTAAAATCCTACCCAACAGAGTTTTGTAGACGAGTTTTTAAACATATCTACCTGGCTCCTGTAGAAATAAATTTGGGTTCTTATTTAAACTCACAGACTTTTGTAGAAGATTTTTTTTAACTTATCCATCAGACTTTTCTAGAAGAGTTCAAACCCCTCCATCAACTTCTGTAGAAAAGGTGGGGTTTTGTTAAAGCCATACTAGGCTTTTGTAGAAGGTTTGTTGTCATTTTTTTAAAGCCTGCATCAGACTTTAGTAGAAGAGATTGTTGTAAACCCATCCATTAGCCTTTAGCAGAAGAATTGTTGGGTTTTCTTTACACGCATTCGTTAGGCTTTAGTAGAAGAATTGTTGGATTTTCTTTACACCCATCCGTTAGGCTTTAGCAGAAGAATTGTTGGTTTTTTGCAAACCCATCCACCAGTCTTTTGTCACTGAAGAGTAAAAACACATTCATCAAGCTTTTTTAGAAGAGTTGCACTAACTATGACCCGTGGTATGGATGGATGACAGGAGCAAGTCGAGCATACATACAAGAAGTTCCTGTGCATAGTCTGCAGATTGAGGTTTGAATGAAGACTAGGTAAACACCAGACCCCCATACTGGAGGAGAAGATGACTCCGCTGAGATTTTGTATTTGTTTTTCTTCTTCTTCCTCAACACTCAGACAACAACTAGCCTACTGTTGTCTATCACACCAGCGAAAATGCATTGCGCTGCCTTGTAAATCAGGCACAGCACATCCGATTTGGGCGTGGATGTGTTTCTCTTACAAGACCTGGTGGATGGGTTTTAGTCTTTCTGAAAAAGAGAGGAGAATGGACAAGAAGGCAGAAACTAGACAAGAAGGAGGTGGCAGGAAAGAATAAGGGACCCAGCAGAAACAAAAGGAGGAACAGAAAAAGGGAATTCCTAACCCCTCATTACCAGAAGTGGGGAAAGCTATTGATATAGCCAGCCTCCGGCATACCCACAGGGGATCTGATATTCAAGTTTATTTTTGAGGAGGAAAAAAAATGTGGAACGCCAGGGATCGAACCGGGCCTTCACTATGCAAAAGCGACCGCTCTAACCGACTGAGCTACATCCCCACTTGTCAAGTTCTTCGGCAAGCTGAATCAACCTGACACTTTCTTCATTATGCTCAGTTTACATCAGCCGCTAATGTTGGGGGGGGGTTTATGTAGGGGGATAAAGAATACCCGTTTTATACCATAAGAAGTACGAGTAGTTTCGCTGTCAATATCAGTCAGATGGGGAAGTAGCTCAGTGGTAGAGCGTTCGCCTGGTTGCATGTGAAAGGCCCCGGGTTCGATCCCCGGCATCTCCATTATTTTTTTTTCCTTCCATGGCAACTACTATGAGATTTTTTCGAACCTTTTTCAACTTCTTTTTCGTTTTTTTTCCATTTTGTTTTTTTTTCACTCAGAGAGAGCCTGTGTAGCGCTGGGCTATGGACCCAACTGACCCACAGACTCCAAGTCTGACCCATGTCCCACCTAATTATTATTTAAACCACTAAAGTCACGAGATTTCTCTGCATGAAATTCGGGCTGCTCTCCCAGAGGAGAGCACGTCGCCACAAGAGCAGCGCCACCCTTTTTGTGTGTTTTTGTCTGCAACTGTATTTGTTTCCCTATCAGAGTGGCTTTTTTCTAAGAATTTTGCCACGGACAACTCTCTTGTTGACGTGGGTTCTTTTACATGCGCTGAATAATTTTGTGTAATACACGGGACCTCGGTTTATCGTCTCATCCGAAAGACTAGCGCCCAGACCACCACTCATGGTCTAATGGATGTGTGAAAAGTTTCGGGCCCAAACCTTTGACCCCCCTAGGGCTTCATTTCATTCCCTATCCTGTTGTTTTCAGCCCCACCAACCACAAAGGCCATATCAAGGCTGTCCCCTCCTTTGGTTTCTTCAACTTCAATAACATTCACTTCAAAGTTCAGAATCACTACCTCCTAATCTTTTCAAATATCCAACACTGTCAACCTAAGAATGTTTTACATCAAACGACAAAGTACCATACATGCCAGACATTCTGTTTAACTTACTATTTCAATGTTACAAAAAAAGTAATTAAAAAAATAAGGAACACATTAGAGTATTATTTTAATCCATCAGGCTTTGTAAGAGAGTTACAACCCATGACCAGTGGTATGGATGACAGCAGCATGTGCAGCATACAGTAGGCTCCTGTGCACAATCTTCAGGTGGTTTGAATGAAGACTGGGACAGTACAATATCCCCACCTGAGAAGAAGAAGAAGACACAGCTGAGATTTCAAACCACTCATTTAACGAAAAGTAATAATTCCAGTTGATCACTGAGGATGACAAAACAGATCGAAACCAGGGGCTTCCATGCAAAGCCACGGTTCAGACAGACAGTAATTACCAGTGTCTGTCATGTCCAGCTCCTAAGCAAACGAATCGAATGAAGACTGGGACAGTACCATCTCCAGGAGAAGAATAAACACCAGTGAGATTTGAAACTCGCGATAAAAAGAACCAAAAAAAAAAATTGTGGAGATGCCGGGGATCGAACCCGGGGCCTTTCACATGCAAAGCGAACGCTCTACCACTGAGCTACATCCCCACCTGTAGACCAGTTCGGCAGGATGGGTCATAAGCCTTTCCACTGCCCCTTCCTTCATTATGTTCAGTTTACACTAGTTGCCACCATAAGAAGAGTGGGCTATCCAACCACACCCCTTCATTAGGATACCCGTTTATCCAGAGACATAGGAGTAGTTTTATTTTGTCCATCTCTAACAGAAGGGGATGTAGCTCAGTGGTAGAGCGTTCGCTTCGCATGTGAAAGGCCCCGGGTTCGATCCCCGGCATCTCCACTACTTTTTCTTCTTTGTTTTACACTACCATGAAGACTTGAGACTAGGACATTTACTTTAAATTGATAAAAACCAACCAAAAAATCATTAATTTTACAGTCTGATAAGTGGATACCTTTTTGTAAGGCCTCTCTCTCCCTCGCTCTCGCTCTTGCTCTCTCCTAACTTTGTTCGCAGGCCTATTATCTTTTTTGTGGTATCCTGGGGAGCAGTTTAGGTGAACTGAGATTTTTTGCTGTTTTGTTTGAATTCTTGATCTACTTTATTTAGTAATGATTTTGGAATACATACATACATACATACATACATACATACATACATACATACATACATACATACATACATACATACATACATAATACATAATAATAATAATAATAATAATAATAATGTATGGAATTTATATAGTGCTGAATCTTGTAAAGCAACAAATCAAAGTGCTCAGATGACTTTTTTTATATGTGTGTATGCGGTTTTTTTAAATTTTGTCATCTGTTCCCACCGGCACACAATGACCTACTCTTTCGAACAGCGGAACAGGATTTAACGTGTGGGCAAGAAGTTCTGCATGCGTTCGCACACGGGGCCTCGGTTTATAGTCTCATCCGAAGGTGAACAGTTTGGGGTACATGCCATAGTGTCATGCCGAAGTCTTACCAAAGCTTTACAAGAAGTTACATTTCATTCTTTTGCATCCTTCCATTTTCGCCCCTCAAAGTGAATTGTGGCCTAAGGCCGATGTATATTTAAACCATTTCAGAGTTCAGGGTTCAGGGTTCAGAGTTCAGAGTTCTCTCCTATTCCAAGTGGACACCAGTGAGTGCCTGTGTAGTATTGGTCAGGACAACTGACCCACAGTCTCCAGTCCTGTCCCACCTTTGATTGACACCTTGAGGTAACAAGGTGGATCGGTGGTCTAGAGGTACCGCGCCTGTCTAGAAAGCGAAAAGTCCCAGTCGGAAGTGTGCGGTGGTTCGAATCCCGATTGGACCCGAAACTTTCCCCCATCCATTATTTTATTTTATTTAATTTTATTTATTCTTTTATATCGAGGATAGTGGAATAAGCACTTATGTGCTTTTATACATCCAGTCCCCGGTTTTGTAAATTTTTTCATCCGTTCCCCCGGCACACAATGGCCTACATTAGACCATGAGTGGTGGTCTGGGCGCTAGTCTTTCGGATGAGACGATAAACCGAGGTCCCGTGTGTTACACATAATTATTTAACGCACGTAAAAGAACCCACGGCAACAAAAGAGTTATCCCTGGCGAAATTTTGTAGAAAAAAAGCCACTCTGATAGGGAAACAAATACAGTTGCAGACAGGAAAAACACACAAAAAAGGGTGGCGCTGCTCTTGTGGCGACGCGCTCTCCTCGGGAAGAGCAGCCCGAATTTCACGTAGAGAAATCTGCCGTGACTTAAAGTGGTATAAATAAATATAAATAAATAACAAAACGTGGCTGCAGTGGATGACTTGGGGGAGGTGGAGATCAGCGATGTAACTGACAAGGACAACGAACATACTTCAAAAACTAAACATATCTGGAATGGCCTCCCTCTCTCCCTTCGCCAAAAGCCGAGACGGGATAGCCTAGTGGTTAGAACATTGCGCTCGCTATCTGACAACCCGGGTTCGATTCCAGTTCAAGGGGATATTTTCCCCTGGAGTTAACATCAGTGCCGACTCCACTCTCCCCCAAAAGTCCTTCGGATGAGACTATAAACCGAGGTCCCGTGTGCGAACGCACGCAGAATATCTTGCGCACACGTTAAATCCTGTTCCGCTTTTTGCCAGAGTAGGCCATTGTGTGCCAGGGGAAGCAGATGACAAAATTTACAAAACCGCATACACACGGGGACTGGAGGTAAAAAAAGCACATAAGTGCTTTTTCCATTACCCTCGATATAAAAGAATTTTGTTTCAAAGCCTTCTTATGACGTTTTTAAATCCTACCTCAAGACACATTTATTTCAAACCTAAGATTTCCATCTTGTTCCATCTCATTTTTGTCCCTGCCCCTCAACAGCCAAAACCCCATCACCCTGCCGGAGTGTACAACCTTTATGTGTGTGCATGTGTGTGCGTGTGTGTGCGTGTGTGTGCGTGCGTGCGTGCGTGTGTGTGTATACATTTGAATTTGTAAAAACTTTTCATTGTAACTGGCTGCATGTGAATTGAGTGGGATGAGTGAAAGCGCTTTGATTTTTTTTTTTTGCAAGATATGGCGCTATATAAGTTCGATGTAGTAGTAGTAGCAGCAGTAGCAGTAGCAGTAGCAGCAGCAGCAAGAGCAGCAGTAGCAGCAGCAAGAAAGCTTCAGAGCAGCAGCTAGCATTGAGAGTGCGATAGGAAGCAGTGATTAGTGTAGTAGTAGTAGTATGTGTAGTAGTAGTTGTAGTAGTAGTAGTAGAGTAGTAGTAGTAGTAGTTAGTAGTAGTAGTAGTTGTGTGTTGTTGTTGTTGTGTGTTGTTTGTTGTTGTTGTATTTCTATTACTATGATTATTTACTTACTACTAATATACAACTACTACTACTACTACTACTAATAATAATAATAATAATAATAATAATAATAATAATAATAATAATAATAGTAATAATATATGGAATTTATAGAGCGCTTTATCTTGCAAATACAAATCAGAGCGCTTAGAAGATGATCACTTCGTCCCTTAAAACCACGGGAATAGTGATGGGCAAGTTGGGCAGGCCCAGCTTCACTCTTTGGCCTGCCTGAGTTCTTATGTCTGCAGCTGGCGTACTGGTTTAAAAAAACAACAACTAAAATAAAATTAATAAAACCCACTATTCACCAGGCTTTTTGTCACAGAAGAGTTCAACGCCCATCTATGAGGCTTTTGTGGAAGAGTTCTGAAAGAATCTAACAATCGGGCTTTTGTAGAAGAGTTGTTGTTTTGTTAATAATAATAACTATCCATCATTTTAAAAAACAAACAAAAACAAAACGTATCCATCAAGCTTTTGAAGAAGAGTTTTTATAAAAAAAACTATCCATCAGGCTTTTGTAGAAAAAAATGTTAATACATTCATAAGAACAGTTTTTTAAACACACACACACACACACACACACACACACACACACACACACACACACACAGTTTATATTTCTGCTGCAGATTACCTACTTAAAAAATTACAAAGTTTAGACAGTAAAGCCATAAAAATAGCACTTGGTGTTCCAGTCCATGCTAACATAAATAATACTTATAAAGAAGCACATTTACTCTCTCTTCTAACAAAGAACGATTGGCCGTATCAAAGTATGTGATTCGAAGTCTCTCTGTTCCAAATTCAGTAAAAGATGATTTTTTTTATGAATCAGACACTGACTATCCAAAACGAGCAAGCAATGTTTCATTTCTCCTGCCAATTAAAACTTATACAGATTCATTAATGAAAGACATTGTATTGACCTAACAACAATTCCAATTTTTCGATGGTTCCTCAAATGCCTCCTTGGGAACATATATCGGCTAACTTTGACACTGACTACACGGATGTCAAAAAGAATGAAGATCAAAATTTGCTCACCGTTGATGAAAAAGTCACACTGAAAGTAATTATTCTAATCATTTAAAAGTGTATACTGATGGATCTGTTTCTGGAATCAGGAAGAAAGGGGGCAGCATTTGTGATTCCTGTTTTTAAAGTACAAAAATCATTTCATTTAGGAAAACATTTTTCTATTTTTACGTGTGTGAATTGTTTGCAATCCTTATGGCCTTGAATTTTTTGTCAAATACTGCGCTTGACATTCACCACATTCTTTTTTGCGTTGACTCAAAAGCAGTATTTGATGGCACTAAAGCACTGGCTGGGAAACATAAGGAAAGATATTGTATTTGAGATTAAATTCTAGAATTAATTTATGCAAGAATGGATACAAATCAATTTTTCGTGGTTCTTCAATGGTCCTTTGGGGAAATTGGTACTTTACATAACAACCGGATTCAAAAGTGG
>CM054134.1:75263737-75279277 GCA_028751875.1 Rapana venosa | reverse complement strand
TTTTCCTCGGGCGGGGTGAGGGGTTTTTCGGCTTTGGGGAGGGAAAAAAGAAAACCCAAGAGGGGAGAAATGTGTCTTGAGGTAGAATTTACAAGCGTCATAAGAAGGCTTTTAAAAATTAAAAAAAAACCTTTTATATCGAGGATAATGGAATAAGCACTTATGTGCTTTTATACATCCAGTCCCCGTGTGTATGCGGTTTTGTAAATTCTGTCATCTGCTTCCACCGGCACACAATGGCCTACTCTGACAAAAAACGGAACAGGATTTAACGTGTGCGCAAGATATTCTGCGTGCGTTCGCACACGGGACCTCGGTTTATAGTCTCATCCGAAGGAATTTTGGAGCAGCGTGGAGTCTGCACTGATGTTAACTCCAGGGGAAAATATCCCCCTTGAACGGGAATCGAACCCAGGTCCTCAGATTGCGAGCGCAATGCTCTAACCACTAGGCTATCCTGTTTTGGCTTTTGGTGAATTGAGAGAGGGAGGTCATTCCAGATATGTTTTGTTCTTGAAGTATGTTTGTTGTCCTTGTCAGTGACATCGCTATCTCCGCCTCCCCCATGTCAGCCACTGCAGCCACGTTTGTTTATTGATTTATATTTATTTATTTATACCACTTCAAGTCACGGCAGATTTCTCTGCGTGAAATTCGGGCTGCTCTTCCCGGGGAGAGCGCGTCGGCACAAGAGCAGCGCCACCCATTTTTGGGGGGTCTTTTTCCTGTCTGCAACTGGTGTATTTGTGTTTCCCTATCAGAGTGTTTTTTTCTAGAAAATTTTGCCAAGGACAACTCTCTTGTTGCCATGGGTTCTTTTTTTACGTGCGTTAAATAATTATGTGTAACACACGGGACCTCGGTTTATCGTCTCATCCGAAAGACTAGCGCCCAGACCACCACTCATGGTCTAATGGATGGGGGAAAAGTTTCGGGTCCAAACGGGATTCGAACCACCGCACACTTCCGACTGGGACTTTTCGCTTTCTAGACAGGCGCCTTACCTCTAGACCACCGATCCCCCTTGTTATCTCAAGGTGTCAATCAAAGGTGGGACAGGACTGGAGACCGTGGGTCAGTTGTCCTGACCAATACTACACAGGCACTCACTGGTGTGAGCCTGGAATAGGAGAGAACTCTGAACTCTAAACCCTGAACTCTAAAATGGTTTAAATATACATCGGCCCTAGGCCCCAATTCACTTTGAGGGGCGAAAATGGAAGGATGCAAAAGAATGAAATAGAACTTCTTCTAAGCTTCGGTAAGACTTTGGCATGACACCTTGGCATGTACCCCAAACTGTACACCTTGAATATGTATGTATGTATGTATGTATGTATGTATATACAAACATACATACATATATATATATATATATATATATATATATATATATATATATATATATATATATATAGATATTCCAAAATCATTACAAAATAAAGGCTGCAGTAGATCAAGAATCCATACAAAACACAGCTAAAACTCTTAGTTCACCTAAACTACTCCCAAAGATACCACAAAAAGATAACAGGCCTGGGAA
Organism: Rapana venosa; assembly: GCA_028751875.1. NCBI lineage: Eukaryota > Metazoa > Mollusca > Gastropoda > Neogastropoda > Muricidae > Rapana > Rapana venosa. The sequence continues at coordinate 75,277,734 of CM054134.1, read as the reverse complement.
CAAAGTTAGGAGAGAGAGAGAGAGAGAGAGAGAGAGGAGAGAGAGAGAAAAGAGAGAGAGAGGGAGAGAGCAGATGGAGAGAGAGAGAGGATGAGAGAGAGAGAGAGAGAGAGAGAGGCTACAAAAAGTATCCACTTCTCAGACTGCAAAATTAATGATTTTTTCCCATCATTTTGAAGTAAATGTCCTAGTCTGAAGTCTTCATGGAACTGTCAAAAAAAAAAGACAAAAAAAGTGGAGATGCCGGGGATCGAACCCGGGGCCTTTCACATGCGAAGCGAACGCTCTACCACTGAGCTACATCCCCATCTGTTATAGTTGGACAAACAGATAAAACTACTCCTATGTCTCAGGATAAACGGGTATCCTAATAAACGGTGTATGGTGGCTACTAATGTAAACTGAACATAATGAATCAAGGGGCAGTGGACAGGCTTATGACCCATCCTACCGAACTGACTTAAAGGTGGGGATGTAGCTCAGTGGTAGAGCGTTCGCTTTGCATGTGAAAGGCCCCGGGTTCGATCCCCGGCATCTCCACAACTTTTTTTGTGGTTCTTTTTATCGCGAGTTTAAAATCTCAGTGGTGTTTTTTCTTCTCCTGGAGATTGTACTGTCCCAGTCTTCATTCGATTCGTTTGGTCAGGAGCTGGACATGATAAGACACTGGTAATTACTGTCTGTCTGAACCGTGGCTTTGCATGTAAGCCCCTGGGTTTGATCTGTTTTGTCATCCTCGGTAATCAACTTGAATTATTCTATCTATCTATCTATCTGTCCCGTAGTCTGACGACCGTGGGGGCACCCTCAAAGACTCAACAACCAGTTCCCTCCATTCCTCTCTCTGTTCTGCCTTTCTCAGGGTTCTTGGATTATTACTTTTCGTTAAATTAGGGGTTTGAAATCTCAGCTGTGTCTTCTTCTTCTTCTCAGGTGGGGATATTGTACTGTCCCAGTCTTCATTCAAACCACCCGAAGATTGTGCACAGGAGCCTACTGTATGCTGCACATGCCGCTGTCATCCATACCACTGGTCATGGGTTGTAACTCTCTTACAAAGCCTGATGGATTAAAAAAAAGTACTCCAACGTGTGTGGGGACGGGATAGCTCAGTGGTCGGAGCACTCGCTTTCCCCCCAGCAAGTTAAGCAGCGTCGAGCGCGGTACCAGTTGGGGGGTGACCGTTTGCGCGCCTTGGTTTCATACAGTTCCCCCATTTTCCCCAGCGTAAATGGGTACCCCCCCCTCTTAGGGCAGGGAAGGAAAAGCAGCGAGGGAGAGGAGTGGGCGCCCCCCTCAATAGCTGGCCCAGAGAAGTGGGGTCTCTGACCCCCCTCCCCCCTATGACCTTATGGGTTTAGGGGACCCTTTCCCTTCCTTACCCCAACGTGTTCCCCATTTTTTTTTTTTTAAGTACTTTTTTTAACATTGAAATGAAGTAAACAGAATGTCGGCATCTTGGTATTTTGTATTTTGATGTAAAACATTTTAGGTTGACTTTGGTTTTTGAAAAGTTTTAGGAGGTGAATTCTAAACAGGAGTCAGAGTAAAGGGGTTTTTCCTCTGCTACTGGTAACCTGTACCCCCCAGTACTACCTGTCTAGTGGGGAATAACCCGCCCAAAAAATCCCCAGCATGGCAAAAGCAGTTGGAGAGGGAGGGGCGCCGCCAAGCAATCCAGCCCACAAAAATCCCTCTGGACAACACTGCAAGAAAGACGGGATCGGTTGAGGCCCGAATACCAACAACCCGCCTTCCTTGGGGGTTTTTAGGATGGAGGTGGAAAAATGCGACTGGGACCAAACACAACGATCAAACTCCGGTGAAAGGACCATTTTGGTACATGGAACACCGAAAATTGCACGCATGGGGAAACTCCAAGAGCAAACCCCCATGAACTTCAAAGATACGAAGGGACAATTGGACTGGCCGAAGTCCGTTGGGGTCGGTTTTTGGGCAAAAAACTACAAAGAAGATCACAAACTATGGTATAGTGGCGCCCACCCAAAACACCAACAGGAGTAGGATTTCTTGTCAACAAGAAGAGGACTAACAGGTCATCGCTGACCCCAATCTCAAGCAGACTGTCTCCATGGTGTCGCAGCAAAACCACAAAAATGACCATCATAAAAGTCTACACCAAACAACTACGATGATGAAGCAATCGATGTTTCTACGAAGATTTGGAGAGCGCCATCAAATAACTCCAAAAAGGATTTTCCGTGACCGGGCGACTGGAATGCCAAGATGGGACCTGCCCTTTATACCAAGGGCCGGGGCAGTAGGCCGTTTTGGGGGGACGAAATAAGTAGAGGCTCAGATTTTTGGGAAATTCGCAAGCACCAAAAATCTTACTTCGCCAACCCCTTTATACCCCCACAAGCATAAAGAAGAACGATGGCACCCCAAAAGGGGAAAGACAAAAAACCAATTGACACAATCCGGGCCCCCCAAACGTTTTAAGTCGAGCTCAACAAAGCCCAACAAAAGTTTCCCTGGCGCTGATTTGGCATGCACGAAGGTCCATGACCCTACAGATCAAGCTAAACCAAGAACCAAAAAGGAAAAATCCCCGTTTGGGGTTCAACAGGAGAACTGAAGGCCCCCCGAATCGCTAAAATCTTTAAAGCGGGAAAAGGGGGGCAGATTTTGCAGCTTTAAATTTCCTCCAAAGACATAAACCACCTCCTGAACCTTCAGCAAGACCTTCAGGAGACGGCTGGAGACCTTGGGAAAGAGAAAAAAAAAAGAACCAACCGGGGTTTACCAACTTTCCCTGGCCCGTGCGACCAACGTGGGACAAACCCAGTAAAAAACAAAAACCCAGAAAGGGCCCGAAAGTATGAACGTAACGGGTAAACAAGAAGAAATACGAGGCCATGGGAACGTTGTCAGAAAAATGCCCCCAAGGTTGAAAAGCAATGGCAAAAGAGACAGCAAAGGGCGTCCCCGACCATCAAGGTACTAACCAAGTCCAGCACCCAAACCCCCTCCGTTATTGAAGACAAAGAGGGGTCTCCTTACAGGAGCGCCACTATCGAAGAGATGGAAGAAAATTGCAAGACCGTACAACTACAAGCTAAAGGGCTGATCCGAACAAACTTCAGGCAAGACCCCAGACCATAGACCCAAAAGCACACGGGTGCTGGGAAGAGTAAAAGAAGCAGAAAGCCCCTAAAGGGGGGAAAGCACCGGGGATTGACAACACCCCGGCTGACCATCAAGAACAGGCCCAGAGATGAAAAGGCATTAAAAATCCCTGCCAACGCACGGACCAGAAAGAGGGGCCTGAACAGTGGACCCAAAACCCATCATATTCCATTTCCCCAAAGAAGGGAGACCTGAAGAAGTGCCAAAATTCAGAACAATCATCTGATAACCACCAAAGCAAGTTATGCAAACGTTTTGCCTTGAACAACTGAACCACAAGCAAAGAAATCCTACAAAGAACGGGCGGGTTTCAGCCCGGTTTCGAAGCACTGTCAGCAGATCTTCAACACAAATCCCCTTTAGGAAGCACCCAAACAGCTACAGCTCTAAAAACAACTTTTTGCTTCAAAAAGGCCTTCGACCGAGGGGAAAAGTTGGGGCAATCATAAGACTATAGCTTCGAAGGCCCTTTTCAAGCTCCAGGCGCTTTATAAAGCTCCCACGTGCATTTCCCATGGGGGGGAGAAATCGGGGAGTTCTTCCGGGAAACTCAGTTGGATTCACAAGGCTCCCCGCTATCCCCTTTCTTTTAAAACGTTTCCGGGAGAAACATGCAGGGGGCCCTCCTTGACTAAAGACCACAATCAAAATAGGGGAAGGCCAGTCTAAAAAATTTTTCGATTCGCAGACGATTTTGATCTCAGGGGCCCGCAGGAAGAAGAACTCCAATCTCCCCACCAACTGGAAACACACCAATGCCCACGGTTTTGGAGATCAGCAGGGAAAAAAAGGCAAGATCCCAGGAAAAGTACCACACCCACCACTCCCCCCCAGCATCAAGATGAGTGGCGAGACCAAGGAGTGGAAACTTTCAAAACCTTTAGCATCATCACCAAAAAAAGGCACGAAACACACAAAGGTAAATCAGACTTGCGGGGGGCATTTCCCCCATGACTAGCGGGGGAAAGTTGGAGAAACCACAAACACAGAACCCAAACCCAAAGGGCAACCTTTCAAGCACTCGTACATCCATTGCCTTGTACAGCTGTGAAGCATGGGCACTTACTGCCGATTTAGAACGTCGCATTTAAACCTTTGAGATGAAGGCCCAGCGGATCCTGAAAATACCTACAAACCCAAACCAAAGACTACGTCTGGCAAGATCGAGGCACTGGCTGGCAACAAGAACCTTCAGATACATAAACGGAGGAAACTGAATGGGGTTTGGGGACACCAAGGCATAACACCTGTCAAAGAAGTCCTGCAGGGAAGGTGGAGGAGCAAAGGGGGCAGGGACACCACGCAAAAAACTGGATATCCCAAAATAAGGGGTGGACCGGCCCCCACTGTACCAAAACCCCCTGAAAAACCCCGACAGAAAATTTTGGGGTCCCCTTGCGCGTCCTGCGGGTACCCCAACGGTCTCCCGACGAAGGGATAGTGATGATTTATGAATTCTAAACTTTGAAGTGAATGTTACTGAATTCAGAAAGCAAAGGGGGACAGCCTTTTATAAGGCCTTGCGGTTGGGGGGCTTAAAAAAAAGGACATGGAAGAAATGAACCCCAGGGGGGCAAGGGGACGGCTGGGACTGTGGGGCGGTTGGGGCCATTAAACCTGCTCACAGGCACTCACTCGTGTTTGGAAAAAAAAAACAAAATGGAAAAAAAAAGAAAAAGAAGTTTAAAAAGTTTCGAAAAAAATTCCTAGCTGTCTTCTGCAAGAACAAAAAAAAAAATGGAGATCCGGGGGTCGAACCCGGGCCCCTTTTACATGCGAAGCGAACGCTCTACCACTGACAAAATCCCCCTCGACTGATATAGACAAACGGACTAACTCTCCCACCTTTTAGATAAACCGGGATTCTGATAAACCCCTTAATAACCAACGTAGGGGCTGATAAATGAGCATAATAAGAAAGTAAGGTTTCCCCAGCTCTGCTGAAAATTGACAAGTGGGGATTACTCAGTGGTAAACGTTCGTTTGCATGTGAAAAAGGGCCCGGGTTTGATCCCCGGGGTCTCCACCTTTTTTTTTCCCCTCCTCAAAAAAATAAAATTGAATATGGCGGGTTTAAAAAAATTTAGACCCCTGTGGGGGTTCGGAGGCCTGACAATATCAATAGCACCCCACCTTCGGAATGATGGGGTAGGAATTCCCCTTTTTTTGTCTCTCCTTGTTTCTGCCTTTTTTCCTTTTTTTCCTGCCACCTCCTTTTGTCTAGTTTCTGATTCTTGGTTATTCTCCGTTTCTTTTTCAGAAAGAAAAAACCCCTCCACCAGGGCTTGTAAAGGGAAAACATTCCCCCGCCCCAAAAACGGGTGTGCGTCTGACTTATAAGGCCGCGCAATGCATTTATTTTTGCGGGGTTTATAGACAAAAGTAGGCTAGTTGTCTGAGCGTGGGAAGAAGCAGAAAAAGAACAAAAAATCTCAGCGGGGTCACTTCCCTCCGGGATGGGGGGCTGGTGCTTCCCTAGCTCATTCAACACCCCTCTGCAGACTAGAATAAGAGCTCTTGTATGTTCTCACTTGCTCCTCAACCTCCATACCCCTGGTCATAGTTACGCAACTCTTTTACAAAAAAACCTGATAATGTTTTTTTAAATCTTCTGTGCAAAAGACGATGGTTTGGGGTTTAAAAAACCCCCCCCAATTTTCTGCTAAAGCCCAACGATGGGGGTAAAAAAAACCCACCACTTCTTTTTCTAAAGCCTAAAGGTGGGGTTTAAAGAAAAAACCCCCAAACCTTTTCTAAAGCCTAAGGATGGGTTTTAAAAAAAACCCAACAAATTTTGCGGGTAAAGCCTAACATGGGTTTAAAAAACAACCCAAATTTTTTGCTAAAGTGTATGTTGTTAGTCCCTGTTTGACAAAGACCCCAAAAGCAGGGAAAGGAGATTTTTTTTGGAAATTGGGCAGAAATTTTTATTTTAAATGGAGATGCCTTCCACAGTACACCCCACCTCTCGGCCAATGGGCATAAGGGCGTCGCGTTTTAGATGTTCTCCAAAGGCCAACTAGCCCCCCGGGGTCAGCACTAAGGGGCTGGCATGCAAGCCCCCTATAAAAGCATAGTCGATCACTAAGTAAGCTGTAAAAGTGGAAAATTTCCCTAGTGGAAAAAACCACTGGTCAACAGCCCCTCCCTTTGCTGTTTTCCCCCCGCGTCAAGGGTTTTAAACAAGCATGTGAAAACCCCCGGCGCTTAAGCCTAACGGATGGGTTTAAAAAAAAAAAACCCCCCAATTCTTCGTAAAGCCTAAGTGGGTTTAAGAAAACCCCCCAATCCTTTTTAAAGGGAACGATGGGTTTTCACCAACCCTTTTACTAAATCTGATGGGTGGCTTTAAAAAATGACAACAAAACCTTTAAAAAGCCGATGGCTTTAACAAAACCCCCCCTTTTCTACAGAACCTTGATGGGGTTTTAAATCTTTAGAAAAGCTGATGGATGATTTAAAAAAAAACTTCTACAAAAGAGATGAATTTAAATAAGAAACCCAAAATTTTTCTACAGGGGCCAGGTAATATGTTAAAAAACCGTCTACAAAAACCTGTGGGAAGGTTTTAAAATCCTTCTACCAAATCCGGGGATAGGATTTTTGAAATGTCTTTTTACAAAATCCGGTGGATTTGGTTTTTAAAATTTTTCTCTTTTTACAAAATCCTGGTGGATAGGATTTTAAAAAACTTTTAACAAATCCTGGTGGAAGGATTTTAAATTCTTCTACAAAAACCTGGGGGATAGGATTTTAAAACTCTTACAAAAAACCCGGTGGATAGGTTTTAAAAACTTTCTACAAAACCCTCATAAAAGGGTTAAAAAAACAAAACATCTTGGAAAAATTATGATGGATAGGGTTTTAAAAAAAATTATTCCAAAAAACTCCAAATGTTTTTAAAAAAACCCCAACAACTCTTTTTCAAAAGCTTGATTTTTTTTGTTTGTTTTGTTTTTGTGTGTGTTTGTGTTTGTGTGTGTGTGGTGTGTTGGTTGTTAACTGCATTATGGAGATTAAAAAAAACCTTTTACAAAAGCCTGAGGATTTGGGTTTTTTTAGAAAAAAAAAAAAACTCTCTTCAACAACAACAACAACCAACAACAACAAAACAACAACAACAAAACAAACAACAACACTACTACTACTACTACTACTACTACTAACTAACTACTACTAAACTACTACTAAACTACTATTACTACTACGTCACTAACGACTACTACTACTACTACAACTAATACTAACACTTCACAACAACTTCAACAACAACAACAACACAACAACAACAACAACAACAACAACATCAAAAACAACAACAACAACAACAACTACTACTACTACTACTAACTACTAACCACTACTAACAACTAACTACTACTTACTACTATATGGAATTTATATAGCGCTGAACTACTTACAACTACTACTACTACTACTACTTGGAGTTTATATACGCCATATCTTGGCACAAAAAAAAAGCAAAGGCCTTGACTCATCCCACTCATTCACATGCCAGCCATTACAATTAAACGTTTTTTTTTTCCATTTCAAATGTATACTCACACACACGCCCACGCACACACGCGTACACACATAAAAGATTGGTAACTCGGGAAGGGTGAATGGGTTTGGCTGTTAGGCCGGGACAAAAAATGAGTAGGAACAAGGGGGGAGAATCTTGGTTTGAAATAAATGGGGCCTTGAGGCGGGATTTAAAAGTTTTTAAAAGGGGGGTTTTTGGCGAAGGGGGGAGAGGGAGGTCTTTTCCAGATATGTTTTTGTTTGTTTTTTTTTGAAGAATGTTTTTTGCGCCTTATGACATCGCTGATCTCCCCCCATCCCCCAATTCATCCACTGGGGCCATTTTTTGTTTATTTAAAATTTATTAATTTTTCCCCATTTTTAAGTCCCCGGGGCAAATTTCCTGCTAAATTTTCGGCGCCTCTCCAGGGGGGAGCGCGTGGCCACAAAGCACGCCCCCCCTTTTTTTTTCTTTTTCTGTCTGCAACTGTTTTTTTTTTCCTTATCAAAGTGATTTGGGTTCTAAAAAATTTTTCCCCAGGGACAACTCCCTTGTTGCCGGGGGTTTTTTTACTGCTTTAATAATTATGTGTAACACACGGACCCCTTTTTATCGCTCATCCGAAAGCTAGGGGCCCCAACCCCCCATCAGGGCAAAGGGAGGGGGGAAAAAGTTTCGGTCCAAAGGGGTTTTCGAACCACCGAACACTTCCGACTGGGACTTTTTGTTTTTCTAGCCCGGGGCGCGTTACCCCCAGCCCCCCGGGATCCCCCTTTTGTTATCTCAAGGTTTCAATAAAAGTTGTCCTGACCAAAACTACACAGGCACCCCCACTGGTGTGAGCCAAAAATGGGAGAGGCCCTCGGGAACTATAAAACCAAAAACCTGAAAGGGTTTAAATTTACATCGGTCCTGGGCCCAATTCACTTTGGGGGGCAAAAATGGAAATGCAAAAAAATTGAAATATAACTTCTTGTAAAGTTTGGGCAAGCCCTTGGGAAATGCCCAACCTTGGGGCCCTGTCCCCAAAAAACCTGTAAAACCTTGAATATTTATGTTTTATTGGTATGATATGTATTGTATGTATTTTGGGTATGTAGGGATGTATGTAGGGATGAAATTGGTTGAAATGTAGGTTTTCCCAAAATCATTACAAAAAAAAAGGCTGAATAACCCAAAAAACCAAAGAAAAACCAGCAAAAAATTTCATTCACCAAAAATTACTCGGGCGGGAAATACCCCCAAAAAAAAATAATGGGCCCGTAAAAAGAGTTTGGAGGGAGAGAGGAGAAAGAGAGAGAAAAAGAGAGAAGAGAGAGAAGAGAAAAGAGAGAGGAGAGAGAGAGAGAGAGAAGAGAGAGAGGGGAGAGAGAGAGAGTTACAAAAATTTAAATCCACTTCTCGATTTGCAAAATTAATGATTTTTTTTTTTGGGTTTTTTTAACCCTTTTTAAAGTAAATGTCCTAGTCTCAAGTCCTCATGGGAAGTGTAAAAAAAAAAAGAAAAATTGGGGAAATTTCCAGCCAGGGCCTTTCAAAAAGGGAACGAACGCTCTACCACTGAGTACCCCCCCTCTGTTATAGTTGGATAAAAAAAATAAAACTACCCTAATATTTCTGGAAAAAAGGGGTTCCTAATAAAGGGTGGGTTTTCCAAAACCCAGTTTTAAATGGGGGGTATATTTGAAAAACGGGAACATAATAAAGGGAAAGGGGGCAGTGGAGGGGGTTATACCCATCCGCCCAACTAAAGGTATATGGGGATGTAAGCTCATTGGAGACGTTCGCTTTGAAAGGTGAAAGGCCCCGGTTTCGACCCCCCGGCTTTCCAAAAAAATTTTTTTTTTGGTTTTTTTTCCTTTTTTTATGGGATTTTAAAAAATCTCAGGGTGTTTTTTTTTTTCCGGGAAAGGTACTGTTCCCATCTTCATTCGTTTTCGTTTGCCTAGGAGCTGGACATGACAAACATTTGGAAAATTACGGGTCAAACCGTGGTTTTGGGCATGGAACCCCCCGGGGTTTGATCTGTTTGGCATCCCCATAATCCCTTAAATTTTACTTTTCGTTAAAATCAGGGGTTGAAATCTCGCTGTGTCTTTCTTCTTCTCAGGGGGGAAAATTGTACGGGCCCCAGCCCTTAAATTAAAAAACCACCCGAAGATTGGCCCGGGAGTTTCCCTGTATGCTGCACAGGCTGCTAACTCCATACCACTGGTCATGGGTTGTAAATCTCTTAAAAAAGCCTGAGGGTTTAAAAAAAAAACCAAATGTTTCCTTTTTTTTTTAAAAAATAAAATTTTTTTGAAACATTGAAATAGTAAGTTAAACAGAATGTCGGGAAACAAGGGTTTACTTTCTGCCCGTTTGATAAAAAAACTTTTTAAAAAAGGTTGACATTTTTTGGAAAAATTTAAAAAAGATTAGGGGGGTATTGATTCGGAACTTTGAAGTGAATTTTACTGAAGTTTACAAAAGCAAAGGGGGGAAACACCCTTGATTTTGGCCTTTGTGGGGGGGGCTAAAAAAAAAACGGGATAATGAATAAAATTTAAAAACCCCAGAGGGTCCAAGGGGGACGGGAGGGGAAACTGTGGGCCCTTTTGGGGGTCCTTTAAGACCAGGGGCCTACCCAGGCACTCACGGGTGTGAAAAAAAAAATAAAAATGGAAAAAACCGAAAAAAAAATTTGGGAAAAGTTTCAAAAAACCCCCAAATTCTGTTTTAAAAGGGCAAGGAAAAAAAAGGGAGATCCCGGGGGAAAAAACCCGGGGGCCTTTCAAAAGGGGAAGCGAACGCCTAACCACGGACTAAAACCCCATCGGATTTAAATTGGACAAAGGGAAACAACAAACCCCTAGACCCCTTAATAAACCAGATTCTTTTAAACCCCCTTTACAAAACCAACATTAGGGGCGAATTTAAATTTGAGAAACCCAAAAAGGGAAAGTGACAGGCTTCTAAAACAATCGGGCCGAAAAAATTTAAACAATGGGGATGAAACTCAGGGGGTAGAGCGTTCCTTTGCATGTAAAAGGGCCCCCGGGTTTTTTGGGACCCCCCGGCGTCCCACTTTTTTTTTTTCCCCCTCCCCCAAAAACAAAATTTTGGAATAGGGGGGGTTTAAAATCTCAGACCCCCTTTGGGGGGGAGGGCCGGGAGGCCTGCCCCAATATCAACAGTTCCCCCAAACCTTCTGGAAATGGGGGGCTAGGAATTTTCCCCTCTTTTCTGCCCCTCCCTTTTTTTCCCTCCCTGGTTCCTTTTTTTTTCCCCTCCCCACCCTTTCTTGTCTATTTTCCTCCCTTTTTGGGGTCCATTCTCCCCCTCTTTTTTCAGAAAGACTAAAACCCATCCCCCCATGTTTTTAAAAAAGAGAACATATTCACCCCAAAAAATGGGCGTGCGGGTTCCTGACATATAACCGCGCAACGCATTAATTTTCGCTGGGTGATAGAAAAAAATTAAGGCAAGTTGGGGCCCTTGAGCGTTGGGGAAAGAAGAAAAAAAAAGAACAAAAAAATCCAGGGGTTGTAAACTTTTTCTCTGGAAGGGGGTCTGGTCCCTTCCCCGGGCCTTTAAATCAACACCCCTATCGAAACTAGTGCAGACCCTTTTTGTATGTGTGCTCACTTTGCTCCTGTCTTTCCTCCATACAACAGGGCATAGTTAGTGCAAACCCCTTCTCAAAACCTGATAAAGGGGTTTTTAATTTTTTCTGTGTCAAAAGAATAATGGAGGGGGTGTAAAAAAAACCCCAAAACCAATTTTTCTCTAAAGCGGATGGAGGGCTTTTTAAAAAATGACAAAAAACCCTTTCTACAAAAGCCTGAGGGGTTTTTAAAAAAACCCCCCCCTTTTTTCCACGAAAGTTTTGAGGGAGGGAAAAAAACCCCCTTTGTTTTACAAAAGTCTGATGGAGGATTTAAAAAAAAAATTTCTGCAAAAGGGCTGTTTTTTCTTTTTTTTTAAAACTTTTCTAAAAAAGTATAAATTGATGGGTTTTTTTTAAACCCCTTCTAAAAAAATTCCGGGGGGGAAAGGGGTTTTAAAAAAACCCATATCTTCTCCCAAAACCCAAATTTGGATAGGAAAAAAACCCCAAATTTTCCTTTTACAAAAAACCAGGATGGGTTTAGGTTTTAAAAATCCCTTCAAAAACCCAAAAAAAAACCCTTGGGGGGATGGGTTTTTAAAAAAACCCCGAAATTAAAAAAATCCCTTGGTTTTTGGGGAAAAATTTTAAAATCTCCTTTAAAAAAAATTTTGGGGGAAGGATTAAAAAAAAATTAAAAACTGAAAAAATTTTGTGGACAAGGGTTTTTAAAATATCTTCTCCCAAAACTCAGCAAGGCTTTCTTAAAAAAAAAACCCTTTTCTTACCAAACCCTTGATAAATTATTGTGTGGTTGTTTTTTTTGTGTGTATTGATGTGTGTGTGTGTGTTGTGTGTGTTGGTATGTTTTTTGTTTTTAAAACGCTCTTATGATGTTTTAAAAACCCTTCTACAATGGAAAGGTTTTTTTTTTCGAAAAAAAAAACTCTTTTTCAAAAGTTTGGGAGGGTCCGTTTTTCTGTTTAAAAAAAAAGGATACTTTAGCAAAAATTTTTAATTAAAAAAAAAGGCTTCTAAAAAAAGCCTGTTTTGAAAAGCTTCTTTAGAACCCCTTCCAAAAAAGCCTCAAAGATGGGGGGTTTGAACTCTTCTTTTGCCCAAAAACCCCGTGAAATAGGGGGTTTTTTTAATTTTTGGGTTTTAAAACCGGGGACCCAGCTGAGACAAAAGAACTCAGGGGGGCAAAAAAAGGGAACGGGCCCCCGCAACTTAAAACCATACACTATGCCCGTGGTTTTAAAGGGGAAAAGTGATATACTACTACACTACTACTACTAACTACTACAAACTACAACACTACAACTAATTTAACTAAAAACTATTTACTACAAAACAACTATTTACTACTACTACCCCCTACTACTACTACTAATTTCCCTACTTACTACCTACTCCTAAAAACTATACTACTACTACTACTACTCCATGGAATTTAACAATACCCCATATCTTGAAAAAACACAAATAAAACCCCTTTTCATTCACCCCACTCATTCAAAATTTTCCATTCAGTAACAATTAAAATTTTTTTACAAATTTTAAAAATGTATACACACCCCCCGGGCACGCCCCCAAACGCCCCACACAAAAAGGGAGGTTAACCCCCGGGCAGGGTGTTTGGGGTTTGGGTTAAAGGGGCAGGGACAAAAAGGGAATGGAAAAAGATTGGAAAATTTTGGGGTTTGAAATAAATGTGCTTGAGGTGGGAAATTTAAATGTTTAAAGGGTTTTTTTTGGCAAAAGGGAGAGGGGGAGGTCTTTTCCAGATATGTTTTGTTTGTTTTGGGTTTTTAAAGAAATTTTTTGGTTGTCCTTGTCATTGTTGCTATCTCCACCTCCCCCAATCAGCCACTGCGGGCCCAGGTTTTTGTTTTTATTTATTTTTTATTTATTTATTTTTTTACCATTTAAAGTCACGGCATTTTTCCCTCTGCGTAAAATTGGGGGCTGCTTTTCCCCGGGGGAAGACGCGTGGGAAACAAACACCCACCCTTTTTTTGGGGTTTTTTTCCCCCTGCGGGAAATGTGTTTTTGGTTTTCCCTATCAGAGGGGCCCTTTTTTTCTAGAACATTTTCCCAAAGGAAAAACTCTTTTTTTTGCCGGGGGTTTTTTTTTTGGGGGCGTGAAATAATTATGTGAAACCAAGGGGAACCCGGTTTATCGTCTCACCCAAAAAGACTATCCCCCAAGCCCCAACCACTCATGGTCAAAAAGGAGGGGGAAAATTTGGGGTTCCCACGAGTTTGGGAAAACCCACCGCACATTTCCCGCCCTGGGACTTTTCGTTTTCCCCAGAAGGCCCGCGTTACCTCAGACCACCGATCCCCTGTTACCTAAAAGGTGCCCAATCAAAGGGGGACAGGACTGGGACTTTTGGTCATTTTGCCTGACCCAATACAACACAGGCATTTACGGGTGTGACCTGGAATAGGAGAGAAACTCTAAACCTCTGAACCCTGAACCTGAAATGGTTTAAATATACATCGCCCCTGGGCCCAAAATTTCATTTTGAGGGGGGGGAAAAAGGGAAAAGGAGGGAAAAAAGAATAAAAATAAAATTTTTGTGTAAAGCTTCCGAAAAAGATTTTGGGCATAAACCCCGGCATGCCCCCCAAAGGGGTACCCCTTTGAATAGGTTTTTAGTATTGAAAGGGGATGTTTTATTTATGTATGAATGTTTGTTTTAAATTGTATGTATGTTGTATGTA
>CM054134.1:75241237-75258737 GCA_028751875.1 Rapana venosa | reverse complement strand
CGCTGTACTTGAGTTTTAATGAATGCCCTATTTCAATATCTTATTGAAGCTCCCAGGAACTGGATGTAGAAAAGCACATGAGTGCTTATTCATTATCCTCGTAATAAAAGAATTTGTCATTGTCATTCTCTCTCTCTCTCTCTCCTCTCCATCTCTCTCTCTCTCTCTCTCTCTCTCTCTCTCTCTCTCTCTCTCTCTCTCTCTCTCTCTCTCTCTCCTCTCCCCCCCCCCTCTCTCTCCTGTGTCTCTGTCTTTCTGTCAAATGCTGTTTGGTAGACAGACCCCTGACTGGTTTGAACTTTTCCACTTGCTAAAGCGTGAAGTGGGTGGAGTCAGCATGCCAACAATGTTTGGCGTGAAACGGTGCTAGACTAGCCTAGGCTCAGCCTAGTAGTTTCTCAATAGGCCTAGCTAGACCAACCTAAGGACCGCTGAAGGCTAGGCTAGTACGATCAGTAGGGAGGAGCACTGTCTTGCTGCAGAGGAGATGTATACTCTTAGGTCTATCTTGTAGTCTAGTCTAGTGGACATAGGTATTCTCTTAGAAGTCACACGAGCGCGCACATCCTTGTGTGTGTGTGTGTGTGTGTGTGTGTGTGTGTGTGTGGTGTGTGTGTTCGATTCTTCGTGTATGTTTACTCTCAGTGATATTAGTTGTGTGTGTGTGTGTGTGTGTGTGTGTGTGTGTGTGTGTGTGTGTGTGTGTGGTGTGTGTGTGTTGATTCTTTGTGTCTGTTTACTCTCTGTGATATTAGTTGTGTGTGTGTACGTGTGTGTATGTGTGTGTGTGTGTGTGTGTGTGTGTGTGTGTGTGTGTGTTTTCGATTCTTCGATTTTATGTCTGTTCTCTTTCAGTGATATTAGTGTGTGTGTGTGTGTGTGTGTGTGTGTGTGTGTGTTCGATTCTACGTCTGTTCTCTTTCAGTGATATTAGTTTAGTGTGTGTGTGTGCCTGTGTACGTGTGTGTGCTTATTTGCTTATATATGCCTTGTGTTGCACGTGATACGCTGAGACAGAGACAGAGAGAGAGAGAGAGAGAGAGAGAGAGAGAGAGAGAGAGAGAGAGAGAGAGAGAGAGAGAGAGAGAGAGAGAGAGAGAGAGAAAGAGAGAACATACAACTGACTATCGATGTATTTAAACATCATTTTTGACTCGCTGGTCCTTTCCTGTATTGTCAATGCTCTATTTTCAAACCCATAATTTGCGAAATTCGTTGTGTTTTGACTGACCTGTGTTGAGAGTATTTTCACAATCCCACATCAGCCACTAGTGGTATTGTCAGATTTCATGTACCCCCCAGTTCTTTTGTCTTGAAATAAATCTGGATTATTTTGAATCTTGAAATCCAGCTCACCGACACCAGAGACACATTTCGCCTTATTGATGACAAGTCTGTTTGCAAACAGGGGCTGGGGAATCTGTCAGAGATGATCAAGGTGTTCTTTGTGTGAGCGGCTGGCGGCTGGTATGTCTTCAGTGTAGACAAACGTGAAAGGTATGTCTAGAGAAGACTGCCATCCAGAAGCCTTTGAAACGAATACTTGTACAGCATTTTTCAAACCGAGTGGCATTCATAGGTACTCCCATAATCCAAAATGACGTTGTGATTGCTGCTTTGGGAATAGAGATTCAAGATTCAAGATTTTATTTCAAGAAAAACCCCCAGGATGGTGCAAAGGGAATCTGATTGTCGCTTCTGACCAGGTCAATCTTGGAAAAAAGACATTGCAGAAGTTGTATAAGTACTGACTGAAGATGGGGCCTTTGATATGAATTCTGATTATACCGAGCTGGTGTGTTCCCCCCCCCCTTCCCCCTGTCTTCTTTCTTTTTTGTTGTTTTGTTTTTTGTTTGTTGCATTTGGTTTGTTTGGGCGCCGCAAAAAAAGAAGAAAATATGGAGACCACAATAATGTCCGTTCATAATGCACTCATCATTTGTCATACAAAACATATAATTTTAACTTGCAACATAATAATTTCAAACAGTATCATGATGGTCGACTGAACTTGTATTGCAATACATGCAAAAACAAACCAGGAGCATTTAACGTAACGAAAAGGTACACGCAACACGATGCAGTGCAACCCAATCTAATCTATTCCAATGCAAATACACAATGCGATGCTATGCAATGCAATGCAAAAATTAATGCCAAACGCTGAATAAGAAGACAGTGCAATAAACTTTAGGCTGGATTGCAAATGCGCATGCATGTTTCCAGTTGTTAGTAAGTAGTTATACACGTTTGCGCGCATATAGGTATGTGTGAAGCAAAGAGCAGGCCTCACACACACACACACACACACACACACACACACACACACACACACACGCACGCACGCACGCACACACTCACACACGCACACACACACACACACACACACACACACACACACACACACACACACACAACAATGGGAGACAACTACATATCCACCAAAGTTTAGGTCAAGAAAGGTTGCGTACCTTTGACACTGAATAGCTCCAGTTCGCTGTCGATGTCATGATCCCCCCCCCCCCCCCCCCCCAAAAAAAAAAAAAAAAAAAGCAAACAAAAAAGCAGCAACACTAACTTAGGATTTTTCTTTTTCCTTTCATCTGTATCCTCTTCCTCCTCCGTCTTTCTTTTGTTTCTTTCCTTCTTTTTCTACCGTTTTTGGTTGGAAATAACAGTGCTTCTACTGATATGCTTGTTATTGATATTATTTTTGGAAGAGAGAGAGAGAGAGAGAGAGAGAGAGAGAGAGAGAGAGAGAGAGACAGACAGAGAGAGAGAATGACAAATTCTTTTATTTCGAGGATAATGAATAAGCACTCGTGCTTTTTTACATCTAGTCCCCGCCCGTAGGGATACATCTTAGTAATAACCCAGCGAGACAATGACAATGACAATGACAAATTCTTTTATTTCGAGGATAATGAATAAGCACACATGTGCTTTTTTACATCCAGTCCCCGCCCGTTAGGGA
This sequence comes from Rapana venosa, assembly GCA_028751875.1. Taxonomy (NCBI): domain Eukaryota; kingdom Metazoa; phylum Mollusca; class Gastropoda; order Neogastropoda; family Muricidae; genus Rapana; species Rapana venosa. Next base: position 75,255,763 of record CM054134.1, on the reverse strand, counting down.
TACATCTTAATAATAATAACCCAATACTTATACAGTCTCGCAATAAAAACAAGGGAAATAACCCTTTTCAAAACAGCTCCCCCCCAACAACTCCCCCCCCCCCCCAGAAAGCAAACTAATAAAAGAAAACCCTAAAAACACCCCCCACCACCCCCAACCCCCCCCCCCCCAAAAAAAAAAAAAAGCAACAACCAACCCACAACCAAAACAAACAAACAAACAAACAAAAGAGAAAGAAAAACCAAACCAACAAAAGAAGAAAAAAAGAGAAAAAGAAACAACAACAACAACAAAACCAAGAAGAATAACAACCAAACTTAATAAGTCATAAAGATAAACATCTACACATTGTCAAATGGTACATATACTTGTTACACATAAGATATTGAAATAGGGCACTCGTTAAGACTTAAGTGCAGAGGACAAGTCCAATAAGTATTGAAAATATAAAATATGAATCCTTCATCAGGATACACCATAACTATAAGAAAAACGATAAAAGGTGAAAGAGAGAGAGAGAGAGAGAGAGAGAGAGAGAGAGAGAGAGAGAGAGAGACAGAGACAGAGACAGAGACAGAGACAGAGTGTGTGTGTGTGTGTGTGTATTTCAAAGATAATATCCAATTTATAATTCCCAAAACAGTACACGATCACCATCAACACTCATTTTTGATTATACTCGTTTCAAATTATATGTCAAGATAATGAAATAAACTCAATACTCATATATTCACACAGTAAAAACAAGAAACAAAACAAAAGAAGAATCTAAACCTATACAGTCATTGAGGGAGAGAATGTGAGTGAGTGAGTGAGTGAGTGTGTGTGTGTGTGTGTGTGTGTGTGTGTGTGTGTGTGTGTGTGTGTGTGTGTGTGTGTGTGTGTGTGTGTGTGAGAGATAATACTAAATATATAATACTCACAGAGCACACGATCAACAACACCAACACTTTTTAATCATACTCATACAAATTGAATGTCATGATAATAAAAATAAGTGCAATACCCATACACTCACACAATAAAGAGGGGGGAAACCCCAATAAAGTCATAAAAAGAACATCTAAACATTGTAAGTAATAGAGACAAATTCTTTTTTTTCCAAGATAATGAATAAGTACTCATGTGCTTTTTACATCCAGTCCCCGCCCGTAAGGTCACATGTTAATAATGAACTCAGTACTCATACTTTCAAACAGTAGAAGGAAAAGGAAAAAAATTTAAAAAAAAAAAGAAAAAGAGAGAAAAAGGAAACAAACAAACAAACAACCCCAGACAAACAAGAAACAAAATAAACCCCAGAACCCCCCCCCCCAAAAAAAAAAAAAACAAACAAAAAAAACAAACCAAAAAAACCCCAACAAAAACCCATCCCCAGCCAACCAACCAAACAGAAAAAACAAGAAACAACAAACAAACAAATGAGGAGAAAAAACACACCAAAAAACCCAACACCGTCCAACCCCCCCCCCCCCCCCCCCCCCCGAGAGAGAGAGAGAGAGAGAGAGAGAGAGAGAGAGAGAGAGGAGAGAGAGAGAGAGAGAGGTGGTGGAGGTGGAGGAGAGGGGGGGGGAAGCTGAGTGATATTTTGGAACTAAATCCCTTTTAGCTTTCCCTGTTTTTTGTGGGTTTTTTTTCTCTTTCGTTCTCAGCATAGAACTTGTTCCAAAATCAAGTTGACGAAACCTGTTGATGAAAACTGAAAGAGTTCTTCAAGTCAAGTCAAAAACACTTTAATCATCCCATGAAAGGCAATTACAATACTGACAGGCAGATTGACACGCAATTTTAATAAAAAAAATCTCAAAGACACAAAAAGCTATATTTCATATTGGTTAAAACATTCCAAAATGACTTCAAATAAAAATGTCACAAACTCACACACACACTAACACACACGCAGCACATGCGCACACACACACATACACACGCACACACATCAATTGTGAACACAATGTTAAACCCATTGACTAGAAGACATAAAAACTTATTATTTACGTACGCACATACGCAACACATATGTGCGTGTGCGAACACACCCACGCACACCCACACCATACACCAATATATGAATTCAATGTTTTAAGACCATTGACTAGAAGACCGACTTATTTCACCCCCACCCCCCCCCACACACACACATAATAATAAAAAATATTATGTATTGACTACACTCATAACAATGACAACCAGGCAAGTAATTCAGAGAAATGTAAAAACTAGGTAGTCAACATCATTGTGAATTCAGAATTCGAATGCTTACTAGCACAAAAGAATTTCTTTTTCTGTTAGTTTTGCTGATGGGACACTGAAAACGGCGTTCCGAAGGCAACAACTGAAATTCTGGAAACAAAGCATGGGAAGGATCAGCCAAAATGGCTGTGGCTTTGCGTACAAGCTGTTGATTGCAGAACGACATGAGATCTCTTTCTTTTCCAATTATTTTTGAGTAGATTCTTACAATTCTCTGCAGGCCATTCTTGTTTTTAACACTAAGGTTATTGTACCAACAAATGAAAGCAAAACTTAGAACACTCTCTATGTAAGACTTGTAAAACAAGGAAAGAATCCTTTTGTCTACAAAAAATGAGTTCAGTTTCCTCAGAAAATACACACGTTGTTGTCCCTTTTTGATAATAGCGTCAGTGTTAACGTCCCAGTTTAAGTTGTGGTCAAAAACAGTTCCCAGATACTTATAGTTCAAAACGTTTTCAACTTCTTGATTATGGATAATAATATTCTTAGGAGTATGCCCTGATCTTCTAAAGTCGATAGGCAGATCTTTAGTTTTAGAAACATTTAGCTCCAGATAGGCCTCGTCACACCAGTGTACGAACTCTGTGAGGACTGGACCGTGGTCTAGGACTGATCCGGTTAAGAGAGATAACAGAGCACTGTCGACTGCAAACTTTACCACAAAGGAATGTCCATAGTTGCTTCTGCAAGCATCTGTGTATAGAATGTACAGAAGTGGTGAGAGCACGCAACCCTGTGGAGAACCAGTGCAGGTAAATCTAACCGAAGAAGATATTTTGTTGGCCAAAACCTGCTGTGGTCTGTTGGTTAAAAATTCAATCAGCCAACGAACAAGTTGATTGTCTACGTCAAATTTTGAAATTATTTTTGAACTAAAGTCAGCAAACAATATTCTGGCATGAGAGTCTGGTGTTTCCAAGTGGCTATACAACTTGTTCAAAATGAATAGTTTGGCATCTTCGACACCCCTTCGAAACCTGTACGCAAATTGTAGTGGGTCAAGGTCTTTCTCTGTAGTGGAAAGAATGAGAGATTTTACGATCTTTTCTAGCGTTTTCATCACAAGAGATGTGAGAGCTACAGGTTTAAAATCGTTAGGCCGAGAAAGATTGGGTTTCTTTGGAAGAGGTATTACATTGGAAGTTTTCCAAATAACTGGAATATGACAAGTATCCAGTGAGGCCTGGAACAGGTGTTGAAGGACACTGCCAAGCTCAGTAGCGCAGAATTTCAGGGTTCTTCCACATATACCATCTGGTCCGGGAGATTTGTTAATATTTATTGCCTTTAAGTGCTTACAGATTACATCTTCATCAACAATGACGCTATTCTCAAAAACTAGGGATTGCTTCAGGTCATTTATTTAATCTGAGAAATCATGCTTTTCAAAGCGAGTAAAAAATGCGTTTAGATGGTCTGGTAAGTTGTTAACACATACCCCTGCAAACTGATCTTTGACCTATGTTGGACACCTACCATGTTTACTGCAGACATATTGTTGATATCCTGCCATGCAGCACGAAAATTGTTCCCTGCAAACTTGTCTTCTATCTTATTTTTTATATACGTCTGGCCCGTGCAACAGCAGCTTTGACTTCTTTATTTACTTCCTTCTTTTGTTGTTCTGTGCCTGTGTAAAATAGTCAAGTATGGCGAATAGATGATAATTCCTCTGCCTTCGCCTTCTGCTCTCTTTTGAAAGTCAGATAAGACAACGTATTTCTTTTTGTTGTTGTTGAAACACTGGTTGTGTGTAAGTGCGCGAAAGTGTTGGCATGTACGCGTGCGAACACACACACACACACACACACACACACACACACACACACACACACACACACACACACACACACACACACACACACACACACACACACACACACACACACACACACACACACACACACACACACACCACACACACACACACGCTATGTGTGTGTGTGTGTGTGTGTGTGTGTGTGTGTGCGTGCGTGTGTGTATGTGTGTGCGTGCCCGCGCGTACACATGTGTGTTGCTTCTCGGGCTATTTATCCCATTCTTTTTATTTTTGACTTTTGGCAGATGTGCTGTCCACCATTCTTGCAGTTTCCATCATTCTCATCTCTCCACTCCACTCTGCATTTAATCAACACTGTCGGCACGCAATTCTGCGTCAAAGTTTCTTCATTTAATCACGATAGCACTCCCCACCCCCTTCCTCCCCCTCCTTCCACTTCTTTCTGTGCTCCCCCATCCCCTTCAATCTTCATCCACTTGTCCGTCCGTCTGTCTGTCTGTCTGTCTGTATGTCTGTCTTTGCTGTCAATTTCTTTTCTTTCTGATTGCTGACATCATCAGTTAGAAAGTTTGTCATTTTTTTTTCAAACAGGTGGTTGAGCGTAAATGGGCAAAAGTGTTTGCATGCCTGGCCCCCCCCCCCCTGCCCCCGCCTGTTTGTGTGTGTGTGTGTGTGTGTGTGTGTGTGTGTGTGTGTGTGTGTGTGTGTGTGTGTGTGTGAGGATGTGTGAGTATGTGTATAGCTGTAAGAGCCACGCTTTGATCAACTTGTCAACAGCTTTCAGTGTTTATTTATTTATTTATCTATTTATTCTTTTATATCGAGGATAATGGAATAAGCACTCATGTGCTTTTTTACATCCAGTCCCCGTGTGTATGCAGTTTTGTAAATTCTGTCATCTGTTCCCACCGGCACACAATGGCCTACTCTTTCGAAAAGCGGAACAGGATTTAACGTGTGCGCAAGATGTTCTGCGTGCGTTCGCACACGGGGCCTCGGTTTATTGTCTCATCCGAAGGAGTGTAGACTGATGAGCGATTGTTATCATGCTAAGCTCGTCACTTGTTCCAGAGCCCTTGGTATGCAGTATGTCTTGGATGTTGGCTCATAGAGTAGCTTATATTAGCGCCAATTTGGTGGATCGGTGGTCTAGTGGTAACGCGCCTGCCTAGAAAGCGAAAAGCCCGGGTCGGAAGTGTGCGGTGGTTCGAATCCCGTTTGGACCCGAAACTTTCCCCCATCCATTAGACCATGAGTGGTGGTCTGGGTGCTAGTCCTTCGTATGAGTCGATAAACCGAGGTTCCGCGTGTTACACATAATTATTTAGCACACGCAAAAGAACTCACGGCAACAAGAGAGTTGTCCCTGGCAAACTTCTGTAGAAAAAGCGCACTCTGATAGGGAAACAAACACAGTTGCAGACAGGAAAAAGAAAAAAAAGGGTGGCGCTGCTCTTGTGGCGACGCGCTCTTCTCGGGGAGAGCAGTCCGAATTTCACGCAGAGAAATCTGCCGTGACTTAAAGTGGTATAACAGTAAAAAAAAAAGAAAAAAAAAAGTATAAGTGACTTATTAGGAGTGTACAGAGGCAAGACACAATCAATGGTATGCACTTTGCTATCTATCTATCTATCTATCTATCTATCTATCTATCTATCTATCTATCTATCTATCTATCTATCTATCTATCTATCTATCTATCTATCTATCTATCTATCTATCTATCTATCTATCTATCTATCTATCTATCTATCTATCTATCTATCTATCTATCTATCTGTCTTCTGTCTACTTAATTAACATACAAACCAACATTTACAAAACTGCATACACATGGGGACTGGGTGTAAAAAAAAGCACATAAGCGCTTATTCCATTATCCTCGAAAAAAATGAAATAAAAGAATAAAATGAAATGAAAAAATAACCAAACAAAACTTTCAGTGCATTCCAGTGTACCGTTTGCTGACTGAAATGGAGACTACAAGCGATGGTTGCTCTCTTAATTAAACTAGCAGCACTGACTTTGGGATCAAACTTGACTTTTTCTACCGTCAGCAATCTAAGGTCTGTCTCCAAAGAATGTCAGTTGAACTTTTAAACTGAAGTTCCAGATTGAATATGTAACTGTAAGAACAACGGAAAAAAAATCCCACAAAGAACAAAAACAAAAAACAAAAGCCCCCCCCCCAAAAAAAAACCCCCCCAAAAACCCAACAGAAAAAAGAAGAAAAAACCCACACCTAATCAAACCAAAACAAACCCCAGCCCAAGCCCAATTAAACATTCAAAGCAATCAATAGACCGCTAATGATATACTCTAAAAATCCCATTCACTGAGAATATTAACTGCACTTTACTCTTTTTCTTTAAAAAATAGGTTAAAATCTTTTTCTTATTATTTATTTTATTCTTTTATATCGAGGATAATGGAATAAGCACTCATGTGCTTTTTGTACATCCAGTTCCCGTGTGTATGCGGTTTTGTAAATTCTGTCATCTGTTCCCACTGGCACACAATGGCCTACTCTTTCGAAAAGCGGAACAGGGTTTAACGTGTGCGCAAGATGTTCTGCATGCGTTCGCACACGGGGCCTCGGTTTATAGTCTCAACCGAAGGACTTATAGTATCTTCCTACAGTTTTCCCCAAACACGAATCATTAACCGACGAACGTTCACGGTTTTACCGTTCAGATAATGTTCTTCTCCTGATCTAAATCGGGAGGGAACTAAACTGGTGACTGAGTTTCCTAATACCAGAACGGGAATCTACTGGCTGGACCTGCATGCACGGTCTGAGTCCCTTAGGGGAGACAAGCCGGCCCAGGGAGAGATCACGCAGTACTAGAAAGCGTGAGAGTGCTGAACAAACAGCACAATTCACGTAGTAAGAGTCCTGCTGTCGCCTGTATGCATATATGCATGTACAACGCAGAGAAAGATGAGAATGGAGAAGAAGAGAAGAAAGCGACAAAAAAAAAATGGGGAGAGGATGAAAAAGAAAAAAAAAAGACGAAAAAGAAGAGGATGAAGAAGAAGATGAACAAGTAGATAAAACAAGAGAAAACGACACAGAAGATGATGAAAAAGAAGAGGAGCAAGAGGCTGGGGAAGAAGAAGAGGCTGAAAAGGAAGATAAACAACAAGAAGATGAAGAAGAAAAAAAGAGGATGAACAAGAAGAGAAGAAGATGAAGAAGGGGAAAAAGAAGAGGATGAAAAAATGAAGATGAAACAGAAGGAGATGAAAAAAAAAAAGAAAAAGAAGGAGGAGGAGGAGAGAGGAGGAGGAGGAGGAGGATGAGAGGGAGAAGAAGAAGATGATGATGATGAAAAAGAAGAAGATGAACAAGAAGATGAAAAAGGAGCTAAAAAAGAAGAGGCTAAGAAAAGAAGAGGACTAAACAGAAAAAAGATGAAAAAGAGGAGGCTTAAAATAAAGAGACTGAAAAAAAATGACGAAAAAGAAGAGGCTGAAAAAGAAGACGAAAAAGAAGATGAAAAAGAAGACTAAGAAGAAGAGGATGAAAAAAGGAAAACGGAAAAATAGGAAAGAAAAAGAAGAAGATGAAAATGAAGACGACGAACAAGAAGAAAATGAAAAGAAGATGATGGAAAAGAAGAAAAAGAAGAAGGAAAAGGAGAAGAAATAGAAGAAGAAGAAGAAATAGAAGAAGAAATAGAAGAAGAAGAAAAAGAAGAAGAAGAAGAAGAAGAAGAAGAAGAAGAAGAAGAAGAAGAAGAAGGTAAGGTAAAGGTAAAGGTGTCCCATAACCTATAAGGTCGTAGGGGAGCGAGGCGTCAGAGACCTCACGTTTCTAGGGCCAGCGTATTGAGGGCGGCGCCCATCTCCTCTCCCTCGCTGCTTTACCTTCCCTGACCCTAAAGAGGGCAGGTAGCCATTTACAGCTGGGTGAACTGGGGGAACTGTACTGAAGCCAAGGCGCGCAAACGGTCACCCATCCAAGTGGTAACCACGCTCGACGCTGCTTAACTTGGCTGGGGGAAAGCGAGTGCTCCGACCACTGAGCTATCCTGTCCCCTGAAGAAGAAGAAAAGAAAAAAAAAAAGAAAAAGAAGAAAAAGAAAAGGAAAAAGAAGAAGAATTGCAAAGAAGAAGAATAAGAATTGCGAAGAATTGCGAAGAAGAATTGCGAAGAAGAAGAAGAAGAAGAATTGCGACGAAGAAGAATTGCGAAGAAGAAAAAGAAGAAGAAGAATGGCAAAGAAGAAGAAGAAGAATTGCGACGAAGGAGAATTGCGAAGAAAAAGAAGAAGAAGAATTGCGAAGAAGAAGAATTGCGAAGAAGAAGAATTGCGACGAAGAAGAATTGCGAAGAAGAAGAATTGCGATGAAGAAGAAGAATTGCGATGAAGAAGAAGAATTGCGACGAAGAAAAATTGCGACGAAGAAGAATTGCAAAGAAGAAGAATTGCGACGAAGAAAAATTTGCGAAGAAGAAGAATTGCGATGAAGAAGAAGAATTGCGAAGAAGAAGAATTGCGAAGAAGAAGAAGAAATGCTAAGAAGAAGAAAAAAAAGAAATAGAAGAAGAAGAAGAAGAAGAAGAAGAAGAAGAAGAAATAGAAGAATTGCGAAAGAAGAAAAAAGAAGAAATGCGAAGAAGAAGAATGCGAAAAGAAGAATGCAAAGAAAAGAAGAAGAAGACAGAAAAAAAGATAGAAGAATTGCGAAGAAGAAGAAGAAGAAGAAGAAAGAATTGCTAAGAAGAAGAAAAATTGCGAAAGAAGAATTGCGAAGAATTGCGAAGAAGAAGACGAAGAAAGGGAAAACGGGTTTCCTGTGTGTGAATGGGTGGGTGGTAGGTAGTAGGAAGTGGGCAGGAGGGAGGGGGCAGCGGTCGGAAGACCCCGAACTCATGACACACGTAGGGGCTTAACCCCGACCTAAAGGAGAAAAAAACACACCCCCAAATAAAGAACCAAACAAGCCCCTAAAACCAAACCAAAACAAAGCAAACCACACAAAATAAATGGGAAAAGTTCAGCTTCATCTCCACCCCTCCCTCCCTCAACAACCCCCCCCTCACCACTGAAGTAACAGACGACATACGCTGCATGAGTTGGCATCAGTTATTATATTCTTCTCTCCTCCATCTTAGATTTCGCGCTGCGCGCACGTACACACACACACACGCTTATACACTCACGCGTATGCGCACAACACACACACACATACACACACACACACACACACACACACACACACACACACACACACACACACACACACACACACACACACACACACACACACACAACACACACACACCACACACGCACGCACGTGCGTTCGTACGTACTTACGTACGTACACACACACACACACACACACACCACACACACAACACACACACACACACACACCACACACACACACACACACACACACACACACACACACACACACACAACGTATTCACATCCGCACACGCTTACATGCGCGCACACAGTTTTGACAAGAAATAGAAAAACAAAATTGGCACAAACTTATTTTTCATTTCCTACAATCTGCTGCAGAACCGTTTTCATTTTTTGTTTTATTTTTAATTTTTATTCGCTTGTACTTTATTTTGATTTACTTTTTAAAAACACATATCATTTTTTTGTTTTGTTTTGTTGTTTCTTTTGATGGTTACTTTATGGCTTTGTGGGTCGATTTTGCTGAAGGAAACCATTTGTAACTGTCGAATTCTAATGCATAATACATCACCAAAGAAATATGAATTCTGCGAAATAAAAATATCCAAAACAAAACAAGACAGAGAAAGGAAGAAATATCTCCACAAGGCAGTAAACAATTGAACACACAACACACGCGCGCGCGCGCACTCATGATCACCACATACACACGTGCGCACGCACGCACGCACACGCAATCACACACACACAATCACAGACACACACACCACACACACCACACACACACACACACGCGCGCGCGCGCGCTCATGATTACCTCATACATACATACGCACGCACGCACGCACACACAATCACACACATACACACACACACGTGCGCGCGCACACACACACACACAGAGAAACACACATACAGAGAGAGAGAGAAAGAGAGAGAGAGAGAGAGAGAGATGAGAGAGAAGAGAGAGAGAGAGAGAGAGAGAGAGAGAGAGAGAGAGAGAGAGAGAGAGAGTGAGAGAGAGAGAGAGAGAGGAGAGAGAGAGAGAGAGAGAGAGAGAGAGGGAGGGACGGACGGACGGACAGACAGACAGACAAATATGCTTTTTTCCCTGTACATATTTTCCCAAGATGTTGTTATCGCGTGTGGAACAATTCATACACACAACACCACATCGAGCCAGAAATCCAGCCGATCAATATTTGAACTGACTAATTGCGTTGTCCGCTACGCTGGTAGAGCTTTGGGTGCAGGTAAAGTATTTCGTGTTCCGCTACCCACCTACCCTTGATATATAATAATAATAATAATGATGACAATAATGATAATAATAATAATAATAATAATGTATTGAATTTATGTAGCGCAAAATCTTGTAAAGCAACAAATAAAAGCGCTCATATATATATATCACAGGATGTTTAGCATGCGTAAACGATCTTCTAAAACCATGTTAGTAAGGCACTGGCAGGTCTGCACATGCTGATCTGGAGGATGATGAAATTAAAAAAAAATCTTATTTATTCATTATTTATTCATACTTTTATTTCGAGGTTAATGGAATAAGCACTGTTGTGCTTATTTTTACATCCAGTCCCCGTGTGCATGCAGTTTTGCAAATTTTCTCATCCGTTCCCGCCGGCACACCATGGCGTACTCTTCCGAAAAGCAGAACAGGTTTTAGCGTGTGTGTAAGATGTTCTGCGTGCGTTCGTACACGGGACCTTGATTTATAGTCTCATCCGAAGGACTTTTGGGGGAAATGGAGTCGGCACTGATGTTAACTCCAGGGAAGATATCCCCTTGAACGGGATTCGAACCCGGGTCAGCAGAGCACGAGCGCAATGGGCAACGCTCTAACCAACCAGTGTCCACTATCCGCCAGTGATACATGCCAAAAGCTTTTTCAGTTATTGACAGTTATAAGAAAAAGTGCCCAATCCTGCCTGAAAATGTTGGTTATCTGTATATTAAAAAACCGTTATGTTGAGATAATAATAATGATAATAATAATATATGGAATTTATATAGCGATGAATCTTGTAAAAAAACAAACAAATCGAAGCGCTTGCACTCAATCATTTACAGGCATGCAACTCTCCTTAAACATAATGAACAACAGATTTCAAAACCATGCGCGCGCACGCATGCACACACACACACGCACACACACACACACACACACACACACACACACACACACACACACACACACACACACACACACACACACACACACACACACACACACACACACACACACACACACACACACACAACACACACACACACACTCGGAGCAACACTTAGAAGGTGAAAGATGCTGTTGAAAATTAGGGACAGATATTTGGGGGGAAAGTCTCAGGTAGGAAATAAGTGTGTTTTGAGGCTGGATTTGAAGGTATCAAGTGAAGGCTTTTGCCGAAGTGAAAGAGGGAGGTCATTCCAGGTGGATGGACCAGAAACAGAGAAGGAGCGACGGCCAACAGTGGTTTGTTTGAATCTGGGTGTTCGAAAGCACAAAGTATCTGCGGCTGAACGAAGGGAACGGGATGGAGTGTACAGATGAAGACAGTTACAAAGATAAGGGGGTGCAGATTTGTGGAGACATTTGAAACATAGGGTATTGATTTTATATTCCAGTCTTTGTGAGACAGGCAGCCAGTGAAGAGATCGCAGAAGAGGAGTGATGTGTTCAGATTTTTTCTTTCTTAGGACCAGTCCAGCTGCAGAGTTTTGTATGCGTTGAAGAGAGTGGATAGATGATGCTGGTAGGCCAGCCAAAAGAGAATTACAGTAGTCTTCATGATGGTCTTCATCCTCGACACACTCTTGAGCTTAAAAGCAGCAAAATGTTCTGAAGTCGGAGTATGGCTGCCTATATTATGGTGAGGTGCTTGAAAACAGCCCCAGGTGCCAAGTTCTCTTCGAGTGTGTACTAAGTATTTATTTATTTTAAAAAAATTATTTATTCTTTTATATCGAGGATAATGGAATAAGCACTCATGTGCTTTTTTACATCCAGTCCCCGTGTGTATGCGGTTTTGTAAATTTTGTCATCTGTTTCCACCGGCACACAATGGCCTACTCTTTCGAAAAGCGAAACAGGATTTAACATGTGCGCAAGATGTTCTGCGTGCGTTCAAACACGGGGCCTCGGTTTATAGTCTCATCCGAAGGACTAGTATGATCCAACAAGGTGTGATGAGCGAGAGAGTATTATATTATTCTGGAAGACACTCCCCCAGGTATTAGGCTAGGAAACGCCCAACAACAACAAGAGCAACAACAAGAACAAGAACAACAACAAGAACAACAACAATTCACCAAGGCCACCCATGTTTCAATGTACCACTCGCCGCCACTTCGGGACCATTAGGATAAGAAAAAATCCCATCCCATCCCCCCAAAGTAATCACTTGCAGTCACATAGATGGACCATAGATAACCAGCCAGTCAGTCAGCTAACCGACTAACCAAACAGCCAGTTAGCTAGCCAAACAGCCAACTGGCTAGCCAGCCCGAATCGGCTGAAGTAGAAAGTGTTAGTCCAGAATCCGAAACCTCATTAGAGAAAGTGGACCATCACCAGTGAGGCATGAGATTGTCTGTGATTGTAATGAATGTAAATGGGAGAGAGAGAGAGAGAGGAGAGAGAGAGAGAGAGAGAGAGAGGGGAGAGTGAGAGAGAGAGAGAAGAGAGAGAGAGAGAGAGAGAGTCACGACCATGAGAGGAGAGAGAGAGGAGAGAGAGAGAGAGAGAGAAGAGAGAGAGGGAGAGAGAGAGAGAGAAGAAGAATATGAGATTTGGAGAAGAATGAAGGGGAGGAGAGTGAGAGGAGTGGAGGAATTGAACAGTTTTGATAATGAAATAACATTGGACCAAGGCTACAAAATGGAGTTGGGGGGGGGGGTGGGAGGGTGGAGGAAAATAGATATGGTATGCAAAATATGATCATGTTTGAGAGAGCCAGAGAGAGAGAGATGAAGAGAGAGAGAGAGAGAGAGAGAGAGAGAGAGAGAGAGAGAGAGAGGGAGGGAGAGAGAGAGTCAAGTCAAGTTAGGTCAAATCAAATCAACATAGGTCTTGGCTCCCCATGAAGGGGTGGTGTGAATATATCAACATTCCAAAACACGATGCATAGGGAAGCTTTCGCAGCAGGAGAATGATACTTCAACCACAAACAGTATTTCTAATTGTAAAAGCCATATACCAATAAACTGCCTGTCGCTTATCAATGTATTCGTTAGCCGACGACATAGGTATGTACAGTCTGAAAATGGAAGGGCACCTCACACTTTTTGCTGTTATCAACTGACGTTGGTTTGTTTGCTTTACAAGATTCAGCGTTCTGAAAAAAAACCCTACCCCAAATTCTTCTTCTTCTTTTTTTTTGAGATCATTTAACTCAGGACAACAGAACACAAAATAAACTTTGTCTTCGACAGACCCTTCAAAGAATATGGACAAAAAAGCTCTATATCACAGCGTTGTCTGTAGCGAAGACTATGTAAAAAACAAGTAAGAAGCCCCAAGTCAAAATTTGGTGATAGTATGTTTAACATTTTCATTTCATTTATATTTTCATTTATACCACTTTAAGTCATGGCATATTTCTCTGCGTGAAGTTTGGGATTGCTCTTCCCGGGGAGAGCGGGTCATTACCTATGAAACTAAACTAACTGCCTATACAAACCAAAGCGATTCTTTTCCTGAACATGACTCGATCGCTCCTGTCACCTACTAATCTATCAGTCTAGTTTGAAGTGCTCGAATAAACCCATTTATGTCATCTACTCCCTGATTCAACCATACACAAGCAAATCTTAACTCACATATATTGATCCTCAATTTTGATACCCAGTTTATTTTTTATCCCTTTCATCTAAATTATATAGCATGTAATGTGCTTTCTTTGGTTACCTAAGGTCTGTCACTCATAGTATATTCAGCCAATAAGGACACATTCTACAGAGGAATTCACAATGAGTGAATACCGATCGGTATCTGCATAGACTGGGTGGTTAGGTGTTTGCGTAGTTATTCCAATAAATATCGATTGGATTCTGCATAGACTAGATGGTTAAGAGTTTGCATAGAAACACCAGGACATTTTTCAGTGCACATAAAAAGCGAATTTGTTTCAAAGTGGTCCGCAGAGCCATAAATCCCCATATTTCAACCCCCATACTGAGTGATGGGCTGAACCTGGGTATCAAATCATTTCATAAATAATTCAAAAGATTGATTTTCTAAGGTACACACTTTCTGAACAATGCATAACAACGCACGTTTGGCTCTCCTTGCTAGGTTTTCACATGCAACAG
>CM054134.1:75228737-75233737 GCA_028751875.1 Rapana venosa | reverse complement strand
AAAAAAGAAAATTTTGAAAAAAGTTTGGTTTGTCTTCTGTTTAAAGATTCTTCTTCTTCTTCTTCTTCTTCTTCTTCTTCTTCTTCTTCTTCTTCTTCTTCTTCTTCTTCTTCTTCTTCTTCTTCTTCGAACGCTCAGACAGCAACTATTGTTGTCTTGTCATATGAGCAAAAAAAAAAAAAAAAGCGTGGCGCTGCGGTTAAGCCCCTGACAAATCAGGCCCAGCGCATCCGGCTTCGGCGTTGGTTTAAAGATACAACAGGCTTACTTTGCACTTCTGCCCGTTTAGTGCTTGCAAGACCGGAGTGAGTTAGCTTGATCTTTGGCCAGTGTCAACCTATAGTTTTCACACATTTGGCAGTTAAGATCACTTTGGCAACAGCATAACTATAGCAAATATTTATTTTATCTATCAGTATCGACTCCAGTCCCACAAAAGTACTTCGGATTAGACTATAAACCGGGATCCCGTGTGCGAATACATATATACAACATCTTAAGCACATGTTAAAAACTGTTCCGCCTTCCGGAGGAGTATGCCATTGCGAGAGTGTAGAAGCGGATAACGAAACTGAAGGAAAGAAAAAACAAAACCCCGCATGCACACTGGTGACGTGTTTAGACATCACCCCCGAGGTTGGAATGCGGCTACCTTGATGGTGGGTAAAACGATCGCACACTTAAAATAGTTAATAAAGTAATAAAAAAGTTGACAAGACAGAACCCACCCCCCAAAAATGCTGTAATGAACAGTTGAAGAAAAACGTCCATAAAAGATAAGACTGATTTACAGGTTGAAAAAAAAAGCCTACACAATAATTAAACTATTTTTATTATTTAACGTAACATCAGCAAGGAGAAAGTAAACAGAAGGTATAGATAGGGTCAGTAACATACATTGAATACTACAAGCACAGACAGGTGGTGTAACACTGTAGGCCGTCCACCCCCCAAAAAACACAACAAAACAAACCAAAACAAAACAACCAACAACAACAAAACAAAAAACAACATCAAAAAACCCCACCCAAAAAACCATACCACTATAGACAGGTTAGAAAACCCCCAAATAATGCAGTGTTGGACAGCATAAAACCATTACCACCTCCACTACCACCGCCACCACTACCACCACTACCACTATGGTCATCACCACCATCACCACCACCGCCACCATTCTTTACTATCACAACACTATCGACCATGCCACTACAACGCTTCTACAATAATTGCCGATTTTAGTTGCAGAAAGTTTAACAAACGGAGAGAAAATTACTCTGACACAAGTGCAATTGTAACGGAAAGAAAGAAAGAAATGAGAGAGAGGAGAAGAGAGAGAGAGAGAAGAGAGAGAAGAGAGAGAAGAGAGAGAGAGAGAGAGTAGAGAGGAGAGAGAAAAGAAAGAGAGAGAAAGAGAAGAGAGAAGAGAGAGAGAGGAGAGAGAGAGAGAGAGAGAGAGAGGAGAAAGGAGATAGAGAGAGAGAGGGAGAGAGAGAGAGAGAGGAGATAGAGAGAGAGGAGAGAGAGGCGAGAGAAAAGAGAGAGAGAGAGAGAGAGAGAGAGAGAGAGAGAGAGAGAGAGGAGAGAGAGAAGAGAGAGAGAGAGAGAGAGAGAGAGAGAGAGAGAGAGAAGAGAGAGAGAAGAGGAGAGAGAGAGGGAGAGAGAGAGGGGAGAGAAGGAGGGAAAAAGAGAGCGGGAGAGAGAGAGAAGGAGGGGGAGAGAGAGAGAGAGAGAGAGAGAGAGGGAGAGAGAGAGAGGGAGAGAGAGGGAGAGAGAGAGAGAGAGAGAGAAGAGAGAGAGAAGAGAGAGAGGGAGAGAGAGAGACAGAGAAGAGAGAGAAAGAGAGAGAGAGAGACAGAGACAGAGAGAGAGAGAGAGAGAAGAAGGATGAGAGAGAGGGGAGAGAGAGAGAGAGAGAGAGAGAGAGAGAGAGAGAGAGAGAGAGAGAGAGAGAGAGAGAGAGAGATCGATTAGTATGCCAGAACAGCAGCCGACAGGCAAAGCGACTCTTTCGCTCTCGCTCTCTCTCCTCTCTTTCTCTCCTCTCTCGCTCTCTTTCACTCTCCCGCAGCAGACACAACACCACACCACACAGCAGCCCGACCCACCAGCGACAGAGCGACCGACCCTCGCAGTCCGCACCATCACACCTCTTCTCTCTCCTCCCCTTCCTCCTCCTCCTCCTCTTCCTCCGCTGCCTTCGCAACGAGACCCGACTTTTCTCGCAACAAAAACATCATCATCATCATCCTCAACAGCAGCAGCAACAGCAACAGCAACAGCAACAACCGCAGCAAGCAACCCGTCAACGTACCTTTCCCCCTCTCTCACTTCACGAGTTGGGTGATTTCGGATGCTCCTCCTCCCTCTTACTTACTTTTGCGGATAGTGCAGTTTTCAGAAGTCTTCTCTGGTCTCTCTCTCTCCGAGTGTGTTGTCAAGTTTTCAGCGCTTGAAGTGTGTGTTTCGTCCGCCCGAAGTTGAGGGGGAGTAGACTGCTTGCTTTGCAAGGGTGATTTTGTTTTTGGTGGGCTTTTCTTTGTTGAATGAATGTTCCAGGATTTTTGCATTCGTTTTCGGGTTCTTAAATCTGTTTTTGGTTCAGCAAAACGAAAGCTCAATCATCGATTCGCGGTTTCGAATTTCTTCTCCTTGTGTGTGGTGGTGTTGTTGTGTGTGTACCGCGCCTGACTGGGCTTAAAAGTTGGAATTCTTCTTTTATAGAGCGTGTTTTGTAACTTACGTCGTCATTTTGTTTTTGTTGTTGCCTTAACAAAAGTGAAATCTTTGAATCGGAGCACAGCAAGTCGGGAGTTTTTTTCTTCTCCTTTTTAATTATCGGAATTATACCGGAGTGTGTGGTTGTGTGTGTGGTGTTGATTGTGTGTGGTGGTGCAGTGTGTACAGTAAGTTGTACAGTGGTTGGTCCTGTGGATTCACCCCTTCGTGTGGAGTGTACATGGAAAGGATGGGCGAGAGCGGAGGTCAGGGGGATGCGGGGCTGAGGGTGCTGGTGGGTCCCCCGACCAACGGAAGACCCTCCTCCCTGACCCCGTGCACGGACGACCCTAGGGATCCTGCCTACGACACCTCCATCATCCACAAGGTAAGGGGCCAGCAAGGCAGAGGTTGCTAGCCTATAGGCTATAGAGGCTAGAGAGGCTAGTGTTGTGTTCCCGCCATTGAGTTCTGGATCGAACATCAATTGGTGTGTTTGTCTGCCGTGTCTGGCTGGTCGTGGTGATGGCTCCCCTCCCCCTCCCCCCTCTATGGGTCGTGGTGGTCGGGATGGTGGTGGGGGTTGTGGTGGATGTGGCGGGGGTGGGAGGGGGTTGGTGGGTGGTTGGAGAGGGTGGTGGTGTGGGGGGTGTAGCGCTTAGAAGCTTCGTTTATTGCTCAATATTTGATGACCCGTCACGTGATGGCACGGTTTCTATTTGTAAACTTTTTTCATGAAAGGGAAAGTTGGGGAAAGGAATGGGGTGGGGATGAGGTGGGGGTGGTGGGTGGTGTGGGTGGTATTGTATTTTATGTCCCGGAGGGAAAGAGTATAGCAGCAAGCGCTGACTTAGTCTCTCTCTCTCTCTCTCTCTTCGGTCTGGTGTTGTTATTTTCCTTCTTTCTTTCCTCTCTCTCCGTTTCTCTCATTGGCACACCAATAATATTCCACGTGCATCATGAATATGGATGGTGCCGCAAGGGGGATTACTGTGTTTCACCGACAAAATGCTCTTGCCATCAATGAGTGAGAGAGAGAGAGAGAGAGAGAGAGAAGAGAGAGAGAGAGAGAGAGAGAGAGAGAGAGAGAGAGAGAAGAGAGAGGAGAGAAGAGAGAGAGAGAAAGGATGGGCACTTTTGAATATAATTATGTCCAGTGTTGGAAAACAACAACAACCAACCCCTGACGTTTAGCAGAGTAATATGACTTCGCCTCTTTCTTCACCATTGAGTTATGTGTTGTGGGCTGGGTGTAAGTCTTTCAAAAGGATGACACGCACAGTGGACATTTCAGAGTTTGATAAACAATCTTTAAAAAAATCAACATAAACGAGTAAGCAAAACAAGCAAGAAAACACACCAAAACAGGAGCAAACAAATTAAATAAACGAACAACAAGTGTTCTATCTATCTATCTATCTATCTATCTATCTATCTATCTATCTATCTATCTATCTATCTATCTATCTATCTATCTATCTATCTATCTATCTATCTATCTATCTATCTATCTATCTATCTATCTATCTATCTATCTATGTCTGTCTGTCTGTCTGTCTGTCTGTCTGTCTATCTCAAATCGAGGATAATGAATAAGCACTCACGTGTATTTTTTACATTCAGTCTACGTGTGAATGCGGCTTTGTAAATTTTCCTTCCGTTCCCACCGGTACACAATGGCCTAATCTTTTGAAAGGCTGAACGGGTCTTGACTTGTGCGCAAGATGTTCTGCAGGCAGCAAGCAAACAAACAAACACCCCCCCCCCCCAACAATCCCCCCCCCCCCTGCACAAGACACGTGCGAGTGCACACACACACACACACACACACACACACACACACACACACACACACACACACACACACACACACAACACACACACACACACACCACACACACACACACACACACACACACACACACACACACACACACACAAACACATTCACACACACACTCACACACACATTCATGACACCACAGGGTATCAATTACTCTAAATTCTGGTGCAATCTTCATTCTGAAGTGTAATGTGGGATAAACATGCAGTAAAAAGACATTTTATGACAACTTCGTGACTTGTCCAAGGAAAGAGCATCCTCGCAATTTCGCTTATCCTAAACAGATTAAATATGCCTGGCAATATGCTTTAAACAGATTACATTTTTTTCAAGAGAAAATTATCTTAGTGTTGCTTGTTAAGCATTTTTCTTCTCTCAAGGACAAGTCAGTATAATTATGTAGACGCCAGTTTGAGGGGATTTTTCTCCTGGAGTTAAC
>CM054134.1:75208737-75213737 GCA_028751875.1 Rapana venosa | reverse complement strand
ATTCTTTGAAATGTATGATAGTCTGGTGAGTGTTCAGGTTTTCGTGAGTGATGAAAGAACCGTTCTTATGATCAAAGAATTTCAGAAAACGTTATAGCTTCAAACACACACATACACACTCTCTCTATCTATATGCACTCTCTCTCTGTCTCTCTCTGTGTCTCTGTGTGTGTGTGTGTCTCTCTCTCTATCTATCTATCTGTCTGTCTATCTATCTACTTATCTATCTAAGTACCTATCTATCTACCTACCTACCTACCTATCTATATATCTATCTATCTATCTATCTATCTATCTATCTATCTATCTATCTATCTATCTATCTATCTATCTATCTATCTATCTATCTATCAGCATTTCTGAGCTGACAGGGGCCAATTTTGCTCATCACAACAATTTTGGCGTCAGGGAACGAGGTCGTACCATTCTTTACACTATTAACCGTTTCGTTTCTGGCTTCCTGTGGGTCTGTGTCTTTCACATCATTGATGCCACAGTGAATAACTATACTCACTGTTGTTTATTGACATAATTTTTTTTACTGGATAATTGTATTGTATTGCATTGTTTACCACTTTTAAGTCACAGCAGATTTCTCTACGTGAAATTCGGGCTGCCCTCCTCAGGGAGAGCGTGTCGCCACAAGAGCAGCGCCATCCATTATTTTTTGCTTTCTTTTCCTGTCTGCATATGTTTTCCATTTCCTACCAGAGTGACTTTTATCTACGGAATTTTGCCAGGGACAACTGTCTTGTTGCCGTGGGTTCTTTTACGTGGACTAAATGAGTATTACACGCGGGACCTTGGTTTATCTCATCAGAACGACTAGCACCCAGACCACCACTCACAGTCTAGTGGATGGGGGGGGGGGGGGGAGGGGGGCGGGGAGATGCTTTTGGCCCAAACGGGGATCAAACCACCACACATTTCCAACCCGGACTTTTCGTTTTCTAGGCAGAGGCGTTACCTCTAGACCACCTATCCACTGGTAAATGTCACTGGCTTCACACACTGGAACATCTATACAACATCGAAGCCATAAGACTGACCAAGCCGTTAGCTGCTGACTCCATGTCTCACAGGATCGTCAGTACAGACTGCTGTGGGTGGTAGGCCCTAGGTCAGAAATCGCTTCTTTGCAATGAGAAGATGATGTGACGTCAGACTTCTTTTGCGTCACAGTCGCCTTTTGACGTAACTCGCGCTGACTTAAGTTTTTCGGGAGACACTGACTGACCTCCTTTGCGCTGGTGTACTGGTGCTTGGTGATTAAGGTAAAGGTGTCCTATAACCTGTGTGGTCGTAGGGGAGTGAGGCATCAGAGACCTCAGCTTCTCAAGGGGCCAGCCTATATTGAGGGTCGCGGTACTTGATGGAGAAAGCAGCTATCTCACCGCTTGGTTTAAATAGTGATGATTCAATAGACATACATTATGATAATTATGGAGACAAGGATACAGCAGGTTTGGAAAAGGCATCAAGCTAAGCTACAGCTTATTTTAAGCCTCACACCATGAGGAATTGACATTGTTACTTATGCAGACATAGGGACTTGTACTATGACACATTCACACAGTCGCGTTTTCACACAGGACTACAGATACACCGCTTCTGTGTATAAAGTAGCTGACGGAGAGGGGGCCGAGGAGTCCGTCTGGGTTCTCCTGGTCACCACAGCTGAGGATCTGCTTTACAAGATGCAGCGCTATATGAATGCCATACATTATTATCATTATTGCTATCATGATGATGATGATGATGATTTATCATCATTATTATTATTATTATCATTATTATTATTATTATTATTATTATTATTATTATTATTATTTATTATTGTTGTTGTTGTTGTTGTGGTGGTGGTGGTTATCTGGCGGACTATCGTGGGTTGTCGACGGCCAGGGAAAAGGTAGCCAGAAAACTCCTCTGGTCAGTGACGATTTAAAATCTTTTAAGGTCCTGATTTTTTCATGCAGCAGGTAACCAGAGCAAAAACGATGAGAAGACAACATCAGAGAGTGAAACTTGAGTGGAACGATTTGCTACGGAAAGCAAGAAAACCGCGGGGAGAGTGGAGGAAGCTGGTTGCAAAATCTTCAGTGGTGCCCCCCTTCCCGCGGTCTACAGGACTACGGGATAGGTGAAGGTGGAGGCAAAAGGCAAAAAGCCAGAAGAGGCCTCTGGTCAGTCACAGTCTGAGTTCTGCTTGAAGGTCCTGATGTTTGCATGCAGGAGGTGAACAGACTTCCATTGTCAGTTGGGTGCGTTGGAACCGTCTGGTTTGGAATCAGGAATGTAATATTCATTTATTTATTTTATATATACCACTTTAAGTCACGGCAGATTTCTCTGCGTGGAATTCGGGCTGCTCTCTCCCCGGGGGAGAGCGCTAGCGTGTCGCCACAAGAACAGCGCCACCCATTATTTTTTTTTCTTCTTTTTCCTAGGGCCTTACATTCTCAATGGTTAGGCCAGGTCGGCAACGGAATCGCTTCTGATTTCTTCCCCTGCAAGTTTGTTTCTCTCTGTTTTTTGTGTTTTTTGTTTTTTGTTTTTTTGTTGCCATGGGGTCTCTTCTTCCCTTCCCCTTGATGAGCGGTTGTTGTTGTTGTTGTTGTTAGTGTGTCAGTGTAGCGGGATGCTGATCGATCACGTGGTGTTTTTGTCACGGTTGTCTGCACAAAAACGTCATTTGCACTGAGCGAGCTCAACTTCACATAGCTCACTTAGCTAGCTAGCCAGCTTATATATATTGCAGCTTGGGGTAAGCGTTGTTCTCAAATGTCCGATCTAAAATGGTGTTTGGGAAACACTGCCTTGATGCTACGTTGATTGATTACTAATGCTCATTAGCTGCCGAATTAAATGAGTCAAATGTAATGTTTCGAGCATAGCATAAGCTACTTGCTTGCTATTGCTCTCAATTGATGTATGTATAATATTCACGTTTTCTGAATAAAAATCTATCTATCTATCTATCTATCTATCTATCTATCTATCTATCTATCTATCTATCTATCTATCTATCTATCTATCTATCTATCTATCTATCTCTGTTTGTGTGTGTGTGTGTGTGTGTGGTGTGTGGGTGTGTGTGTGCGTTCATGCGTAAGTGTGTGTGTGTGTGTGTGTGTGTGTGTAGAGAGAGAGAGAGGAGAGGAGAGAAGAGAGAGAGAGAGAGAGAGAGTGCGTGTGTGTGTGTGTACATGCGTACATGTGTATGTTAATGTGTGTGTGTGTACGCGTGCCTGCTTGCTTGCTTGCTAACGCGCGTGCATGTATGTTCGCCTGCGTGCATGCGCTTGCGTGTACATGTACGCGTGTGTGTACGTGTCCGAGTACGTACGTACTCGCGTGAGTTGCCAAGGGAGGGAAGCGTAGGGAGGAAAAGGAAGGGAGAGAGAGGAGAGAGAGTGAGAGAGGAGAGGGGGGGGGGGGTGGCACTGGGAGCGGAGGGAAGGAAGAAGGTGGAAAATTGCAGGGAGGAGAAAATGGGCGACTTCAGGGGTGGCCACATTAGCAGGGCTACTTCACCAATCGGTGAATGCAGGCCAGTTTATTCACCAGACCCTTTTTTTGTCCCCGTCCGGTTTTCTTTTTGTTTTTTCCCCCCTATCGTTTTTGTTGTGTGTTTTGTTTTGTGTTTTTGAAGACTGATATGGAAGAACTCGGGTGTTAAATTTTTTTTTTTAAAAAGGACTGTAGTGGTTGCCTGGGATTTTTTGTTTTGTTTTTGTTTTTTCGTTTCTTTTTGTTTTTGAAGATTGATCTCGAAGAACTGTCTTTTCTAGGCTGTGGTGGTTTGCCGGTTTTGTGTGTGTGTTTGTGTGTGTGTGTGTTGTGTGTGTGTTGTTGTTTATTTTGTTTTTGAAGACTGATCTCGAAGAACTCTTTTTGAAGGCTGTGTTGGTTGCCGGTTTTGTGTGTGTTGTTTTTGTTTAGTTTTGGTTCTTTTTTTTTCATTTTTTGGCTTATTTTTGAAGACTGATCTTGAAGAACTGTTCTCTTCAAGGTTATGGTAGTTGCCTGTTATTTTTTTGTTTTTGAAGACTGATCTCGAAAAACTGTTTTTTTTTGAAGGCTGTGATGGTGCCTGTTTTTTTGTTTTTGGTTTTTTGTTGTTTTTGAAGATTGATCTGGAAGAACTGTTCTCTTCAAGGCTGTAGTGGTTTACTGGGTTTTTTTGGTTTTTTTTGTTTTTGTTTATGAAGCCTGATCTTGAAGAACTGTTCTAACCTGAAGGATGTGATGGTTGCCTGTTTTCTGTGTTTTGTTTTTCCCATTTTTGGGGTTTGTTTTTGAAGATTGATCTTGAAGAATTGTCCTCTTTAAGGTTATGGTGGTTGCCTTTTTGTGGTTTGTTTGTTGTTTCCGCTTTGTTGGGTTTTTTTTGCTGTTGAAGACTGATCTTGAAGAGTTGTTGTTTGGAGCCTGTGTTGGTTGCCTTTTTTGTTTTTTGGGTTTATTTTTTTTCCGTGTTTTTTTGTTTTTTCGAAGACTGATCTTGAAGAACTGTTTTTTTTAAAAGGCTGTGTTGGTTGCCTGGATTTTGTTTGTTTGTTTTGTTTGTTTCTGACGACTGATCTGAAAGAACTTTTTTTTAATTCTTTTTTGAAGGTTATAGTGGTTGCGTGGTTTAAAAAAAAATTGTTTTTGAAAAGTGAATTTGAAGAACTGTTCTCTTGAAATTTTTTTTAGTTGGCTTTTGTTATTATTTAGAGTTTTTCCCCCTCTGTTTTGAAGAATATGTGTGTGTGCTTGCTTGCGTGCGTGCGTGTGTGTGTGCGTGCGTGTATGCGTGTGTGTGCGCATGCGTGCGTGCGCGTGTGTGTGGGCGTGCGTGTGCGTGTGTGTGTGTGTGTGTGTGTGTGTGCGCGTGCGCGTGTTCGTGCCTGCGTGCGTGTGTGTGTTCGTGCATGCGTGCTTGTGTGTGTGTGTGTGTGTGTGTGTGTGTGTTTGTGACGGATGGGGTGTCTTGTTCTCTCTCTGTACGCATCGTT
>CM054134.1:75143737-75156237 GCA_028751875.1 Rapana venosa | reverse complement strand
GTTAACTCCGGGGCAAAAATATTCCTTTCGAACGGGCAGCTAGAATGCTCGAACCCGGGCCGCTCGTTGGATCACGAGCTCAAAGCTCTAACCACTAGGCTATCCCGCCCCACACAGGTAATACAATTACAGGCGTAAAATCCTGACGGTTTACTGTGTAAGTCAGGGGTTGTGGGTTTGTTTCTCTGCTGTGCTTCATAGGTTGAGCGTAAAACAAAACATTAAAAATTACGATCTTTCAAGTCAACCAGCCCACGTACAGTCATGCCAGTATCTTTCTTCCGTTTTGGGTATGCAGGTTTACGGAAGATACATAACTGTGCATGTTAGAGATCTTGAAATTCATCACGATGTTTGGTGGGTTACAGAAACTTACCCTGAAGGCATTGTTTTTTTAGGTGCTATTTTGGTGTGTGTGTGTGTGTGTGTTTGTTTTTTGTTGTTGCTGCCTCATCCTCTCTCCTCCAGTTATATTTAAACTTGTCATGTCGCGTGTCACCAGCCAAAAGTCAACAGGGAGCTTACATAAACGGTAGGCCTCCATAAGGTCACCAACCAGAATAGCCCTGCACTGCCGCTGGGTCGATCATTTCAGTAGTGTTCCATGGTGCTTGTTCTGATCCCACCATACAGAAAACACAAGCTGCTAACCCCTCCCCTCCCCTTCACCCGTTGCGGACGAAAATGATGATTCAGTTGCAGAGCCAGACTGAGCTGAAGACAGCCGGCCACGCGAGGTGGCGACAACCAGAATGTCGTTTCAATGGTCTCTTGCCTAGTGTGAACCTCTGACGCCGACAACTTGAACATCCCGCTGTTACAGACAGGCACCAGAAGACTCTGCACACAGGACACCGAACTGAGGGCACTGTGAGACCTGCAGGAGGAAAACTGGGTCACTGAATTGAATCGAAGGGTTATGCTGTTGAACCAGTTGTTGCAGAGTGGATTTTATTTATTTATTTATTTATTTTAAAAACAGATGTGATGTATGTAGTAAACGTTGAATGCTCCGTGTGTGTGTGTGTGTGTGTGTGTGTGTGTGTGTGTGTGTGTGCTGTGTGTGTTGCGTTGTGCGTGCGTGGTGTGTGTGTGTGTGTGTGTTTGTGTGTGTGTGTGGTGTGTGTGTGTGTGTGTGTGTGGTGATGAGAGAGAGAGAGAGAGAGAGAGAGAAGAGAGAGAGAGAGAGAGAGAGAGAGAGAGAGAGAGAGAGAGAGAGAGAGAGAGAGAGAGTCAAAGTCAAAGTTAAATTCTTTTATTTCGAGGATAATGAATAAACTCTCATGTACTTTTTTTTAAAAAAAACATCCAGTCCTCCGAACTTATCGAGATAACATCAATATAGAAAAAAATACTAGTTACAGAGAGAGAGAGAGAGAGAGAGAGAGAGAGAGAGAGAGAGAGAGAGAGAGAGAGAGAGAGAGAGAGGAGAGAGAGAGAGTGATGAGAGAGAGAGAGAGAGAGAGAGAGAGAGAGAGAGAGAGAGAGAGAGAGAGAGAGAAGACAGACAGGACAGACAGGACAGACAGACAGACAGACAGACAGAGAGAACGTCACAATCGCGGTTTTTATCGTGTCTCGCACGGACACTAAATTTAGGAATCTTCAAGGAGAGTGAGGGGTTGAAGAAGGCAGTCTTGAAATCGATGGACCAGTTTTCCCCAGCCAGCCCCAACAGCACTAAAGGCACACAATCAATCAGCCTGACTGACGTCTGCTTCGTTTCTTCTGTGTCACAGTCAAGTATTCGATCACCTCCTGAAGCAGCCACAAGTGCTGTTACGTGATTTCCTTTAAGCATTAGTTAACTCTTAATTAACAGCTTAAGATTTTTTTGTACCAAAAAACCCCACCATGCAGTGATGTCAAAATGGTTATAAAATGTGCAGATATGGGTCAAAGTCTATGTGAATTATGTTTATTAAAAAAGTGTTCTAAACATATTTGTTAAGCATATTTCTAAAACACATACGTGTTGAAAAGTTTCTAAAAGACATACTTGTTGAACATATTTTTTTTTAAAAGACATACTTGTTGAACATATTTCTTAAAACAAACCCTATCTATCGTTCAAAAAATCGTCAAAATCAAGGGAAAAAAACTGACAGGAGTTAAACACGCAAATTTGATTCCATTTTCTACACTGTCATTTAGACATTACATTTTCCCCTCAATAAATCCACAATCAGTACAATCAAAAGAGAAAACAAAAAGATCCGAGCGAAACATTTCTATGACCTTTTTTCTGAAGTGAGACCGAGAAATATAACCGTTAAAATGATCGACGGGGCATCAAGCCCCCCCTCATCCCCCCCTCCCTCACTCCCTGCCAGCCATACCAGCGCTAAAGTAACAGAATCAATAACCGTAACTGACGTCTGCTTCTTTCCATTCTTTTCTCTGTGTCACAGTCAGGTATTCGACCACCTAATAAAACGGGCCACAATTGTTGTTACACGATTTCCTTTAAGCAATTATTAACTCTTTGCAGTCTGAGAATTTTTGGGGAAAACAATCAAGCAGTAATATTGAAATGGTTATAAAAATGTGCAAGTATGAAAGGCTATAACTGCAGTACGTCCAAAAGACTGCCTTTCAATGCAAGACCGAAGGAAAAAGAAAACGAAAACGAGGAGACCACCATCTTCTTTCATTGGCAACGTCACCTGTGGCATGAGAATCCATGAAGTCAGCAAGGCAGTACAGCGAAGACTGGAGCACATGGAGAAGGAAGGAGGATCAGGTCGGTGTCATTGGGTGTGGCGTCTAACACCGAACTCTGTGATAAACTCGGATGAGACTGTAAACCGAGGTCTCATGTGCGAACACACGGAGAACGTCTTGCACACACGTTAAAACCCGTTCCGTTTTTCGGAAGGGTAGGCCATTTTGTGCCAGTGGGAATGGATGACAACATTTACAAAACTGCATACACACGGGAACTAGATGTAAAAAAAAGCACATGAGTGCTTATTCCATTATCCTCGAAATAAAGAGAAAAGATAACAGACAGATGAGACTTAAAAAAATAGTGGAACATATTTTACCAGCAATAAAAATCAAGAGAAAGAACACAAAAGAAGGAAGCACGCTAGTTTGATTGTATGTTTTTCTACAGTGGGACATCAAGTCTCTTTCTATTCCTCAGCAAACACTTTTGAAAATAGTTATGTAGGAATGTCTGTTAAACAATATTTACTTCCGGTCAGACTTGTCGACAACAAAATGTGAATTTTAAACTTTTTTTAAATGAAGTGAAGTAAAGATGACTACAAAATCACGCCAGGGCATTATATTCATTGTTTACATATTATGAGTGAGGCACCGTGGTCGAGTGGTTTAGGCGGTCAACTCGTGATCCAGAGGTCGCGGGTTCGATCCCCGCTCGGCTCGGTGTTGTGTCCTTGGGAAAGACACTTTACTCCTATTTTCCTCACTCCACTCAGGTGTACAAGTGGGTACCAGCTCTGCTGGGGAAGTATCTGGCGACAGACTAGCGTCCTGTCACAGGGGTGGTGAAAAACCATCAGTTCGCTTAACGCTACAGAAACCGGGATAAGCTCCGGCTCTATGGGCCTTCTGGCTCGAAAGAACATACTTTTTTTTACTTTTACATATTATGAGAAGGGCATTATTCAGTGCCTCAGAGCATAAATTGATGTATCCAAATTATTAAAGAAAACACCAGAGAGAGAGAGAGAGAGAGAGAGAGGGAGAGAGAGAGAGGATTTGACACTTTGACCAATTTATTGTCATTGTCCAATTTGGCTTATTGACAAAGTGGGTTACACGCGACTTTCTTTTGTAAATACAAAAAAACCCACATGATGCATTTAACGTAATGAAAAGACAAGAGTCCTTAATACATGGACACGACTTTAAACTCTGGCGTAAACTCAGCTTCAAACTAAACACAAAGAAGAGAGAGAGAGAGAGAGAGAGAGAGAGAGCCTTGTATCAGACAGACAGGCAGAAAGCAAGACCAGATACGCCTACAGGCCAGTATTTCAATCTGTCCGGTCCCCGCACAGAAACTGAATGCAGAAATCTTCAGGGAGAGTACAGTCATTGTTGAAAGCAGCTTAAAATGGATGGACCAATTTCCCCATACCAGCCTGCCACATAGCACTGCAGTGACAGAATCGATAGCTGTGACTGACACACACGTCTGTCTGTTCAGGACTGTCTTTTCTCTTCTCTCTCTCTCTCTCTCTCTTCCGAGTCATAGTAGTCGGTGTGTTCGATCACCTACTGACAGTGTGACTGTTACATGATTTTCTTGAACTGTTAACACTTAACAGTTTGAGACTTGTTTTGGGGGGTACTAGCAACAATTATGCAGTAGGATTAAAATGGTTAAAAAGAGTGCGAATATGAATCGTTATATGTATGTTTCTATTTATTCTTTTAGTTCGAGGATAATGGAAGAAGCACTTATGCGCTTTTTTCAAATCCAGTCCCCGTGTGCATGCGGTTTGGTAAATTCTGTCCTTCGTTCCTACCCGGCACACACAATGACCTACTCTTCTGAAAAGCGGAACAGGTTTTAACAAAGTTCATGTGTGTCATATACAAATTGTACCAGTCTTAAAAAAAATCTTGTGATATATTTTCCAAAAATATCCATCGATCACAAAAATTCAAGACAGGAGTTTATATGCATACCATTTAATAAAATTCCATTATCCTCGAACTAAAAGAATACAAAAAATAAAAAATATATATATAAAATTTGATTCTCCCCCAATATTCGTGTAATGGCCTTTGTATATATGGAAAATGATTTTGTTGATATGTATGTCTACTTCATAAGCATCATATGTGAAGTCCTCTAGTCATATTTTCCCCTATCCCCCCAAGAAAATGATAAAAAAAAAACAACAACCCGTGCACGAACAAGGGAAGATAGACAACACATCTCCTCCAAACTTCGGAGGATACGAATTTAAAGGTGGTGATCCCCAAAGAGATCACGATTTCCTAACTCACAGCTTGAGTTGTCATCTTCGTGCTTTTGACAATATTTTATTAAACAAACAAATTTCAAACTTTAAAGGTATCTTTTCTCATATCTGTTCAGAAATCGTTTTAAAAAAAGTGATATTTATCATTTACTTTCACCCTGTACTGTTCGAAACAGATAAAACAGCAATTTCTATAATTTCATATACAATTTTTGCTTCATTTCCACGGGACGGAATCTTTTATCTGGATTATTCAGCAACTTCAAACAATAAAAAAGGGATGCAACTGTTTAAGATTTAATCTTATTTAAGGTAGTCTGTAAAGGGGAAATAATATTAACATGAAATAGCACACACAGCGCGTTTGCAAATCGAAACACATGTAAACAAGGTTCATATGCACGTAAAAAAAATCGCAGCTTAAAGATAGTTGTCATTTGCACATTTACTGTACAAAATGCCACTCTAAAAGCGAAACAGTTACACATGCAGGTGCAAACTAAATAAAGGAAAATTAGAATACAGCGAGCAATTGTGTCACACCACATTCAATGGTGGCCTGCTTATTTCATTTCATGTTTCCTTCTTAGAATGTGTTCGGTTTTTACTTGGCAATGCGTTTGTAGGTATGTAGGGAGGGAGAGAGAGAGAGAGAGAGATGAGAGGAGAGATGAGCAGAGAGAGAGAGAGAGAGGAGAGGAGAGAGAGAGAGAGAGAGAGAGAGAGAGAGAGACAGAGGACAGAAAGAGAGAGAGAGAGGAGGGAGAGAAGAGAGATGAGAGAGAGGAGAGAGAGGAAGAGAGAGAGAGAAGAGGAGAGAGATGTGAGATGAGAGACGAGAGAGAGAGAGAGAGAGAGAGAGCACTTAGTGTCAAACTACAGAAAGCAACACACCAGGTTTTTTTTATGTGTACCTCCCGCACTCCCCTTCACACCTCCGCTCCCCCTCCACCGCCATCCCCCACACACATACACATACACACGGAAACTGAGTTACGAAATCTGCAGAGAGAGGAGGTGGTTGAAAGCAGGCTTAAAGATCGATGGTCTGATTCCCTTCCCCTCCCTCCCTTCCCCCTCAACCAGCCCACACAGCAGTTCAGTGACAGAATCAATCGCGGCGATCAACGTTTTCCTTTCATCTGATTAGTAGTCGATCAAATTTTCTTCTTCAGTATGGTTTTGTTTTTTATTATAACCATTGATATATGATATTTCTGTGCCTCTTCTTTCACACCGCCAACACAGACACGATTTTTGCTATCGTCATGTTATGGTCATGCTAAAATTAATGTATTGAGTACTGGAGAACTGAAGACGTTTAGGGTGGGAATGCAAACATAATATGTATAGAAAACCATACACTCAAATGTGTGATATACAGAATTGCTCGCAGATAAACTAATGCAACAAAACATGCAACATTTAGACACAACAACGGTTAAAAGCATCAACAGACAGGCAGACAGACATGCAGACAGACATGCAGACAGACAGAAAGATAGGCAGATGCAACCATATACACCCACATCCACAAGGAGGGTATCAAAATGTATCTAATTCCCAAAGTCGGAATGCGGCTACCTTCATGGTGGGCAAAAACACAGTCACATAGGCAAAAATCTCACCATTGAGGAACCTCGAAGCTCTAATCGAGAAACGAAAAAAACCACGTATTTAAAGGTAACATAAAATGTGTGTAGGCTAGTCCTCCTCCTTCTCCTATTTTATTGCCAGATTAACTGGAAGTTGTATTTGGCCTGTACTCTAATAACGTGGGCAATGAATATCACTTACATAGAGACTGAACACAAAGACGCAGACAGACAGACAGACATAACACACACACACACACACACACATCACACACCCAACAAAACACACACACACACACACACACACATACACACACACACACACACACACACCACACACACACACACACACACACACACACACACACACACTTCATCCCCCACTCCCCCACCCACACACACACACACCACACACGCCACGCCACACCACATCCCCCCACTCCCCCTCACACACCACACCACACCACGCCACGCCACACACACGACATCTCCGTTTAGAATAATGATGTCCCCCCCCCCCCCCCAGAAACACTGAATCGAAAAATGTTCAAGGAGAGAACATTGCTGAAGTGCAGTCTTTAAAATCAATGGACCGATTTTCCCCTCAAACCAGCCACACAACACTACTACAGTGACAGAATCTCTCACACACACATCCCCCACCACCCACCTACCCACATCTCCCCATTCCTCCCTCACACACACACACACACACACACACACACACACCACACACACACACACACACACACACACAACACACACACACACACACACACACACACACACACACACACACACCACACCACCATTTAAAATAATGATGCCCCCCCCCCCCCTCACCCCTATAAACACTGAATCGAGAAATGTTCAGGGAGAGAACATTGCTGAAGTGCAGTCTTTAAAATCAATGGACCGATTTTCCCCTCAAACCACAAGCACTACTACAGTGACAGAGTCACACACACACACACACACACACACGTACACACACACACACACACACACACGCACACACACGCACACACACACACACACACACACACACACACACACACACACACACACACACACCACACACACACACACACACACACACACACACCTACCCACCACCCACCCACCACATCCCCCAACACCCACACCACACCACCCACCTACCCACATCCCCTCATTCCCCCTCCACACTCACACACACGAAACCACACACCATTTAGAATAATGATGTCCCCCCCCTCCCCCTATAAACACTGAATCGAGAAATGTTCAGGGAGAGAACATTGCTGAAGTGCAGTCTTTAAAATCAATGGACCGATTTCCGAACCTTGAACCAGCCACACAACACTACTACAGTGACAGAATCAATCACCGTGACTGACGTTTCTTACCTCCTGTCCTTTCTCCTCTGTCTTTAAAAAAACCATTTCCTGCGCTGTTCATTCTATTCTCTCTCTCTCTCTCTCTCTCTCTCTCTCTCTCTCTCTCTCTCTCTCTCTCTCTCTCTCTCTCTCTCTCTCTCTCTCTTTCTTTCTCTCTCTCTCTCTTGTGTTCTACTCAAAGGGTGTTAAAAACGCTTGTCTTGTTCTTGTTCTTGTTCTTCTTGTTCTTCTTGTTCTTCTTGTTCTTGTTCTTGTTGTTGTTCTTCTTGTTCTTCTTGTTCTTCTTGTGCTTGTGCTTGTTCTTGTTCTTCTTCTTGTTCTTCTTCTTCTTGTTGTTGTTCTTCTTCTTGTTCTTCTTGTTCTTCTTGTTCTTGTTCTTGTTCTTTTTGTTCTTGTTCTTGTTCTTGTTATTGTTCTTCTTCTTCTTCTTCTTGTTCTTGTTTTGTTCTTGTTCTTCTTCTTCTTCTTCTTTTTTACAGGATATAGCATCATGATTATTTCGGATATTCTTCTTGTTCTTGTTCTTCTTCTGCTCCCCCTCCTTCACATGCATACATACTTTCCCCTTTTTATATTTTTTATATATATTTTTATATTTATTTTATATTTATATTTATTATATTATATAATATATAGGCACCCCCAAAGCACACACGCGTCGCACGCCCACCAACCCCGGGGCGCGCGCGCGGGCGTTGCCAAGCACGCACGCCCCGGAGCGGGGGGCGCACACACACCCCAACCACAACAACACCCACCCCACACGACTTTACGCGCGCGCGCGCACGCCCCCACACACAATCCATAGAAAAGCGGTTAAATTTTTTTCCTTTTTTTAAAACTGTAAAACTCCTTCCCCCAACCCTTCTTTTCTCCCCCTTTCCCCCTTGACCCCCTCCCCCCCCCAACACACACCACTCATCAAACACCACCACACCCCAAAACACACACACCCCACACAAAACCACACCACACACCACACACACACCCCAAAACACCACCCCACCCCACAAAAAGGGGGGAAAATTTTATTTTTTCAAGAAAAAAAAATTAAAATGAAATTTTCTCTTTCTTCCCTATCTTTCCTCTACCCCTTTTCCCCATGCTCCCCCCCTCTCTCTCAAAACACACAAATTGACACACAATTCCCACACCAATTGCACACACCCCCACACAAAACCACACACACACACACTCCACCACCCCCACACACCCCACACCCACCACACACACACACCACACACACACACCACACACACACACCCCACACACACACCACAAAACCGAACCTCGAATATAAAAATTCGAAAGGGTTTGGGAGGGGGAAAAAAGGTTTAAAAGGGGACAAATACATTTTGGTACCCTTTTTTGTGGGAAATTTATTTTTTGCTGTTTTTTTGGGCCCAAAAATTTATTTCTTTACAGTGGGGAGAAAATAATGAGTTTTTTTGGCAAAACCCCCCCCTGGGGTAAATTTTCAGCTTTTACCGTTCCCTTTTTTGGGAGGGGGTTTTTCTGCTCTTGTCGTTTTTTTTTTTTTTTTTTGGGTTTTGGGCCCTAAATTTTGTTTGGGGAGGGGATTTAAGTAAAGTGAGGGAAATTGTGTGTGTGAAAGGGGGTTTTGGGTGGGTGTGTGGGGTGGTGGTGTTTGTGGTGTGTATATGCGTTTGTGTGTGTGTGGGTTTGTTTTGTTTTTTTGTGTGTGGTGGGTTGTGTTGTTTTGTGTGTATGTTTGTGGGGTGTGTGGTTGTGTGTTTTGTGTTTTATGCGTATTTTTATGTAGTATGTTTGATGTATGTTTGTATGATGTATGTTTGTTATATATACTTACATAAAAAAAAAAAAAATATGTATATGTATACAGACGCAGTTAAAAAACAGACAGACAAACGGGACAGAATGGGATTTTTGTAGGGCGCGGCATGAATTTTTACATGAAAATTCTACTTGCATGCGGGTGCGCGTGCATGATGGGTTTTTTTTACTTTATTGGTGTGGGCGGGGAAAAAAACCCCTGGTTAATTATTATCGACAACGAAGCCATGACTCAAAAATTAGTGTTTTCCAAAGAAATTCGCTTTTGATGAAAACGTTCCTAGCATGAGGGGGGGAGTTTGGGGCACAGCCGCACTGCACTGCACGACAGCCCCAGCACAGCACAGCACAAAATTTTGAACAGCCCCAGCACAGCACAGCATGCCCGGGCACAGAAACAGCACAAAACTGACGCACGCACAGAATTTGCACGCACACCCACAGCACGAATTACACAGAACAGCCCCAAAATTGCACAGACAGCACAGAAAAACCCTGCAGAGAACAGCACCCCCCTGCTGCACTGCACAGCACAGCCCCGCACTCCCATTGCAAGACAGCCCTGCCCCGGGCAAAACACTGAACTGCCACCCCACAGCACATAAATGAAAACAGAACAGCAAAAGCCCCAACACTGTCCCTCCCCGCCAGCACAGCACTGCACGGGAAAACAGCTCGCACGGGCACAGAACTCCTGCATTTGACAGCACGGCCCCTGCCACGCACAGCACCTGCAAGCACAGCACAGCACAGCACAAAAACTACCAACTGCGCTGCACAGCCAGCACGCACAGCACTGCACTGCACAGCACAGAAACAGCACAGAACTACACTGCGCTGCACAGCCCAGCACTGCACAGCACTGCACAGCACAGCACAGCACAGCACAGAACTACACTGCGCTGCACAGCCCAGCACTGCACAGCACTGCACTGCACAGCACAGTACTGCAGCACGGCTAGCTGCCAGTGTGCTGAAAGCAAACAGCAGTAAGAGAATGAATCAAAGACAGGCAGACAAACCACAATAATAATTTTTATAATCAATCCCACCAATTGTTGAAGGAGTTATCACCAAAGCAGCGAACTGTTTGACTAATTTATATAGACGCGTTTTAGCTTCTTGTTCACGGGGACTGGATATAAAAAAGCACAAAAGTGCTTATTCCTTTATCCTCGATATAAAAGAATTTTTAAAAAAATAAAGTAAAAAGACAAGTAGACGGAGAACTATACACGACAAAGTTAGTAACAGAAGTGGCTTGCGCAAACTGACATTCAAAGAACATAGTGGGTTTTAGCAGCACCCTCCCCTCCCCCCCCCCAAGAAAATCTAAAAGAAATCCCAAAAAAAAATGGGAAAAAACGTCTCCCCCAAAGTTAACAAAAAACCCCCCCCCCTCCCGAAACCCAAGTAATAACGCCAGTTATATCTGTTCGAAGCGATATAATTCTGGAAACACACTATTAGTATTGTCATCTTATGAAATGTTTGTGTTATTGGTTTTTTTTTTTATATATGTTCCCCTACTCAACACCCTGGGGATCACCCAGAATGATATGCACGCTCTCTGCCCCATCTCACCTAAACATTACTGTGAGATTGAAAATTCACACTCCATGAAAAGTATACATTGTTCAGAGTGCCTCAACACTAACCCAGTCACATCCTGATTTCAGAGGATTTTTTTTTTTATCCCTCTTCAAACGAAGGTGAAGATGATTATGTTAGAAGCTTGTTACAGCCGAAAACAATCTCAATATGACATACATTTTAAAAAGCACAGGAAGTTTGATGAAGACCCGGCACATACATTACACTGATAGCTGATAAGAGCTTTTGGCTTGGGGCTTGATTTTTATATATATATATATTATATATATTATTATATATATAATATATTTTATTTTATATAAATTATATATTTTTATTTATATATTTATATAATTTATTATGATGTGGGAAAAAAAATAGTGATTAAAGGGGTTTAATGCCACCAGAGCTATAATCTTCAATGGAACCCGCATTTAAAGACAAATTTTAGCCAGGAACTGACCCCGAAACGGGTTTTCTGATATCACAGACGTGAAAAGATTTTCAACGAAGCACTACTACCCAGAAATGGTGGAAGGGTATAGAAAAATCTCGCCCTAGGAAATCGCATCACCGAATTTTCTCTAGTCTCATCTAATCAGCTGCTCCCTTTTTTTTCAAGAGAAGTTCTGCTCTGGATTCCAGCCCGAACTTCCAAATACCGGTCTATGAAGCAAAAATAGGGTCGCGGGCCGGTTTTTAGTCTTTGTTGAAATTATACGTTCGTTGCAGAGGATTACTTCCCCGGAGTTGCCATTGGTACCAATTTCGTTACCTCTGGAAGGCCTTTGGATTAGATTATACAGCTGGAAGCGGGATAGCCTAGTGGTTAGAACATCGCGCTCGCAATCTGACGGCCCTGGATATAGCCTCTGTTCTAGCCACCACCGAGTTCAAGGGAATTTTCCCCCCGGGAGTTAACATCAGTACTGACTCCACTCGCCCGAAAGTCCTGCCAATGAGACTGTACAATGGAGACCCCGAGTCCTGAGACAGACTGCAGACTTCACCATCCGAAAAAAACAAACTAGCATGACCAGGGAAGGCAGAAAAAGAAGAAGAGAAGAAGAAAGAAGAAGAAGAAGAAGAAAAGAAGAAAAAAGAAGAAGAAGAAGAAGGGAAAAGAAAAGAGAAGAAGATAAAAAAGAAAAAAC
>CM054134.1:75104956-75143237 GCA_028751875.1 Rapana venosa | reverse complement strand
AAATGATTTGTTGATAAGTTCCTCATAACATCATAAGTGAAGTCCTCATGGGGTGGGGACTCCAAATAAGCTTTAGCTTGATGCCTGTCCCCTGCTGTATTGATTGGTGTTTGGTTCTGTTGTATGCATATTGAACAAATCGTGTTAAAACCAAGTTTGATTGATTTCCCCCCCGCCCTCCTATCCCCAATGCTAATTTGACCCCACGTCAGGGTTCATCCATCAATAAACTCAAAATACATACGAATATCCCTAGAAAACATATATTACATCGAGTAATAGCACAACCGCCAAGGATGCAATTCTGGCATGAAGAATGAGAGCAAGCCAGTTTGTATACATATACTTACTATCATAGTGAGTGATATCAGCTTGGAAAACAATGAATGTGTCTCCCCCACCCCACTGGGAGTTTTGGTTAAAAAAAAGCAAGACGCCTGGGCAATTTGGATGCACACCTTCCCCCCTCTAACCTATAAAAATTGCTCCCTCTCCACAAACCACCTTTTTTATTTTAAATACTCCCTTTAACCTATACAGCCCCCCTCCCCCCCCTTATTTCCACCTGCCTTCTCTGATCCTCCCCCTACCTTATTGCCCCTTCCTATTCTTCTTCCCCCCTATTCTTCACCACCCCTACTGCCCCCCCCCCCCCTTTTGCCGTAATGCACCTACCTAATTCTTCTCCACCCCCACCCTGATTGCCCCTACCTGGGGGGGGGGGGTACCCTGTCCTAATACCACCCTATTCTTCTCACCCCCTACCTATTCTTCCCTCGCCCCCCCCCCCCATCCTAATACATCCTACCTATTCCACCCTGTCCTAATACCCCTACCTATTCTGCCCCCCCCCCGTCCTAATACCCCCTACCTATTCTGCCCCCCGCCCCGTCCTAATACCCCCTACCTATTCTTCCCTTCACACCCTGTCCTAATACCCCCTACCTATTCTTCCCTGTCCTAATACCCCCTACCTATTCTTCCCTTCCACCCTGTCCTAATACCCCCTACCTATTCTTCCCTGTCCTAATACCCCCTACCTATTCTTCCTCCCCAATCCCTCCTATAATCTAATTCCCACTAACTTAGTCCCTCCTCCTCTAATCTAGTCATCCTTTCATTTATCCCCCAAGAAGATAATTAAAAAAACAACAACAACCCGTGTACACACAAGGGAAGATAGACAACACATCTCCTCCAAACTTCGGAGGATAAGAAGTTAAGGGGGTGATCCTTGAAGAGATCACGAATTCCTAACTCACAGCTTGAGTTATCACCTTCGTGGTATTATAATGTCTTATTAAACAAACAAATTTCAAACTTTAAAGGTATCTTTTCTCATATCTGTTCAGAAATCGTTTAAAAAAAGTGATATCTATCATTTACTTTCACCCTGTACTGTTCGAAACAGATAAAACAGCAATTTCTACAATTTCATATAAATTTTTTTTCTTCATTTCCATGAGACTGAAGCTTTTATCTGGACTATTAAGAAATTTCAAACAATAAAAGGGGATGTAACTGTTTAAGATTTAGTATTATTTAAGGTAGCCTGTAAAGGGGAAATAATATTGACATGAAATAGCACACACAGCGCGTTTGCAAATCGAAACACATGTAAACAAGGTTCATATGCACGTAAACAAAAAAAATCGCAGCTGGAAGACAGAAGTCACTTGCAAATTTTCTGTACAAAATGCCACTCTAAAAGCGAAACAGTTACACATGCAGGTGCAAACTAAATAAAGGAAAATAGAATACAGGGAGCAATTGTGTCACACCATATTTAATGCTGGCCTGCTCATTGCATTTCATGTTTCCTTCTTAGAATTTATTCGGTTTTTACATGGCAATGCGTTTTATATTGTATGTGTGGAGAGACAGACAGACAGACAGACAGACAGACAGACAGACCGACAGAGAGAGAGAGAGAGAGAGAGAGAGGAGAGAGAGAGAGAGAGAGAGAGAGAGAGAGAGAGAGGAGAGAGAGAGAGAGAGAGAGCACTTAGTGTCAAACATACATAAAGCAACACACCAGGTTTTTTGTATACCTCCGCACTCCCTTCACACCTCCGCTCCCCCCCCCCCACCGCCATCCCACACACACATACACATACACACGGAAACTGAGTTAAAGAATCTGCAGAGAGAGAGGAGGTGGTTGAAAGCAGGCTTAAAGATCGATGGTCTGATTCCCTCCCCCCCCCCCCCCCCCCCCCCCTCCCCCTCAACCACCCCCACCCCCACGCCCCTCAACCCCCCCCCCCCCCCCCCCCTTTCCCCCCACCCCCCCCCCCCCCCTCCCCCCACCCCCACCCCCCCCCCCCCCCCCCTCCCCCCCCCCCCCCCCCCCCCCCCCCCCCCCCCCCCCCCCCCCCCCCCCCTCCCCCCCCCCCCCCCCCCCCCTTTTTTTTCCACAAATAAAAAACCCCTTTTCCCCTTTAAAGAAGAAAAATTTTCTTTTCGCAAAAATTTTTTTTTTAAAAATTTAATTTATTTTGATTTTTTCCCTTTAAAAAAAACCCTTTTTTTGTTTTTTTAAAAGAGAGTACGGAAAAAATGAAAACTTGGGGGGAATAAACAAAATAAATTTTTAAACCCTAACCCAAATTTTTAAAAAAAATTCCAGATAAACGAAAAAAAAAACCCCTGCAAAAAAAAAAACGCAAAAAACAAAATTTTCTTTAAACATAAAAAAATTCTTTTATTTCCCTACGTAGAGGCAGACAACATCCCGGACAGTCATGAGACAGACAGAGGTACAATACAGCCAATACACCCACATTCACGGGGTTTTGAAATGTTATCTAATTCCCAAGGTCGGAATGCGGCTACCTTCATGGTGGGCAAAAACACAGCCGCATAGGCAAACATCTCACCATTGAGGAACCTCGGAGCTCTAATCGAGAAACGAAAACGCCCCCCACCGTATTTAAAGGTAACATAAAATGTATGTAGGCTAGTCCTCCTCCTTCTCCTGTTTTATTGCCAGATTAACTGGAAGTTCTATTTGGCCTGTACTCTAATAACGTGGGTAATGAATATCACTTACATAGAGACTGAACACAAAGACGCAGACAGACAGACAGACATAACACACACACACACACACACACCACACACAAACACACATACACACACACACACACACAACACACACACACACACACACACACACACACACACACATCATCCCCACCACTCCCCCCACCCACACAAACAACACACCACACACACGCCACGCCACACCACATCCCCCACTCCCCCCTCACCACCACACCACACCACGCCACGCCACACCACACGACATCTCCGTTTAGAATAATGATGTCCCCCCCCAGAAACACTGAATCGAAAAATGTTCAAGGAGAGAACATTGCTGAAGTGCAGTCTTTAAAATCAATGGACCGATTTTCCCCTCAAACCAGCCACACAACACTACTACAGTGACAGTATCTCTCACACACATCATCCCCCATCCCCTCGGAACCCACCCACCCACATCCCCCAACACCCACACCACACCACCCACCTACCCACATCCCCCATTCCTCCCTCCAACACACCACACACACACTCACACACACACACACAACACAACAACACACACACACACACACACACACACACACACACACACACACACACACACACACACACACACACACACCATACCACCCCCCACCCACCCACATCCCCCAACACCCACACCACACCACCCACCTACCCACATCCCTCCATTCCCCCTCCACACTCACACACCACGAAACCACACCACCATTTAGAATAATGATGCCCCCCCCTATCCCCTATAAACACTGAATCGAGAAATGTTCAGGGAGAGAACATTGCTGAAGTGCAGTCTTTAAAATCAATGGACCGATTTCCGAACCTTGAACCAGCCACACAACACTACTACAGTGACAGAATCAATCACCGTGACTGACGTCTCTTCCCTCCTGTCTTTTCTCCTCTGTCTTTAAAAAACCCATTTCCTGCGCTGTTCATTCTCTCTCTCTCTCTCTCTCTCTCTCTCTCTACTCTTCTCTTCTCTCTCTCTCTCTCTCTCTCTCTCTCTCTCTCTCTCTCTCTCTCTCTCCTCTCTCTCTCTTTCTCTCTCTCGTGATCTACTCAAAGGGTGTTAAAACGGTTGTCTTTCCTTCTCCTGCTTCTTCTTGTTCTTGTTCTTGTTCTTCTTCTTGTTCTTGTTCTTCTTCTTGTTCTTGTTCTTCTTGTTCTTCTTCTTGTTCTTGTTTTCTTGTTCTTGTTCTTCTTGTTCTTCTTGTTCTTCTTCTATGTTCTTCTTGTTCTTGTTCTTCTGGTTCTTCTTGTTCTTCTTCTTGTTCTTGTTGTTCTTGTTCTTGTTGTTCTTGTTCTTGTTGTTCTTGTTGTTCTTGTTGTTCTTATTGTTGTTCTTGTTCTTGTTCTTGTTCTTCTTCTTCTTCTGCTCCTCCTCCTTCACATGCATACATACATACATATACATACCTATACATACCTACATATATAATATATGTAGGTATGTATAGGTATGTATATGTATGTAAGTATGCATGAGAAGAAGAACAAGAACATATATAATATATATATATATATATATATATATATATATATATATATATATATATATATATATATATATATATATATTATATATATTGTGTGTGTGTGTGTGTGTGTGTGTGTGTGTGTGTGCACGCACGCACACACGCGCGTCCACAAGCACACACGCGCGCGCACACACACACACACGCACGCACGCGCGCACGCACACACACCTACACATAGAGAAGCGGTTAAATATTTTCCATGATTAAACTGTAACACTCCTCTCTCCCACCCTCTCTTTCTCCCCCTTCCTCCCCTGACACCCTTCCCCATCACACCCCCCCCCCCACACACACACAAAGAGGAGAGATTAAATATTTTCAAGAATAAAAATAATGTAATACTCCTTCTCCCCCTCTCCCCCTTCATCCTCTAACCCGCCCCCCCATCCCCCATGCTCCCTCTCTCACACACACACACTTACACACACACAATTGCACATACACACACACACAATTGCACACACACACACACACACACACACACACACACACACACACACACACACACACACACACACACACACACACACACACACACACACACACACGCACGCACACACGCACGCACACACGCACGTATGCACGCACGCACACACACACACAATTGCACACACACACACACGCACGCACACACGCACGTATGCACACACACTCACACACACACTTACACACACACAATTGCACACACACACACACACACGCACGTATGCACGCACACACACACACACACACACACACACACACACACACACACACACACACACACACACACACACACACACACACACACACACACACAACACACACACACCGAACCTCGAATATACAATTCGCAAGGTTGAGAGGAAAAGGTTACAGACAAATACACTATAGGATATCTTTAAGTCGTATTTATCTTGTTCTGTTCTTTGACAAAAAAGTATTTCAATACAGTGCGGAGAAATAATGAGATTGTGGCAACACTGTGTAAATGTCAGCTATACCATTCCTTTTTTGGAGTGGTTTTTCTGCTCTTGTCGTTTTTGTTTTGTGTTTTTGGTTTTGGCTAAAGTAGTTTGGGGAGTGATTTAAGTAAAGTGAGGGAAAGTGTGTGTGTGTAGGGGTGGGTGTGTGTGTGGATGGTGGTGGTGTTTGTGTGTGTGTGTATGCGTGTGTGTGTGTGTGTGTGTTTGTGTGTTTGTGTGTGTGGTGGGTTGTGTGTTGTGTGTATGTTTGTGTGTGTGTATGCGTATGTATGTATGTATGTATGTATGTATGTATGTATGTATGTATGTATGTATGTATGTATGTATATATATACATACATAAACATAAATATGTATATGTATACAGACGACAGATAGACAGACAGACAGACAAACAGACAGAATCGATGTGCATGCGCGCGCATGAATTTCTATCATGCACATCTACTTGCATGCGTGTGCGCGTGCATGCATAGGTTTACGTACATGCGTGTGGGCGTGGAAATATCCCTGGCATAATATTATCGACAACGAAGCCAT
Source organism: Rapana venosa (assembly GCA_028751875.1). Lineage (NCBI taxonomy): Eukaryota > Metazoa > Mollusca > Gastropoda > Neogastropoda > Muricidae > Rapana > Rapana venosa. Next base: position 75,137,122 of record CM054134.1, on the reverse strand, counting down.
GACTCAAGAATAGTGCTTCCAGCATCGACTTTTGAGTGCAACGTTAGCAAGATGTTGGAGATAGGGCACAGCACAGCACAGCACTGCACTGCACAGCACAGCACAGCACAGCACAGCACAGCACAGAATTGCACAGCACAGCACAGCACAGCACTGCACAGCACAGCACAGCACAGCACAGAACTGCACAGCACAGCACAGCACAGCACAGAATTGCACTGCACAGCACAGCACAGCACAGAATTGCACAGCACAGCACAGAATTGCACAGCACAGCACAGCAAAGCACTGCAGAGAACAGCACAGCACAGCACTGCACAGCACAACACAGCACTGCACAGCACAACACTGCACTGCTCAGCACAACACTGCACTGCACAGCACTGCACAGCACAGAACTGCACAGCACAGCACAGCACAGCACTGCACAGCACTGCAATGCACAGCACTGCACAGCAATGCACAGCACAGCACAGAAATGCACAGCACAGCACACCACAAAACTGCACAGCACAGCACACCACAACACTGCACAGCACAGAACTGCACAGCACAGCACAGAACTGCACAGCACAGGACATAATTGCACAGCACAGCACAACACTGCACTGCACATCACAGCACTGTACTGCACAGCACAGAACTGCACAGCACTGCACAGCACTGCACTGCACAGCACAGAACTGCACAGCACAGCACTGCATAGAACAGCACAGCACTGCATAGCACAGCACAGCACAGCACTGCACTGCACAGCACAGAACTGCACAGCACAGCACTGCATAGCACAGCACAGCACTGCATAGCACAGCACAGCACTGTACTGCACAGCACAGCACTGCACAGCACAGCACTGCACAGCACAGCACTACACTGAACAGCACAGCACTGCACAGCTCAGAAACAGCACAGCACAGCACAGCACAGAAACAGCACTGCACAGCACGGTACTGCAGCAGGGCTAACTGCCAGTGTGCTGAAAGCAAACAGCAATCAGAGAATGAATCAAAGACAGGCAGACAAACCACAATAATAATTTTTATAATCAATTCCACCAATTGAAGGAGTTATCACCAAAGCAGCGAACTGTTTGACTAATTTATATAGACGCGTTTTCGCTTCTTTTTTCACGGGGACTGGATATGAAAAAGCACATAAGTGCTTATTCCTTTATCCTCGATATAAAAGAATAATAAAAAAAAATAAAAAAAATAAAAAGACAAGTAGACGGAGAACTATACACGAAAAAGCCAGTAACAGAAGTGGCTTGCGCAAACTGACATTGAAAGAAGCACAGGGTGGGTTTTAGCAGCACCCTCCCCCCTCCCCAAGAAAAACTAAAAGAAATTCCCAAGCAAAAGGGAAACAACTGTCTACCCCCCAAAGTTTAAAAAATCACCCCCCCAAAAAAAAAAAAAAATCCCCAGAATAAACCCAAGTAATAACGCCAGTTATATCTATCCGAAGTGAAATAATTCGGGAAACACACTAGCAGTATTGTCAACTTATGAAATGTTTGTGTTGTTATTGCTTTTTTTTAATATGTTCCCCTACTCAACACTCTGTGGATCACCCAGAATGATATGCACGCTGACTCCCCCATCACACCTAAAAATTACTGTGAGACTGAAAATTCACACTGCATGAAAAGTATACATTGTTCAGAGTGCCTCCCCACTAACCCAGTCACATCCTGATTTCAGAGGATTTTTTTTTTTATTCCTCTCCAAAGGAAGGTGAAGATGATTATGTTAAAAGCTTGTTACAGTCGAAAACAATCTCAATATGATATACATTTTTAAAAGCACATGAAGTTTTATGAAGACCCGGCACTGGCTTACACTGATAATTGATAGAGCTTTTGGCTTGGGGCTCCATATATATATATATATATATATATATATATATATATATATATATATATATATATATATATATATATATATATATATATATATATATTTATATAAATTCATTTATGATGTGGGAGAAAAGATAGTGATGAAGGATTCAGTGCCACCAGAGCTATAATCTTCAATGCAACCAGCATTAAAGACAGCATCTAGCCAGGAACTGACCCAGAAACGGGTCTTCTGATATCACAGACGTGAAAAGATGTTCAAACGAAAGCACTACTACCCAGAAATTGTGGAAGGGTCTACAAAAATCATCGCCATAGGAAATCGCATCACCGAATTCTCTCTAGTCTCATCTAATCAAGCTACTCTTTTTTTCAAAGAGAAGTTCATGATCTGGATTCCAGCAGAACTTCAAAATACCGATCTATGAAGCATTATAGGGTCGCGGGCCGGTTTCAGTCTTTGTTGAAATTATACGTTCGTTGCAGAGGATTACTTCCCCGGAGTTGCCATTGGTACCAATTTCATTACCTCTGAGAGGCCTTTGGATTAGATTATACAGCTGGGGGCAAGATAGCCTAGTGGTTAGAGCATTGCGCTCGCAATCTGACGGCCCTGGATATAGCCTCTGTTCTAGCCACCACCGGGTTCAAGAGAGTTTTCTCCCCGGGAGTTAACATCAGTGCTGACTCCAGTCGCCCGAAAGTCCTGCCAATGAGACTGTACAATGGAGACCCCGAGTCCTGAGACAGACTGCAGACTTCACCTCCTAAGAAAGCAAACTAGCATGACCAGGGAACACAGAAGAAGAAGAAGAAGAAGAAGAAGAAGAAGAAGAAGAGAAGAAAGAAAAAGAAGAAAGAAGAAGAAGAAGAGAAGAAGAAGAAGAAGAAGAAGAAGAAGAAGAAGCAGGAGAAGAAGAAAAAGAAGCAGGAGAAGAAGGAGAGAAGAAGAAGAAGAAGCAGAAGAAAGAAAAAGAAGAAGAAGAAGAAGCAGAAGAAGAAGCAGAAGAAGAAGAAGAAAGAAGAAGAAAGAAGAAGAAGAGAGAAAAAAAAGAAGAAAGAAGAGAAGAGAAAGAAGCAGAAGAAGAAGAAGCAGAAGAAGAAGAAGCAGCAAGCAGAAGAAAAGAAGAAGAAGACAAGAAGAAAGAAGAAGAAGAAGAAGAAGAAGAAGAAGAAGAAGAAGAAGAAGAACAAGAAGAAAGAAAAAAGAGAAGAAGAAGAAAAGAAGAAGAAGAGAAGAAAAGAAGAAAGAAGAAGAAAAGAAGAAGAAGCAGAAGAAAAACAAAGAAGAAGAAGCAGAAGAAGAAAAGCAGAAGAAGAAGAAGCAGAAGAAGAAGAAGCAGCAACTGCAGAAGAAACAGAAGAAGAAGGACAAGAAGAAGAAGAAGAAGAAGAAGAATAAGAAGAAGAAGGAGAAGAGAGAAGAAGAAAAGAAGAAGAAGAAAGAAGAAGAAGAAGAAGAAAAGAAGAAGAAGACGAGAAGAAAAGAGCAAGTAGAAGAGCAGAACAATAGCAGTATACAGCATCAGCAGAGAAGAGAAGAAGAAGAAGAAGAAAGGAGAAGAAGAAGAAGAAGAAAGAAGAAGAAGAAAAGAGAGAAGAAGAAGAGAAGAAAGAAGAAGAAGAAGAAGAAGAGAAGAAGAAGAAGAAGAAGCAGAAGAAGAAGAAAAACTACCCACCAAAACGTCGCCTGAACGCCGGCTGCTTTAAACTTGATGAAATCCGTCAAGTCTTCAGCCTGGCATCTTGGGGCTACAGGGGTCATTCTCTTGCGAAGTTAATTTCCCACACGCCTGGTCAGCATGATCTGGTTTCCAACGACCATCAACTAAACTTTTTGTGTGACGTAACAGCCAAGACAATCACACCTCACTTTTATTGCAGTTGGGGCAAGGCGCTGATCTTGGAGAAGTAAAACAACTATAAACTTCATTCATTTGTTTTCAGGACAAACGACCTACTGGGCCCAGGAAGACATTTTTCTCCTTCTCCTCCTCCTTCTGCTGCTGCTGTTCAGTCTTCTTCTACTCCTCCTACCCCAACTCCTCTTGTTGTTGTTGTTGTTGTTCTTGTTGTTGTTGTTGTTGTTATTGGTCTCCTTCTCCTCCGGCTCTTCCTGCTTCTTTTTTTGTTCTTGTTCTCCTTCTTGTTCTTGTTCTTCTTGTTCTTCTTGTTCTTGTTCTTGTTATTCTTCTTGTTCTTGTTCTTCTTGTACTTGTTCTGGTTCTTCTTCTTGTTCTTCTTCTTGTTCTTGTTCTTCTTCTTGTTCTTCTTGTTCTTGTTCTTCTTGTTCTTCTTGTTCTTGTTCTTCTTGTTCTTCTTCTTGTTCTTCTTCTTGTTCTTCTTCTTCTTCTTCTTCTTCTTCTTCTTCTTCTTCTTCTTCTTCTTCTTCTTCTTCTTCTTCTTCTTCTTCTTCTTCTTCTTCTTCTTCTTCTTCTTCTTCTTCTTCTTCTTCTCAGCAGGGTTACCAGATAACCGTCTCAAATCTTCTTGAGACATTCGTAAATCGATGTACGAAAGACAGCATCTGTCTGTCTGTCTGTCTGTCTGTCTCTGTCTGTCTCATGTTTACCTAAAGAGGTTTCTGCAACGCAATTACACATAAAAGGAATGAACATACAGATAAACACTCACAGTGTACACAATTTCCCGACTTTTTTTTAACAAGCAATTTCTGGTTGTTGTCGTTTTGTTTGTTTTTCCGTTTCCTGGATGCAGAGTGTGTTAAAATATTCTGCAGTGAAGAGTTTGAATATTTGATGACACTCATCCGTCCACGTTATCTCTTTCTTGCTTTTTGTCCAAGCAGTTTTAAAACTATATCTTTCTAGTCTTAAAACTGTTCTTTTAGGTTTTATTCATTCTAAGAAGACGTTACAGATGCAGAACATTCCATAATGTTACATCAAAGAAAATCACGCTACCTGCCTGAAAATCTACATAGCAATCAGACACCTCATCAGTTACATATCCCAGTGCGTTAATGCATGCTGGGCATTTTTGTATTTCCGCAGTTTTCTGGAGAAACGTTTGATGACGCAGTATTCTTCTAATATATGCTTTGATCTTTTTCTGAGGACGTTCAGAAAGCTGGAAAGTGAGGTGAAATATAAAGGAAACATTTGGTAGCTTGTGAGTATGCACACACGCACATACGCACTTACACAAAAACACACGGATGTATAAACATTCCCAGGCACACAGGAAACACCCACCCACACACATAAACACATAAACACACACACCCACACCACACACACATCAACAACACCACAACCACAAAGCAAACTCACACATGAGCCTCATAAGCACATCACAACACATCAACACACACATAACAAACACACACTAAAGACAGAATCAAACAATGTAAGAAGAGAAGACCATAATGAGATAAAGAAGAATAGAAGAAGAATTCGAAGAAATGCAAGAAATGAAGAAGAAGAAAAATAGAAGAGAGAAGAAGAAGAATAGCGAAGAAGGAGAGGAAGAAGAAGAGAAGAAGAAGAAGCAAGAGAGACGAAGAAGACGAAGAGAGAGAAGAAGAAGAAGAAGAAGAAGAACGAAGAAGAAGAAGAAAAGAAGAAGAAGAAGAAGAAGAAGACAAGAAGAAGAAGAAGAAGAAGCACAACAACACAGAAGAAGAAAAGAAGAAGAAGACGAGGAAGAAGAAGAAGAAGAAGAAGAATGCGAAGAAGAAGAAGACAAAGAAGAAGAAGAAGAAGAAGAAGAAGAAGAAGAAGAAGAAGAAGAAAGAAGAAGACGAGAAGAAGAAGAAGAAGAGAAGAAGAAGAAGAAGAAGAAGACGAAGAAGAAGAAGAAGAAGAAGAAGAAGAAGAAGAAGAGAGAAGAAGAAGAAGAAGAAGACACGAGACGAAGAAGAAGAGAAGAGAAGAAGAAGAGAAGAAGAAAGAAGAAGAAGAAGCGAGAGAAGAAGAAGAAGAAGAAGAGAAGAAGAAGAAGAAGAAGAAGAAGAAGAGAGAAGAAGAAGAAGAAGAAGAAGAAGAAGAAGACGAGGAAGAAGAAGAAGAAGACGACGACGACGAAGACGAAGAAGAAGAAGAAGAAGAAGAAGAAAAACAACAAAGCCATTATCCCCAGCAAACATCACTCAGCCCTGCCGGCGGTCTTTCTCACAAAGACATGTCCTCCTTGGAAAGTGTGTCAGGCATGATGCCATTTTTGGCAGCCTTTTATTGGCACATCTTTCCTTTGACCTGAAGGTTGCTGCCAAAGAGGAACAAAGACTGAAAGAAATTTGGAGAAAGAGAGGAAGAAAGAGAGAGAGGAGGAGAGAGAGGAGAGAGAGAGGGAGAGAGAGGGAAGAAGAGAGAAGAGAGAAGAGAGGAGAGAGAGAGGGAGAGGAGAGAGAGGGAGAGAGAGGAGAGAGAGAGAGAGAGAGAGAGAGAGAGAGAGAGAGAGGAGAGAGAGAAGAGAGAGAGAGGAAGAGAGAGAGAGAAGGAGAGAGAGAGAGAGAGAGAGAGAGAGAGAGAGAGAGGAGAGAGAGAGAGGAGAGAGAGAGAGAGAGAGAGAGAGAGAGAGAGAGGGAGAGAGAGCTAGCTTGTTCGTAGATAGTAACTATGACATGTTAGCTCATATCAGAAAGAAATTGCCTGATTCTCTCAGGAAGTTAAACATGTTGTTAGGCGGAACATTGCAAAATATGACCTTTTGTAAATGGTTATCTGCACACTATTTCCTCAGAAATCTGACCTTTAAGGAATCTGCGCTGCGGTAACATACTTGTACCGAATATCTTGGACAGCTCGACAATCCAGAAGCAGATGCTTGATGGTTACTCACACATCACAAGTCACATACTGTGTGTCCTCTCACCTTTTAAAGCAAGTGTAAGACATTTTTTAAAACTTGCGATCGTACACAAAGAGACTTTAGTTTATAGTATCACCCGAAGAACTTTAAGAGAAACGGAGTCAACGATACCTATAAAGGTAAAGGTGTCCCATAGCCAATGTGGTCGTAGGGGAGCGAGGCATCAGATACCTCAACTTTTCCAAGGACCAGCATACTGAGGGCGGTTCCCATCTCCTCTCCAAATACCTACACCTATATCAATTGCAAAAAAGACCCCCCCCCCATCGCTCCTATACGGAGAATCAAACTCCTGCCCTCAACTACTGTCGGCACATATGAGTTCAACGCTCTAACCACTAAGCCAATCCTGTCCCCGCCAAGAAAATCCCTTTCTCTTGTCCCTGTAAGAAGACAGCATTGCTTTTTAAAATTTATTTTATTTATTTATTCTTTTATATCGAGGATAATGGAATCAACACTCATGTGCTTTTTTTTACAACCAATCCCCGTGTGTATGCGGTTTTGTAAATTTTGACATCTGTTTCCACCGGCACACAATGACCTACTCTTCCGAAAAGCGGAACAGGATTTAACGTGTGCGCAAGATGTTCTGCATGCGTTCGAACACGGGGCCTCGGTTTATAGTCTCGTCCGAAAGACTTTGACTTTCAGTTCGATTCTTTTTGTCAAACTGGGAAGAAAGGGTGAGGCTGGGAATCGAACCCACAACCCCACGGTTTACTTGTTGGCAGGCGAACGTCTTAACCATCCTGTCACCTTCCTTCCTTTTTGCCCAGGCATGGTGTACATAGGTCGTCCTGCTCATGCCCGCTTATTAGCTTGGCCTGGACTCGTTTTGTGACGCAGCCCTATGTTTGTGTGTGGATAGATAATAATTATCTGCAGTGTTCATTATGTGTCTATCTTGAGAGTCCTGTTTTGGTGTGCTGATTAAGAGTTGTTGCACAGTTAGGGATGTTTATAGTGCAGATGTTTTAGCCTGACTGGCAGCTGATTAGTGTCTGTGGATTAATTGTCGTAATAAAAGGATATTGTTGTGTTTTTTTTAGCTGCTGTGTCTGTTTGGGTCTGTCTGTCTGTTTGTCTGAGTTTTTCTTGGGTAGTGGCTGTTTCTCTGTGTCTCTGTCTCTTTCTGTCTTTTTTCAGCTCAGGAAACAGGTGTTTGTGCTTATTCACACGCGCACGCACACATACACACACAAGAGTGATAGAATGAATGAATGACTGAATGAACGAATAAAAGAATCAATGAATGAATGAGAACATTAAATTTTTTGAACGAACATTTTTATTGAGGGTAAAGAATAAGCACAATGGTGGCCTTTTTCATCCAGCCCTTAGTCCAAAAAGTCAATCAATCAATCAATCAATCAATCAATCAATCAATCAATTAATCAATCAATCAATCAATCAACCAACCAACCAACCAATCAATCAAGAGAGAGAGAGAGAGAGAGAGAGAGAGAGAGAGAGAGAGAGAGAGAGAGAGACAGACAGACAGACAGACACACACAGACAGCGTGTACTCATCCACTCTTAACAGCAGACTATCAAACAGACGATAATAATAGGATGGACCCAGACAGCCAGCCAGCAACAACAATGCCCAATATCACACACAGGTCAGCACTCCAGACTGCGCCAGTGTGCAAACTACACCATGCCCCTCCCTCCTCTCACCCCCTCCCCCTCTCTCTCCCTCCATCCCCCTCTCTCTATCCCTCTCCCATAACTCCCACCCCTCCCCCCCTCATCACCAAGACAAACACACTCCTCGCTGGGACAGGAGCTTTCAATTAGGACCAGTAATCACACTTGATTGTCCTTTTCTCACCACCCCAATCCTCCCTCCCCCCTCCCCCCCCCCCCCCGTCCCTGCTTCACTTCACTCCTCCTGTTCTTATCACCACCACCCACCCCAACCCCTGCTACTCCTTCTCTGCTTCTTCTTCTCTCTTACTTGTTCTTCTTCTTGTTCTTTCTTTTCTTGTTCTTGTTTCTTGTTCTCTTGTTCTTCTTTTCTTCTTGTTCTTCTTCTTCTTCTTCTTCTTCTTCTTCTTCTTCTTCTCTTCTTCTTCTTCTTTCTCTTCTTCTCTTCTCTTCTTCTTCTCCTCCTCTCCTCCTCTTCTTCTCCTCCTCCTCCTCCTCTCTCCTCTCCTCTCTCTCTTCTTCTTCTTCTCTTCTTCTTCTTCTTCTTCTTCTTCTTCTTCTTCTTTTCTTCTTCTCTTCTTCTTCTTCTTCTTCTTCTTCTTCTTCTTCTTCTTCTTCTTCTTCTCCTCTCTTCTTCTTCTCTCCTCCTCCTCCTCCTCCTCCTCCTCCTCCTCCTCCTCCTCCTCTCTTCTTCTTCTTTTCTTCTCCTTCTCCTCTCCTCTCTTCTTCTTCTTCTCTTCTCCTTCTTCTTCTTCTTCTTCTTCTTCTTCTCTTCTTCTTCTTCTTCTTCTTCTTCTTCTTGTCTTCTTTTCTTCTTCTTTTCTTCTTCTTTTTCTTCTTCTTTCTTCTTCTTCTTCTTCTTCTTCTTTCTTTCTCTTTCCTTCTTTCTTCTTCTTCTCCTGCCTCCTCCTCCTCCTCCTCCTCCTCTCCTCCTCTGTCTCTCTCCTCCTCTTCTTCTTCTTCTTCTTCTTCTTCTTCTTCTTCTCTTCTTCTTCTTCTTCTTCTTCTTCTTCTTCTTCTTCTTCTTCTTCTTCTCTTCTTCTTCTTCTTCTTCTTCTTCGCAACCTCGCACCTCCACCTCTTATGCAGCCCCCAACCTTATCGATTCTGTCAGCGATTTTGGTGATGGTATTGATCTAAGAAGTTCAGGGTTGATGGATTGTGTAGCACTACCAAGTCTTCAAGCCTGGTCGCCTCTCGCCTTTCTTCTTCCCTCCTCCACGCCTCTGGCATACTTTTGTTCTGAGCAGAATGATGACGAGAAGTCAGGGAATCTTGTTGATGGGATTCGCCAAAGGCTGGCGCCACCACATAGTTTCCAGTGTGAGAGAATGTTGCTTGAGTGTTGTGTGATGTGTGTGGAGTAGATGTTTGTGTTGAGGTTCAAGTTTATAGTGGTAGTTGTGTGAATTGTGTGTATGTGTGTAGGAGTGTGTGTGTGTGTGTGTGTGTGGTGTGTGGAGTGGAGTGTTGTGTGGTGAATTGTTGTGGTAGTGTGTGTGTGTGTGTGTAAGTGAGCGAGTGGAGTGTGTGTGAGTGTGTGTGTGTTGTGTGTGTGTGTGAATGTGTGAGTGTGTGTGTTGTGTAGTGTGTGTTGTGTGAATGTGTGGTGAGTGAGTGTGTGATGTGAGTGAGTGTGTGTGTGATGTGTGTAGTGAGTGTGTGGTGTGTGAAGTGATGTTGTGAAGTGTGTGTGTGATGTGTGTGTGTGAGTGAGTGAGTGTGTGTGTGTGGAGTGTTGGTATGAGTGTGTGTGTGTAAATGTGATAGTGTGTGAGTGTGTGTGTATGTGTTTATTGGAGGTGTTTGGTAATAACAAAGTTTAGTTTCCCTTCTGTTGTGATACGAATTGATATGTCAGTATGTGTGTTGTGGAATCGTTTTGTATTGCTTGATTGGCACTAGGTTGGAGACTTAAAAAAAATTATTGAGCATTTTGAGGCTTTCTCTTTCGCTCTCTGTCTGTCTCTGTCTGTCTCTCTCTGTCTGTGTTTGTCTCTCTCTCCCCCCTCTCTCATTTTTCCATCTCAAACCCAACAAATGTATTATGGCCCAAGGCCAATGTACATTAAATCATTACGGAGTTCAGAGCTCTCTCTCTCTCACTCTTTCTCTCCCTATCTCTTTTCATCTCTGTCTCTGTCTGTCTATCTCTGTCCCTCTCTGTCTCTCTCTGTGTCTCTCTCCCCCTCTCATTTTTTTCATCTCAAACCCAATAAATGTATTATGGTCCAAAGCCAATGTACATTAAATCATTACAGAGTTCAGAGTTCTCTCTCTCTCTCCACTCTCTCTCTCTCTTCATATCTGTCTCTGTCTCTCTGTCTGTCTGTTCTGTCTTTTTCCTTTTCTGTCTGTCTCTGTCTCTGTCTCTCCTCCCCTCTCTCTCATTTTTCCATCTCAAACCCAACAAATGTATTATGGTCCAAGGCCAATGTAGATTAAATCATTACAGAGTTCAGAGTTCTCTCTCTCTCTCTCTCTCTCTTCTCTCTCCCTCTCTCTCTCTCTCCCCCTCTATCTTCATCTCTGTCTCTGTCTCTCTGTACCTCTGTCTGTCTGTCTCAATCTCCTTCTGTCTGTCTGTCTGTTCTGTCTGTCTCGGCTAAAAGTAACATAAGTATTTAATTTCATGGTATATAGTGCTGGTAACCCCAGCGAACATAAAGGCTGTAATGATCAGAGCTGTCACTTGGTTCAGCAGCGTAACTCAAAACATAGCTAGTGGGTTTCAGTCAGGTAAGAAGCTTTACTAGACCACACACTCTCTTGTCTATAGAATATAGGGGGCATCGCTGGCGTCTGTTATAAGGGTGCCGTTGAAGTTTCTTCTGCCCGTGAGGGGGAAAACTGATTTAATGTACTGTTCATTGACGTGATTGCATAATCTACCCTTTCCCTCTTTTCAGTCTAGCTGCCACCCCTCTCTCTTTCTCTCTCTCCTCTCCCTGTGTGTGTGTGTTGTGTGTGCTGTGTGTGTGGTGTGTGTGTGTGTGTGTGTGTGTGTGTAAGCCTAAGTCAAAGTTAAAAAATTCATTTCCAGATGGTTCATTGAAAAAAGAAAAAGAAGCTTTCCTTTTTTTTAACACCAAGCCATCTCTCTCTCTCTCTCTCTCTCTCTCTCTCTCTCTCTCTCTCTCTCTCTCTCTCTGTGCATGCACGTGCGTGCACACATGTATGTGTGTGTGTGATTATGCAGTCTATACTTGTGTACGTTTTTTGCATATGTAAGCATATATGCTCGTGAATTCATGAACGATATAAACTTGCAGTTTCAGAGTCAAAGGGAAGAATGATAATAAAAGAGACAGACAGTGTGTACACACGATTGTGTGTGCCATTGTGTGCCGGTGGGAACTGATGACAGAATTTACAAAACCGCATACACACGGGGACTGGATGTAAAAAAAGCACATAAGTGCTTATTCCATTATCCTCGATATAAAAGAATAAAATAAAATAAATTAATAAAATCGAGCCTGTCTGCCTGAACAATCAGAAAGCCAGCATTGATAATACAGATACGTAGAAACGAGAGGGACCACCATTGTTCAGAGATCCACACAATGACACAGGAGTGTACAACCCAATACAATACCCTCTCTCCCAAACGCTCTCTCTCTCTCTCTCTCTCTCTCTCTGACACGCAAGCTAGGCTATAAACAACATGATTGGATTGGATGGGATTGGCGGTTAGGAATCGCCAACAATCGTCCTCTCATCACCACCACCACCACCACCACTATCCTTCCTCTGTTCCCACTTGTCTTCTTCCCTTTTCTGTGCTTTTCTTTCGTGCAGCTGGCAGTGAAATGTCCTTGAATTGCCCAGTCACTGGCAGTAGATACAGTAGTGAGTCTGGTGTTTCGCCTGTGTCTGTAGCACAACGCTTCTTCCTGTGTTGTTGTCTCCTTGCTGATCCTGGCTTGAAGCTTCTATCTGTGTTCCACCTGGATGACAAGCTCTGGGATGAGTGAGGCGTTTTCTGGTGAAAACCTGAGCAAAGTCGATGACTAAATGTTGCTAAGTGCGCTAACACGAACATCTTGCGCACACGTTAAATCCTTTTCCACTTTTCGTAAGAGTAGGCCATTGTGTGCCGATGGGAACAGATGACAGAATTACAAAACTGCATACTCACGGGGATTGGATGTAAAAAAGCACATTAGTGCTTATTCCATTATCCTCGATATAAAAGAATAAATTAAATTAAAAAAACCAAAAAAACACGGGAGCTAATATTGATAAAGAAACCGGCTCACAAAAGAGATGGATTATAGTCTGACGCGAGTGCCAATAAAACAATGCATTACAACAATGGAAAAACAATTTTTGCTGAGGTTGATAGTCTGCTCAGTACAACAAAATTCTCTCCAACATGTCTGTTATGTGTGTGTGTGTGTTCGTGTTTGTTCGTCTGTGTATATGTATGTGTATTCGTGAGTGTGTGTATGCAAGCGTGTGTGTGCCTGTGCATGCGTGTGTGTGTGTGTGTGTGTGTGTGTGTGACCAGGTGCATGCACATTCTTGAAATTACAGTACATAAAGATTCGCAGAAACCAGAGGGTAGAGAAGACGGTGGCACCACCATTAAGACTTCCAGCTGCGGACCCTCAACTCCGTGGCAAAAGGAGAGGTGGGGGTCAACTAGTGGACACTATGGCAGTAAAGAGCGCAGCACCATGTCCACTCTCCCAGACAAACAGTCTTTTGGCCAGCTAGGACAAGAGTCCCCCAATTAGGGCAGCAGTGGTCAGCATCTGTCTGTCCCCTGCACTCAGCCTGCCTCTTTCTCCAACCCTCTTCCCTTCCCTCCTCATGGGCTGGTCTTTGTCCACTTCTCTTGTCCCTACCTTTCCCTGTGCCTGTCTTTCTCCGCTTCTACTTCTCTTCCCTTTTTCTGTGCTTGTCTTTCTCCACCTCTCTTCTCTTTACAAGATTCAGCGCTATATAAATTCCATACATTATCATTATTATTATTATTATTATTATTATTATTATTATTATTATTATTATTATTATTATTATTATTATTATTATTATCTTCCCCTTTCCTGTGCCTGTCTTTCTCCATCTGTCTTGTCTTCCCTTTTACTGTGCCTCTCTTTCTCCACCTCCCTTCTTCCCCATTTCCTGTGTTTGTCTTTCTCCATCTCCATTCTCTTTCCCTTTTCCAGTGCTTGTCTTTCTCCACCTCTCTTGTCTTCCCTTTTTCTGTGCTTGTCTTTCTCCATCACTCTTCTCTTCCTTTTTTCTGTGCTTGTCTTTCTCCATCTCTCTTGTCTTCCCTTTGTCTGTGCTTGTCTTTCTCCATCTCTCTTCTCTTCCCTGTTCCTGCGCCTGTCTTTCATGCAGCTGACTGACTGTGAAGTGTCCTTGAACTGTCCTGTCACTGGAAGATAACGTCAGTCTGACACGAATGAAACCAGTTTGTTTTTAACAATGTGTCTTTTTGTCTTTTTTCCTTCCTCGTTCTCCCTTCTTTCTTACTTTGGCAACAAGTTTGGGCTATGTGAGGTGGTTTTTAAAAAAAATTATATGAACTCTGCCAAAGTCTGGGGCTAATACGGTTTTAACATTAAAAAATGCCCTGACTTATAAGAATAGTAAAATATAGTTTTTCATAGTTTGATGAAAACACTTTGTACCACACAGAAAATATCAAACAATAAGAAAATTAAATTAAATACAGTTGCAGACCCGAAAAAAGGGTGGCGCTGCTCTTGTGGCGACGCACTCTCCCCGGGGAGAGCAGCCCAAATTTCACGCAGAGAAATCTCGTGACTAAAAGTGGTATAAATAACAAAGAAGCATGATTTCTTTTTTACACAAGCATCATTTTGTTTTACACAGTTGTCAGTCTGTTGGCTTCAAGCAAGAACACAACCCCCCCCCCCCCCCCCGACCCAACTCTCTGCCAATTCTATAATGTGGGTAAGCACAGATACTGATGCCCACTCGTGAAATTACACAGGGATGTGTAGGAGCCAGAGGGTAGAGAAGAACGGGACAGAGAACAGACATTCGCCATTAGGAGATTGGTCCTGCGTCCTCAGATAAATGACAGCACAGAGACTTCAGACCAGCAGTTGACGCTATGCCAATGTAGCACGCTGTATTGTACTGTAGACCCTTTTCAGTCACAGAAGATTTCTCTGCATGAAATTTCGGGCTGCTCTCCACACAGACAGCACGTCAACACAAGAGCAATGGAATCCATTTTGAAAAAAAAAATCCTGTTTGGAAGTGTATTTATTTCCCATTAAGAGTGGCTTTTTTCCCCATATAGTTTTCCCAGGACAGCTTTCGTGTTGCCAGGAGAGTTTTATTTTTAATCAAACAAGTGCTGAGTACAGTGGATCGGGGGGTCTAGAGGTAACGCGCCTGCATAGAACGCGCAAAGTCTGAAGAGTAGGCTATTGTGTGCCAGTAGGAACAGCCAGCAAAATTAAAAAAGCAAACAAACGCATGACACACTAGTGTCATGTTTAGACATCATCCCTAAAGTCGGAATGCAGACACTTTAATAATGGACGAAACTGGTGGCATACACAACAGATCACCAGCTTGTCACTTCCTAGACAGGCGCGTTACCTGTAGACCACAAATTCCTCCAAAATGGCAGAAGAGTGCTGAGTGCATCGACTAGTCCTTTTCCCACAGGGACATTCATTCCCTTTGCCAGGTAGCAAGTCTCCAAGTGAGACAGCAATCATCCACAATTGTTCTCTCACCAGTCCCCCCTCTCCTGTTCTCTACTCTGTTCTCTACTCTGTTATCTCTCTCTGTCTCTCTCTGTCTCTGTTTCTGTCTGTCTGTCTGTCTGTCTTTCTTTCTTCTGTCTCTCTCGTCTCTCTTCTCTCTCTCTCTCTTCTCTCTCTCTCTCTCTCTCTCTCTCTCTTCCTGTGTATTTCTTTGACTAGTGTAACCTAGCTAGCATCAGCATATCTTTGATCTGTCCTATGAATGAGACATATCAATGATCAAAGAGATATGAAACCAACATAGTACGGCTATGTGCCTTTCTGCTTTTTATTCCCCTTCGTTGTCTTTTTTCAGTCTATAGCTTGCAGTGTATTTTCAGGCAAGAGCGGAATTTTTGCTGAAATGTCTGCGTAAGTCATTGTTTGACTCTGATAATGTATACTGATTAACGCTTTTTAAGAAATAGAACATGGTATTGATGAAATTTAATCCAAAGACATGATTCAGTAGAAATAAAGACTTGGGTTGGAACACCAGAAGGTATACTTAGTTAACACCGGTATGCTGGCTTTGAAAAAAAACTGCCACAGCAGAAGTCTTCCCTTACACACACACAACAACACACACACAACCCCACACAACACACACACACACACACACACAAACACACATGTAGTATTATATATTATATATGTATTATTATGTACCACATAGTATGTATGTATGATGTAGATATATGTATTGTATGTATGTATGTATGTATGTATGTTTATGTATGTATGTATGTTATGTTGTATCAGTTAGTTTGATTAAAGGGGGTGCAAAACTGACTATTTAAACACATTTGTGGCAGAGTAAAAGGTCAGGATGGATGATGGAAAAGAGAGATTTCAGGGAATGCATTTGACATTTTCTGCAATAGGGGTGTGTTGTCTGCGTCACTGCCAACTTGTCCTGAGCAATATTGCAGACTACTCCCCTATGGGGATTGCCAGGGGTCATGTCAGTATAAATAGCATCCCCACCTTCCGGAAATTCAGTGATAGGAAATCCCTCTTTTCTATCCATCTCTTTGTTTCTACCTTGTCCTTTCCTTCCTGTCACCTCCATTTTGTCTATTCTTGGTCAATTCTCCTGCCCTTTTCTTCCCAGAAAGACTTAAAATAAAACAATTCTCCCTCCCTCCACTCAAGTCGGATGCGCTAGGGTTGACTTGTCAGGGGCTTAACGGCAGCGCAAATAGTTGCTGTCTAAGCGTTGAACGAAAAAGAAGAGGTGCTGACTACAGGTTTTCAATTTACGTATGGTAGCTGAGTACACAGTGGACTGACCTTCACGCAGGCACACTCTCTATGCCAGACACGAGTCTACAACTACGGCAGCAGTCGTTAGCCATTGTCCTCTCGCCACCCTCCTCTTCCTGTAATCACCTGCCTTCTCCTACCTCCAACTCCCCCCCCCCCCCCCTACCCATCCACTAGTCCATGCAGACAACATCAAAGTCTCATTGAACTTTTTCGGCAGCATGCATAGTGGTATTGATTTAACCTCATTCTGGAGAACAACGCCCCTGTCTGCATTTCCCGCTTCCTGATCCTTCTCTTTGAACTGAGATAACAAGCTTTGGGGCAAGTGCGCAGTCTGCTGATGGAACACCATGGTCGAAATGGATGTTGTCTACACACGTATGGCGCTAACAAGCTTACCGGTTCACAACACACAACACCACACACACACAACACACACACACACACACACACACACACACGCATTCTCGATTCTCGTTCAAGAGGATTTTTTTCCTCTGGAGTTAACATCAGTGCCGACTCCACTCTCCCTCAAAAGTCCTTCGGATGAGACTATAAACCGAGGTCCCGTGTGCGATCGCACGCAGATTATCTTGCGCACACGTTAAAACCAGTTCCGCATTCTTGGAAGAGTAGGCTATTGTGTGCCGGTGGGAGTGGATGACAGAATTGACAAAACTGCATACACATGAGGACTGGATGTAAAAAAACACATGAGTGCTTATTTCATTATCCTCGATATAAAAGAATAAAATAAAAATAAAAATGAATAAACAAAATAAACACATGAGTGCTTTTTCCATTATCCTCGAAATAAAAGAATAAAAAATAAAAATAAAACACACATACTCAGACATACGCACACACACAGACATACACACAACAACAACAACAGAACCCAATTTATCATCTCACCCAAGTTCTGAGCTTCACCAAAAAAGAATGTCTTTGTGAATTAAAAAAAATATGAAACAGAAAGAAGAAAAACTGTAAGTTAATATCAGTCCACAAGCTTTCAAATAAAGATATGACAAACTGCCTTTAGTAACAGCCATAGAGTACACGCGTGCGTGTTTGCTTCTGTGTTAACAAGGCTGCATAGAGTCTATGGGAGCCAGAGCGTAGAGACAAATGGAAAGAGAAGAGGCGTGTGTATGCATGCACTTTCCCATGCACACTCAGGGGACCGGCCAGAGGCTCTCAGACATGGGATAATGAAGGGAGGTCAGGTCTGCTACCCTCACCAGTGTGCACAGGGCACGTGTCCTCATCCAGCCAAACACTTCTCTGTCTCAGACAAGAGCTTCCAATTAAGCCATCAAGAATCAGCAGTATGTATCCACTTCTCTCTTTCTACTTTTTTTATATATTCTTCTTTCTTCTGTGTGTTTTGTCATCTGTCTCTACTTCCAGTTTTACTTTTTTTTTTACATGCTTTGTCCTATCTTTTCTTCCATTTCCTTTCTACATGTTTTGTCCTCTCTCTGTTGTTTTTTTCTTCCTTTTCCATATATTTGAAATCTTTCTTTTTCCGCACTCCACCAGTGCACTTATTTCCGCAATTTCATTCAACCTCTAGATGCCTGGAAGATATGGCTGATCTGACAAAATATTTAAGTTTTTTTTGTGTATGGATAGGACAGCCACTCCTTGCTGAAATTCCATCCACACACACTTCACCATATTAGCCAAGAAATTCATCCTGCTAATGCTTGCCCAGCTGCATATCCCTCTGCCCTCCTGATTCTTTGGTTACATTCTGGGCAATTTCGTGTTTTAGAAACCCATCAAATGATGTTATGAATCATAAGATCTTTAACGTGCATACTTTAATTTTCTACACGCGTGTATGTAAGAGGAGAGAAGGAACTACTTGGTCATTACATCAGTTAACCCAGGAAATAATTTTTAAAAAACCCCATCAACCTGAATCTGTCAGACAGTGCCAAGATTCAAACCTGAAACTTCGGAATTATACAGGATTAGAAGTCTGCTGCTGGTCCACTTGGTTGCCTTGCCCAGAGGACAATCAGCAGCACTGTAGCTCTTTCTTTTCCTCAATACCCATCCCTGACATTGCGCTGCCTTTTGTGTCCGTCCAAGTCGGCTTTAGGGCCAGTGGGGAATTTCCTAATATGGTCTGGAGGCCTGTGCTTGGTTCCAGCATACATTGGTTTGCAGGTACAGGGAGGGAAAAGCCTGCAGTCTTTCTGCTTATGTCTACAGGCAGAGAACACTTTCCTGCTTCGTTGTTGGGAATCAAGTTTTGGTTCCATTTTTTTCCTTGATAGTTTTTGTACACATGTACACCTAATGCTTGCTTACACATGCACACAACTGTGTGTGTGTGTGTGTGTGTATGTGTGTGTGTGTGTGTGCATGCATATGTGTGTGTACAAGTTTGCCATGTGATCATCCATTCACACAAGTGGTCCATATACAGATGTATATGGGGTAGAAAGGGGTAATGGGAATGGTCAATAAAGGAGCAAGAAAAAAGTGCATAAAATGCTCACACATTCTTTGACCATTTTGAAGAAAAACCATAACAGAAGTTATACCAATGACTGTTAAGCTGAAAGATGCAGTCCACCCACACCTATATATCACTCAGTTTCAGGATCCTTACAAACAACCTGCCAGCCCACTCATTCTTTTTCTGTCTTCTCTGTGTAGACTCTGTGTCTTGAATCTTTCTTCTAAACTTATCTTCATTTTTGCTCACATTTCTTTTCAAACCACCAAAAATAGAAAAAAATACAGTTGCCCGCCCCTCTTTCATGCTATAATCAATATTCTTTTACACCTGTGTCTCCTGAAGAATTCCTTTTATGCAAGCAACATAGTAACGGGAGTGAACGCCTTGTGACAAGAGATACCATTGATCTAACGGCCTGAAATGCTCCTTGTTTCTTCTTTTATCTGAGGTCCCCTTTCTTCTCTCCCTTTTGTGGTTTTCTACAGAACAAAAGAGGGATGTATTGATAGTCTGTCAAAAATAGAACGTGTCTAGACTGGGTTGTCAAAGGGACAAGTCATCACGTAGCCCTATGGGAGTCTAGGGATAAGTGTAGCAGAAGCCTCCTTTCTTCTTGGTGAATAGGACGCATTTGATAGTCATGTGTACAGCAAACACATCTGGTCCTCTGCTGAATTAAGTGTGATTGGCTCTGTAACATAGCTTGTCTCTTTTTGTGTTGATTGGTGTTGTTATTACTATAACTGAAAATTGAATTTCATGATATAAAAGGCTAGACAGGAGAGGGAGAACATTTATGCACATAATTATAACATCTATCATCATATATCAATAAAAAGAAGTCTATCACCTTCATTCACACAAAAAGTAGTCCATTGACAGCTGTATCATTTGATACCCCTCTCTCAAAGTCAAACATTCTACTCTTTGAATACGGAGTATGGCTCCCTCATGGCAGGGAAACACCAGCCGTGCCACCAGAATTGATTCCCAAGAGTAAGTAGATAAGTCTGTTATAAATTCATGAGCTGAGACTGGGGTTGATGGAAAAAGGTGGAAGTGAGTGTATCTGTATGAAAAATGACAAAACAAACTCTACCCACTGAACCAATGCCATCAATTAGGGCTAGTTGTCGGCAGAAATGGGTCTTTTCCTTTCTGCCTTTTCTCTGTTTTTTTAGTTTTAGTTTTATCCTCATCCCTTCCAGCTTTTTACCCATTTGTTTTTACCCTTTTCAATCTTTTGGTTGGTTTTAGTGTTTGGTTGTAGTTTTTGAATATTTTTTTGTTATGTTTATTTTATTGGTTTTGCTTTCTTCTAGATTCTGTTATTTTCATTCAATCACTCCAGTCTTATTATACACGGCCAATCGAGAGCTTTTTTTATTATTTTATTTTATTTAAAAAAAACAAACAAACTATATCCTCATTGCTTTTAGTACACAGAAAGACATAAATAATATACAATAAGGCCTGTAGTGAGGTGTGGTTCTGTATAATTATTCAATCACCTAGACAGTGTGTAGCGGTGCCTTTTCTAAATGTGTACAAGACATTTGCTACAAGAGATGGCAATAAATGTATAGTTGGAAAGCCATGCTAAAAGAGGTATTAGTCCAAAGGAAGTATTGACAGTGCCTCACATATCTGGAAGCAGAGCAAAAAGCAAGAGTGAGGTCACCACGACAGCTGGGCATGAACAACCACCACATCTGTGACATATGATTTACATAATGGTGTTTGGGGTTGAAGATGCTGATGATGGTTTTCTGGAAACCTGGACTGGTTTCATGCTCTATGGTAGGGCTTTGTCCTATGTTTTCTTGGATAGACCATTTAAGCAGCACTTTCAAAGACGCATTCTCTGTGTAAATGAAATTTGGCTGTATGATCCAAGTCAGCCCACTGAGCCCTTATCATAGTAAGCTCTGGGCAAGAGTTCACTGACTTCCATCTTTTACTTAGCTACTATTCTTGGCACATTATCTGCAGCAGCTAAATTGGAATTTAAAGAGCCTTCAGGCTAACTAGGGGGCACCATGGAGATGAGTACTTCATTCTTGACATTCTGAAGGACTATACGTATATGACATTTCTCATGCCTTCGGTATCCTTCAGGATTTCCTTTGCTCTAGTCCTCTCACTGCTCCCCTCTTTCTATCTTTGCCTTGCTTCTCCTCTGTCTGTCTATGCATTTCTTTAGGAAGACAACACTAAAGTCTCATTGAACGTTTTGGATGCATGCAAAATGAAAGGGACGTGCCTTCTTGCTTTTTTTGTTGCTTTCTGACCTTTCTCTTTCCACTATGATAAAAAGTTTTGAAACAAGAGAGAGGTTTGCTGATAAAACTATCTGTCAAAATGGATGTCATTAACGTGTGCATGGCACTGATAGGTGTGTACTGATTCACAAGACAAGAAGGTAAATCACTGTCCCACCCAAGTTCAGTCTTTGAAAACGAAATCAGTTTTAGATAGAAAAATGAAAAAGTAATAATGAAAAACAGTAGGTTGATTTCATTCTACCAGCTTTCAAATAAGCATACATGAAAGGGACCTGCCCAAAAGCCTCATTGTTCATGCATTCATATGCATGCTTGAGTGTTAATAAGACTGCAGAGTGTGTGTAGGAGCCAGAGGGTAGAGAAAAATGGAAAGAGAAGAGGCCTGTGTATGTATGCGCTTTTCTCTGCACATGCAGCAGACTAGCTAGAGGCTCTCAGACATGCGATAATGAAGGGACATCAGGTCTGCCCTCCCTGCCAGTGTGTACAGCATGTGTCCTCACCCAGACAAACACTTCTGTGTACCAGACAAGAGCTTCCAATTAAGCCACCCAGCACCAGCAGTTGTTTTTTTCACAACTTCTCTCTATTACTTCTTTCTCCTTTTGTATAATAATTTGTCCTCCCTTCTTTTTCCAAATATGTTTTGTTTTCTCTTCTTCTTCCATGCCCCGTTTTCTATATGTTTATCATCTTCTTCTCTTCAATCATTCTTCTTCGACCAATTCTTCTTCTTCTTCTTCTTCTTCTTCTTCTTCTTCTTCTTCTTCTTCTTCTTCTTCTTCTTCTTCTTCTTCACTTCTTTGCAATTCTTCTTTGCGGTTCTTCTTTTTCCATGCCCACTTTTTCTACATGTTTTGTCACGTCTCCTCTTCTATTCGCCATCTGTGTATAATTATAGTTTTGTAATGCCATTAAGCAGTTGTGCCTGGAAATGCTGCTGATCTCTATATAATGTTCCAGTTTTCAGTTCGTCCACAGGGTAGGCGCTCTTAATGAACATTCCAAAACTCTTAACTAGTCTGTGAAGAAATCTCTCTGGATTGTACTTGCTCAGCTGCATAACCCAATGTGCTCATGATTCTTAAGCTGCTTGCTGTCCAATTTAGTGTGTAGAGTAAGTTTGAGTTTTATTCTGCAGGCTTTAACCCTCTGCCTGGTGCATGTATGGTGAGGAGAGTAAATGATTACTTCATCAAAACATCAGAATACCTTGAAGATTAATAAGTTTTTGTTTTAAATCCATCAGACACCATAGGGATTCAAACCTGCAACCTGTGACTTGAGAATTATGAAGGAGTAGAAACCCATTCGCCGCTCCACTTGGCAACACTGCCATAAGACAATCAGTAGTACTGCGCTCTTTCCTTTCCCCAGTACCCTTCCCTGTCATTGTGCTGTCTTTCACATCCATCCCAGTCAGCTTTAGGGCCAGTGGGGGATTTCCTAATAAGGTCTGGGGGTCTCTGCAGGGCTCTAGGTTAGATTGGATTTGCAGGGACATGGGGAAAAGGCCTTCAGCCATTCTGCTTACGCCTACGGCAGAGAACTCTTCCTCGATTCATTGTTGGGAACAAAATTGGTTTTGTTCTTCTCCTGATAGTTTTGGCGCATGCATGTGCACCTGACACACATGCACACAGCTGTGTAAGTGTGCAGTTTTAGTACATGTGTGTTTCTGCACTTGTGCTCATGCTGGGCACTTGTGCATGCACAAGAGTATCCATTTATGGATGTATGCATGGGAATGTAATATAAGTGAGTGATTGAAGGACAGGAATGAAAAAGCAAAGCACATCTGAATACTTGTACTTTAAGCATTTTGAAATAACCAAGTAGAAGGGTTATAATGATAACTGTAAAACTGAAACATACATCCCAAACCAATCCATTCGGTGTGAAGACACAAACATTCTACCACCCAGCCACTCTCTTCCATCTTCCTACAGAGACTCCAAGCCTTATATCTCTCCTTCAGTTGTTTTGCTATCTTTGCTCACCTTTTCTTTCAAGCCACCAAAATAGAAGAATAATGTTGTCTACTTAGCTTTTGTGCCTATAATTAATTCTTTTATGCCTTGTCTCCTTGAGATTTTCTTTTGCACCCCCACCAACAACGTAAGGGGACTGAATGCCTTGTGACTAGGCCATACCATTGATCTGAAATGCTCCCTGTTTCTTCTTTTATCTGAGGTCCCCTTTCTCTCTCCCTTTTGTGGTTTTCTACAGAACAAAAGAAGGATGTATTGATAGTCTGTCAAAAATAGAACGTGTCTAGACTGGGTTGTAAAAGAGACAAGTCATCACGTAGCCCTATGGGAGTCTAGGGATAAGTGTAGCAGAAGCGTCCTTTCTTTTTGGTGAATAGGACGCATTTGATAGTCATGTGTACAGGAAACACATCTGGTCCTCAGCTGAATTATGTGTGATTGGTTCTGTCACATAGCTTGTTACTTTTCATCTTGATTGGTGTTGTGTGTGAGAGTGTGTGTGTATATATGTACATGCATGCGTTCGATGTGCACAGGGGTGTGTGTGTGTTGTGTGTGTGTGTGTGTGTGTGTGTGGTAGAGAGAGAGAGAGAGAGAGAGAGAGAGAGAGAGAGAGAGCTGCATGTGTAACTGAGTGTATACGTATATAGATGTGTATGCATGTTTGCTATCAACGCGACTGAAAATTGAAATTCTATGTACAAAGAGCAAGGGGGGAAGGGAAAATCTATGCACACATAAATATTCATCACCATATTTCCTACGTAAAATAACTTGTCCTGAGGGACCTGCAGTCCATCTCTAAAATATACAGCTTGAAGCCCCTCACGCAAAACTTCCATTCAATTCACTTAGGTGGAGTATTTCTCTTTCATGGCAGGGGAAAATCCGGCCATACCCACCAAAATAAATTCCCAAGAGTATGTAGATAAGTATGTTGTGAATATTTTTAGCTGAGACTGGGGTTAATCTCAGAAGTTGGAAATCTGTATATGCAGAAGAAAAATGACAAAACACACTCTGCTCACAGGACATATGCCTTTGATTAGGACTAGAGGTTGTCACCAGAAATTGTTTCCTTTTCTGTGTGCGTTTTTTCATTTATCCATTTTATTATCATTATTTTTTAAATTTGCTTTTTTATTTTCATTCATATCCTTCCAGCTTATCCGGGTTGTTTTTGGTTTTGTTGTGTTAATCTTTTGTTTGTTTTGTGTTTAGTTGTTTTTCAATATTTCATTTGGTTTTTCTGCATTTTTGGTTTCTCTTCCTCCTAAATTCCTCTTATGTTTCCTGGTTTACCCTAGTCTCAACAAATGCAGTCAACCTCAGAGCTTGTTTTGATACATCCTCATGGCTATCATTACGCAAGGAGCTGTCATAAGGCCACTTTTCAGATGTGATCCTGCACTACAGCTGAATCACTTAGACAATGTATAGTGGTTCCTTTTCTGAACATGCAGGGGAACGTTATACTACAAAAGCCGCTAACTGACGACAATTGTATAGCTGTGAGGTCAGACTAAGGGAAATGCTAGAATACTAGTTCTAGGGGAAAAAATCACCTTACTAGCCTCATATTTGAGAGTGGCACACAAATCTGCACAATTTACAAGATGGAAAAAGAAGAAAAACTAACACTGTGGTCACCATGAGAACATGGCACAAAGAAAGACAAAACCTGTGGAATCTGATTTGTATAATGACAAATGAAGATGAGAATGACGATGTTGATTTCATGGAGATATGGCCAGGTTCATAGCTACATGACAGGGCTTTGTCGTACATTTCCTTTGATGATATCTCCCCCACCCCCCACCCTCCATCAGACCAGAAAGATACACACATCTACACCTTCAGCTACATAATTTGTGCAACATTTTTTAAATAAATATCCATCCACACAATAACTATCATTCAACTGTGCGTAGATCTCAGTCTAACCACTGAGCTTAAAACACACTAAACTCTGAACTAGAATTCCCAGACTTCCTCTTTTTTCTTTACTGCACTGCCATTTCTTGCACATCATTTGTGGACAGCCAAAATTAGAAATCTTGCAGAGCCTTCGGGCGAAGCGGAAGACACTTTGGAATGGAGCACTTCATATTTGACAGTCTGAAGGACTAAGCCTTCCTGACATTTCCCATGCTAACAGTATCCCCTGTGATTTCCTCTGCTATCTCCACACTTACTGTGCATGTCTAGGGGGCAAGGAGAAAGGAAGTACCCGGCTAATGAAGTCTGCCCAAGATGGGTCTCTCTCTCTCTCTCTCTCTCTCTCCTGTGCGTCCAGTGAGGATTGAGTATTTGTGTGAGTAGAGGAAAAAGCCTCGGGGCTAAATTCTAAACTTAGAGTGAATGACTATTTCTTGCCTTTTTCTTTCTGTGTCTGCATTTTTCACTCTGTGTCTGTCTCTGTCTCATTCTCTGCCTTTTTTCTTTCCTTCTCTTACTGTCTCTTTGTGTGCGTGTATAATTACGTGGCATGTGTATATGCATGCTCGTGCGTGCGTATGTGTGTGTGTGTGTGTGTGTATGAGCGTGGTGAGTGAGTGAGTTAAGTGAGGGTGCGTGTGTGTGTGCGTGCAAGCGTGCGCGCCCGCGTGCGTGCGCTGTGCATATATATATATATATATTATATATATATATATATATATATATATATATATATATAATATATATATATGTATGTATGTATGTATGTGATGTGTGCGTATACGTATGATGTGCGTGTATGTGTTTGTGTGTATGTGCGTTTGCTTGCATGCATGCTTACTCGCGTGCGAAAGGAGAGACAAGAAACCTGGGTCTACAAATCCTTATTAACAACCACACTGTAAGCGAGCAAAGAAGGAAGCCTAGTATGTACAGACACATGATAACAACAAACAGCACGTCAACACACAACAGCCTGTATCGCGCAATACAGTCTTCACCCACATAAACATGTCCTTCCTCTCTCTCTCATTGATTTATTCATGTTTGTTTCACTTTTTTTCTCCATGAGGGTCTAGTATAAAGAATCCTCTGGCTTATCCAATTACCCTTATTAAAATATTCGAGATCTCGAATTCGAGTTCGAGTTTTCTCTCTCTCTCTCCATCTCTCTCTCTTCTCCCATCTCTCTCTCCCCCCTCTCTTTCTTTCTACCCCCCCTCTCCCTCTCTATCCCTCTCTACCCGTCTCTCTCTTTCTACCCCCCTTTCTGTCAGTTCCACATCTCTCTCTCTCTCTCTCTCTCTCTCTCTCTCTCTCTCTCTCTCTCTCTCTCTCTCTCTCTCTCTCTCTCTCTCACCTCCTCTCGCTCCCTCTCCAGACATCCGCATTCAATGACAGCGATAATCAACAGTTACACCCTACCTACCCACACCCCTATCTCCTCCTCCCTTCTCTTTCTCTCCCCCCACCCTCCCCCTGTCTCCCCCATTCATGCTGGTGCTAAAGTCTTCGGGCAACAGAAATGATGCTATTGATGTCTCACGCTCCGATTAGGTCCTTTATGGTACTGCTACTTGTGTGTGTGTGTGTGTGTGTGTGTGTGTGTGTGTGTGTGTGTGTTCGTTCGTTCGTTCTTGTATTTAACTGTCTATTCACTATAAGTGATATTAGACGGGTTAAAAAAAAGACCTATAGCAAAAAATAACACAATAGAAGACAGAGGGAAAGAGAGTCGTGTAACAAATTGGTGTTGAAACATCAATGTAACGCCGTCAAAATGCAAATAGGGAACACAATATCAAAGAACTTTGTGTGTGTTTAATTTTATTTATTTATTTTATTTCATTCTTTTATATCGAGGATAATGGAATAAGCACTTATGTGCTTTTTTACATCTAGTCCTCGTGTATACGCAGTTTTGTAAATTCTGTCACCTGTTCCCACCGGCACACAATGGCCTACTCTGACGAAAAGTGGAACAGGATTTAACGTGTGCGCAAGATGTTCTGTGTGCTTTCGCACACGGGGCCTCGGTTTATAGTCTCCTCCGAAAGACTTTTGGGGAGAGTGGAGTCTGCACTGATGTTAACTCCAGGGGAAAATATCCCCCTTGAACGGGAATCGAACCCGGGTCGTCAGATGGCGAGTGCAATGTTCTAACCACTAGGCTATCCCGTGACCTGTGTCCCGTGTGTGTATGTATGTGTGTGTATTTGCTTTAGTGTTTCTTCACACAAAAAAGAAATGTTTCTTTTCGTTCTTCGGCTATAACTTCGAGGATCACCAATGATGAGATTTTTTGCGTTTGCGACCGTTTCCTCCCCCGCCCCCCATCCTCGCCCCCTCAGCATTGAGGTAGCCGCATTTCGTCTTCAGGGGTGGTGTCTCAGTACGACACCTGTGTGCATGCGTTTGTGTGGTGTGTGTGTGTGTGTGTGTGTGTGTGTGTGTCTGTGTAGGTGTGTGTGTGTGTGTGTGTGTGTGTGTGTGTGTGTGTGTGTGTTGTTGTTGTTGTTGTTGTTGTCTTCGATTTACGTCTGTTCACTCTCAGTGTATTGGATATTAGTGTGTGTGTGTGTGTGTGTGTGTGTGTGTGTGTGTGTGTATGTGTGTGTTTGTTGTTGTTGTTGTTGTCTTCGATTTTACGTCTGTTCACTCTCAGTGATATTAGATTTAGTGTGTGTGTGTGTGTGTGTGTGTGTGTGTGTGTGTGTGTGTGTGTGTGTGTGTGTGTGTGTGAGTGTGTGTGTGTGTTGTTGTTGTTGTCTTCGATTTTACGTCTGTTCACTCTAAGTGATATTAGATATTAGTGTGTGTGTGTGTGTGTGTGTGTGTGTGTGTGTGTGTGTGTGTGTGTGTGTGTGTGTGTGTGTGTGTGTGCGTGCGTGCGTGTGTGTGTGTGTTTCAAGAATTTTGCCATCCTTTCCTACTGGTACGACATAGCATATACTTCCGAAAGAAAGAAACGAGTTTTAACATGTGCGCAAGATGTTCTGCATGCATTCACACACGGGTCCTCGGTTTATAATCTCATCCGAAGAACTTTAACATTTAGTTTGATTTTTTCCCCCATCAAACTGGGAAGAAATGGGAAGACAGGAGAATCGAACCCAGAACCTCACAGTTTACTTGGTAGGCAGGTTAACGTCTTAACCATCCTGCCACCTTCCTTCTAAAACTAAAAGAGGGATATTAGAGGGTTTATCGCGTGTCTTTTACTTATTTGATTAATTTTTTAATATTTATTTTATTCTTGTATATTCAGGATAATGGAATAAACAATTATGTGCTTTTTTACATCCAGTCCCCGTGTGTATGCGGTTTTGTAAATTCTGTCATCTGTTCCCTGTGTCTTCATGTTTGTGTCTCTTTGTCTCTTGGTTCCTTGTTGTCGTTTTTACCCGTTGTCTGTGTATTTTGGTCTCTGAGGGCTGAGGACGAAGCCTGTCAGAGATGGTGGGCGACTTCAGGTAGCTGGGATACAGATAGGCTTGTGCGGAGAGTAGACTAGAGTGTTACAGTACAGTGTAATGCAGTGAAGTGTGCTACAGTACTGTACAGTGAAGTACAATACACTGTAGTACAGTCAGTGCAGTGCAGTAAGTACAGTGACTGCTGACAGATACAGCACTGACTACATGCATAATACACTGCATACACTACACTCGTTACAGACAAGTAACCACACTCACCGCACACACTACCTCCACACAATACCTAATACACACACCGCACCCACCTCATCAGTCACACACAACGCACTACACACTCACCTCACCACACCCACTCACCTCCACACCCACCCACACTACACTACACCACACCACACCACACTACACTACACCACACCTACACCACACAACCTACACCTCACCACCACACCACACCACAAACACCACACCACACCACACCACACACACACCTACCCACCACACCACACCACAGCCACACCCACACACACCACACTACACCACACCACACCACACTACACCTACCACACCAACACCACACCACACCACACTAACACCACACCACCACACACACTACACCTCACCTCACCTCACCACACCACACACACACCACACCACAACCACACCCACCACCACACACACACAATCACACCACCACATACCCCTACCCACACCACCACCACACCACACCACACTAACTACAACCACACCACACTACACCCCACCCCCACCACCACACTACACCCCACCCACCACCACACTACACCACACTACACCACACCACACCCACCACACCACACCACACCACACACACCCACACCACACTACACCACACCCACACCACACCACTATCACCACACCACACCCACCACCCACACCACGTATCACCACACCACACCGCACACCACACACCACACCACACCAACACCACGTATCACCACACCACACCACACCACACAATCACACACCACACCACACCACACCACACCCCCACACGCAACCACCACCACACACCACACCACACCCCGTATCACCACACCACACCACACCACGTATCACCACACCACACCACACCACACCACGTATCACCACACCACACCTCATCTTTCCTCTTCAGAGAGCAGAGGAGGGATTAACGGTTTAAACTGTCAAGATTTTTGAAGGACCAAAATGGATCAGGTGCGGTCCCAAGACTAGGGGTTGACGTGCCATGAATCTCCAAGTCAGTCTGTCTTGGGCCAGTCCAATGCACTCAGCTAGCCGGTGGAAACAGATGACAAAATTTACAAAACCGCATACACACGGGGACTGGATGTAAAAAAGAACATGAGTGCTTATTCAATTATCCTCGATATAAAAGAATAGATAGATAGATAGATACTGCCTATCCAGTCTTTTACATCATCTGTCTGTCCATTGACGTCTTGGTCTTCCTCTACCTCTCTTTCCTTCCTTCCACTCTCCATGTCAGCACTGTTTTGGGGTAGACGGTTATGTTTTGTGATGTGGCCAAAATATCACAGTTTAAGAATTTTTGCCTGTTTTTAATTACCATTTTTGGACTTCCAGTAGATCGAGGACTTATTCGTTTGGTATATGGTCTTTTAAACTAATTTGGCAACTGTTTTTGCTGAATGCTTCTATTTTTTCTCTCTGTTTCTTTGTAAAATATCCATGTTTGAGGTCCGTTGAGAAAAATCGGGAATAGATAGCGTATTATTAATCTTAGACTTAGAGTAAATGATATGTATCTTAAAGTCAAGACGTGCCTTATCTTTATAATGGTAGATAAAGCTTAGGCTATTGTTTTTGTGATTTCTTGATTATCAGCCTTCTTCATAGGCTAGTTCTACAAAATAGTTGAAATACTGGACTTTGTTTTTGTTAGCGTTTTGCCGTCTACTTGTATTTTTGCTTTTTTAACATTGTTTTCTACTAATGACCCTGGTTTCAGTTTTGTCAACATTTATGTTTAGTCCATTTTTATCATTAATTTTTCTTCTTTGACTTTGTCCACTGTTTCATGCAGGTCTTCGTTGTTTTCTGCCATTAGAGCTGTGTCATCTCCATACTGAATATTGTAACTACTTTTCATTGATTATACTACCTGTTTTTTTGCTTGATTTTCTGAAAATATATTTGGTATACATATTGAATACATCAGGCGACACGGCACAGCCATGTCTCACTCCTCTTTTGATTTCAGCATATGTGAGACTCCTGCTTGCACGAGTGTATTCCATCTTCCGGTATCCTTACGAGACAGACATAGATACTGAGAGCAGATCTAGAAAAACAAGAAATTAAGTCATGAAAAAGAAAAACAGGGCATTGCCAAATACTAAATATTAGGGACACTGGACATCATCACCAAAGAACAAGGGACCCGAGCTATCAGACATTATGTGGGTTCAGAAGACATCAGCTATGAAAACATAACCATGTCAGTATTGCCATATTAACAAGATCTGATGGCCTCAGACAATTCTCAAGGGAACTGTCGAGAGAGGTAGATGAGGAGTTAGATAAAATCAAAAGAAAAACAACAGCCCGCCCCCCCTCCCCTCAAAGAAAAGAAAAACTAATACCCCCCCACTTCCCCCCTTCAAAAAAAAAACAACCCACCGAAAAAACAACATCACACAAAACGAAACTGTGGACGGGCAATATTGCAAAACAGCCAGAGAACTAATCTTTCTGAGCCCCAGGCTTTGGTGCGCAACTGTTCTAAAACGAAAGAATGGGGTGAATAACTCCATTTTCGTGCCTCAACGAAGACTCTCGTACAGTCAAGGGAGGTGGAGGATGCGGAGGAGGAGGAGGAAGTAAAGAAGATGAAAAAGATGAAGAAAATGGAAGAGGAGGAGAAGATGGTGAAGAAAACCAAAGAAAAGGAAGAATAAGAGGAGGACAAAGAAAAGGAGGAGGAGAAAAAGGAGGAGGAGGAAGAGGAAGAGAAGGGGGACGAGGAGGAAGAGGAGGAGGACAGGAGGAGAAGAAGAAGAAGACTTTGAAGAAGAATTTGAAGGAGAATTTGAAGAATTAGAAGAAGAGGAAGAAGAAGAAGAATGTGATGAAGAAGAAGAGGAATGCGAAGAAGAATGCAAAGAAACAGAAGAAGAAGAAGAAGAAGATTACGAGAAAGAAGAAGAATGCCAAGAAGAAGATGAAGAAAGAAGAAGAAGAAGAACAGAGAAGAAGAAGAAGAAGAAGAAGAACAAGAAGAAGAACAAGTAGAAGAACAAGAAGAAGAACAAGAAGAACAAGAAGAACAAGAAGACTAAGAGAAATAAGAAAACTGCGAAGAAGAAGAAAGAGAAGAAAGAAGAAGAATGCGAAGAAGAAGAAGAAGAAGAAAAATCCAGAAGTAATGACAGGGGAAGGAAGAGGAACAGGAAGGAACAGGAGCAGGGAGGAAGAAAACACCAGGCTTGTTAGCTCCTTGCAAGGCCACTTTTCACTCAAAGAGCGAGGGGTCAACCGTTCCTAATGACCAGCCCCAATCTGTCTGGACCCCGTCACGCATGCGTGCCCTCACTCCTTGCCTTGCGAAAGGGCTACTGTTCAAGATCAGCGTCTGCAATTACTGGTACCCCCCCCCCCCTCCCTTGCCCCTTGATGGCTCTGGGGTCATCTGTTCA
>CM054134.1:75094956-75099956 GCA_028751875.1 Rapana venosa | reverse complement strand
AACGCGTTTTCGCTCATCATGACAGACAATAGTTGCTGTCTGAGCAATCGAAGAAGAAGATAATGATCTCTTTCAATTGCCTCATAACTACATGGCATCAATCTATGTCCTCAACCACCAGAATAATCACTCAGAACATTTTTTAAGCCTTAGTGGCATGTTTCCATGGAGCAAATCTGTTGCTTACGCCAACAATTTCACCAATAGTAAACCTCAGAGTTCTAACCAAGAAACGAAAAAGAAATAGGAGCAATTTTTTTTGCTCTGAGTTTCTACCTACCCTTTAAAAAAAGATACTACCTCACTCGGAAGCTAAAGCTGAAGTATGGCCTGTGTCAACAGCGCTGTCTGGTCTGGCACCATTTGGAAGAGAGAGAGAGAGAGAGAGAGAGAGAGAGAGAGAGAGAGAGAGAGAGAGAGAGAGAGAGAGAGAGAGAGAGAGAGAGAGAGAGAGAGAGAGAGAGAGAGAGAGAGAGAGAAGGACTTCAGGACAGGGAAAAGAGGATTGGGGGTAAAGTAGATGCTTAATAGAAGGAAAGATTTCGAAGTGAGCGGAGAGGACCTTAGATATTTTTTTAGCGGAAGATGAGGCTTCAATGGAAGTGGGAAGGGGTGGTATCTATCTATCTATCTGACCCGTAGTCTGACGACCGTGGGGGCACCCTCAAAGACTCAACAACCAGTTCCCTCCATTCCTCTCTCTGTTCTGCCTTTCTCAGGGTTTTGTTGAGTTTTAGGCCTGTCCATTTGCTGATGTTATCCTCCCAGCTCTTCCTTGGTCTGCCTCTTCTTCTTCCTCCTTGGACAGTGCCTTGTAAAACTGTCTTTGCAAGTCCTTTGGATCTTGTGACATGCCCATACCATTTAAGTTTACGTTTTTTCACGATCGTTTAGAAGGTTCTCATAGAGTCCAATGGTTTGCTGGATTATGTTATGCACGCTTTCGTTGCTTATGTGGTGTTTGTAGGAGATGCCAAGGAGTGGTATGGTGTTTAAAAATGTGTGTTAGATGCATACTGATCATAGAGCATTACTTTTTAAAAAACAACAACTTGGTGTTGTTTTTCTTTGTTGTTGTTGTTGCGTGTCATGTCTGTTTACCTTGACAACGAGCATTATTTGTTAATAAGAAATGTTTTGGGGACAAGAATTAAACTCTTTAATATATTAACAACAAAGATGAAACTTTTTGCCGACAAGATTGAAAACATTCTTTACTTTCACAACAAGAACTAGACTCTTTACTTGTACAAGAATATGCCAGAAAGCAATAAGGAGAGCAAGACTTAGAGCATTTATTTTATTTTATTATTTTATCATTTTATTTTATTTTATTTCATTTTTTCATTTTATGTTATCTTATTTCGAGGACAAAGGAACTCGAGCAAGCGAGCAACTAACCAATTGATATTGATCAAATTTCCGCATTTCCGTTTTCTTTTTTCATACCATTTTCTTACTTTTCCTTCTATTCTTATTTCTCAGCCTTCCCTATGTTTTTCTTTCATTTGTACACTCTTTTCTCTGTCGTCTTCTGTCTGTCTGTCTTCTGTCTATCTGTCTATTTGACTCTCTTCCCTCCCCTCCCCTCTCTCTCTGTCTTTGTGAGTGTGTCTATCTGTCTCTGTCTCTCTGTGTTCCGTCTCTGTCTCCTTCACTGTGGTGGGGTGTGTGTGTGTGTGTGTGTGTCCCTTATCTCAGTGTGTGTGTGTGTGTGTGTGTGTGTGTGTGTGTGTCCTTATCTCATGTGGTGTGAGTGTGTGTGTGTGTGTGTGTGTGTCGTGCGTGTGTATGTGTGTATGTGTGTGTGTGAGGCGTCTTTGTGCTGTGTCTGTGTGCCTATATGTCTGTCTGTCTGCCTCTCTTTTCGACTTCCAAGACTTTGCCCCACCCCCCACCCCTCCACCCTCCCCCATAGCTGTCCAGCATGTCTGTTTCTGTTTTGTTGGCTTTCTTTTTGGGCTCTGTCACTGTCGGGTAGTATATCACGTCTGCTGTCAGTACAAATTAGCGATTTCCAATGAATTAGAGATGTGCTGTTTCTCTGCCCCTGCCTGGTCCTGCTCACCATCGATTGTGGAATGCCGTCTGTCTGTCCGTGTGTGTGTGTGTGTGTGTGTGTGTGTGTGTGTGTGTGTTTGTGTGTGTGTGTGTGTGTGTGTGTGTGTGTGTCTGTGTGTGTGTGTCTGTGTGTGTGTCTGTCTGGATTTATGTCTGTATGGATTTATGTCTGTCTGTCTGTTTATTTATTTTATTTTATTTATTTATTCATTATTTTATATCGAGGATAATGGAATAAGCACGCATGTGCTTTTTACATCCAGCTCCCCGTGTGTAATGCGGTTTTTGTAATTTTGTCATTTTGTCATCAATGTTGTCTCTAGTAATTATATGATTGGTGTGTGTTTTGTATGTTGCTAGTATGTATCGTATGTATGGTGTAGTATGTCGTGTTGTGGTGTGTGTTGTGTGTGTGTGTGTGATACCTGTAAGTATGTTGTATGTATGTTCAGCGCTTATATATTCTTACATTATGATTTTATTTGTTGTTTATTATATTATTATATATTATTATTATATATTGTTCGCATGTTGTACTGTCTGTCTGTCTGTATGTTTTGTATGTATTGGCATATGTCTGTCTGTCTGTCTGTATGTATGATGCATATGCATCATGCATGTTGTATGTATGTATGTATGTAGTATGTATGTATGGATGTATGTATGTATGTATGTATGTATGTATGTAATGTATGTGTGCATGTATTTTTGTGTGTGTGTGTGTGTGTTGTTGTGTGTGTGTGTGTGTGCGCGCGGGTTTGCAACATGTATAGTTGTTGTATGTGTACGTGTGTGTGTGTGCGTGCGTGCGTGTGTGTATGTATGCATGAATCTATGTATAATTATAAGAATATAATGTATGCATATGTATGTGTGTAGGTAAGAACTGGACAATAAATGTAAAAGAAGGAACACAACTGGTAGTACAGAGGTAATACACTTGGCTATAAAAAGCGAAGTCGCGGGCTAGATCCCTTAAGAAGTGGTCTGGGTGCTAGTCTTTCAAAAGACACAATAAGCCGAGGTCACGCATACACTACACGTCTAGCTCACATAAAAAAAATCTTCAACAAGAGAGGTTGTCCTTGGCAAAAAATAATTGTAGACAAAAGCCATTCTCATATTGAAACAAAGACACAAAACACGAAAATAAAATGAAAAAATTAAACAAAATGGGTGGCGCTGTGTCTTGTGGCGACACGTTCTCCCCTGGCTGGTGGATCAGCCTGGGTGTTTCACGCTATTTGCCGTGACTGAAAGTGGTATGCAAATACAAAACAATATTTCACCACTGGAAATGCCAGACCCTCTTCCAACCGCCCAGCGTAGATCAGAATGGAGATCCCTCTCAAAGTCCCCTGCAGACGTCCAGTCAACCCCACTCCCCCTCTCCCCCCAGCCCTCCTCCCTCTCTACGACCAAACTGATCAAGAAAATGATCGAGTGTAACACACAAAAAAAAAGAAAGAAGAGAAGACATCTTGCCACCTACTCACGCAAACCTTAGCTATTTTGTCAATCTTGTTTAGTTTCACCTTCAGTTTCATCTATCCCGTGGTCTTGTAGACCGTTGGGGCACCACTGGAGATTTCGCAACCAGCTTCCTCCACTCCCCCGGTCCTCAGCTTTCCGTAGCAAATCGTTCCACTCAGGACCAGCCCACTCTTTGATGTGTCTTACCATCGTTTTCTCTGTCTGCCTCTTCGTCTCCCTCCTTTTACTGTTCCATGTAGGACAGTCTTGGCCAGTCCAGATGTTTGTGTGACGTGCCCGAACCATTTTAGTTTACGTTTTATCTCTGAAGTCAGGAGCTCTTTATATGATTCGATGGAGTTTTCAATTCTGGTTTTCACTTCCTCATTAGTAAATGTGATCTCCGTATTAGATCCCAAAGAGTTTGGAAAAAATCTTGTTTCCATTGCCTGTATCCTTCTTTCAACGTCTGCTGTTTTGGTCCACATTTCACATGATTACAAAAACATGGACATGACCAGGGAACGCATCAGTCTGATTTTGAAGCTGATGACGGTGTTCTCGCCTTTCCAGATAACTTTCAGTTTGGTCATTGCAGCTGTGGTCTGGGCTATCCTGGAGAGAATTTCAGGTTTTGATCTTTCATCCGATACTATAGCTCCCAGACATTTAAAGCTATGGACGGTCTCGAATCTCTTACCGTCTGTAATAATGCCAGTGCTTGTTTAGATTAGTTAGGCCCAAATTGGACCTGACATGATCTGTGATGGTCTGTAGTCTATCCTATCAATGGGAAACCTCTGTTATTGTATCATCGATTGTTGTTGTTGTTGTTGTTAGACAGCACTACAGTATGTCATTTCATTTCACTAGGATTGAAACCAAAAAGAAATAAAAGCAAAGCAAAGCAGGCAAGCAAGCAAGCAAGCATCCAACCACCCACACCACCACCAACGAACAGCCAACACCAACCAACCACCCCCACCCACCCAACCAACCAACAGAATACCACCCACTCACCCACCCACCCAATCAACCAACCCACCCAATCAATCAGTCAACCAACCAACCCAACCCCAAAATAGAAGTATTCCGATGCCAAGTAGCGACAAAACACCCCATTAGCAATCCAGTCAAGAATACGACTGTGCAGCAGCAGCAGCAGCAGCAGCAGCAGCAGCAGCAGCAGCAGCAGCAGCAGCAGCAGCAGCAGCAGCAGCAGCAGCAGCAGCAAGCAACAACAAATATGTCTTTTTTGTTATTTAACACTACCGCAAGGAATTAAATAAAGTTTAAAAAAAAAGGAATAAAGTGTCTGAAATGAATACCTTTGCAGCGAATTGCTTTGGTTAACAACAAAAATCCTCCCCCAAATAAAAAGAAACCCGTAACCCCCAATTTTTGTCTGACACTTTATAGCTCAGCATGCAATGAGTGTCTTCGATCAAACAAGGATCAGTTTTAAA
>CM054134.1:75087456-75092456 GCA_028751875.1 Rapana venosa | reverse complement strand
TGGGGGTCAATTCTCCTGCCTGTTTTTCCAGAAAGACTTAACAGATTTTCTCTCCCATGCCCAAGTCGGATGTGCTGGGCCTGACTTGTCAGGTGCTTAACGGCAGCGCAACACATTTTCGCTCATGACAGTTGACAACAGTTGCTGTCTGAGCGTTCGACCACGACGACGAAGAAGAAGAAAATGCAGTGCCACATAGGCATTAGTTTTTATTTAGTTTTATTTTATATCGAGGATAATGGTATAAGCACTCATGTGCTTTTTTTTTTAAACATCCAGTCCCCGTGTGTATGCGGTTGTGTAAATTTTGTCATCTGTTTCCACCCGCACACAATGGCCTACTCTTCCGAAAAGCGGAACAGGATTTAACATGTGCGCAAGATGTTCTGCATGCGTTCTCACAAGGGGCCTCGGTTTATAATCTCATCTGCTAGTGACTGTGTGTGTGACAGGGTTAACCTATACGTATGTCAGTGATCGGTGGCTGCATACCTGCAGTGGCCAATTCTCTGTCTGAACACTGGCACTCGACAGTGGTCTGTTCGTTGGCACTAGTGGGTGTTGGCACATGCCAACAACAGCACGCTGCCTGACCAATTCACAGCAGTCAAAAGAGAAGCCACGCTAAGTCAAGTCAAGTCAAGTCAATGCAAATCAAGTCAAGCCATCTCAATCCAAGTCAAGGCAAGTCAAATCAAGTCAAGTAAAGTCAAACTAAGTCAAGACAAGTCAAGTCAAGACAAGGCAAGGCAAGTCAAGTCAAGGCAAGCCAAGTCAAGTCATGTCAAGTCAAGTCAATTCAAATAATGTCACTGACGGCTGTTTGTGGCTGATCATAGTGTAGTCATTTCGTCACGTAGCTGACTTGTCTTTGATTTACAAAAGTTAATATAATCATTATTAATAAACTCTCCCGTGGAAATGCCGGAGCCTGTCATTATAAATAGCACCCCTACCTTCTGGAACTTCTTTGCTAGGAATTCGCTCTTTTCTATCCCTCTCTTTGCTTCTGCCTTGTTCCCTTTCTTCCTGTTATCTCCTTCTTGTCTATTTTCTGCCTTCTCGGTCCATTTGCCTGCCTTTTTATTAAAATAAAGGCTTAAAAGATCATATTTCTCTCCCACGCCAAAGTCGGATGCTCTGGGCCTAACTTCCCAGGCGTTAAGGCATTTTCGCTCACATGACAGACAACGTCGTTTCTGTCTGAGCATTTGACAACAAAGAAGAAGACCATAATGAATAATTCATTCCAGTAAAATCCCTTTAGGGGCTCTACAGTTGACATAGTGACTTTGACTGTAGCTGTTTCTGTCAGATGTGATGTAATACGGTATATAAATGTTGAATACTGAAATAAGTTTAAACAGCGTTACCTTTCCACTTTTTAGGGGGCGGGATAGCTTTCCCC
This sequence comes from Rapana venosa, assembly GCA_028751875.1. Classification (NCBI taxonomy): domain Eukaryota; kingdom Metazoa; phylum Mollusca; class Gastropoda; order Neogastropoda; family Muricidae; genus Rapana; species Rapana venosa. The sequence continues at coordinate 75,091,048 of CM054134.1, read as the reverse complement.
CAGCTAAGGTTAAGCAGTATCGAGCGTGGTTACCACTTGGATGGGTGTCCGTTTGTGCGCCTTGGCTTTAGTACAGTCCCCCAGTTTACCCAGCTGTAAATGGGTACCTGCCTCTTTAGGGTCAGGGAAGGTAAAGCAACGAGGGAGAGGAGATGGGTGCTGCCCTCAATATGCTGGCCCCTTGAGAAAATGAGGACTCTGATGCCTCATTCCCCTACGACCATGGGGACGGGATAGCCTGGTGGTTAGAGTGATGTATTCGTGATCTGTTGACCCGGGTTCCATTCTCGTTCAAGAGGATTTTTCATCTGGAGTTAACATCAGTGCCGACTCCACTCTCCCCAAAAGTCTTTCGGATGAGACTATAAACCAAGGTCCCGTGTGCAAACGCATGCAGAGCATCTTGCGCACACGTTAAAACCCGTTCCACTTTTCGGAAGAGTAGGCCATTATGTGCCGGTGGGAACGGATGACAAAGTTGACAAAACTGCAATCACACAGGGACTGGATAAAAAAAAAGCTCATGTGCGCTTATTCCATTATCCTCGAACTATAAGAATAAATAATAGATAGATAAACGATCACATAGGTTATGGGACACCTTTACCTTTTTACCTTTTTATCCTCATTTTGGCAATCGCTGGAACGGGAAAACGATTGCAGAATTGAAGCTGGTTTTGTGTGTGACCATATAAACAGTGCCATTGAAAAGACAAAAAGCGCTGAGTGGAGGTTGGGGTGGGGAGAGAGAGAGAGAGAGAGAGAGAGAGAGAGAGAGAGAGTCAGAGACAGAGAGACAGAGATAGACAGAGACAGACAGAGACAGAGCAGGAATAGGTGGGGAAGAAGGCATAGAGTTGTTCATTTGCTAAACAAATAGAAAGTGTGGACATGCTGACTCCATTCATTCATTCAGAAAAAAGGCTTAAAATAATTATTTCAAGCAGTCTATACTTTCAGGCTCATACTTCTCTTTATGGCTTTTTTTTGCCATAGCGCGCACAGTGAATATTATGCATGCATGTATGCATGAACGAGCCCTTTGTATAGTCTTCCTTCACACCAGAGTGCAAGACAGGGGAACAATTGTACTCCTCCTAAGGGACAGATAGAAAAGAGCAACATTTGAACGAATACCCCAGGGAGCAGTGAAATTCAGATTTATACTTTAAGGCTACACACCACCATCAAGACTCCATTTTGCCTCTGGAACAGCATCTTCCTAGCAGGAGATGAACATGATACAGGCAAATTACTGACGCTATAGCCGAGTGGTTAAGACCGTTTAACTTCGGTGAATTAAGGGGTGGAGATTTTTTACGATCTCCCAGGTCAACTTAAAGAGCAGACCTGCCAGTGCCTTAATTTACTTCGTTGAGCGTGACTACCAGTTGGATGGCCTGGGTGACCGTTTGCGCGCCTTGGCTTCAGTACAGTCCCCCACTTCATCCAGGTGTAAATGAGTACCTGCCCTCTTTAGGGTTAGGGAAGGTAAAGCAGCGAGGGAGAGGAGATGGGCGCCGACCTCAATATGCTGGCCCTTGGAGAAGTTGAAGTCTCTGATGCCTCGCTCCCCTACGACCTTATAGGTTATGGGACACCTTTACCTTTATGTACACATGCCCAAAATCAAATATGTAAATTAAAGATCCTTATAATTCATGTCAGCCGTTCGGAGGGTTACGGAAACACGAACATACCCAGCACATACATCCCCGAAGTCGGAATGGGGCTACCTTCATGGTGGGAAAAAATAAAACAGTTCCATACGCAAAATGTCACCATTGGTGAACCTCGGAGCTTTATCCGAGGAACGAAAAAACTATAGGCGAATGAGGGAAAGTCCTCATGACTGACATGAGCTGTAGGTACAATATGGTATCGATATTGTCCAGGCAAATATAAGTTTTTTGTGTACTTCAGAAAATACAACTGCCATCGGATGTTACTCAAGCAGTCCATTGCCCTCTTTTCTGTAGAAACATGAGAGGGGGGGATGGGGTCGGCGGGATAGTCTGGTTGGTTAGAGCGTTGCGCATTGCACTCGTGATCTGCTGACCCGGGTTCGAATCCCGTTTAAGGGATATTTTCCCCTGGAGTTAACATCAGTGCCGACTTCACTCCCCCACCCCCCGAAAAGTCCTTCAGATGAGACTATAAACCGAGATCTCGTGTGCGAACGCACGCAGAAAGTCTTGTGTTAAAACCTGTTCCGATTCTGGGAAGAGTAGGCCATTGAATGCTGATGGGAACGGATGACAAAATTTACAAAACTGCATACACACGGGGACTGGATATAAAAAAGCACATGAGTTCTTATTTCATTATCCTCGAAATAAATAACAAAAATCGAATGCTTATCCCGTTATCCTCGAAATAAATAAATGAATAAATAAATAAATAAATACATAAATAAATAAAAATAAATAAATGAAATAAACAAAAGCACCACCGCAAAAAATCCACTGAGGTGACCTAGCAATGGCGACAAGAAGTCTCCTCTGTAGGGGTGTTACACGAGAACAGCTCGAAGAAGTCTATATTCTAAGTGGACAACTGGGACTGCCATAGCCCATACTGTGCGCTAGGCAAAGGATGCAAAAATATGCATGGCCAAGGGGACCAGCACCATGCATGTCTCAGTTCAGAAGTAACCGAGCCAGGACTTAAAAAGCGGAGTACAGAGAAACGATATCATCAGCGGAGTAATATCATGACTCTGCCGGCCCTGCAGGACCAAGAAAACATGCCAAAAAAAAAGAAAAGAAAGCTGTGGTGTGTGTGTGTGTGGTGTGTGTGTGTGTGTATGTGTATGTGTATGTGTGTATGTGTGTGTGTGTGTGTGTGTATGTATGTGTGTGTGTGTGTGTGTGTGTGTGTGTGTATGTGTGTATGTGTGTGTGTGTGTGTGTGTGTGTGTGTGTGTGTGTGTGTGTGTGTGTGTTTGTCTCTATCTCTCATATTTTCGTTTTATTCTCAATTATATTATAGCCTAGGGCCGATGTACAATTAAACGATACCAGAGTTCAGAGTTCTCTCTCTCTCTCTCTCTCTCTCTCTCTCTCTCTCTCTCTCTCTCTCTCTCTCTCTCTCTCTCTCTCTCTCTCTCTCTCTCCTTCTCTCTCTCTCTCTCTCTCTCTCCCTCTCTCTTTTTAGTAGTAGTACTATTTTATGCCAAAAATAAAAGCATCAACACTGTGTCTGTATCTGAGCATGACAAAGTATAGAGCACTCGACTGGCACCCTTTCATTATCTCTCTCTCTCTCTCTCTCCTCCAGCCTGTGATTTTCCTCATTGCGGCCATAGAGAGCACTATTTCCTCATTGGCATAGAGAGCACTATTTCCTCATTGGCATAGAGAGCACTATTTCCTCATTGGCATAGAGCGCACTAATTTTCCTGTCGTTTTATCCTTCATAAGAGCGAGAGGCCAGCAGTTCGCTAGCTGAATCCACCCCTATCATCAATTTAGCATTTATAAAACAAAACCAAAAACAAAATCAGATCTTCTTCGATATCTTTTTATACTGCCCAGGATTATGACGGCTTTTATCTGTACATGCCGTGATGGCTAGTGAGTTTTTTTGTTTT
>CM054134.1:75079956-75082456 GCA_028751875.1 Rapana venosa | reverse complement strand
TAGAAAAAACAGAAAAAAAAGAAAGTAAAAAGGTATGATAGTCCAGCGGTTAATGCAAGGATACTGGGCAAAACCTGCAAATGAGAGTGATAGCAGCGTGCCTTTTGGCATACACATACTTCGGCTACTCTTCTACAATACTGGCATGGGAAACACTACATTGACCGTCTGTTTCCCCTTTAATTGGGTACTTAAAAGATATATGGCCCACTTATTACAGACCATGAACAATGTAATCCTTCCCCCTACCCTTTTCTCCCCTACTCTACCCCCTCCTCCTTCCCCCTAAACTACCCCAATACCTACCCCCTAACCTTACCTACCTCCCTCCCCCAACCTATCCCCTCCTTCTCTCTAACCTACCCCTTCCCTCCCCATATCTTGTCACCTCCCTTTAACTTACCTCCTCTCTCTATTCTACTCCCCCACCCCTACCTCTCCCCTCCTTCCCCTATTCTATCCCCTCCCCCTGACCTAAACACTTATAAGATAAAACAGAATCAAAGCTTTATCACGCACACACGCAGCAAGTCCTTCAGATGAGACTATAAACCGAGGCCCCGTGTGCGAACGCATGCAGAACATCTTTCCCACACGTTAAATCCTGTTCTACTTTTCGTAAGAGTAGGCCATTGTGTGCTGGTGGAAACAGATGGCAAAATTTACAAAAACCGCATACACACGGGGATTGGATGTAAAAAAGCACATAAGTGCTTATTCCATTATCCTCGATATAAAAGAATAAATAAATAAAATAAATAAATAAATGTCTGCAAATCTAAACACACGTAAACACGAAAATTCACAACTCGAAGAAAGTAGTGGCTGGTAAATTGCTGTAGAAAACCACCACTATTATAATGAAAGTACACAGACAGGTATAAAGATGATTGAAGAAGCGAGTTTCCCTGTGAGAACTAGGAACTAGTGGCTGCTGCTCCTTCCTCATTCATTTCCCCTTACCCATCCCCCCACCCCTCTATCCACCCTATATTATCTCTCAGCTAACCCCACTGTCCCCTAAGCTATCACTTACCCCTCTATATTCCCCTTCCCCCCTGCATTCTCCCACCCCTCCTCTATCCCCCCCCAGAAACCCTCCCCACCTCTATTCCTCCCCCATTTACTCCTCTCTGTTCCCCCAGAAACCCTACCCACCTCTATTCCTCCAGATATCCCTCCCTCTCTATTCCCCCACCCAACTACTTCCCTTCTCCTCTATTCCCCTCCATAAAAAAATTATATAAAAATACACCCACACAAACATGGGAAGATAGACAACACATCTCCTCCAAACTTCGGAGGATTAGAAGTTAGAGATGATCCCCGTAGAGATCAGAATTTCCTAACTCACAGCTCGAGTTGTTGCTTCCTTATATTTATGACTTATTTATCAAACTAACAACTCCGAATTTGAAAGTGTCTTCCTATATCATTTTACAAATTAAAAACAAGTCATGTCTACAATAATTTAACTTCACCCATCACTTGGTCCAGAAAGGTAAACAGTAACTTGAACATTGTCATAAAAAATTGTTGCTTCATTTCCATCAGATAGAGGCTTTTATCTGGAATATGACCGCAACTTAAAAAAATAAAAAGGGATATAATTGTTTAAGATACCTGTGAAGGAGAAGTAATATTGACATGAAATAGCACAACACAGCGTGCATGTAAATCTAAACAGAAGTAAACAAGGTTTATATGCACTTAAAAGAATTTTCAGCTTGAAGACAGTGGTTACTTGCAAAGTTTCTGTAGAAAATGCCACTCTTAATTATAGCAGAACAATTACACATGCTGGTGCAACCTAAATAAATGAAAATATAATGAAACGAACAATTGGGTCGCACTGCTTTTGTGGTGGCGTGCTAATTTTATTTCATGTTTGTTTGTTAAAATATATTCTCTTTAGATTGGTTGGGGTTGGGATTTGTTTTGTAGAATGTTGCAAAAGTGACTTAGCATAAATACTCTGGACACAATGAACTTTTTTGAGGCACTAAACGTCTTCAAGTTAAAGACACAGTCAAAGAGGATGATGATTTTAGTTAACATGGTTAGCATGGCAGTCTTTATTACGAACACACTTTTTGTTTTTGTTTTTATTTTGGAGGTTTGGTTTTCTTTCTTTCTTAATTAAAAAAAAGGTTTTATCTCATTTCCACATGTCATTAATGGAGGTCTTCTACAACGCAGTTGCCATCTTTGTTTGACCCTTATAGTTGGCTGGGGCGTTGATACCAGGAACAACAGAAGAGCTGGTTTTAACCTTGTTTTAATCGTAGATAATTGCGTGTTGTTTTTTCCCCCTTTCCTCTGCTAGAGCTCCCTGGTTCACCAATGGAGAGATTTTATGTATGAAGCCATTTACACACCGTTAAGGTTGTAGGAACATTCAGACTTAGGGGATGGATTTAATATGATATTATTAACATTTATAGGGTGACATGTCTAATTCGACCTCTGTGATTATCGGGGCTTACATTCTTAAGGATTT
>CM054134.1:75072456-75074956 GCA_028751875.1 Rapana venosa | reverse complement strand
AATGCACTTCACCATCATTCATATCTAACACATATCTAGAGATGCATGGAAAGATTCCTTCCTTCCTTCCTTCCTTCCCTCATTCATTCATTCATTCATTCATTCATTCATTCATTCATTCATTCATTCATTCATTCATTCATTCATTCCCATCCTTTATATTCTCCGTTTTTTTTTCCTTCTCGTTCCAAGGCTAGCGCTCCGAGGTTCACCAACGGTGAGATTTTGTGTATGCGACCGTTATTATCCCACCATTAATGACGTTATTATCCCACCATGAATATAGCCACATTCTGACTTCGGGGATATCTAAACACGATATCAGGGTGTATGCAGTTAAAAAAAATCATCCGTTCCCACCGGCACACAATGGCCTACTCTTCAGAAAGTCTGAAACGTTTTTTTTTAACGTGTGCGCAATATGTCCTGCGTGCGTTCGCACACGCCACCTCGGTTTATAGTCACATCCAAAGGACTTTCAAGGGAGTGGAGTTGGCACTGATGTTAACTCCAGAGGAAAGATTCTCGTGAACAAGATTCGAACCAGGGTCGGCAGATCTCGAGCGCAATGCGCATCACTCTAACCACCAGGCTATCCCGTCCTACAAATGGGTGTCCCGGTGGTAGCTGAAATCGGGGATCAATCCCAGGCCATCAGATGGCGAGCATAACGCTCTAACCACCAGGCAATCCCATCCTGATCCCCCCTGCTCTCTGTCTAACCCCAACTGCAAACAAATCGATAAGGAGCAAAGCCCCTATGATGCAATCCAGACCTACCACAGTTCAGGGAACATGGACAGAGAGAGAGAGAGAGAGAGAGAGAGAGGAGAGAGAGGAGGAGAGAGAGAGAGAGAGAGAGAGAGAGAGAGACTAAGACTTCAGATGGTTTATTCATGTAAGGCCATAGCCCCATATAAAAGGGGGGGGGGGGGTTAGAAAAAAGCACATAATGTGTATGCATATACAACATACAAAACAGCACACAATACATCTATATCAAACACTGAGAACCTAAGACGTAAATTTTTCTCGTAACTGAAAAGCCTTGTATAAAAATAGAGCCAGATTGTGAACAGTTTTTTTTTTCATGGACTGAGAGGGAGAGAGAGAGAGAGAGAGAGAGAGAGAGAGAGAGAGAGAGAGAGAGAGAGAGAGAGAGAGAGAGAGAGAGAGAGAGAGAGAGAGGAGAGAGAGAGAGAGAGAGAGAGAGAGACTCGGATGCAGGATACAAAAGTGTACACTTTTTATGTTAATTCCAATGCTTTTTAATGAAATATAGGGCATCAGCCATGTGGTGTATCTTATTGTATGACATATTCTAACATATCCGGAGTGTGTGTGTGTGTGAATGTGTGTGTATGTGGGGGGGAGGGGGGCGGGCGCAAAAGTGACAGTGCTTGGCGTATTTTGAGCACATACACACATGAAAAGATGTCATTGATGTATGAATTTAACAACAACAAAAATTTGTTTCATCAAGGCAACTGTTTGCCTGAAACTGCGTTGCTGATTTGTGCTATTTTATACGATAAATGTTTGTCTGTTTTGTTGTTCTTAGCTGTACTTGTAACCCACATGAATTTCTTGTGAATTTGAGATAATAAAGGGTTTGTCTTGTATTGTATTGCATTGTATTCTAAGATGTGTCTTTTACGCCCCCCCAAAAAACAACAACAAACCAACAACCCAACCACAACCCACCCCAACAACACCAAACAAACCAAAAAAACAAACGATAAACAAAACCCAAACAAAATATCATTCCCTGAGTCTGTACTTACAACTTGTGCCACATGATCTAAAATAAAACGACATGACCGTGCATACACTGAAGGGAAACTCATACAAGCTGGAAGTCTGTACTGTGTCTGCGGGAAAATAAAAAAAAATAAAAGCCCCACACGAGACAGAAAAAAGAGCTAGAAAGCTGTAATCACACACGAGCACACGTAATCTTCCTGTCAGACATATCGCCCTCATCCCCCATCCTTCGCTGTACTCTCTGTCTGACCCCCAACTGCAAACAGATCGATGAGAGGCAAGCCTGGTGATGCAACCCAGGCTCCAGGGAATTCTGGTTAACGCAACACACACAGACACATACACAGAGACAGACAGACATACAAACAGATACACAGATGCGCGCGCGTGTACGCACGCACTCACAGATACACGCACACATATCTATCTATCTATCTATCTATCTATCTATCTATCTATCTATCTATCTATCTATCTATCTATCTATCTATCTATCTATCTATCTATCTATCTTATGTGATGTCCAGTTCTTTTTTCTTTGGTCTGTAATCACTTTAACTGGAAAGAAGTAAAACAGAGGACTACTCCTCCTCTTCCTCCTCCTCCTACTGCTTCTGCTGCTGCTGCTGCTGCTGCTGCTGCTACTACTACTACTACTACTACTACTACTACTACTACTACTACTGCTGCTGCTGCTGCTGCTGCTGCTGCTGCTGCTGCTGCTGCTGCTGCTGCT
>CM054134.1:75052456-75064956 GCA_028751875.1 Rapana venosa | reverse complement strand
GTGAACAAAAACACAACCCCCTAAAACAAAACCAAAGAAAAAAAGCCATAGTGCCAATGGATTGCAGAAAAAAAGAGGAAAATGTATTGGACGTGATAGCTGGTTTCTGCTGAGTGAGAAAGATACAGACACAAAAAATGATGTATATCCTGCTTGCTGGCTTTTTGTATCGCCAGTGTGTGTGTGTGTGTGTGTGTGTGTGTGTGTGTGTTTTGTGTGTATGTGTGTGTGTGGGGTGTGTGTGTAGTGTGTGTGTAGTGTTTGTGTGTTGTGTGTGTGTTGTGTGTGTATGTGTGTATTGTGTGTGTGTATGTGTGTGTGTGTGTTTTGTGTGTAGTGGTTGTGTGTAGTGTGTGTAGTGTGTGTATGTGTTGTGTATGTGTACTGTTTGTGTGTAGTGTGTGTGTTGTGTGTGTATGTGTGTGTTGTGTGTGTATGTGTGTGTTTTCTTTGTGTGTGTGTTTGCGTGTGTGAGCATGTGCGTATGTGTTTGTTTGTGTGTGTGTGTGTGTGTGTGTGTGTGCGTAAGAGAGAGAGAGAGAGAGAGAGAGAGAGAGAGAGAGAGAGAGAGAGAGAGAGAGAGAGAGAGAGAGAGAGAGAGAGAGAGAGAGAGAGAAAGAGAGAGAGAGAGAGAGAGGGTCTCCATCTGTCACTGTCTGTCTGTCTGTCTGTCTGTCACTCTCTCTCTTTTTCTGTTATTCCATCAGATTTTTATATATTAATTTCTACCTGTTATCACTATCATTTTACTGTCATTTGTTCGCTTTGAAATGTTTGGGTTATAATGTTACAGTTTAGTATCATAGCAAGAAATCATTATAGATAACAGTGCTGTTTTACTATGCCATCCAACGAAAATGTTCTCTGTAATAATAACTAGCCTAAAATGTGTTTTTCCCCTTCAATGACAATGAAAAAACAACAAAAACCCAAGCCAAACCAAAACAAATCCCCCCAAACCCCGAACAAAACAACAACAAATCCCCAAACAAAACCTAAACTGTTTCTTACGTCTAAAGATGAATACTAGAAACCCGCTTCTCCTTGTTCCTTTTTTTTTAAACTGCCTATTTTTATTTTGTGTTGCTTCCAGAAAAGGAAAGTAATAATTTGCCCCACAGGGAGCACGGATAACAGCATCCTCCCTCCCCCCCACGCCTTTCAAATTTCAGTTAAACCCTTGTGAAGGAAAGCTAAAGCCACAGGCCTCTCTCTCTCTCTCTCTCTCTCTCTCTCTCTCTCTCTCAGGCATCATAATTATAGATCGTTTAAAAGTATTTTTGTATAACAGAGCAAAATATAAACACTACTGATGTCTATTGCTTTCGAGTAACAATTGCACAAGCAAGATCTAATGTTTTACCCCTTAATAATAATAATAATAATAATAATAATAATAATGTATATAGATTTAGTGAGAATGCTCGAGACAAATTGTGTCCTTTTTGCAAAACAAAAGTTGAAAATGAAACTCACTTTCTCTTGGAATGTGTTACATGTACACAAACTTGAGAGTGAAGTTCTTAAGCAAGTACGTCAACGTACCATTCATTGCCAGATCTGCTCAAAGCCACAACTGATGGGTACAGACCACGGTTTGTCCAGATCTATTTTTCACTCTGTTAACAAAAGGAAGTCAACGCTACTTTAAGCTGTATGTGGAAAAACTAGTATGATTTGATATGTATTTGATATGCAAGAATTTCTCAATTTTCCTTAGGCATCATCGCCTTTTGTGATTTGATTTTACTTGATACAGGGGTCGTGATAATGAATTAGAATAGTCTGTGTTTTTCTTCTTTTATAAGTCATAAATCTTTGCTTTTTTTTGTACATTTCCTTTGCCAATGATATGAATGAAGCTACTGTTTCAACCCAAGCCAAACAAATGTATTGTGGCCCAGGGGCAATGTACATTAAATCATTTCAGAGTTCAGAGTTATCTCCCTCTCTCCCTCACTCCCTGTCTGTCTGTCTGTCTGTCGCTGTCTCTGTCTCTGTCTCTGTCTGTCTGTCTGTCTGTCTCTGTCTCTCTCTCTCTCTCTCTCTCTCTCTCTCTCTCTCTCTCTCTCTTCTCTCTCTCTCTCTCTCAGAGGCAGAACGATTAGGGACGCACAGGGCAGACATAAGGAAGATGTTTGTCAGGGAGAACCCTTCTGCAAATAGTCAGCTTTGAAAACTGATGTCCAAGCCATCTTTTCTCTCTCCATCACCCCCACCCCCTTTCTCTCTTTCTGCGTCTCTCTGTCTATGCGTGTGTGTCTCTCTGTCGGTTTCCATCTGTCTGTCTGTCTGTCTCTCTGTGTGTCTACATGTCTGCTTGCCTGCTTCTCTGTCTGTCTGTATGTGTCTATCTCTGTCTATCTGTCTGTGTGTGTCTTTCTGTGTCTGTCTGTCTGTCTGTCTGTATCTCTGTTTCAAATGTGTATTTTACAATTTATTTAATTAATTTTTTTATTTCGAGGATAATGGAAAAAGTACTCGTGTTCTTTTTTATAGTTTAGTCCCCGAATGTATGCAGTTTTGTCAATTTTATCATCCGTTCCTACCGGCACACGATGGCTTACTCTTCCGAAAAGCGGAACGGGTTTTAACGTGTGCGCAAGATGTTCTGCGTGTGTTCGCACTCGGGACCTCGGTTTATGGTCTCATCCCAAGAACTTTTTTTTAGGGGGGGTGGGGGTGGGGGGTGGGGGAGTGGAGTCGGCACTGATGTTAACTCCAGAGGAAAAATCCTCTTGAATGAGTGCGCGCGCGCGCGCGTGAGCGCGCGTATGTGTGTGTGAACGCTCGCGCGAAACTGTTTCGACTTAGTGAACTTGAATAAGGTTGATGAGTTCATTAACTGAAAATGCTGCCTGTAAGAACATATTGCAATACTGGGTTCAGATCCGTGATCTGTTTATCTCTCAGCAAGAAGCTTTTATTGACACACAAAAAAGTATTCATTTTGACAATAGACAGTACAGACATACAGACAAACAAACAAACAAACAAACAGACAGACCGAGAGACAATCAGACAGAGATGAAAAGACATGGTGCCAGATCAAGGAATATAAAATGTTAAAAAAACCACCTTTTTCAATCAGGAAAATGATGGTCGAAATTTAGAAAAAAGCATTCCCAAAAGATTTATTGGGGTCAAAAATGTATGGAAATTTGACAGAATGGAATCATCAAGTGTCAGGGGACTGAATGGCATTAAAAAGCTGAGCACTAGCGATCAAACTTTTTAAAGGTTTGTGCAAGATTCCTCTTCAGGATATTGACTATATTCCATTTTATCCCTGAAGTCGGATTGTGGCTACCTTAAGGGTGGGCAAAAACGGTCGCATACGCGAAATCTCACCATTGGTAAACCTCGGAGTTGTAGCGGAATCGGAACGAAGAAAAATATATTCTGAACCGTTTTTGGTCTTGTTAATTAACTGGTTTAAAACCGTTCTCAGACAGTTCAGAGACTGCTTTCTTGCTGTTCTAGAACGGTTTAACCCCGAAGTCGGAATACGTCTACCTCAATGGCGGGTAAAAATGGTCGCATACGCAAAATCACAATATTGGTGAACCTCGGAGCTCTAGCCCAGGAACAAAGCAAAACGAAACAACAAGCAAGCAACCAACCAAACAACCCAACAGAAAAAAAAGAATCGGTTAAGAATTATTTCAAGCTGTTCTGGAACTGTGCATTCTCCAAGCAATAACTGCCAGAGACAGTGTACTCCGTACTCTTGCATCATATTATAACACGCAAACCTGTTTATTTTTGCGTGGGGAAAGAAGATTAATCTAAGCATATACTCTTTCCCAAACTGAGATCAATATTTTCCCTGGAGGTAGGTGGTATAGATAAATACAACGTCCCTCTGGAAATAAAACGTTCTCAGTTGGGAAAAAAATTGCATATGCTTAGATCAATGTTCTTTTTGGTATATTTTTCTTATCTAGGTTGTAGAATTAGATTCGACGTTTCAAAATCTTCATTTTCTTCTTGTTAATCTTGTATTGACGTGATCTTTAATAACCATGTTGATAATCACAAAAGTCTATTTTTAACCATTGTGCACATCTGCTTGTATTCTTCGGTGTGTGTATTTTATCCTTGACTCTGGCCTGCAAACCCAAACTAGGAAACTGTTTTGACCCTTCTGAGTTACATGCTTGCTGATGGGTATTCTTCTCTGCATTCGCGCGCGCACGCACGCACGCACGCACGCACGCACACACACATACGCTTTTGGTAAGAGAAGGCCATAATTTACAAAACCGCATACACACGGGGACTGGATGTTAAAAAAGCATATAAGTGCTTATTCCATTATCCTCGATATAAAAGAATAAAAAAAATAATAAAGCACGCCCACCTCCACACCAACACACACACTCACCCCTACACACGCCCACCCCCCTACACACACACACAACACACACACACACCCTACATACACACACACACACACACACACACACCACACACACAAAACACACACACAAACACACACACACACACACACGCCCCCCTAACACACACACACACACACACACACACACACACACACACACACACACACACACACGCCCCCTACACACACACACTCACACACCACCATACATACACACACGCGCGCGCGCGCGAGAGCGCACACACACATATGCATACATACCCCTCCCCCTCCACACACACACAAGCCCCCCACCCCACCCACCTCCCCACACCCACACACACTTAACCTTAAATTCTGACCGATCCTTTCAACATATCATCACAATCTACCCCCCCCCCCCCCCTCACCACCCCATCCCATATCTCTCCTACACTGACACAAAACAAGCAAATCGACGATAAGATTTAACGTAAGTCTATCGATGCAACTCTCCCCCCCCTCCCCTCACCACCAAAAAATAGCAAAGCTAAAAAACAAAAAAAACAACAACAAAACAGCCCACACTTTGTGCCAATAGATCAGTAAAAACTGATACAACATTGCACGTGATAGCCGGTTCAGACAGAGGCAAAAAAATAAAGAATAAATCATTATAAATGCTATGTGTGGCTGCTGCTGAGACTGTCGATGTCATCAAATGTGGGCAGGATATCTCCGGGGTGTCTGGTTTTTATTTATTTATTTTTTATTATTTCTCAGTGTTTCAGAGAAGACTGTGCTGCGATGGGTCCCTTCTGTTTTTGTTTTTTTTTGCTTTGTTTTTATGAGAGGGGGTGGGTGTGTGATTCCTGGGTTGTTCAGCTTCTCACTTATCTCCCCTCCTCCTCTTTCACTGTCCCTCACTACTGTTATTTTTCTTTCTTTCCTTCTCTACCTTCCCTCCCTCCCTCCCTCCCTCCATGTCTGTCTGTCTGTCTGTCTATCTGTCTTTCTATCTGTCTGTCTGTCTATCTGCCTGTCTGTCTGTCTATCTATCTGTCTGTCTGTCTGTCTGTCTGTCTCTCTGTTACGGTGTCTTCTTATTCTCTTTTCTATTTTCTTCATCATTTAAAAACCCAACAACTTCCTTTCCTACCTTTCTGTCCTCCTACCCCCTCTCTCTATTCTCTCTCTCTCTCTCTCTCCCCTCTCTCTCTCTCTCTTTCTCTCTCTCTCTCCTCTCTTCTCTCTCTCTCTCTCTCTCCTCCTCTCTCTCTCTCTCTCTCTCTCTCTCTCTCTCTCTCTCTCTCTCTGAATTTTGCCTAGTTTTCTCTTCTATTGTCTGTGTGGTTCTGTAACCCTGCTCTCTCCCCCTTTCCCCTTTCTCCTCTCTCTCTCTCTCTCTCTCTCTCTCTCTCTCTCTCTCTCTCTCTCTCTCTCTCTCTCTCTCTCTTTATCTCTCTGCCCATGTCTCTCTGCCCATTTATCTCTTGGTGTTGCTTTATTTTCTTGTCTGGCTCTCAGAAAGACTCACAGCTCAACCAGCAGATGTCTCCAGTTTTCCATTTGTTTTTCTGAGGTTTTGAATTCCACATGCCAGTTCAAGGGTTTCCATCCACCAAAAAAAAACAACCCCGACAGCGTCTGTTTTTCAACATTGAAGAGAGAAGAAATCAAACTGTTATTGTGCTGAGGTTGACCCCTACCATTTCCAGTCAGCCCCCTGTCAACCAAGAATACAATACTGTGTATAGAAGGAAGTGTCCCTCTCAAGTAAGTAGGGACAGAAGAAGGGCCCAAACATACAGGAATCGCAAGGACAATCAGGCAAGTGAAACAACATCGCACATGTTAAAGTCGGATGTTCTGGGCCTGACTTGTCAGACACTTCACGGCAGCGCAACGCATTTTTTGTTCATATAACAGACAACGAGCGTTTCTGTCTGAGCGCTCACCAAAGAAGAAGAAATCATTACCATCAGGATTGTTTTTGCTAAGTCTGCCCAGTATAATTTTTATAGTACACATTCTGACTGTGTGACTTGTACCGCCAATAGATTTTCCTGCACTCTGTATATACACCAAATGTGTCTGTGTCTTTCCGAGACATGACTACCATATTGGCATGACACTGTGTCTTACAGACACACAGGGTCACACTAATCTGGAATGAAGAGGCAGAGTTGTGGGAACGTGAAATGGATGATGACACAGGTGGCACAAGTGTGAATGTTGCAAAATGTGTGGACAAGCAAGTCAGAATGTGTGGATGAATTTGAACATACCAGTTATATTTCTAAAGCGCAGGGAACAAGATCCAAAGTATTTACCAGCGATTAGATGAAATACTTGACAGATATTTGACGAGCAAAATCGAAAAAAAATATGGTCAATCTCCTTCATGCACTGCAAGACATGAAGAAGACCAACAGAGCTTGGTGCCAGTGATAAGGAAGAAAAGCCACCCTCACAGATAATGGTAAGCTGACCAGGCAATAACAGAGGGCTGCTAATCATCTGGATTTCATGTGATCAGACTGGTGATTTCATTGTCACAAAATCTAAATCAGTTGTGTCTCCCATGCTATGGTTACCATTCCGTGATAGAAAGTCTCTGCCTTGTAATAATGGTAATTTTGGTTTGTGCTCGCACAGTCCTCCTCCTCCTTCTGTCTCCTGGACAATGGGCTGAGACATGCCTGAACGCCATAAACATCTCTCACTCTATCACATCTGGGGGGACGGAATAGCCTGGTGGTTAGCATGATGCACTCGTGATCTGCTGACCCGAGTTCGATTCCCGTTACAGAGGATTTTTCCTCTGGAGTTAACATCAGTGCCAACTCCATTCTCCCCAAAAGTCCTTCGGATGAGACTGTAAATCGAGGGCCCGTGTGCGAACGCACGCAGAACATCTTGCGCACACTTCAAAAACCGTAGGCCATTGTGTGCCGGTAGGAACGGATGACAAAATTTACACAAATTCATACACACAGGGACTGGATGGAAAAAAAGCACATGAGTGCTTATTCCATTATCCTCGAAATAAAAGAATATTCCAATATTCCCCCCATGAAATAGACATACAGACATGACCATAGTGAAGTTTCTTTTTCACGTATGATCGTGTCAAGTGATCTTAACATTTCTCTCGATGAATAATTATTGCGACGGCATTACCCTGTATCCCATATTAGTGATACGCGTCGCATTTGTGATATAAACACAAACAAAAATGACGTTTCCCTATGATGAAGCTGCCTGCTTAGTGACGTGTGTAGATTCCCTGTCTCTACCTCCCTGTCCGTTTTTCAGCTTCTGTTTATCTTGGTTAGCTATCTCTGATTTTCTCTATGATTTTTTTTTGTCAGTGGGAAGCAAACGTAGCCCAGAAAAGTGGAACTTGGGGTTGAAGGCTTGGGGACTTGTGAGGTTGATGAAGCAGTTGGCACATCTCATCCGCATTGGGCTATCCATTCATATCTGGTATTGTCGGGGCAGGTAAAAAAAAAAAAGAGGAGGAAAGACTTGTGTGACTTCCATTTTTGTTGCACTGAAAGTATATTGCAGTCGTCTTCTGTGCAACAAAGATGGCTTTGAATATCCCCCATTCCCGAATTCGGAATGCGATTACCTTAATTGTAGACAAAAATTGGTCGGATACGCAAAAATCTCACTGTTGGTAAATCTCAGAGCTCTAGGCAAGGAACGAAAAAAAATCCTCTTGTTGCTGATAAGAATGGTGCTTAAAAATGCAGTTACTAAAACTCGAAGAAGTATTATATAAGACAAAACGTGGATGTTTGTCAATATGCTGATATAGAAAATAAAAAAAGGGAATGTTTATGAATACATGGTAATAAAGGACTGTGGCACAGCCTATAGGCCTACATGCTATAAAAAGGTGTATTGTGAATATTTTGAAGAATACATTTTTTTTAGGTAAAAGGTATAGGTAAAGGTGCCCCATAACCAATGTGGTCGTAGGGGAGCGAGGAATAAGAAACCTCAGCTTCTCTAAGGGCCAGCATACTGAGGGCGGCGCCCATCTTCTCTCCCTCGCTGCTTTACTTTCCCTGATCCCTAAAGAAGGCACGCACCCATATTTACAGCTGGGTGAACTGGGGGACTGTACTGAAACCAAGGCGCGCGAACGGTCACCCGTCCACTTGGTAACCACGCTGAACGCTGTAAACCTTGGCTCGGGGAAAGCGAGTGCTCTGACCACTGAGCCATCCCGTACCCTTAAGCTTCAAGTCTTGTCAAGTTTAATTTTTGGGTTTTTTTCAGGCAAAGGACTTAAACACCGACTTTTGAGCTCATTCCACAACGCTATGCCTACTCCCTAGGTTGTGAAATAATTTTGTGCTTGAAATAAGCTGAAAAACAAGGTTTAACTTTAGTGACATTTATTCATTTAAAAAAACAACCCCGCCTGTTTATAAGATCTAAAGTCGAACAAAATAACTCCATTTTTGTTTGATCCTTTCTATATTTTTAGCTGCCAATTTTCAAACGTTTCTTCCAGAAAAAGAAAGTAATGGCTTGCCTCATGAGAGCACGGATAAAAGCGTCGCCCACCCCCCTCACCCCTTCTCTCCTCCCCCTTCTCCCAATTTCAGCGAGACTCTTGTGAAGCGAAGCTAAAGCCACAGGCATCAGTCTCTCTCTCTCTGTGTCTGTGTCTGTGTCTCTCTCTGTCTCTCTGTCTCTCTGTTTCTCTCTGTCTCTGTCTGTCTTTCTGTCCGTCTTTCTGTCTGTCTGTCTGTCTGTCTGTCTCTCCTCTCTTGCTCTCTCCCTGTCTCTGTCTCTCGCTGTCTCCCTATCTCTGTCTCTCTGTCTCTGTCTGTCTCTCCTCTCTTTCTGTCTCTCTCTGTTCTCTCTCTGTCTCTGTCTTTCTGTCTCTCTCTTTATCTGTCTTTCTGTCTCTCTCTGTCTCCGTGTCTCTGTCTCTCTCTCCTCTCTCGTTCTCTTTCTCTGTCTTCCTGTCTATGTCTCTCTCTGTCTCCTCTCTCTGTGTTCTCTCTCTGTCTCTGTCTCTCTCTCTACCAGCTAGAAGGCAGAAGGATTAGGGACGCCAAGGGCAGAAATAAGGAAGCTGTTTGTCAGGGAGAACCCTTTTGCAAATCTCGAGGATTCAACACTGACGTCCAATTCACCCTCTCTATTTCTCTCAGTCTCTCTCTCTTTCAGTCTCTCTCTATCTCTTTCTGTTCTCTGCCTGTCTTTCTATTGTCTGTCTCTCAGTCTCTGTCTGTCTGTCTGTCTCTGACTCAGTCAGTCAATCAGTCAGTCAGTCAGTCAATTAGTCTGTCTGTCTGTTTCTCTCTCTCCCTCTCTCTCTCTCTCTCTCTCGTGCACATGCGTGGGTATGCACATATGAGCGACCATGTGTGTGTGTATGTGTGTGTGTGTGTGTGTGTGTGTGTCTGTGTCTGTGTCTCTGTGTCTCTGTGTCTCTGTGTGTCTCTGTGTGTCTCTTTGTCTTCGTGTGTGTGTGTGTGTGTGTGTGTGTGTGTGTGTGTGCGCGCGCGCGTGCGTGTCTGTGTGTGTGAGACACATTTTCATCACGACCTGGCGTTCTTGAAATAACGATTCAAAGAGATCACCCACAAGAAAATATCACAACTGTCATGCAACTGCCTGAAGCTGAGCGTCTTGTCAATCTGTCTGCGAAAACAGTTCACTTCTAAACAAAAAAGTACACACAAACAGAAAAGCAGACAGACAGACTAGACAGACAGGCGGGGCAGAGAGACAGACAGACACACAGACAGACAGAAACAGCAAAAGAATGGGAGGGCATTCAATCAGGTTAAAGAACATCAAACAAAGAAAAACACCAAAACAAAACAAAAAGCTGTTTAATCAAGACTGTGAAGGCAGTCTTTTTTTTTTTTATAAAGAAAAAGAGCATTCCCAGAAGATTTCTTCACGGGTGTCAAAAATGCCAGGGAATTTGCAGGAATGCAATTATCAGCTGCTGAGAGAGAGAGGGAGGAGAGAGAGCGAGAGCGAGAGAGAGAGAGAGAGAGAGAGAGAGAGAGAGAGAGAGAGAGAGAGAGAGAGTGAGAGAGAGAGAGAGAGAGAGAGAGAGAGAGAGAGAGAGAGAGAGAGAGAGAGAGAGAAGAGAGAGAGAAAAGAGAAGAGAGAAGAAGAAGAGAGAGAGAGGAGAGAGAGAGAGAGAGAGAGAGAGAGAGAGAGAGAGAGAGAGAGAGAGACTGAAAGGTGGGGAACAACTGAGCACTAACCAAGTTTGGAAGGTTTATGTTAGATGCTGCTCCAGCCTGTGATGGGATTTGATTTGAAGAGTTTTTGGACAACACAATACCCATACACGCGCGCCGACTTACATACACATAAGCACAATCTACAGCCAGGACATCTTTTCATTTCCACAACTGACACCAAAGAAGAAAATCCCTTAAGATTGTGAAACATTCTCTTTCCTCCACTCAAAAGAGAAAATCAGTATCAACAATATGGCGCAGTATTTTACAGTCTGTTCCCTACATCCCTGTTTCTTAAACAAACAAAAAAGAGACAGGCAAGTAAGAAAGTGAACCCCCCCAAAAAAAAACCCACCCAAAAAGCCAACCAACCCAAACAAACCACACGGTCTAATCTGAGAGACATAATCCTAAGACTTTTCTGCCATCTCCATTTTGCTGGTTTCATATGTGGACGGTAAAGCCTGTTTCAGACGTATTGCCTTCCATCAGTCCTTCCTTCAAACCTGGCACTGACGTCAACACTCTTCTTCTTCTTCTTCTTCTTCTTTTTCTTCTTCTTCTTCTTCTTCTTCTTCTTCTTCTTCTTCTTCTTCTTCTTCTTCTTTGCAATTCTTCTTCTTCTTCGCAATTCTTCTTCGCAATTCTTCTTCTTCTTCTCGCAATTCTTCTTCGCAATTCTTCTTCTTCTTCAATTCTTCTTCGCAATTCTTCTTCGCAATTCTTCTTCTTCTTCTTCTTCGCAATTCTTCTTCGCAATTCTTCTTCGCAATTCTTCTTCTTCTTCTTCTTCCTTTTCTTCTTCTTCTTCTTCTTCTTCTTCTTCTTCTTCTTCTTCTTCTTCTTCTTCTTCTTCTTCTTCTTCTTCTTCTTCTTCTTCTTCTTCTTCTTCTTCTTCTTCTTCTTCTTTTCAACTAAGGAGGGTCAGTGTCCTCTACGGTGCCAGACTTTTTCTCCTTTCTGTTTTGCTTGAAGAGATAGGAAGGGAAGGAGAATTTTCAAATCTTTGCTCCATCTCTGTCTGTTTCTTTTTTCTTTTCTGGGGGTCTGGTTCTTCCTCATCTATCTGTCTCTTCTGTCTTGTTATCCTTGTTCCTCTTGTTCTTGCTCTCCTTCTTCTTCATCATCTTTGTTGTTGTTGTTGTTGTTGTTGTTCTTCTTCTTCTTCTTTTCTTCTTCTTCTTTCTTCTTCTTCTTCTTCTTCTTCTTCTTTCTTCTTCTTCTTCTTCTTCTTCTTCTTCTCTTCTTTCTTCTTCTTCTTCTTCTTCTTCTTCTCTTCTTCTTCTTCTTCTTCTTCTTCGAGTCTTTATAAAGAAAGTAGCTAAATACTGTTTTTTGTTTTTGTTGTTGTGCTTTACGAGTACCTTTACTATGACGGTGAGAAGAAAGATTTGAGTTAAATTACAAGTACAGTACTTTTTGTTGTTGTTGTTGGTTACTGTGAATAGGATTTTAGTGTGTGTGTGTGTGCGCTTGTCTGCTTGCGTGCATATGCGTACGTGTGCCTCTGTGTGTGCGTGCGTGCGTGTATTTGTGTGTGTTTCCCCACGTGCGCGCATGTGTGGTTTCATTTAATCTGACAGATGTGTGTTTGAAATGAAAGAACAACAACCCTAGCCTTTTATCTCTATTCCAATTTGAACATGTTTCACCATGCCCTCACTGCCCTCCCCTTCTGCTCTCTGTCTCTCTCTCTCTGTCTCTCTCTCTCTCTCTTTGGCTATGTTTCTGTCCGTCTTTATCTCTGCCTCTATTCCTCTTTCTTTCTTTCTTTCTTTCTTTCTTGTTTAATTAATCAATTCATTCATTCATTCATTCATTCATTCATTCATTCATTCATTCATTCCATCTTTCACTCATTCATTCATTCTCTTTCTCTCTCTCTCTCTTGCCCCCCCCCCTCTCTT
>CM054134.1:75047456-75049956 GCA_028751875.1 Rapana venosa | reverse complement strand
CACACATGCACACTGCATGGTGTCGTGTTTAAACATCATCTCCAAAGACGGAATTCAGCTACCTTAATGGTGGGAAAAAACCGGTTTTATACGCAAAATCCTACCGTTGGTGAACCTTGGAGCTCTAGCCCAGGAACGAGAATAAACAAACAAACACAAAATTGTACCCCCAAATCATGCCGTCTTCAGTTGGATAATCAACTACAATATGGGTTCAAAAACGAATTGATAAAAGCAATGGATATTGTATAGGCCCTTCTCATTTGTTTGTTTCTCCCAGTTCTGTAGCAATACTACAGTAACATTCAAATCATTCTTTGTAATTGCAAGATATAGCGCTCTATAAATTTCATATATTATTATTATTATTATTATTATTAAATCGAGTTCAAAACCAACACCATCTAATCCCTTCAAACATCCCACACTGTCAAGCTAAATATAATAACAACAACAAGCAACAAGGCCCTTAAATGACAAAGCATCTGTATCATTTTCTTCCATAAAGCCAATAAAACCAGGTCATGCTGAGGACGCCCGCCATTCCGCTTAGTTTTCATACCCACGTTACGAAAAAATGGTAAAACAAAAAGGATAATGAACACTTCTGTGGACAAAAGAAAGGATGTATATAAAAAAATGCCATGTGGGAAACAAGGCTGCAGAATGAGGCATCCTGTGCCCATCCCAGTGTTGACAATATCACTACTTGGTCGCCAGAACCAAACAATGCAGGCAGAGTGTCATATAACGCATGAAAAGACAGTATTTGTGACATTTGCGTGGAATAAATGCAGGCAAATGGACTGGGAAGGCAGAACATAAGAAAGAAAGATGATAGAAAAGTAAGGAAAAAGTCAGGAACAAAGAGAATGATAGAGAAGAGACATTTTTTAGCACAATACTATAATTTCCAGAAGGTGGGGGATACTATTTGTACTGAAAAAGTTCCCTGGCACACCCACGGGGAGAACATAACTCCTCAGCTGTAATAATTATATCTGGCCGCTCTGCAACAATAGTTAAATCAAGAATACATAGTGTATTGTGAAAACGAAATAAAATACTCGTCATATTGAATTACAAAACGTATTTCTATATTTTTTTCATGACAATAGTAAAAAAAAGAGCATTGACACCCATTTTTTTCTTCTCCTGCCTGCATTTGTATTTATTTATTTTCCTATCAGAGTGAACTTTTTTTCTACAGAATTTTGCCATGGACAACTCTGTTATTATCGTGGGTTCTTTTACGTGCGCATTACCACGCTTAACCAGTTGCAGACCAAAAAGAAAAAGGTGGCGTTGCTCTTGTGGCGACGCGCTTTCCCCGGGGAGAGCAGCTCGAATTTCACGCAGAGAAATCTCGTGACTTAAAGTGGTAAAATGAAATGAAATGAAAATGAATGTCCACGTTGCAAAAGCTGCGCACAACTGCATAACCAGACCAACGCACACCTAACCCATTAGATAAAAACAAACAGCATACACTATTAATAACAAAAGAACAACGACCAAAAAGAACCCCAAACCCCAACAACAAACAACCCCCCAAAAAACACAACCCCCCAAACCCACAACCCAATTTATAAGGTTTTTGTCAGAAACTTTCCGAGAAAAAGATTAGAAAGTTGGAAGTAAAAAAAAAACACACACAAAAATCCCCAACATTTTTCCCTGTGTTGGTTTTGTTATGTTTCCATCACTACTGCTAAGCTGGCTCCAGACATGTGGCCTAGTGTAGCGGTCTGCTGCTGGATCACAGCTTGACGTCAACGCACGGCGCTTGCAAAGGTAAGAATGGAACAGAAACAGGGATGGGGGATGGGAGGATGTGGGGGGTGAGGGGGTGAGGGGGTTGAGGCGGGTGGGATGGAGGGAGGGGTGGGGGATTTGTGATCAATGTCCAGGCATTGGTTCCAGAATGGTTCTGATGTTGTTGTTTTTTTTCCTCAATGATGGAATAAGAGTTTCTATCTGTCTGTACATCTCTGTTTCTTTCTTTTTTCCACCCCTCTAGGATAGGAGGAATGACTAGCTTGTGTGTGTGTAAAGAGAGAGAGAGAGAGAGAGAGAGAGAGAGAGAGAGAGAGAGAGAGAGAGAGAGAGAGAGAGAGAGAGAGAGAGAGAGAGAGAGAGAGAGAGAGAGAGAGAGAGAGAGAGAGAGAGAGAGAGAGAGAGAGAGAGAGAGAGAGAGAGTGTGTGTGTTCTATTTATTTCATTTTAAGTCACTTCACAAATTGTGATATTAGACGGACAAGCCGGGCAGGATGGGGGATGGGTGGGGTGGGTGGGAAGAGTCTGGATCATTGTTTGGGGTGGAGGCACACATATTTGGAATACCATGTGTGTGAATATGTGTACACACACACACACACACACACAGACGGACAGACAGACAGATAGCTAACCAGACAGATAGAGAGAGAGACAGACAGAGAGACAGTGAGAGATGGAAACGGATCAAAAGAAACAGAGAAACGGAAAAGTGAAAAAAAAA
>CM054134.1:75037456-75039956 GCA_028751875.1 Rapana venosa | reverse complement strand
GCTATTATATCGAGGATAATGGATCAAGCACTTATGTGCCTTTTTACATCCTGTCCCCGTGTGTATGCGGTTTTATGAATTTTGTCATCTGTTCCCACCGGCACACAATGGCCTACTCTTCCGAAAAGCGGAACAGGATTTAACATGTGCGCAAGATGTTCTGCTTGCGTTCACACACGGGGCCTCAGTTTAAAGTCTCATCCGAAGGACTTTTGGGGAGAGTGGAGTCTGCACTGATGTTGACTCCTGAGGAAAATATCCCATTGAGACGTGCATTGGGTCTGCGTCAGCTCTCCACTTCGACTTCTCAAGCATCAGTTTTTTTTTTCTTCTGAAAACTCAATGAAAAAACCCCCCAACTCCTATAAAGTTGAAAAGACAAGGAAGCAACCAAACCATCCATGTGGTCAGTCGACTCACCGACACACTGATCTATCAACTCACTGAAAAACTGACTCAGACAGACTAACTGACCAGCTAACAGAGAGACGTAAAGACTGACCAATTTACTAATCAACTGAAAGACAGACTTACTGACCAACAGAGTGATAGACGACATACATACATACATACATACATACATACATACATACATACATACATACATACATACATACATACACACACACATACATACATACAAACAAACATACAAACATACATATAGACTGTTTAGTTAATCGAACGACTAGCAGCCAGAGCTGGGGAAAGAGAGAAACAGAGAGGTATCGATCCTGGTCTAATAGGATATCGGTGCGGACAGATCTGAGCCACAGGCCAGCTCCACATTGCTCTGTCCATAAATAGTCTGAGGCAGGATTCGTTTCTGGTCAGGAAGAGACAGATAGAAGGATTACATGAAGTAACAGGCATGGCAAAAGGGTCATTGCAATGTTATTCTGCCACAGAGATGCGATTCATACAAGAAATCAAAAAAATAACTTTGTAGGGTTCGTTTAGATTTTATTTTCAGATTATAAAAGGTTTTCCCAGAGGATAGTTCTATCTTTTTACCCTTGGCTCACTTTCTTTTATTTCTTTTCTCTTGAAAAATCTGATAACAAGGAAATCGTTTCAAGATGAAACTGAAGAAACACGCAGTAAAACACATGCGTATTAAATTGGAAAATGTTTCTTAGAATTTCTTCGACGACCTAGGTCGTTTCGTTGTTTAGTTTTTAGGTAAAAACCATTATCTCAGCATATTTCTTCTGTGTGTGTTATATGGCGAAACTTTAATGAGGCATCGAAGACATGGTTTGTTTTGGGTGGTTTTTTTTTTACTTTTTAGAATGTGGCATGCTGTGTTATCTGTCTGTCTGTATATATGTCTGTCTGTATATATGTATGTATGTAGGTGGGGAATGTGTGCCATACAACGAAAATTAAGTCGATACTTATAAATAGAATTTAGAGAAAAAGAGAGAAAAATGGGGTCTGAAAAAGGGAGAGATTATCACAAATAAAGGCATGTTATCAGCAGTAACTATAGTGCAGTAGCAGCAGCAGCAGCAGTGGCAGCAGCAGCAGCAGCAGCAGCAGCAGCAGCAGCAGCAGCAGCAGCAGCAGCAGCAGCATAATAAAGACAACAACAATGAGAAAAAGAACAATATCAATGGGAACATCAGCTGCAAGGAGAGGTCAATCAATCAATCTGGCAAGCACCCATGCATCCATCCACCCACCCATTTACCTACCTACCATCCATCCATCCATCCATCCATCCATCCATCCATCCATCCACCCACCCACCCACCCACCCACCCACCCACCCATCCATCCATCCATCCATCCATCCATCCATTCATCCATCCATCCATCCATCCATCCATCCATCCACCCATCCATCCATCCATCCATCCATCCATCCATCCATCCATCCATCCTTCTATGCACGCACGCATATATACATACATTCATCCATCATTAAATTTTGGTCTCTGTTCGTCCTCCCATTTTTTCGTAAGTTCGTAGGTCTATCTGTTTATCAATTAATCAGTAGATCTGACAACCAACCATAATAATTAATTAACCAGTCAATGTGACCAACTGATTGGAAAGAAGGCAAACAATCAAGCAAACAAACAAACGAAACGGAAAAATATCACTACATACTTGCATCTTAAGAGTAAAAAAGAAATATAATCATGCTTCAATCTGTTATGGTATTTCTTTACATGTAAAACACACCAAAAATGCTGAATTGATGATTTCATCTTAAAAAGAATGACATTGCTTATCAAAGATATGTCCTTTTAATAAAAACATTTTTTTACACTAGTGTGTTTACTGATAGTTCCTTTAGTTTGGCTTGTACATAAATTTGCTGTATTTAGCTTTTAAGACGGAAAATCAATTCTAGGGTCAAAATTGGCTAGCATGCAATAAAGTATTTTCAAAACTCTTTCATGATTGACAATCAAAATCTATATATATGAAACCTATCAAATTTGTAATTTTCTTCTTAGCTTAACATCACACCAAAGCAAAACATTGCAGT
>CM054134.1:75027456-75032456 GCA_028751875.1 Rapana venosa | reverse complement strand
ATCTTAAAATCGACAGTGTACGGGGTTAGGGAGAGCTGTAGACTAGCACTTGAGTGTCGGTAGGGAATGAACACAGCACAGTAAAATGCAGTCGATACATACCTGGCTAGCTACCGATAAACTGTTGATGAAAAAGTGGGTATAAAGCGTGAAAAGGGGGGTGAATTACTGCTAAAATAAACGTCATTTCCAACAAGAACAGCAAGTAGCGGCAGCAATAACAACGATAACAACAACAGCAGCAGCAATAAAACAATGCTGGTGACGATATTTATGACCCCCCAAAAAAACCCAATAATTGTAACGATGACAACAACGATGAGGATAAAAGCAGCAACAGCAGGAGAGAGAGAGAGAGGGAGAGAGAGAGAGAGGGAGAGGGAGAGAGAGAGAGAGAGAGAGAGAGAGAGAGATAGAGATAGATAGATAGAGAGACAGATAGACAGGAAGGGAGGCATGCAGACAGACAGACACAGACAGAGATAAAGACAAAGGCAGAGACAGACAAAGACAAATAGAGACAGAGACAAAAACAAACAGAGATAGAGAGAGAAAAAGACAAACAGAGACAGAGAGACAGAGACAGACAGTGAGACAGAGACAGACAAAGACAGACATAGACATAGAGAGGCAGACAGACAGACACAGACAGAGACAAAGACAAAGGCAAAGACAGGCAAAGACAAATAGAGACAGAGACAAAAACAAAGACATAGAGAGAGAAAAAGACAGAGACAGAGATACAGAAACAGGGACAGACAAAGACAGAGACAGAGACAGACAGACAGACAGACAAGAGGCTGAGTTGAACCAGTATAAGACAGACAGAGACAGACAAAGACAAAAAAAACAACAGAGACATAGACAGACAAGCAGAGAGGCGAAGTTTTAACCAGTATCTGTCTTTAAGAGTGGCCACAGGAAATAGCACAAGCCAGATTTACAGCCTTGGAATTTTCTTTAAAAAAGCAAAAGAACACACAGAAAAAGAACTAGAATGTATACACAGACACCCCCTCCCCCCCCCCCCCCCCCCCGCCCCCCCCCCCCCCGCCCAACATTTTAACCATTTACGAAAAGAAGAATCGGTCTGAGAACTCCGCTACAGTGGTTTGGGGCACTGTTTCCATCGAAATGTTTTATGGCCTGACCATAATGAAACTGAGTCTCGGGCTTTCAATACATAGAGAGAGAGAGAAAAAAATCTTAGCCATTAAAAAGAAGAAGACAAATCGGTCTGAGAATCGGTCCTCTACAGTGGTGATCTGGGGGCACTGTTTCTATCAAGATGATTTATGTCGTGGCCTTAATGGTACCGAGTCTCTGTCTCTGTCTCTCTCTGTCTCTCTCTCTCTCCCTCCTCTCTCTCCTCTCTCTCTCTGTCTCTCTCTCTGTCTCTGTCTCTCTCTCCCTCGCTCTCTGTCTCTCTCTGTGTTCTCTCTCTCTCTTTCTCTCTCTTCCTCTTTCTCTATCTCTCTCTCTCCCTCTCTCTCTCTCTTTCTTTCTCTTTCTCTATCTCTCTCTCTCTCTCCCTCTCTCTCTCTTTCTTTCTCTCTCTCTCTTTCTCTCTCTTCCTCTTTCTCTATATCTCTCTCTCTCTCCCTCTCTCTCTCTTTCTCTCTCTCTCTCTCTCTCTCTCTCTCTCTCTCCTCTCTCTCTCTCTCTCTCTCTCTCTCTCTCTCTCTCTCTCTCTCTCTCTCTCTCAATCTCTCTTTTTCTCCCCAGGGAGTCTTTCAGACCTTGGCACTTTGTCTTCTTTCTTCTCCCTTCTTCGACTTGGGTCGAGAATTTGGGTTTTGTTGGTATTTGTGTGTGTGTGTGTGTGTGTGTATGTGTGTGTGTGTGTGTGTGTGTGTGTGTGTGTGTGTGTGTGTGTGTGTGTGTGTTGAGTTTCAGCTAGGATGGATGGACTGGCCATGTCAGTGTGTTGTGTTGTGTTGTGTGTGTGTTGTGTTGTGTGTGTGTTGTGTTGTGTGTGTGTGTGTGTATGTGTGTGTGTATGTGTGTGTATGTATGTAATAATAATAATGATGTATGGAATTTATATAGCGCTGAAATGTATGTGTGTGTATGTATGTATGTATGTATGCATGTATTATGTATGTATGTATGCATGCATGTATTATGCATGTATGTATGTATGTATGTATGTATGTATGTATGTATGTATGTATGTATGTGTGTGAGTGTAAGTGTGTATGTGTGTGTGTCTAAAAGACATTCCATTAATGACAGAAAATGTATTGTCATTAAGTCATAGACCTATTATTAGATTCTTGTAAGTTGTAATGATTTTTACTAGTTATATCAATTGCAAAGTTAGTGTTTGAGCTGTCATTTCTTTTTTTTTCAACATCCTTGTTTTATGGTTTCATTTTAGTTTCTTATAGTTGTTTAATGTGGATAATTAGCTATGTGCACACCCCAACCCACCCATTCCTGCCCCCACCCACCCATACACACACATGTACACTCACACACACACACACTCATTCACGCCCCCCACACTTTCCCGTCTAATATCAGTAATTAGTAGAAGGACGTTAAACTAAAGAAATAACACACACACACGCACACGCACGCACGCCCGCACACACGCACGCACGCACGCACGCACGCACATCCCCACACCCCCTGTAGACGTTTTAAATCTGTATACATGAATAATTGAATGTACATTTTTTGGTGATATTTTTCTTCCGCCTGGTTCTTTTTCTTCTTTTTCTTGTTCTCTATTTTCTCTTCTCCTCCTCCTCATCCTGCTTCTTTTTCTCCTACTCATCATCTGTGTCATTCTCCTCCTGTTCCGTCTTCTATTTTTTTCTATTCTTCTTGACTTACTTTTTGTTGCGATAGTCCTTTTTATTTTATTGCGACGCAATATCTTTTTTAAAGTCTTGCTCATCTTTATTTTTAATAGTGTTGTATGCCGTTATAATATAATATAATATAATATAATATAATATAATATAATATAATATAATATAATATAATATAATATAATATAATGTACACATCGCGTCGCGTCGCATTGCGTCACGCCATGTCACGTCATATCATATCATATCTCATATAATATAATATCATATCATAGCATATCATAGCATATCATATCATAGCATATCATATCATAGCATATCCTTCAACGTATACAAAACTCCGCAGCTCGACTAGTTCTCAGAAAGAAAAATCGGAGCACTTTACCCCCCTCTTGCGATCTCTCCACTGGCTGCCTGTGCCACAGAGAGTAGAATATAAGATCAGTACCCTCTGTTACAAATGTCTCCACAAAAATGCACCCTCCTACCTCTGTGAATGTCTTAACCTGTACACTCCTTCACGTTCCCTCCGCTCTGCTGCAGATACCTTGTGCCTACGAATACCTAGATTCAACCAATCCACTGTTGGCCGCAGCTCTTTCTCTATTTCGGGTCCATCGACCTGGAATGAGCTCCCTCTCTCTCATCGCCAGAAGCTTAGCTATGACACTTTTAAATCAAGCCTCAAGACATATTTATTTCAAACCTAAAATTTCCCCCTCCTGTCTCATATCAGAACTATCCCACCCTTCACTAACCCATGTCCTATCACCCTGCTAAAGTATATGACCTGTGTGTGTGTGTGTGTGTGTGTGTGTGTGTGTGTGTGTGTGTGTGTGTGTGCTTTTGAAAAACATTTGACTATTGCAATTTTATTTCATAGATTTGGTCTGCAGCGTACCATGTTTGTAATATCTGTTTGAACTATTGATTATTTGCCATTGGTTGTATGACTGTGTAAGATTAGGTCGAATGCATGCGCTTTGATTTGTCTTTGCAAGATATAGCGCTATATAAGTTCCATTTATTATTATTATTATTATTATTATTATTATTATTATTATTATTATTATTATTATTATTATTATTATTATTATTATTATTATTATTATTATTATTATCATTATTATTATATCATATGTCATCAAAGCACGGGCCTTGCCCAGCTAACCGCTGATTGCTTTGAATGCACGTGACCGTGAGAACGGATGACAAAATTTACAAAACCCCATACACACGGGGACTGGACTTAAATAAGCACATAAGTGCTTATTCCATCATCCTCGAAATAAAAGAATGAACAACATATATGAAATATCATCGTGTAATAAAAGTCATTCTTATTCTTACCAAAGAAACATTACATCTATATACCTTCTTTTCCCATTTCGCCAAGTAATTATTCGCTCATACACAGACACTCGATATCATAGCTACGGTATAAATACAGAAAATCTGTCTCCTCTCCAGAGAGACAAACAACAGAAAGAAACTAAATAATATAACCATAACGTCAAGTAATAATCATGATGTCGAAGTCAGTCAGGCTAGAAATGATTTGCGTGGTTACCTCCCCTATGTCATCATCATATCACGTGCTTCGCCCAGCTAATCTCCGATTGGTTTGAATACACGTGACCCTGGGATTATTTGGGAATGACAGATAAACACAGTGTTATTTTACGCACATGAATAATATACAAAAAGAGAAGGGGGATGGAGGAAGAGGAGGAGGAGGAGGAGGAGAAGGGAGAGACAGAGCGAGAGAGAGAGAGAGAGAGGGAGGGAGAGAGAGAGAGGGAGAGAGAGAGAGAGAGAGAGAGAGAGAGAGAGAGAGAGAGAGAGACGGGAGTGAGAGAGAGGTAGTGAGAGATAGATAGAGAGACATAGAGAGGCAGGAAGACAGACAGACAGACAGAGACACACATCAGAAACAGAGACAGACAGACAGACAAACAAAGCAGGCAGAAACAAGAGACACACACACAGACAGACAAACAAACAGACAGACATAGAGG
This sequence comes from Rapana venosa, assembly GCA_028751875.1. NCBI lineage: Eukaryota > Metazoa > Mollusca > Gastropoda > Neogastropoda > Muricidae > Rapana > Rapana venosa. Next base: position 75,027,619 of record CM054134.1, on the reverse strand, counting down.
CAAACGAAGAGACAGAGAGAGAGCTGCTGTCTCTATCACCAACAGTCTGATTTCCAGACGACAATTGACTAGGACACCTTAGCATCTTGTTTGTGCAATGAAGTAGTAGAGCCCCCTTTACCAAGCAACCACCCCCTCCCCTACCCTTCCCCCTCCTCCCTCC
>CM054134.1:75019956-75022456 GCA_028751875.1 Rapana venosa | reverse complement strand
GGAAACACTTTTTTAAAAGATTAGCGGGGGGGGGGGGGGAACCAAAAACAAAGGAGTAATTAGATTATGTCCTCTATCAGCGTTTCTTATTTTTTATTTTTTTTGGATGTACACTCCATTAGTTTTTCTCTGTGATGTAGTCGCAAGAAGCATCAGAGCATGAAGAAAGTGAAAACGTGTAAACATTTGAGGGGCGGAAATGGAGAGGTGAAAACCCATTCATGGGTGATGAGTTTTAATACAAATGTACTGGTTTTACAGGTGCTGGCGCGAGTGCGTGCGAGTGTGTGTGCGCATGCAACAATAACGACAACACACACAACAACAAAAACAACACACAAGAAAAAGAAGAAGAACAACAGCAAACACACGCCCCCCCACACGCCCCTCCCCCCCCCCCCCCACGCACACTCACACACCACACCACCACCACCACCACACAACACACACACATACCCACCACCCACCACACACACACACATACACACACACACTCACAGCACGCACACACACACACACACTCACACACACATACAACACACACACACAACACACACACTACACACACACACACTCACAGCACACACATACCACAACACACAAACACACACACAACACACACACACACACACACACACACACACACACACACACACACACACACACACACACACACACACACACACACACACACACACACTCAAACACAACACCACACCACACCACACTACACATGCACACACTTTATCTCTCAATGGAGCAAAACAACTGGGCACTGCACCCTTTGTCTTCACTGAAACGAACAAAAGAGGCGATAATTGCTCTCACACCACTAACCTAGCCTCGTCCAACGCCCCACCCAATAAAGTAAACACACAATTGCGCCATTAGGGGGTTTCATCAGTTTCATTCAAGTCCACTTTGCAAGTCCTCTGGATGTTCGAAACGGTAGTGTGGGTGGCAGTTGGAACAAGGATAAAGACTGGACTTTTGAGAAAGATGTCCCTAAATGTAACGTTAGGCTTTAACTTGATTAAAGTATTGTGGTTTTTTTATGTGGTGCTCAATTTTTCCTGGTATGGAGGTTCTTTTTGATTTAAAAAAACAACAACCCATCTCTCGTTTGTAAATCATACTTAATGGAAAAGTCGAAATAAATTAAATGGAATGTGAGATCTTTCTATGCGAATTATGACTCATACATATTGGGGTGAATCGAAACTTACAAGAAAAAGAGAAAAAAAAGTAATGGGTGGCGCTGCTCTTGTGGCGACACGCTCTCTCCAAGGAAGAGCAGCCCGAATTTCACACAAAGAAATCTGCCGTGACTTAAAGTGGTATAAACTAAAAATAAATAAAAGAATAAGAAAAAAACAGACAAATCATCTAAGGTGGCATGGTATTACAGTTTCAAACTACACAGAGGAAGACCACGGAAGAAGAAAGTCACACACAGTTAAGATCAAAATCTTGTTCCCGTTAAGGACAGATTTTCTGCTAGGTACCGAACAATTCGTGCATTGTGGATGTTGTTGGTGTCGTTGCGTGCAGACGGCTGGCTCAATAATTCACCCTGACCAGCAAATGAGCTGTGCCATTTCTTGACAGAGCTCTCTAAATCCATTCCAAAATCCCGCAAAATGTAATTCTCTGTCTCTATGTCTCTCAGTCCCTCTCTCTGTCTCTCTGTCTGTCTGTGTCTCCACTGTGGTGTGTGTGTGTGTGTGTGTGTGTGTGTGTGTGTGTGCGTGTGTGTGTGTTTGTGTGCGTGCGTGTGTGTATGAGTGTGTGTGTGTGAATGTGTGTGTGTGTGTGTTTAAAATCTTTTATTTCGAGGATAATGGAATAATCACTCTTGTGCTTGTTTTTTAACATTCAGTCCTCGTGTGTCTGCAGTTTTGTAAATTTTGTCGTCCATTCCGACCGGCACACAATGGCCTACTCTTCCCAAAAGTGGAACTGGTTTTAACGTGCGCGCAAGATGTTCTGCGTGCGTTCGCATACGGGACCTCGGTTTTAAAGTATCATCCGAAGGACTTTTGTTTGTTTGTGTGTGTGTTGTGTGTGTGTGTGTGTGTGTGTGTGTGTGTGTGTGTGTGTGTAGGTGTGTGTGTGAGCGCGCTCGCGCGCGTGCGTGTGTGCGTGTGTGTGTGTGTGTGTGTGCGTGTCTCTCTCTCTATCTCCCTCTATCTCTTTCTATCTCTCTTTATCTCTCTAAGTCTCTTTATCTCTCTATCTCTTTATTTATCCATCCATCCATCCATCCATCCATCCATCCATCCATCTATCTATCTATCTATCTATCTATCTATCTATCTATCTATCTATGTTAAAGACTATTCAGTGTGGCAAAAAGGAGAGAAGGGAGGGGAGCACAAGCCAGTGAAGTATAATGGGGAGAACAGGGATCAGACAGTCCGATTTAGAAAAGAAATGGAGACAGGAATCGATGTCAAAAGTCGTACTGTGCTGATTTTAATTTAATGCCAGAATCCTAAGT
>CM054134.1:74999956-75014956 GCA_028751875.1 Rapana venosa | reverse complement strand
TTCTGTATGTTTCCTCGCTAGTGTCTCTTCCTGTCTCTCCTTTGCTGTAGTTTCTCCTTCTCTTTTATTTCTCTCTCTCTCTTCTCTCTCTCTCTCTCTCTCTCTCTCTCTCTCTCTCTCTCTCTCTCTCTCTCTCTCTCTCTCTCTCTCTCTCTCTCTCTCTCTCTCTCCTCTCTCTCTCTCTCCCTTCCTGCCCAAAGTCATGTTAATGACTCCATGACATGTCGATCACTTTGGGTGGGTTTCTTTTCGATTGACTTGAATTTTGTTTTATTATAACTCTCAACCCTCTCATCCCCCCCCCCCACCTGTGTGTGTATAAGAATCTATAAAAAACACATATATGCATTAAGAGAGAGAGAGAGAGAGAGAGAGAGAAGGAGAGGAGAGAGAGAGAGAGGAGAGAGAGAGAGAGAGAAGAGAGAGAGAGAGAGAGAGAGAGAGAGAGAGAGAGAGAGAGAGAAAATTTTACAAAACCCGTATACACACGGGGACTAGATGTAAAAAGCACCAGAGTGCTTATTCCATTATCCTCGATAAAAAACCCAACCAAACAAAATAAATAGAGAGAGAGTGATAGAGACAGACAGACAGACAGGCAGACAGAGAGACAGACAGACAGACAGGCACACAGACAGACAGACAGACAGACAGACAGACAGAGGAAACAAAGCGTAGCGTGGAAGACAACCTAATAGATCCATGTGCCCCTCCCTTTTGGAGGTGGACAGTGAGCATCTATCCCTCCCTCCCTCCCTCCTCCCCCTCCCACCCTGTTCCTCCCTCCCTCCCTACAGTGTTTCAAAACAGTGATGTTGGTGCTGTGTCTCTGTCCTTGAGCGAAAGGGCAAATTTGTTTTTCTGCTCTGGTCCTTTTTCTGTTCGTAATACATAAGGAAAGAGCAAGAGGGTATATATATATATATAATATATATATAAATATATATATATATATATATATATATTAAAGAGAGAGAGAGAGAGGGAGAGAGAGAGAGAAGAGAGAGCGAGAGCGAGAGAGACGAGAGAGAGAGATACAGACAGACAGACAGAGAGAGAGAGAGAGAGAGAGACAGACACACAGACAAACAGAGACACAGACAGACACAGAGAGCCAGAAACAGACAGACAGGGAAACAGAGTTAGAGACAAAGACAGAAACAAAGAACTGCAACCAAAAGGAAAGACAATGTAATCTGTGGGTCTTTCTCCCTTTTGGAGGTGGATAGTTAGCATCTATCCCTCCATCCCCCATCCCTCCCATCCTGTTCCTCCCTCCCTCCCTGGGTGGCCCCTACAGTGATTCAGCACAATGATGCTGGTGCTGCGTCTATGTCCTTGAGCGAAAGGACAACATTTTTTTTCTGCTCTGGTCCTCTTTCTGTTTGTAATACATAAGGAAAGAGGAAGAGGGATATATATATATATATATATATATATATATATATATATATATATATATATATATATATATATATATACAGATAGAGACAGAGACAGAGATACAGTCAGACAGAAACACAGAGAGAGACACAGACACAGACAGACACAGAGAGCCAGAAACAGACAGACAGAGAAACAGAATTAGAGACAAAGACAGAAACAAAGAACTGCAACCAGAAGGGAAGATAATATAATCTGTGGGTCTATCTCCCTTTTGGAGGTGAATAGTTAGCATCTGTCCCTCCCTCCCTCCCTTCCTCCCACCCTGTTCCTCCCTCCATCCCTGGGTGGCCCCTATAGTGATTCAATACAGTGATGTTGGTGCTGTGTCTCTGTCCTTGAGCGAAAGGACAACATTTGTTTTCTTGCTCTGGTTCTTTTACTGTTCCTAATACATAAGAAAAGATAACATTTTGTGTGCAAGATTAAGAACCTTGTTTTTGTTGTTGTTGTTGTTTTCTTCTTCTGCAAACTGCGTTGGTTAGACGATTGTACCTATGTGCCTTTCTGCCTCTTTCTCTGTGTCTGTCTTACTGTCTTTTTCTTTCTTTCTTCTCTCTCTCTCTCTTTGTCTTTATCATTGTCTCCCTGTCTCTTTCCTCTACCTCTCTTTCTTTGTATGAATCTGTAAAAGAGAGAGAGAGGAGAGAAATACAAAGGGGGTGGGCGGGGTTTAGAGAAGCGGGAGAGAGAGAGAAGAGAGAGAGAGAGAGAGAGAGGAGAGGAGAGAGAGAGAGAGAGAGAGAGAGAGAGGAGAGGAGAGAGAGAGAAGATGAAGGGGAGAGAGAGAGAGAGAGAGAGAGAGAGAGAGGGGAGAGAAGAGAGAGAGAGAGAGAGAGAGAGAGGAGGGGAGAGAGAGAGAGAGAGAGAGAGAGAGAGGAAAAGAGAGGAGAGAGTTGACACATATTTATCAAATAGGCCACAGCCCTTTCAATGGGAAAGAGACAGACAGAGACAGAGAGATCAAGACAGGCAGACAGAAACAGAGAGACAGACAAAAACAGACAGACAGAGACAGAAACAGAGAACTGCACCTCAGAATGGAAGACAATGTAACCTGTGGGTCTATCTTCCGTTTGGAGGTGGATAGTTAGCATCTATCCCTCCATACCTCCCTTCCACCCTGTTCCTTCCTCCCTCCCTCCCTCCCATCCTGTTCCTCCCTTCCTCCGTGGGTGGCCCCTATAGTGATTCAATACATTGATGTTGGTGCTGTGTCTCTGTCCTTGGGCGAAAGGGCAGCATTTGTTTTTCTGCTTTGGGCCTTTTTTCTCTCCCTCCATCCCTCCCTTCCACCCTGTTCCTCCTAATACATAAGGAAAGAGAACATTTTGTGTGCAAGATTGAGAACCTTGTTTTTGTTGTTGTTTTCTTCTTCTGCATACTGAGATGGTTAGACGATTGCACCTATGTGCCTTTCTGCCTCTTTGTTTGCATCTCTCTGTCTGTCTCACTGTCTTTCTCTCTTTCACCCTCCCTCCCTCTCTGTCTCTCTCTCTCTCTGTCTGTCTCTCTCTCTTTCTTTCGTTCTTTCTTTCTTTCTTTCTTTCTTTCTTTCTTTCTTTTTTTCTTTCTTTCTATCTCTAGTTTCGTTGTCTCCCTTTTTCTTTCCCTATCTTTGTCTGTGTGGGTCTGTGAGAGAAGGAGAGATGGGGAAAAGAGGAGGAGAAGAGAGGGAGGGGTGGCAGAGAGAGAGAGAGGAGATGAGAGAAAGAGAGAGAGTGAGAGAGAGACAGACAGAGAGAGAGACAGAGAGGGGCGGAGAGGGAGGATGGGAGAGAGAGGGGGGAGGGAGGATGGGAGAAGAGAGAGAGATAGAGATATGAATGAATGAACATTTTTAATGAGGGAAAAGAGTAAGCACAATGGTGGCTTTTTCATCCAGCCCTCAGAGAGATAGAGAGACACAGAGAGACACAGAGACAGAGAGACACAGAGACAGAGAAACACAGAGAGAACACTGCACTCGGAATGAAAGATAATGTAACCTGTATCCCTCCACATCAATTTTGGAGTAGGTGGACATTTAGCATCTATTCCTATCCTCTCTCTCTCTCTCTCCTCTCGTCTCCTACCTTACCTCTGTGGTCCCTTCAGTGATTCCACACAGTGATGGTAGTTCTGTGTCACTGTCTTTGAGGGGACAGGGGTTAGACATTTCAGGTTTCTTTTTGTTGTTTGGAGGTTTGTTGTTGTTGTTGTTGTTGTTGTTGCTGTTGTCTCTTCTGTCAGCAAGATGATGATGATAATCTGCCTCCCACGGGTAAGCAGCCATTTACATGTATATGAGCACTGAGGTGTGTGTGTGTGTGTGTGTGTGTGTGTGTGTGTGTGTGTGTGTGTGTGTGTGTGTGTGTGTGTGTGAAGGCAGAGGTTACAGGTGTGTGTGTGTATGTGTGTTGTGTGTGTGTGTGTGTGTGTGATGTGTGTGTGTGTGAGTTAGTGAGTGAGTGTGTGTGTGTGTGATGTGTGTGTGTGTGTGTGTGAGTGTGTGTGTGTGTGTGTGAGTATGTGTGTGCGTGCCTGTTTGGTTATCTCTGTGTTGTTGTTTGGTTATATGTCTGTCTTCTGTATGCGCGTGCCTCTGTTTTGCTGTAGTTCTTGATTGTTGGTTTTATTTTATTTCCCATTTAAAGCGCACGCATACGCGCGCGCGCGCGCGTGTGTGTGTATGTGTGTGTGTGCCTGTTTGACTATCTCTTGTGGTTTGTTTTATATATTTGTCTGTCCGTCTGTTACATGTCTGTCTTCTGTATGCGTGCCTATATTTTGCTATATTACTTTTCTTGTTGTTTTCCTCCCCCGTGTGTGTGTGTGTGTGTGTGTGTGTGTGTGTTGTGTGGTAGAGAGAGAGAGAGAGAGAGAGAGAGAGAGAGAGAAGAGAGAGAGAGAGAGAGAGAGAGAGAGAGAGAGAGAGAAAGAGGAAAAATTACTATGATAATGACAGTATTGATTTGGGATGATCTTTGACACCCATTCACATGGGTACACTGAGAAGGAGGTACACAACATATACTTCAAAGTCAATCGAAAAGAAACCCAACCCGAAGTGATCGACATGTCATGGAGTCATTAGCATGACTCTGGGCAGGAAGGAAGAGAGAGAGAGAGAGAGAGAGATGAGAGAGAGGAGAGAGAGAGAGAGAGAGAGAGAGAGAGAGAGAGAGGAGAGAGAGAGAGAGAGAGAGCGAGAGAGAGAGAGGCGAGAGAGAGAGGGGAGAGAGAGAGTAGAGAGAGAGAGAGAGAGAGAGAGAGAGAGAGAGAGGCGAGAGCGAGCGAGCGAGAGAGAGTGCGCGGCGAGAGAGAGAGCGAGAGAGAGAGAGAGAGAGAGAGAGAGAGAGAGAGAGAGAGAGAGAGAGAGAGAGAGAGGAGAGAGAGAGAGAGAGCGAGAGAGCGAGAGAAGAGAGGAGAGAGAGAGAGAGCGAGCGAGAGAGAGAGAGAGGGCGAGAGAGAGTTGCACCCAATGCTGAGGTCAACCCAATCTGAGCCCCCCTCGCTTTTGGGGGTGGACAGTTATCATCCATCCATCTCCTCCTCCTCCTCCTCCTCCTCCTGCTCCACCTCCTCCTCCTGCTCCACCTCCTCCTACCCCCCATCCTCATCTTTTGCCCGTGCCCCCCCCCCCCCCCCGCCCCCCATCCCCAAAGTGATTCACTACAGAGCTATTGGTGTTGTGTCTTTCTCTCTATCTGTCTCTGAGGGCCAGGTCAATGCTTTTTTTTTTCTGCTCATGCCTCTTTCGTTATCGTAAGGAAAGAAGACATTTGTCTGTAAGATGAGAACCGCTTTTGGCCTCGAAGAATGGTTGGGAAATTTGCATGCCTGCGTGGTTTTTTATGTAGTAGGGATAAGGTGGGGGGTGAAGGTTTTGTTTCTCCTTCCTGACTGTCTGCTTGCGTGTATGCCTGCGTGCGCGCGCGCGCGCGCGCGCGCGCGTGTGTGTGTGTGTGAGTACAAGGGGTTCCACAATGATGACAAAAGCATTACGTGTGCCTATGTATGTGCTTGTATACACATATACACTCTTGTGTGGGTGTGCACACACTTATACATATACCGATATTCACATACACACATGTGTGTGTGTGTGTGTGTGTGTGTGTCTGTCTGTCTGTCTGTCTGTCTGTCCTGTGCAAGGGGTTCCACAATGATGACAAAAGCATTACGTGTGCCTATGTATGTGTTTGTACACATGTATACACTCGCGTGTGGGCGTGCACACACTTATACATATACCGATATTCACATACACAAAGTGTATGTGCGTGTGTGTGTGTGTGTGTGTGTGTGCGCGCGCGTGTGTGTGTGTGTACGTTCGTGTGTGTGTGTGTGTGTGTGTGTTTGTGTGTGAGCCATACATGGGTCTGCACACACTGAATCCTACAGGGAGCAAAACGACTTTTTGAGAAAATTTTGAGACACGTTTTAAGAGCAGGTATTTCCATATTATTGAGGAAATATCCCCTCAAATGGGCAGCTGCGCAAGACTCAAACCCGCACCCTCATAATATTGTTATAGACGGATGCTACAGCCAAGTGGTTAAGACCATTTTGACTTCAATCCAAGGGGTCTATGAAATCGTGGGTTTGAATCTCGGCAGCGTCTGGTGAAATTAGGGTAGGTATTTTTACGATCTCCCAGGTCAAATTCAAGTGCAGACCTAACACCAGTGCCCTGAATTCCCTTTGTGTGTATACACATGCAAAAGATGAAATAAGCATATTAAAAATCCTGTAATTCATGTCAAAGTTCGGTGGGTTACAAAAAACACAAACGCACCTAGCATACATCACCGAAGTCAGAATGCAGCTACCTTCACGGTGGGCAAAAAAATGTCGATCGCATACACAAATCATCACCATTTGGTGAACTTCGGAGCTCTAGCCGAAAAAGAAGCCCCCCCCCCCCCCTCCCGAAACCCTCCCCCTCCCCACAACCCCCCAAAAAAACCCAAACCAAACTACCAAAAACAAAACAAAACAACAACACAAAATAAAAACAAAAAACCCAACAAAACCCAAACACATATTATTGTTTCAGACCACGAGACAGTCCTGGAAGACTTTAACCACAACAGGTTAATTAATTCATCGTATTCCACGACTGCTCTTTCTTAACTACCTTTCTGTAGCCTAAGCTCTCTTCAGAACCGTATCCCACACAACGTGGTGACGAGGAACAGCGGACACAGCAACCAGTCACTACAAGAATACCTGAAAAGCTAGCTTGCAAGCTGAAGCGGCGACCCGGCTAATGAGCCATTGGTGATGTCCTGTGGGACACTCAATTATTCATACCCATGGCTTGTGGCTCTAGCATACAGTTTGCTTTCCCGTGGCTGGCTTTTAAAGCTATCGGCGGAAAGGTCAAATGAAGATACTGGCCTTTTTGGGGGACCAGTTAATGGTGTGTGTTGTGTATATAGTGTCACCTACAGTAAATAATATGACAGAGCTTGATCACCTCAGTAAATATGGCAGAGCCTGATCACCTATCTATCTGTTTCTCTGTCTGTCTCACTTCTAAAAGTAGAGGAATCAGCATGTAGGCGTTTTTTTGACCAGTTTAATGGTGTTGTGTATGTCGCCTACAGTCAATAAAACAGAGCTTGATCGACTATCTGTTTGATTCTCTGTCTGTTTGTCTGTATGTCTGTCTGTCTCGCGTCTCTATAATTATGTAGATGACTCTGCATGCAGGTTACTCATCTTGTTGCTGCTTTCTGTTTAGTAGAGTTTTATTGTTTTGCCTTCTCGTTCTTCATATCGATGTATCTCTAATGTATCTGTGAGCTTTTTTAAAATCTCGTCTTATCTCTTGGCCAGTCGATCTATATGTCTGTCTCTGTGTCTCAATCTATCTGTTTCTCTCTGTCTCTGTCTCTCTATCTCTGTACTGTCTTTGTCTCACTCTGTCTCTCCTTTTCTCGGCCTCTGTCTTCGTCTCTATGTCTCTGTTTCAGCACGGCTCTCTGCTTCTGCCACTATTTTTGTGTGTGTGTGTGGTGTGTGTGTGTGTGTGTGTGCGCGCGCGCGCGTGTGCGCGTGTGTGTGTCTGTCTCTGTCTCTCTCACTGACAGATGAATTGCATTTTAAAATATGAAACAACTCTTATTTTTTCCGCAAGTAAAGATAACTTGGCTTAAGCGTATTATTCAGAGCATACTTAGTAAATTTCTGTTTTCTTTATTGGGGTATGGGACTCTCTGTCTATTTATCTATCTATCTATCTATCTATCTATCTATCTATCTATCTATCTATCTATCTATCTATCTATCTATCTATCTATCTATCTATCTAACAGCAAGCAACGCAGCCCCTCTCCCCCCACTCCAATAACTAAAAACAAACAAATCTTTTATTAGGTTTGATAACTATCCTATTCTCTCTCTCTATTCTTTTTTCTTATGGATGACTCTATTATCATCTAGCACACACACATCATCTACACATCTATCTACATTCACTACCACCTATTATCTACTACACACTTTACCTACACGCAGACAAACACACTAAACCACCACTAACAAACACACTCAATATGCCTCATTTATGACTTGACAACTATCCCTACCCCCCCCCCCCTCCCTCTCCCTGTCTCTCTCTTAGTCAATACACAACACGCACCACACACACATATACACACACACACACTAACCTGCCGCATTACGCACACTCACACACACCATCACCACACCACACACCCACACCCACAACACACACTCATCTCTCTCGTGTCACACACACACCACACACCCCACCCCCACCCACACACACACACCCTTCATCACACAACACACACACACACGCACACACACACACACTTTCTCTCTCTCTCTCTCTCTCTCTCTCTCTCTCTCTCTCTCTCTCTCTCTCTTTCTCTCTGTCACACACACACCACACACACCCACACCCTCTCTCTCTCTCTCTCTCTCTCTCTTACACACTTGTCTTATCTTCCATGAGGGTTTCTGCTGTGTTTTAAAAAAAAAAAAATGAATTGGTGTTGTGTCTGTATTATTTTTTTTTAGCAGGGGAAAGAAGCTATCTTTTTCCATCCCGAGGGATTTAAAACTGACAAGATAAAGTAGAGCTTACACAGAGAGAAGAGAGAGAGAGAAGAGAGAGAGAGAGGAGAGAGGAGAGAGTATTGTGTGTTTGTGATCTCGTATTCGTGTGTGTGTGTGTGTGTGTGTGTGTGTGTGTGTGTGTGCGTGTGTGTGTGTGCGCGCGCGCGGACATGCGTGCGTGAGTGTGTGTGTATGTTTGAGAGAACGAGAGAGAGAGAGATAGAGGGGAAAAGAGAGAAAATATGTGTATGAGAGAGCGAGAGAGAAGAAGAAGAAGAAGTAGAAGAAGAAGAAGGAAGGAAGGAAGGAAGAAGAGAAAGAAAGAAAGAAAGAAAGAAAAGAAGAAGAAGAAGAAAGAAGAAGAAAGAAGAAGAAGAAGAAGAAGAAGAAGAAGAAAAGAAAAAAAGAAGAATACGAAGAAGAAGAATGAAGAAGAAGAAAGAAAGAAGAAGAAAGAATGAAGAACAAAGAAGAAGAAGAAGAAGAAATAGAAGAAGAAGAAGAAGAATACGAAGAAGAAAGAAGAAAGAAGAAGCAAGCAGAAGCAGAAGCAGAAGAAGAAGAAGAAGAAGAAGAAGAAGAAGAAGAAGAAGAAGGAAGGAAGAAAGGAAGGAAGAGCAGAAAGAAAAAAAAGAAAAAAGAAAGAAGAAGCAGAAGAATAAAAAGAAGAAGAAGAAAGAAGAAAGAAGGAAGGAAGAAAGAAAGAAAGAAAGAAAGAAGAAGCAGAAGAAAAAAAGGAGAAGAAGAAGAAATGTATTTATGAGCAGGAAAAGACAAGTAGATCAGGAAGACAGGGGCGAGGGCAGATAGAGATGACGCCCAAACATAATGCATGTAGTCGCTATCATAACTAAAAGACTTGTCTTTTTCTTTCTTTCAGTGTGTGGCTGTGGCTGCTGTTATTGTTGTTGCTGTTATTGTTTTTGGTTGCTGCGTTTGATGTGCTTTGAAAATCAATGAAGGCAGGAAACCACTTTCATCTCGGAACACAACATCACGTACAAACAACTTTATTGCAGAATTTCTGGAAAATCAGCTGTTTGATGTGTTCTCTAGGACTTCCTTCCTTCTTCGTTTGACTTCTTTTCGGTGGAAATTGCATATTGACTTCGGAGTGGGCAGGGAGGGAGGGAAGGAGGGAGGAAGGGGGAGGGAAGGTGATCGTGTGTGTGTGTGTGTGCGTGTGTGTATGTGTGTGTGTGCGTGTGTGCGTGTGTGTGTGTGAGTGTGTGTGTGAGAGAGAGACAGACAGAGACAGAGAAACAGAGGGACATATATAGAGACGAAGAAACAGAGACAGAGAGACCGACAGAGTCAGAAAGAGACAGAAAAGAAGAGGGAGGAGGAGTAGAAGAAGAAGAAGAAGAATTGCAAAGAAGAAGAATTGCAAAGAAGGAGGAGGAGAAGAAGAAGGAGAAGGAGGAGGAGGAGGAGGAGGAGGAAGAAGAAGAAGAAGAAGAAAGAAGACGAAGAAGAAATAAAAAAAAGAAGAAATATAAATTGATGAGTAGGAGAAGACAAGTAGATCAGGAAGACAGAGATAAGGGCAGATAGAGATGACGCCCAAACATAATGCATGTAGCCGCTATCATAACTAAAAGACTTTTACTTTTTCTTTCTTTTAGTGTGTGTTTTTGTGGCTGCTGTTATTAATGTTGCTGTTATTGTTTTTGGTTGCTGCGTTTGATGAGCTTTGAGAATCAATGGAGGCAGGAAACTACTTTCATCTCGGAACACAACATCACGTACAAACAACTTTATTGCAGAATTTATGGAAAATCAGCTGTTTGATGTGTTCTCTAGGACTTCCTTCCTTCTTCGTTTGACTTTTTTTCGGTGGAAATTGCATATTGACCTCGGAGTGGGCAGGGGGAGAGGGATGGGGGGGGGGGGGGGTGTTAGAGAGAGAGAGAGAGAGAGAGAGAGAAGAGAGAGAGAGATGGAGAAAGAGAGAGAGAGAAAGAGAGAGACAGATATACAGATACAGACAGAGAGACAGAAAGACAGAGAGGCAGAGAGAGAAGTGTTGGAGTGAGGGAAGAAGAAGAAGAAGAGACAGAGAGATAGAGAGACAGTCAGAGAGAGACAGAGAGAGATAGACAGGGAGAGACAGAGAGAGACAGAAAGCGAAGAGAGAAGAGAGAGAGAGAGAGAGAGTGAGAGAGAGAGGAGAGAGAGAGAGAGAGAGAGAGAGAGACAGAGAGAGAGAGAAGAATTGCAAAGAATAAGAAGAGGAGGAGAAAGAAGAAGAAGAAGACGCAGCAGCAGCAGCAGCAGCAGCAGCAGCAGCAGCAGCAGCAGCAGAGAAGAAGAAGAAGAAGAAGAAGAAGAAGAAATCTATATCGATAAGCAGGATAAGACAACTGCACCAAAAAGGCAGAGATAAGGGCAGATAGAGATTATGCCCATACATAATGCATGTAGTCGCTTTGAAAACTGCAAGATTTCGGTTTTCTTTCTCTTTGTTGTTTATTATTTTGGTTTTGTTTCCCGCGTTTGTCGTGCTTTGGGAATCGATGAAGACAGGAAACCACTTTACTCTGGGAACAAGACATCACAGACAAAACACTTTACTGCAGAATTTCTGGAAAATCAGGTTTTTGATGTTTCCTGCATGACTTCCTTCTTCGTCTTACCTCAAAGAAGTACACTTCTATTTTGGCCTGAGTATAACTTTGATTTTGTTGTTGTTGAGAATTAGCACCCAGAGATCTTTCACATTGCAGCATCTACCCCTCAAAGGGGTGAATGGTTTTCTATATATTTTTGAGGATTTTGATTTGGAGATGGTTTCCTGTTTTTGTTCTGCTTTCATGGACATTGCATATTGACTTAGGAGGGGAGAAGAAGAAGAAGAAGTTGAGTGTGTGTGTGTGTGTGTGTGTGTATGAGAGAGAGAGAGAGAGAGGAGAGAGAGAGAGAGAGAGAGATTTGTAAAATTATATCATCAGCATTGTCCTGTACTTGTACAGCCAGCCGAAACTTCTTGTCAATTCGTGATATTTGGAATAATTGACAAGAGAGCCCCTGTGAGTTTTGTACCTCGTTCCTGAGTCCCATCTTTGTGAACATTCAATCCTTACACAGTTTTACATGTAGCTTTTTTTCTTTTAAAGCTTTAAGTTCCTCTTTTTTATGGAGTAGCAGCACGATAACTGTTGATTCAATAAATGACAGAACTTCACAGTGAAGTTAAACACTTCGGCTGTCAGACTATTCCCCCCAAAACAACAACAACAACACACAAACAACAAAAAACACCAAACAAATAACCAACCAAAAACAAAACAAAAAACACCAAACAAATAACCAACCAAAAACAAAACAAAAACGAATAATACCCTACCGGAACCCATTTTAGCAACGTTTTTGGGAAAATAAGAAGAAATAACTTCCAACGCTTTCCAAGAAATTATCTCGTTTTTATTATATCATTTTAGGGCCAGGAACTAAACACAACTTTTTTTCCTGTCATCTTTTCTTTTTTTCCTATAGACATCAGTTGAAGCGATTTCTCCATCAAGGAATATCTTTTTCTTTTCTTTTTTAAAAGAAAGGAAGAGAGGTGATGAATATTTCCAAAGAAAACGTGAGGAAAGATGAAACTAGGAAATCGATGGGCTGAAAATGAGAGGTTCAGCGTGTCTGTCCATCTCTCAACCTCTCCATTGCTGTGTACTGAGCTTCCAATGTCGTCCTCTTGACGCCTCCTTGTGCATACACAGAAGATCCAGACGTAACAGATCATCTGCTGATGTCTGGAATGGAGGGGATGGGGGATTGGAAATTTGGAGGATGGTTGGTGGTGGTGGTGATGGTGAGGGTGGTGAGGGTGAGGGTGGTGGTGGAGGGGTGGCGGGGCAGAGGGGGGGGGGGTGTTGGCGATTGGGGGATGTGGGGAAGTAGAAGAAGAGAGGGCTTGAAGGAGTGCTTGCAAGTTTGTATGATGTGTGTGTATGTATGTGTGTATGTGTGTGTATGTGTGTATGTGTGTGTGCGTATGTGTGTGTATGTGTATGTGTGTGTGTGTATGTATGTGTATGTGAGTGTTTAAAGAATATGGCAAAAGCGAGGTTGTTGTGAGACTTCTTCCTTTGCCTGTTCTTGAGAACAACTCGAAGCAACTAACACACAAGCGAAAAAGCAAGCAAGCAATCAGGCAAGCAAGCAAACAAACAAACAAACTCAGCAAAAACAAACCTCATTTAGGATATTATTTTTCGTACAGTGCTATTCATTGATGGTAGTGTCACTGCTAAACAGCTGTTAGTATTGTTGCCTTTTTGAAAGTTGCTTCCATATCTCTCGATCATCAGGCAATGAAACAAAAAAGAACAACAACAACAACAACAACAACAACAACAAAAGCAAAGGAAAAACATAACAATTACCAAAAACCCCAACCAGAAGTGAATTAATCACCTAACCAAAACAAAACAACAAGAATGATCCCCCAAACACAAAACATTTTGTTCAGGAAGTTGAGACTGAAAACTGAAGTACTGCAGATAAAATATTATAGTCTTTAGTATAATTATTAGATGATAATTATAATGTAATGAAGAAATTATTACAAGCGAAAATATTTTTCTATAATCATGAGTAAGGTTAGTGCATGTTACTAAAACAATATTTTGAATAATAAATAATGCCTGTGTACCCCTTAAGAGAAACCATCTCCTGTTATGACATGACGAAAACTATTTTATTCCCTCCAGTCCTTCCCCTTCCACCCCCCCCCCCCCCCAACTCTCTCTCTCTCTCTCTCTCTCTCGTTTTCTGTCTGTCTGTCTGTCTGTCGGTCGGTCTGTCTGTCAGTCTGTCTGTCTGTCTGTCTGTCTGTCTATCTATCTATCTATCTATCTATCTATCTATCTATCTCTCTCTCTCTCTCTCTCTCTCTCTCTCTCTCTCTCTCTCCCTCTCTTCATCTCCGTCTCTCTCACGTACACGTGTGTCTGTGTTTGTATATGTGTATACCTTGTTGGAATGCTACGGACAATTGGCAACCCTAAGGAGATAAACAGATAAAATTCCTTTGAGAAATCGACAGTTCTGGTCACGTGGTCAGCACCCGTCCAAAGAGCAGGCAGGGGCCGTCACCCACAGTGGCAGAAGGGCGAACAAGGCCCTTAATCAACACTGTGTACAGACCTTTGGGAGTACAGTCCCTTAACTGAATGCAACCAGATCATGGTGGTTGACAGTTCCTAGAGAGAGAGAGAGAGAGAGAGAGAGAGAGAGTTTCTGTTCTTGTTATGTATCAGTCTTCTCCCTTGGCGGAAGTGCAGGTGCGTCACTTCCCTCGCCCGAGCTTGCGTTGCTACCGCCATTCAAATGATTATACAAGATGAGTTTCCTGTCGAGTTTTCCATTTCTGTTGCTGTTACCGGTTTCGTTCCAACTCCATTGTTGCTGCTATCAGTTGCTCTTGACATTTAGCTGGTTGCTAATGTAACAAGGATTGGGGGTTTTTGTGTGTTCGTCGATGATATTAACGTCTTCAGATATTATCTTGAATACAAAGTTCACGAGTTTAAGTTTCTGAAGTTCAGATTGAAGAAGGAAGGTGGTCAGAGGGTTAAGACGTTCACCCGCCAAACAAGTAATCCTGAGGTTCTGAGTTCGATTCCCACCCTTTCCCCATTGTTCCAAGTTTAATGAGAAAATCGAACTGAATATCCAAGTTCTTCGGATGAGACTATAAACTGAGGCGAATGAACGCAGAACACCCGTCCCGCCTCTCGAAAGAGTAGGCCATTTGGTACCGGTAGAAACGGATGACAGGATTTCAAAAATGCATTGCCACACAGATGTCGTGTTTAGACACCATCCCTGGAGTTGAAATGCGGGTACCTAAATGGTTGGGATAAATGGTCGCATAGACAACAATCTCATCCTTGGTGAACTTCTGGGCTCTAGTTGAGGAACGAAACTGAAGACGGAACATGGATGCCTAAATAGTACAATTAAAATATTGCATAAGCATACTTATGACGATAAAAAAAAACCCAAACAACTGGACGCAGGTTAGTATTGCTGGTTTGGTGTAAATTAATAATGTTTGTATAGTTTTACACTGCAGCTCTTTCTGTATTTTTATTTTTTATTAATTCTTTTATATCGAGGATAATGGAATAAGCACTCATGTGCTTTTTTTTACATCCAGTCCCCGTGTGTATACGGTTTTGTAAATTCTGTTATCTGTTCCCACCGGCACACAATGGCTTACTCTTACGAAAAGCGGAACAGGATTTAACGTATGCGCAAGATGTTCTGCGTGCGTTCGCACACGGGGCTTCGGTTTATAGTCTCATCCGAAGCCAGCGTAACTTAAGTCCAGATATACTTTCGTTTGAAGTTTGTTTAATGTTGGTTATTTTTTGTTGAAGTGGCTTTTTTCCATAAGCGTACACTCTTTATTCTGTGGCGCATGTGTTTTAACATTTGTTTATCATGGGACCAAGTCTCTAGTTGGGGATC
>CM054134.1:74992456-74994956 GCA_028751875.1 Rapana venosa | reverse complement strand
GAGAGAGAGAGACAGACAGACAGACAGACAGACAGACAGAGACAGAAGCACAAAGAGAGAGACAGAGAGAGAGAGAGAGAGAGAGGAAGACAGAGACGCAGCCAGAGAGACAGTTGTGGTTTATTTTCTCCATCTGCTCTTTTCCTCGACCCACTTTCACAAAATCACAGACATACTGGAACCGCTGTGTCAACACTACAGCAAAGATACCCGTATCCAGGCAGCACTGCAGTGGACTGAAGTGATGCTTATCGTCATCACTAACCTAGAATAAACTGGTGGGAGATGGGCCCAGAGGAAATTTATCTGTTTTTGTGCATAGTGGAGAGATTTTGATGGGAGATGGACAACCCTTTCTCCGCCAGTTCTCAAAGAGATAATTATTCTTTAGTGAGATATTTGTATGGTTTTAGTCATTACGCCATGGCCAGACAATAATCATTCTTTTCGTTATGGTATAAACTTATTGGATGTGCTGTCAATGCAAATATTGTGTTTGATGTAGGTGAGACAATGATTTTTATGTTGGGACATTTGAAAAAAAAGAAATTATGAATATATATTTGTTTTTATGTTATAATTGATAATACAACTTATTGGAAAGTTGTGCATAGGTTTTTTTTTTTTTAACAACCTAACCAAGCAAAAAAAGTGGCTTAGCAAACCTTTTCTAACAAACACAAGTATTCTTTTTTCTTCTTCGTCGTCGAAATTCAGACAACAACTATTGTTGTCTGTCATGTGAGCGAAAAATTACATGTTGCGCTGCCGTTAAGCGCCTGACAAGTCAGGCCCAGCGCATCCGACCTCGGTGTGAGAGAAAATTGTTATCATTTCTTTCTTGAAAAAAAAGGCGGGAGATTAGACCAAGAAAGCAGAAAATAGACTAGAAAGAAGTGACAGGAAGAAAAGGAACAAGGTAGAAAGAAAGAGAGGGACAGAAAAGAGGGAATTCCTAACACAAAGTTTCCAGAAGGTGGGGATGCTATTCGTGCTAACAAACCCACGGCATCCCCTCGGGGAAAGATAGTACTATCTATTTCAATGTTGTAAACCTAGTGGATGTGCTTTAAATACAGATAGTAAATCTACTTGATGTGCTTTAAATACAGATGGTAAACCTAGTGGATGTGCTTTAAATACAGATAGTAAACCTAGTGGATGTGCTTTAAATACAGATAGTAAACCTAGTGGATGTGCTTTAAATACAGATAGTAAACCTAGTGGATGCGCTTTAAATACAGATAGTAAACCTAGTGGATGTGCTTTGAATACAGACAGTAAACCTAGTGGATATGCTTTAAATACAGATAGTAAACTTAGTGGATGTGCTTTAAATACAGATAGTAAACCTAGTGGATGTGCTTTAAATACAGATAGTAAACCTAGTGGATGTGCTTTAAATACAGATAGTAAACCTTGTGGATGTGCTTTAAATACAGGTACCATGTCTGATGTAGGTTACAGTCTGTTGGGAAATTAACAAAAATGAGGAATATAATTAAATCTTGATTTTATAATTACCACAACTTATTGGAAACTTGTTAAAAAGCAGAGCATAGGTACATAAAAATATAACAAACCCAACCAAGCAAACAAAGCTGTCCAGCAAATCTTTCAAAACATACACAAGTCTAACAGTAGTAACTAAAGCATAACAACAAACAAACCAAAAAAAAACCAACCCAAAGAAAAGCTGTGCATAACAACAAAAGCAAAGTAGCCACTGACGAAATGAAGTCTGGCACCTCTGGAACCAGATCTTTGACGCTCGTACTCATTCCCCCCTGACTCCCTTTTACAAACTGCTCTCCATTTTTGTCTTGCAAAAAAAAAGAAAAGAGCAAAACGACCTTGTCACTGGATTGTTCTGCTTCTCCAGAGTAGCATAGTCCCGTTAGTCGTGTCACTGTCTGCTGGCTTGACCATGGAGGGAGGCAGAGGTAACTGTTTCTCTGACACTTCGGTGCATCAGTTTGGAATCTTGAATGGTTTTGTTGACGTTGATAATGTGTTGGCTCAACCTCCACCCCCCCCCCCCTTTCCCCTCCCAGAAATGTGCTGTAAGTGCAATGCAGTGCAGTACAGTACAGAACAGTGCAGTGTGGTGCAGTGTGGTGCAGTGCAGTGCAGCGCAGTACAGTGCAGTGCAGTACAGTACAGTGCAGTATAGTGCAGTGCAGTGCAGTACAGTACAGTGCGGTACAGTACAGTGCAGTACAGTGCAGTGCAGTACAGTGCAGTGCGTGCAGTGTGGTGAAGTGCAGTGCAGCGCAGTACATAGTAGTACAGCATAGTGCAGTACAGTGCAGTACATTTCAGTGCAGTACAGCACAGTGCAGTACAGTACAGTGCAGTGCAGCACAGTGCAGTACAGTGCAGTGCAGTGCAGTGCAGTAAAGTGAAGTGCAGTACAGTACAGTACAGTGCAGATTGGTGCAGTGTGGTGCAGTGCAGTACAGTACAGTACAGTGCAGAGTGGTGCAGTGCAGCGCAGCAG
>CM054134.1:74984956-74989956 GCA_028751875.1 Rapana venosa | reverse complement strand
ATAATGGAGTAATCACCTATGCGCTTTTTTAAATTCAGTCCCCGTGTGTATGCAGTTTTGTAAATTCTGTCATCTGTGTGAGTGTGTTGTGTTGTGCTGTGTTGTGTTGTGTGTTTATGTGTTTGTGTGTGTGTGTGTGTGTGTGTGTGTGTGTGTGTGTGTGTGTTGTGTGTATGTGTGAGGGTGTATGTGTATGCGTACTTTCTGTACTAGCACACAAGTGTGTGTGCGTGTGAGTGTGTGCGTGCGTGCGTGCGTGCGTGCGTGAGTGCGTGCGCGCGTGTGTAAGTACCAGGAGAAGAGATAAAAATCAATGTGCTAAAGATAGTAGTGCCCCCACGATCTTCCATTAGCCTGTATCTTCTTCGCTGTGTGTTTAGCTGTGTCTTTTTTCTTTCCATCTTGACACCAAGGGCTGTTTGGCTGCGCAGATAAAAAACCCAAGCAAAAAAGGTAACCCTCCGCCCTCCCCCGACCCCCCCCCAAAAAAAAACAACACAAACCCCAACAATAAACAAACCCACCAACACAACAAAAACACACCAAAAAACCAAACCAAACGCAAAAAATCCCCAAACAGCCCAGGTAGGAGATTCGAGGAAGAAAATTGAAGGGAAGGAAAAGAGTGGGTAGAAGGAAAGGGGGTGGGCAGGAAAATGAAGAGTTAAAGGACAGTATGTGTTCTTTTTTTAAAGTAACAAAAGAAAAAATAAAGTAAGCTTTAGAGGAATACATTTTTGGGGGTAGGAAAGTTAGGTTGAAGGTAAGACAGCTAAATCAAGCAAGGTAAGACGAATGCTAGAAGAGACAAGCATAGAAAAACTGGATGAGCCCACTACTACTAGGAAATTTGACTGACCTTTGGATGGGTTAATATTTCTCTGCCTGTTTCCACTAATCCCTCTAGGCTTTTGTCTGTTTATATTGTGATTTCTGGTTTGTTGGTTTGACATGTTTTGTTTGTGTGTGTGTGTGTGTGTGTGTGTGTGTGTGTGTGTGTGTGTGTGTGTGTTGTATGTGTGTGTGTGTGTGTGTTGGTTTGTTGGTTTGTTTGGTTGGTTGTTTATTCGTTCGTTCCTTTATCTTGTCTTTCAGTTTGATCTGTGCTTATATGTCTGTCTTGTGTTTAGCTCTTTTTTTCATCAGTTACTTTTATGTTTTTATTTCGTAACTTTTTGGGTGGGTTGTACAGCAAGGGATACTGGCATTAGTCTAAACGTTTGTGCATGTATGCAATAGACAGGTGTTTTGAAGAAATCGTCATTTATTTCATTATCTGTACATGTTAATACTGTTATTAAACCTATTCAGTCATTTTTCCTGTCTTCTTCTTTTGGTCATTGTAGGGATCATTAACCGTCATCATATGAATGTTGATGTTGTGCTTGAGCACAATATAAGCTACTAGCTTGTTGTTGCTATACTGATCATGTTCATCGTGCTATGTTTGTTTCATACTTATTCCATGAATAAACCCTATTCGTAACAAATCGACATTCGGGAAGGTGCAAACCATAGACAGGTTCCATAAACCCACTGTCCCGAGCTGGAGATGAAGACAACCTGATTTGTTCCAAAATTACTCCATTCCCAGAATAAGCTGACACTCACTTCCGGTCACGTGTGGACGCCAATCACGGAGGCAGACAGGGCCCGTCATCCACAGTGACAGGAGAGCATACAAGTCCAGTAATCAGTATAGTGCAAGACCTTCGGGAATGTTTTCCCCTGAATATACAGGCTACACACCACATTTATTATTTTTTGGGGCCACTTTTTCATCTGTTTTCCTATAATTATTATGTTTGCATTCGTATTGCACGTACTAAAGCATTCACAGAAAAAAAACTTTTTGTGAAACACTAGCCTCTGACTCAAAACTCGTGTGATTTTGCACAAACTTGGTAGGTATGGATTTTTTTTTCAGCAAACACTGTAGTCCACTCCTCAGTCCTTTGTCATTTACATGCTCTCTAACCGCAATACGCATGTACAGGAAACACAAGCAATCCTCATTTGATGATTATTTCCAACTTTTTCATGACTACCTAGTTTATTTATTTATTTATTTATACTAAGTCACACAGACTTCTCTGCATGAAATTCGGGCTGCTCTTCCTGGGGAGAGCGTGTTGTCACAAGAGCAGTGCCACCTATTTTTTTTCTTTTTCCTGTCTGCAGCTGTATTTGTTTCCCTATCAGAGTGACTTTTTTTCTACAGAATTTTGCCAGGGACAACTCTTTTGTTGCTGCGGGTTCTTTTACGTGCGCTAAATAATTATGTGTCACACATGGGACCTCGGTTTATCGTCTCATCCGAAAGACTAGCGCCCAGACCACCACTCATGATCTAATGGATGGGGGGAAAAATTTTGGGTACAAATAGGATTTGAACCACCGCACACTTCCGACCCGAACTTTTTGCTTTCTAGACAGACACGTTACCTCTAGACCACCAATCCATCCACAGTATTGCTCTATGTCCTTAATCCAGCACACAGTGCAATTTTCATGCTTTAAGAAAAAATATGTGAAAATCAGCAAACACAGTTATGAGAAGCCCTCTATAGAAGATACTACTTCACCTGGTAGCTAAAAGCGGAGTGTGGCCATAATCAGTATAGGTCAAAACCTTGGGGAATGTTCTCCCCTGAATATGGCCCAGGTCAGCACTGCTGGTGTCAAAGACGACTTCCGGAGAGTTGCCGTTCTTGCTACGTTGCAGTTTTGCCCCCTGCGGAAGAGGAAGAGGTGTGATTTCTTCCGGTTCATAAATCTAGGGGACTGGAGAGTAATTTCCCATTGATTCCAAGGGGTGTCTGTGCTGTTAGTGCTGTCGTAGTGATTTGTTGTTGCTGCTGTTGCCATTATTGTTGTTGTTGCTGCTGTTGCTGTTGTCATTGTTGTTGTTGTTGCTGTTGTTGCTGATGTTGTTTATGGTAGTGGTGCTTCTGCGAGTGCTGTAGTGTGTCGGCTAATTTTTATTTTAAAAAAATCCTTTTTCTTCACTAACCTCTCTATTTTCGTTGAAGCATATACACTTTGTCTTCTAAATATGTGAGCACGCGAGTATGCGCACGCACGCACACATGCACGTATGCATACACGCATGCATGCACACATGCACACACACACACACACACACACACACACACACACACACACATATATATATATATATATATATATATATATATAGATAGATAGATAGATATGTATATTTATATACATCAAGTATATATTTTTTACATCATATCGGCACGCACAAAAACAGTAAACTAACGTTTTCGACAAGGATTCTACAGAAAACACACACACACACAGCCTCAAAGGCATACAGATTTACACGCAGACAGAAAAGTATGGTATGGTACAGTAGCGATAGGTTGTCTCTGACAACATTCCACTGTATTCCACACAGAGAAGTCATCTGTATCAAAGTAATGTGTACAAAACAAGACAGGAAAATTTATACTACACTAGACAATACAAAACCAGGCAAAAAACTACGCCACAGGAAACAAAACAAGACAATGTTTGTATAGTTTATCTCTGTACTCTTAAATTTTACGCGTTAGCAAAATTAATGTCTTGCGTAAAATGAAGTTGAAGCTTTACATCGTTTCTGTCCATCTGTCTCATTTGAGATATTAAGGAGATGGAGCAGTTCTTTGTATGACTTGGATTTGATTGGGTTTTGACTGTGTGACTTCACACACACACACACACGCACGCACGCACGCACACACACGCATGCACGCACGCACGCACGTAGGCACACACACACATACTCAATCACTTCCTCTTTTCTAAATCTTTACTTATCTCCTTTTTTGGGTTTTCTAATTTCACTGGTTTTTCTATTTTTTTTCTTTTCGCTTGTTCAAACACAAACTCCTCATTTCTTTTTTCCTTGACATTTTCACTCACACACACACACACACACACACACACACACACACACACACACACACACACACACACACACACACACACACACACACACACACACACACACACACACACACACACACACACACCGCATGCACGCACGCACGCACGCGCGCGCGCACACACACCACACACTCACTCACTCACTCACTCACTCACTTACTTCCCCTTGTCTAAAGCTTTAATGTTCTCTTCCCCTTTTGTTCGTTTTCTAATTTGACTGCTTTTTCTATTTTTTTTCTTTTCGCCATTTTTTCAAACACAGACTCCTTATTTCTTTTTCCCTCGACATTTCCTTCCTTTTTTTTTCTTGAGCAAACTCATGAAGTGATTTTTTAAAATCTATCATGGCTTGCCTATCGTCCAGGAATTGGGAAGAGTTTTGTTTTGTTCTTCAGCTAAAGTTTCGAAGACACCATTTGTGAGATTTTTGTAGGTTTATGCGACCGTTTTTGTCCACCATTAAGGTAGCCGTATTTCGACTTCGGGGATGTCTAAACTTAAAGTCAAAGTACATGCAACTTTTTCTAATGACATTCGGATCGGTGGTCTAGAGGTAACGCGCCTGTCTAGAAAGCGAAAAGTCTGGGTCGGAAGTGTGCGGGTGTTCGAATCCCGGGAAGCGAAGTCAGTACTGATGTTAACTCCAGGGAAACATTCCCCCTGAACGGGCGTGTTGGTAGTGGTTCGAACCTTGGCTCGATCCCGGGCCATTGAATCGCGAGCGCAACTCTCTAACCACTAGGCTACTCTATCCCCCAGAGGATTGAATAAAGCCACCAGGAAAGATGAAACCAGATGCCAAAAAACCACCCAAATGTCCAAGAAAACGAAAGACAGAACATTAAAAAAAATCGTCATTAAATAGAAATATTCCCATTTTTGATATTCTTGTTAAGAAAGTGCTACACACTGTCAAAATATTCAGGAATAGAATGTGGACCCAAGAGAAATAATTTTGAGAGTATACTGACTCTCATTCGAAGCAAGGGAGCTTTTGTGTGTGTGGTGTCAGTATAAACTCAGCAGAAGGTCATAGTTATTGTTAT
>CM054134.1:74967456-74974956 GCA_028751875.1 Rapana venosa | reverse complement strand
AAAAAGTGTGTGTGTGTTGTGTGTGTGCGAGAGTGAGAGAGAAGAGAGAGAGGGAGGGGGGACAGGCGCGGAAGACAGAGAGAGAGAACATTTGTGAAAGATGAATAAATGAAACAGTATTTCAGAGTTGATGACACCCCTACATGTTAGACGGAAGACAGGAAGGAAAGAACATAGGAGTGACGGATGAGAAAAGTAAAAAAAGAAAAGAGAGAAAAAGACATACACATCAAGAAAGGAGAATAAACAAGACCAAAAGAAACGAAGAAAAAAACCAACAACACCCAGATGGGGCATGGAAATTTAATAGGCAGGAATGAAGAGGGGAAAATACAAACAAATATAGAGAAGGGGGGGGGGGGGGCAATAATCGATTTTAATCCAATCGGGTGTCAATTATAAATTTCTTTCCCAAGAAAGGGGGGAAAAGGGTTCTCAAATTTAAACAAAAATGAAAATGACCGTGCGCAGAGAATCTAAAAAATTCAATTAGATTTACTCCACAACTCTGCAAATAATGGACAATTTCTCGGTAATAAAAAGATTTATATTCTCGATTGTGTCAATTAACGAGAGAAAATGTAATAAAGCAGAACCGAAATAAAAAAAGAAGTATAACAAAAATTACATCACATACTAAATCTAACACAGGATAGTCACCACCACCACCACGACCCTATTCCCCTCCAGAGAGAGAGAGAGAGAGAGAGAGAGGAGGGAGAGAGAGAGAGACGACAGACAGAAGAAGACAGAGAGAGAGAGAGAGAGAGAGAGAGAGAGAGAGAGAGAGAGAGAGAGAGAGAAGAGAGAGAGAGAGAGAGAGAGAGAGAGAGGAGAGAGAGAGAGAGAGAGAGAGAGAGAGAGAGAGAGAGAGAGAGAGAGAGAGAGAGGGGAACAACTCAAAGATTCTAATGTACTTTAGTCTTTAGCCACAATACATCGATATATTCGGAAAATAGGTATATAATATGAACTTACGTAAGCGTGCGGTGTGTCTGTGCATGCGCACGCGCGTGTCTGTTTGTAAGCGTATGTGTGCATGCTTTACGTGTATACAAGCACGTGCGTACATGCAACTATGTGTGCATACACGTGCATCTATGCATACAAATGCACACATCACAGCACGTTCTTTTAAGTGTTGTCTGCCTTTAAGCGACTTACGTATGTTACGTTTTTGGAAGCTAAAGAGAAAAGTTTAGTTCCTCAACTGGGTCACAGAGATCTTAAAGATAAATTTGAGAGAGACAGACAGACAGACAGGCAGACAGACAGAGAGTATTACAGAAGGTACACATATATAGACCTCAGCATTTTGAAAATAGAGAAAAAAGAAGAACAGCAGAAAGGGGGAGGAGGGGGGAGGAGGCGGGGAGGGGGTAAGGGGCAGGAGAGGGAGGAGGTAGCAATCTACTCGAACCTACCACAAACAGAGACAGAAAATGCAGAATTATATAGGTACAAATAAAACCCTCTTTAGTTAACAGAGCCTTCAGAAGGTAGCCTTGAGGATTAAGAAGTCCTTTACAGTAGTTTCTCTCCACCCCCCCCCCCCAAACTACACACAGAATGGTCTGTGCTGTGTGTGTGTTTGCGCGCACGTTTGTGTGTGTGCGCGCGCGAGCGCTCCCGCTTGTGTTTGTATGTGTGTGCGTGCATACGTATGTGTCTTCCATTAATGTGTCTTCCATTAATGTGTCTTCCATCACTGTGTGTCTTCCATCACTGTGTCTTCCATTACTGTGTCTTCCATTACTGCCTTCCATCACTGTGTCTTCCATTACTGTGTCTCCCATCATTGTCTCTTCCATTACTGTGTCTTCCATCACTCTGTCTTCCATTACTGTGTCTTCCATCCTGTATGTCTTCCATCACTGTGTCGTCCACTTACTGACTTCCATCACTGTGTTTCCATTACTGTGTCTTCCATCACTGTATGTCTTCCATCACAGTGTCTTCTATTACCGTGTCTTCCATCACTGTGTGTCTTCCATCACTGTGTCATCCATCAATGTCTTCCATTACTGTCTCTTCCATTATTGTGTCTTCCATCACTGTGTCTTCCAT
Source organism: Rapana venosa (assembly GCA_028751875.1). NCBI lineage: Eukaryota > Metazoa > Mollusca > Gastropoda > Neogastropoda > Muricidae > Rapana > Rapana venosa. Next base: position 74,972,889 of record CM054134.1, on the reverse strand, counting down.
CACTGTGTGTCTTCCATCACTGTGTCTTCCATCCCTGTGTCTTCCATCACTGTGTGTCTTCCATCACTGTGTTTTCCATCACTGTGTGTCTTCCATCCCTGTGTTTTCCATCACTGTGTGTCTTCCATCCCTGTGTTTCCATCACTGTGTCTTTCATCACTGTGTCTTCCATCACTGTGTCTTCCATCACTGTATGTCTTCCATCACTGTATGTCTTCCATCACTGTGTCTTCCATCACTGTATGTCTTCCATCACTGTGTCTTCCATCACTGTATGTCTTCCATCACTGTATGTCTTCCATCACTGCGTCTTCCATCACTGCGTCTTCCATCATTATTTTCCACCACTGTGTCTTCCATCACTGTATGTCTTCCATCATTGTGTCTTCCATCACTGTGTCTTCCATCACTGTATGTCTTCCATCACTGTATGTCTTCCATCACTGTGTCGTCCATTCCTGGCTTCCATCACTGTGTCTTCCATTACTGTCTCTTCCATTACTGTGTCTTCCATCACTGTATGTCTTTCACCCCTGTGTCTTCCATTACTGTGTCTTCCATGCTGAACATTATTTTGTGAGTGTTTTTATTTTCAGTTATGCTTGGCGCTGATGGCGTTTTATGGGTGAAGTGCTATTGGGTTTGTTCTCCATTAAGCGTGTTTGTAATGCCTCCACACTTCGAAAGGCATGAAAGGAATTTCAATTTGAATGTTGAATTACGCGCGTATGCGTGCGCGTGCTTGTGCTTGTCGTGAGCGTGTGTATTTGTGTGTGAGTGAGTGAGTTAGTGAGTGAGTGTGTGTGTGTGAGGGAGAGAGAGAACATGCGCGCGTGTATGTGTGTTTTTGTGCGTATATGCGTGTATGTATGCATGTATACATGTATGTATGTATGTATGTATGTATGTATGTATGTATGTATGTATGTATGTATGTATGTATGTATGTATGTACGTATGTATGTATGTATGTGTTTGCGTGTGCGTTCGTGTGTGTGTGTGTGCTTGCGTACGTGCGCATGCGTGCATATGTGTATGCATGTCTGTTTGTGAATATCTATCCATCTATCTATCTATCTATCTATCTATCTATCTATCTATCTATCTATCTATCTATCTATATCTATCTATCTATCTATGATGAGATATTTATATCTGTGTTTGTGTCTCTGCATGTCTGTTTGTCTGTGAAACATTTCATGTGTGTGTGTGCGCGCAAGCACGCGCGCACGCTTGCGACACGCTTACGTGCGTTTCTGTACAACTAAATAAATAACAGCTCGCAGACAAGCTCTGCAACCTCAGTTTATTAAAAAGAAAAAAGTTTCAGACAGTAAAAAATCTAAGACAGAGGGAAGTGAGGGGGGAAAACCTGTACAGCCAATCACACCACACCACACCACACCACAGCACATCACTTCACACCACACCAAACCACACCACACCACACTACACCACACCACTCCAAACCGAATGAAACCAAACCAAAACCAAAAATAAGCAAAAGAAACAGAAATTTCTCACAAGATTACTAAAGACTGAAATGTAAACCATGGTAGACATAATTATAGACAGTAGCCCTCTTTTTTTCTCCGATAAAAATAACGAAGACAGAGGGACAAAGAAAGGGTGTGTGCGTGCGTGCGTGCGTGCGTGTGTGTGTGTGTGTGTGTGTGTGTGTTTGTGGTGTGTGTGTGTGTTTGTGGTGTGTGTGTTTGTGGTGTGTGTGTGTTTGTGGTGTGTGTGTGTATGTGTGTGTATGTGTGTGTGTGTGTGTGTGTGTGTGTGTGTGTGTGTGTGTGTGTGTGTGGCGCGCGCGCGCGCGAAGTGATAGGGCAGGTAACCAGCAAGGTTATATTCTTTTTTCTGTCTGTCTTTCTTTCTAATTCTGTATCTGTGTTCTGTCTGTCTGCCTCTCTGTCCGTCGGTCTGTCTCTTTTTCTCTGTCTGTCTGTCTGTCTCTCTCTCTATTTCTCTCTCTCTCTCTCTTTCTCTCTAGCTCTTCTTTCCTCCTTTTCTTCCCTCAGTCTCTCTCTGCCGGTCTCTGTATCTGTCTGCTTGTCTGTCTGTCTGTCTGTCTGTCTGCCTGCCTGCCTGCCTGTCTGTCTGCCTGCCTACCTGCCTGCTTGTCTGTCTGTATATGCATGTGTGATCGTGTGCATACGTGTATCTGTGTACCGTTTCTACCTTTCCCTCCTTTCTTTCAATTTACATCTCATTTGTGGGAACAGATGACATAATTTACAAAACCGTATACACACTGGGACTGGATGTAAAAAAAGCATAAAAGTGCTTATTTCATTATCCTCGATATAAAAGAATAAAATGAAAAAAAAATCTCATCCATTTAAAATAAACAACCAACTCCTTTGAAAATGCCTTTCAGTCCTAAAGTTATTTGTTCATTTGTGAATTTATTACTCATATGTCACTGGCTTAGAAAACTAGAGGGAGAGAGAGAGAGGGAGAGAGAGAGGGGGGTTGAGAGAGGAAGAGAGGGATGAGAGAGAGAGAGAGAGGGAGAGAGGGAGGGAGAGAAGGAGAGCGAACAGATACATTATTTTTGGCATTAATGGCAAGGAATAAGAACAAACCTTTTATCTTTACATCTTGTCCACAAGCAATAAAGAAGTAACGAATGGAGAGAGAGAGAGAGAAGAGAGAGAGAGAGAGAGAGAGAGAGAGAGAGAGAGAGAGAGTAGAGAGAGAGAGATAGGGGGGGGGGGGGGCGGAGGAGAGATAGAGAGTGTGTGTGTTTTGTGTTTGTGTGTTTGTGTGTGTTGTGTGTGTGTGTGTGTGTGGTGTGTGTGTGTGTGTGTGTTGTTTGCTTGATTTCTGACCTTTAAGCGGCATTTTAGAAAACAAAGGTTGTTTAAATTTTGGTTTGTGTGTGTTTGTTGTGTGTGTGTGTGTGTTTGTGTGTTTGTATGTGTGTGTGTGTGTTTGTATGTGTGTGTGTGTTTGTATATGTGTGTGTTTGTGTGTGTGTGTTTGTATGTGTGTGTGTGTGTTTGTATGTGTGTGTGTGTTTGTATATTGTGTGTGTTTGTGTGTGTGTGTTTGTATGTGTGTGCGTGTGTGTGTGTTGTATGTGTGTGTGTGTGTGTACAGCAGCGGAGTCTCATCAAAAGATTGGTGTGTGTTAATTTGTTTTTTGGCTGGTTCATATTACCGCCTGTGTTGTTCGCCACTTTAACAAAACAACAAAAGAGACAATTTATTTTACAAGTTTGGGTTCACAATATGTAAGCCAAACAAAGCAAACAAAAAAAACAAAACAATAACAGAACATAATTATAACAAAACAGAACTTAAAAAACCAACAACATATGAGGCAGAGGAAATAAACAGCAGGTAAAGGTAAGGCAGAGAAAGGTAGAGGTAAAGCAAGAAGTAGAGGTAAGGTAGAGAAGGTAAAGGTAAAAGAGTAAAGGTAGGAAAAGGAAAGTAAAGGTAGAGGTAAAGAAGAAAGTAAGGTAAGGTAAAGAAAGGTAAAGGTAAGGAGAGAAAGGTAGAGGAAAGGGAGAGTAAAGTAAAGAAGGTAAAGGGTAAGGTAGAAAGGTAGAGGTAAGGTAAAGAAAGGTAGAGGTAAGGTAGAGGTAAGGAGATAAAGGTAAGGTAAGGTAAGAAGAAGGTAGAAGGTAAGGTAAGAAAGGTAGTGGTAAGGTAGAGAAGGTAAAGGTAAGGTAGAGAAAGGTTAAAGGTAAGATAGGTAAGGTAGAGGTAAGGTAAAGAAAGGTAGAGGTAAGGTAGAGGTAAGGTAGAAGAAAGGTAGTGGTAAGGTAGAGAAAGGTAAAGGTAAGTAGAGAATAAGTAAGAAAGGTAAGTAAGGTAAGAGTAGAGGTAAGGTAGAGGTAAGGTAGAGAAAGGTAGAGGTAAGGTAGAGAAAGGTAGAGGTAAGGTAGAGAAAGTAATGTAAGGTAAAGAAAGGTAGAGGTAAGGTAGAAAGGTAGGTAAAGGTAAGTAAAAAGTAAATGAAGTAAGATAAGGTAGAGGTAGGTAGGTAAGGTAGAGGTAAGGTAGTAAGGAAGGTAAGAGAAAGGTAGAAGTAAGGTAGAGAAAGGTAGAGAGTAAGGTGTAGAGGTAAAGAGTAAAGTGGTAAGAAGGTAGGTAAGGAGAAAGGTAGAGGTAAGGAGAAAGAAGGTAGAGGTAAGGTAAGAAAAGGTAGAGGTAAGGTAGAGAAAGGTAAGGTAAGGTAAGAGAAGGTAAGGTAAGGTAGAATAAGGTAAGGTAAGGTAAGAAAGGTAGAGGTAAGGTAGAGAATGGTAGAGGTAAGGTAGAGAAAGGTAGAGGTAAGGTAGAGAATGGTAAAGCTAAGGTAGAGAATGGTAAAGGTAATGTAGAGAAAGGTAGAGGTAAGGTAGAGAAAGATAAATATAAGGTAGAGTAAGGTAGAGAGGTAAGGTATAGTAAGGTAGAGGTAAGGTAGAGATGAAGAAACAAACTCATTTCTTGACAGGTAAAGAAATAGACTTTGCATACACATACTAGCATAAATATGCAATGCATTTATAAGCGCTGTGTTTGTGTGCTTGCATGCTCATGATCATACACATACAGACGTGTACGCGCGTGCGCACAGGTGCAAGGCTGCACGGTTATACATACTTGCGCACGCATACACAAAGAGACATGTAACGTTCGCACGCAGGCACGCAGGAACCCAGACAGATAGACAGACAGACAGACACACACACACACACAAAGACACCAAACAGACAGACACACGTACACACACACACACACACACACACACACACGCACACCACAGAACACAACAACAACACACACAGACGCACAACAGACACACACAACACACACAACACACATACACACACATACACACACACACCACACACACACACACCACACACACACACACACACACACACACCACGCAGGAACACAGACAGATAGACACACACAACACATACACACACACAGACACACACATACACCACATACACACATACACACCTACACACACACGCACACACACACACGCACGCAGGAACACAGACAGATAGACAGACACACACAGACAGACACACACACACACACCACACACGCAGGAACACAGACAGATAGACAGACACACACAGACAGCCAGCACACAACACAACCAACACACACACACACGCACGCAGGAACACAGACAGATAGACAGACACACACAGACACACACAGATTCACACAAAGACCACAGACACACACAGACACACAGACGCACGCAGGAACACAGATAGACAGACACAAAACACACACAGACAACAGACGCACGCAGGAACACAGACAGATAGACAGACACACAAACACACACAGACACACAGACGCACGCAGGAACACAGACAGATAGACAGACAGACACACAAACACACACAGACATACAGACGCACGCAGGAACACAGACAGATAGACAGACAGACAGACATA
>CM054134.1:74954956-74962456 GCA_028751875.1 Rapana venosa | reverse complement strand
CTGTTCTTGTTGTTGTTCTTCTTCTTCTTGCTTTTGTTGTTGTTGTTGTTGTTGTTGTTGTTGTTGTTGTTCTTCTTCTTCTTCTTCTTCTTCTTCTTCTTCTCCTCCTCCTCCTCCTCTCCTCCTCCTCCTCTCCTCCTCCTCCTTCTTCTTCTTCTTCTTCTTCTTCTTCTTCTTCTTCTTCTTCTTCTTCTTCTTCTTCTTCTTCTTCTTCTTCTTCTTCTTCTTTTCTTCTTCTTCTTCTTCTTCTTCTTCTTCTTCTTCTTCTTCTTCTTCTTCTTCTTCTTCTTCTTCCTCCTCCTCCTCCGCTTCCTCCTCTTGTTTTTGTTGTTGTTGTTGTTGTTGTTGTTGTTGTTTTCTTCTTCTTCTTCTTCTTCTTCTTCTTCTTCTTCTTCTGTTCTCTCTCTCTCTCATATGTTAAATCCTGTTCCGCTTTTCGTAAGAGTAGGCCATTGTGTGCCGGTGGGAACAGATGACAGAATTTACAAAACCGCATAAACACGGGGACTGGATGTAAAAATGCCCATGAGTGCCTATTCCATTATCCTCGATATAAAAAATAAAATAAATAAAATAAATAAAATCTCTCTCTCTCTGTGCTTGTCTGCCTTTGATTCGTTTCTCTCTTTCTCTCTCTCCTTTCATTTTTCTATCTCTTTTCGCTCTCTCTCTCTCTCAGAGAAAGAGAGAGACAGAGAGAGAGAGGAGAGAGAGAGAGAGAGGGAGAGGGAGAGAGAGGGAGGGAGTGAGTGATAGATACAATCAGACAGAAAGACAAAAGAAGAAGACAGAAAAAACAACAGACAGCTTAACTTCCGTTGCCTATCCCATGATACCTGGAAAACGACAATAAAACTACATTAGACAACATGACACTGAGTTGTTTTCCTTCGAGAACACGAAAGAAGAAAACAATACAGAAGAGAGAGAGAGAGAGAGAGAGAGAGAGAGAGGAGAGAGAGAGAGAGAGAGAGAGAGAGGGAATGAGGGGGAAGAGAGGCTTATTTATTTATTCATTTATTTTTTATTTCGAGGATAATGGAATAAGTATTCATGTGGGTTTGTGTTTTTTTACATCCAATGCCCGTGTGTACGAGATTTTGGAAATGTTTTCATGCGTGCCCACTGGCACACCATGACCTACTCCTATAAAAAGTGGAACAAGTTTTAACGCGCGCGCGCGCGCGCGCGTGGTGTGTGTGTGTGTGGTGCGCGCGCGTGTGTGTGTGCGCGCGTGCTTGCGTGTGTGCGTGTGTGAATGTGTGTTTATGTTGTGTCTCTGTCTCTGTGTGTGTATGTGTGTGCCTGTTAAGTGCGGAGTAAGGATAGTGGTGGTGGTAGTGTTTTAAGAAAGTGCATCAAGACAAGTCTGGCTTCAGGTTACTAAAAAAACAGGAGGAATATTGACAGCAGTCTAACTCTATGTGCGACAGAAGGGGAAGCTATTGACCTCTCTCTCTTTCACTCTCTCTCACTCCCAGTATCAGTCACTCACTGCTCTTCACATCGCAGCCTTATAAGCAGAAATGCACATCCGGTGCTGACAAAGCATTATTTTATTTATTGTTGTATCTTTTTAAAATTAAAAAAAAATCTATATTGTTGTCTGGAGGTCAAAGCGTGTATCGGGTTTTTTTGTGTTGGTATTTGCTGTATTGGTTTAGCGGTTAGAGCGTGCGAACTGTTTTGGAATTAAGGGGGTTGGTGGGTCGAGTCTCCGCTCTCGTGTTCGTTTGAAGGGGATTATCCGCCTCCTACTCCCGTTTTAAGGGGATTTTTCCCTGGTGTTGACATCAGTACTGACTCCTCTCCCCTACCCGCTCCCTCCCCCCCCCCCCCCACCCCCTTCCCTGCCCCTTCCCAAAGAAAAGTCTTCTAGATGAGATTATACCGAGGCCCCGTGTGGCGAACTCCAGTACAACAGCGTCTTGCGCACACGTTAAAATCCGTTCTGCTTTTGGGAAGAGTAGGCCATCCCTGCCAGTAAAGGGAATCCCGCGCCTCCCCCTTGTTTTAAGGGGTTGGGGGCTTGAGTCTTCACTTACGCTTCCGTTTGAGAGGGATTCCCTCATCCCCCTTCCCTCCCGTTTTAAGAGGGATCCGCCCCCTACCACCCCCCACCCTCACCCCCCACTCCCCGTGTTTTAGGAGTATTCCTCCCTCTTCCCAGGAGTTTTAGTAAAGTTTATTACTGACTTCTTTCTCCTGAAAATCCTGAGGTTCTATTTACGATGTAGTATACTAGGGCGGGGGGACGGGGGGTTAGTTGGCCGGGGGGGGGGGGGGGGTGTAGGGGAAGGGGACATGCAGAATAGCCTGGTGGTTAGAACGTTGCGCTCGTGATCTTACGGCCTGATTTCGAGCCACAACCGAGATTTTTCACACGCCCACATCGCAAGATGTGGTTTTGTTAAATTTCATGTACCCCTTGGGGGTTTTCTTGAAATAAAATCTTGAATCTTGAAATCTTGAGACGCCCGTTTGAGGGGATTTTTGTCCTGAAGTTTAACATCAATGCCGATTTCATTCTTGCGAAAGTCCTTCGGATGAGATTATGAATGTAGATCTTGTGTGTGAATGCACGCACGCAGAGATTCTTGTGTGCACGTAGAAAACCAGTTATGGAAGGGTAGGTCATTTGTGCTGGTGGGAACGGTGTGTGTGTGTGTGTGTGTGTGGTGTGTGTGTGTGTGTGTGTGTGTGGTGTGTGTGAAAGTCAAAGTTAAAGTCAAGGTCAAAGTTTTATTTTCAGATGGTACATTGAATGAAAGCAGTGCATTTGCTTTTTTTCATCAAGCCATCTATCTAAGAGAGAGAGAGAGAGAGAGAGAGAGAGAGAGAGAGAGAGAGAGAGAGAGAGAGAGAGAGAGAGAGAGAGAGAGGAGAGAGAGAGAGAGAGAGAGAAGAGAGAGAAAGAGAGAGAGAGAGAGAAGAAAAAGATAATATATATGCTGACAGAATAAAAACCTAATCAATGATAAACCCTACAAATCAAACAAGAGAAAACAATAATAAAAATATGCATACATAGAATTAAAAAACAAACAACAAAAACAAACCCTGAACAATGTTAAACCCAGCAAATCAAACAGAGAAAAATTCTTTTGAAAATATATCCACCATAAAACAAACAAGCAAACAACAAGAAAAACCCAAACCAAAATAACAAACAAAACAAAACAAAAAGACACCACCAACTCCTCCCCCTCCCCCCACACACATACACACAAAAACCTCCAATCATACAAACAAGTGAACAAAACAAAGGAAAAAAAACAAGCACAACCACAACAAGCGAATAAACAAATAAAGAAACACACACACACACACATACGTACACAACGTGCGCGCGCGTGTGTGTGTGTGCGTGAGAGAGAGAGAGAGAGAGAGAGAGAGAGAGTGAATGGGTATGTGCTTTCGAGCGCGTGCGTGCGTGAGTGTGTGTATGTGTCTGTGTGTGAGTGCGTGTGTGTGAGTGTGTATGTGTGCGCGCGTGCGCGGACATGTGCATGTGTCTTGTTTATGTGTGTGTGTGTATGTGTGTGTGTTCAAGCATGTGCATGAGTGTGTGAGTGAGTTTGTATGTATGTATGTATGTATGTATGTATGTAAGTATGCATGTACGTATGTATGTATGTATGTATGTATGTATGTATGTATGTATGTATGTATGAATGTATGTGTATATGTATATATGTATTTATATATATCTAGATATAGATATATGTGTGTGTATGTATGTGTGCGTGCGTGCGCGCGTGTAATGTGTGTGTGGGGATGTGCATGTGTGTGCGTGTGTATATGTGTGTTTGTGGGATGTAGCCTACATGTGTGTGTGTGTGTGTTATGCGTGTGTGTGTGAGTGTGTGTGTGAGTGTGTGTGCGCGTGCGTGTATGTGTGTATGTGTGGGATGTACATGCGTGTGTGTGTATGTGAGTGTGTAGTGTGTGTGAGTGTGAGTGTGTGTTAGTGCCTGTGTGTGTGAGTGTGTGTGTGTGTGTGAGTGTGTGTGTGAGTGTGTGTGTGTGAGTGTGTGTATGTGTGAGTGTGTATGTGTGTGTGCGTTTATATGTGTGTGTGTGAGTGTGTGTGTATGTGTGTATGTGTGTGTGTGAGTGTGTGAGTATGGGATGTACATGTCTGTGTATGTGAGCGTGCGTGCGCGTGTGTAATGTGTGTGGGGATGTACATGTGTGTGCGTGTGTTATGTGTGTTTGTGGGATGTACATTGTGTGTGTGTGTGTAATGTGTTTGTGGATGTACATGTGTGTGTGTGTGTGTGTGAGTGTGTGTGTATCTGTGTGTGTATGTGTGTGTGTGTGAGTGTGTGTGTGTGAGTGTGTGTGTATGTGAGTGTGTGTGTATGTGAGTGTGTGTGTGTGTGTGTATGTGTGTGCGTATGTATATATGTGTGTGTGTGTGTGTGTGTGAGTGTGTATGTGTGTGTATGTGTGTGTGAGTGTGTGTATGTGTGCGTGTGTGTGTGTGTGATGGATGGCAGAAGTGCTAGGGACAGGCAGATATGGAACTGTCTGCTTCCATGTCAAGCCCCATCGACCCGCCCGTTCTTTTTTCCTGCCTTTTCCCTCTGTTCGTTTGTTTGTCTGTCTGTCTCCCTCTGTCTGTCCGTTTGTCTGTCTCCCTCTGTCTGTCTGTCTGTTCGTTTGTCTGTCTGTCTCCCTCTGTCTGTCTGTCTGTTCGTTGTTTGTCTGTCTGTCTCCCTCTGTCTGTCTGTCTGTTCGTTTGTTTGTCTGTCTGTCTCCCTCTGTCTGTCTGTCCGTTTGTCTGTCTCCCTCTGTCTGTCTGTCTGTTCGTTTGTCTGTCTGTCTCCCTCTGTCTGTCTGTCTGTCTGTCTCCCTCTGTCTGTCTGTCTGTTCGTTTGTTTGTCTGTCTGTCTCCCTCTGTCTGTCTGTCTGTCTCCCTCTGTCTGTCTGTTCGTTTGTTTGTCTGTCTGTCTCCCTCTGTCTGTCTGTCTGTCTGTCTGTTCGTTTGTTTGTCTGTCTGTCTCCCTCTGTCTGTCTGTCTGTCTCCCTCTGTCTGTCTGTCTGTCTCCCTCTGTCTGTTCGTTTGTCTGTCTGTCTGTCTCCCTCTGTCTGTCTGTTCGTTTGTTTGTCTGTCTTCTCTCTCTCTCTCTGTCTCTATTTCTTTCTCTCTCTCTCTATTTTAATGTGGGTGGGGGTGGGGGGTGGCTGGGAGTGGGGAGGTTCTGCATGTGTGTGTATGTGTGCATGCATGTGCGCGGCACGCGTGTGTGTTTGTGTGCGTGCGTGCGTGTCTGCGTGTGTCCGCTTATATTAATGGCATTCGCAATCGTCTAAGGAAAGCATCCACAGTCATCTAAGTCTTCCCATTATGATACTCTTATTCCTTATGATAATATCATATTTTTTAAGGGGGCCTTTATCTTTCTACATGCAGGGTTAACGCATTGTCAACACAAAATAAGTCTCCATAACTTTCTTCCCGACTTCCGAGCTCCTATGGCCATAGCCAGAACAAACAACTACCAAGAAAGACAGACCAAATCATCATCATCATCATCATCATCATCAGCAGCAGCAGCAGCAGCAGCAGCAGCAGCAGCAGCAGCAGCAGCAGCAGCAGCAGCAGCAGCAGCAGCTGCATCGTCGTCGTCATCATCATCATCATCATCATCATCATCACCATCATCATCATCATCAGCAGCAGCAGCAGCAGCAGCAGCAGCAGCAGCAGCAGCAGCAGCAGCAGCAGCAGCAGCAGCAGCAGCAGCAGCAGCAGCAGCAGCGGGAACAAGAGCAGAAACAATACCATCGCCGTAACTACCATCACAATCACACCACCACCACCATCATCATTATTATCATTATTTGCACCATATCCACCACCACCACCACCGCCAAGACCACCACCACCACCACCACCACCACCACCACCACCACCATCATCATTATTATCATTATTTGCACCATATCAACCACCACCACCACCGCCAAGACCACCACCACCACCACCACCACCACCACCACCACCACCACCACCACCACCACCACCACCACCACCATCATGTCATCATCATCATCATCATCATCCCCCCATCCCCACCACCACCACCACCACCACCACCACCACCACCACCACCACCACCACCATCATCATCATCATCATCATCATCATCATCATCATCATCTTGACCTAGATGGTCGTTCTGGGGAGGAGCTGGGAGGGAGACGGTGTGGAGGGGGTGGGGGTGGAGGGTAGGGTATGAAGGTCACGTTGGTCGACTAGTTCTTCAATATGGACATGCTGTGATTAATTTGTGTTTTATTTTCATCAGATCTTCGGTTCACAGCGCCGCTGTAGCAAGCAAAGCCCCAAGAAAGTCTGGCATTGAAGACTTATAAACCCGGACCTGCCGTTGCAATGAGAGAGGGATCTATGTCTATCGATTTTCTGCCGTTACATTAAGGAAGCTATCTATCACAACTATCGATTTTCTTATTTTTCCCTTCTTCAACCGTTTGCCTTTTGATCTCCTTTCCCACCCACCCACCCACGCATACAGACAGACACAAACAGACAGACCGACAGACAGAAATGTTAACTTCATCACTGGCATGATACACACTGGATCATAGTCCGCATCCATCCACACCCTCTCTCTCTCTTAGGAAACAATGTCCCATGCATCATCCAAGAGCGCCACAGAAATTCATCCTATAGCAGTTCATCTTCCTAGCCACTCCCTACAGTTCAGTCATAGGGAGGGTGCTTCATTCAGGTGGGAATATTCACCACTGGACTACATCCATGTCTCACTGCGGGGTATCTGATGACATATTATCTATGTCCCCGCTGCTAGGGGACATCTGATGACATAGCACGCGTCGCTGTGGGAACATTCAGAGATATATTATATCATGATCTATGTCTCGCTGAGGGACCGGAACATCTCAGAAGTGGAGAGGAGTAGGGTTGGGGGTGGGGGTGGTGGAGTAGGTCTGTGGTTAGAGTATCGGACGCGTATTGTGATGGGAAGGGTTGGGTGTGGGTTCGAGTATAGCGGCTGAATTTGTATGTTTGACAAGGATTCAATTTTTTTTGTTTTTTGTTTGTTTGTTGGTCTATGAATTAATAGCAGTTCTTGCTCCTTACCACTGAAAGACTGGGATGAGACTATAATCCGAGGCCCCGTATGGAGTCGCACATATCACACACCCTACGCTTACTTCGAATATGAAGGAAGGTGGCAGGATGGTTTAGACGTTCGCCTGCCAACAAGTTAACCGTGAGGTTCTGGGTTCGATTCCCAGCCTCGCCCTTTCTTTCCAGTTTGACAAAAAAATATCGAACTGAATGTCAAAGTCCTTAGGATGAGACTATAAACCGAGGCCCCGTGTTCGAACGCATGCAGAACATCTTGCGCACACGTTAAATCCTGTTCCGCTTTTCGGAAGAGTAGGCCATTGTGTGTCAGTGGAAACAGATGACAAATTTTACAAAACTGCATACACACGGGG
>CM054134.1:74947456-74949956 GCA_028751875.1 Rapana venosa | reverse complement strand
TCCTCTCTCCTCTCTCTCTCTCTCTCATCCCCTCTCTCTTTCCCCTCTCTCTCCCTCTCTCTCTTTCCCCCCTCTCTCTCCTCTCTCTCCTCTCTCCCTCTCTCCCGCCCTCTCTCCTCTCTCCCTCTCTCTCCTCTCTCTCTCTTTCCTCTCTCTCTCTCCTTTCTCTCTCCCTATTCTCCCCCCTCTCTCCCCCTCTCTCTCTCCCTCCCTCTCCTCTCTCCTCTCTCTCTCTCTCTCTCTCCTCTCTCTCTTCCCCCCTCTCTCCTTCCTCCTCCTCTCTCTCTCTCCCCTCTCTCTTTCCCTCTCTCTCTCTCTCTCTCTCCTCTCCTCTCCTCCCCCTCTCTCTCTCCTCTCTCTCCCTCCCTCTCCTCCCCCCCCTCTCTATCTCTCCCCCCCCCCCCCTTCCCCCGCGACACTGCCATCCCAGCTTTCGACCCCAACTTCCCCAGCCAAAAGCAGCATGCAGGCCAGATCAGAGGTTATGACCATCGATTGCAGTGAGGGAAGGGAGAGCCTTCTATGCCTGTTATACAACAAACCAACACAGCCGCATCTTGTGAATCTGGCTTTCCCTTCCCTCCTCCTCGCCTTGTAGGCTAGTGTGTATGTGTGTGTGTGCGTGTGTGTGTGTGTGTGTGTGTATGTGTGTGTGTGTGTGTGTGAAAGAGAGAAGAAGAGAGAGAGAGAGAGAAGAGAGGAGAGAGAGAGTGAGAGAGAGAGCGAGAGGGAGACTTCAGTCTTCAGACTTCAGACTTTTACTGTACATCGGCCTTAGGCCACAATACAAAGGAATGATGGGCGTATGGAGTGGACATATGACATGAGTGCTATAAACACATAAATATGAAATGATATGAGAGAGAGAGACAGAGAGAAGGAGTGTGAGAGACAGAGAGACAGAGAGACACAGAGAGACAGAGAGAGAGAGAGAGAGAGAGAGAGAGGGGTGTTGTGGTGGTGGAGTGTGTGTGTGTATGTGTGTGTGTTGTGTTGTGATATATTTTGCTGTGTGTGTGTGTTTATTTATTTATTTATTTATTTATTTATTCTTTTATATTGAGGATAATGGAATAAGCACTTATGTGCTTTATTACATCCAGTCGCCGTGTGTATGCGGTTTTGTAAATTCTGTCATCTGTTCCCACCGGCACACAATGGCCTACTCTTTCGAAAAGCGGAACAGGATTTAACGTGTGCGCAAGATGTTCTGCATGCGTTCGAACACGGGGCCTCGGTTTATAGTCTCATCCGAAGGAGAGAGACAGACAGACAGACAGAGAGAGAGAGAGAGTGTATAAGAGAGTGTGTGAGAGAGAGACAGAGACAGAGACTGAGGTGTGGTGGTGGTGGAGTGTGTGTGTGTGTGTGTGTGTGTGTTGTGTTGTGGTGTATTGTGCTGTGTTGTGGTATGTGCGTGCGTGTGTGTGTAATTTGTTGTGTTGTGTTGTATAGTGCTCTGTGAGTGTGTATGTATATATATATATATATATATATATATATATATATATATATATATATATATATAATATGATATATATATATATATATATATGTGTGTGTGTGTGTGTGTTTGTGTGTGTTTGCTCGTCTGTCTGTGTATTTGTCTCTCGGTCGGATTTGTTGTTTGTTGTTGTCGTGTTCTCTTTGACTATGTATCCTCTGTCTCTCTGTCCCTGTCTGTCCGTCTGTCTGTCTGTCCGTCTGTCCGTCTGTCTGTCTGTCTGTCTGTCTGTCTGTCTCTGTTTCTAACTCAGTGTTGTTCTTTCTCTGTGTCTCACTATTACTGTCTCAGTCTCTGTGTCTCTCTGTGTGTCTCTCTTTTTCCCTCCTTTTTATTTTTTTCTGTCTGTCTGTCTATCTCTGTGTCTGTGTCTGTCTCTCTCTCTTTCTCTGTCACACCCACTCTCTATTTCACTCACCTATCCCCCACTGTCCCCCCCACGTCTCTCTCTCTCTCTCTCTCTCTCTCTCTCTCTCTCTCTCCTCTGTCTCACTCAATCTCTCTTTCACTCATCCAATGCACCCTTACCCCCTCCCCCGTCTCTCTCTCTCTCTCTCTCTCTCTCTCCTTCTTCTCTCTCTTTCCCTCTCTCCACCCTATCCTCTCTCTCTCTCACCCCTTCTCTCTCTCTCCCTCTCTTCACACCCACCCCTCCTCTCTCTCTCTCAGCACGTATATGCTTATTCGTTCGTGCTCGTGCAATGTACTTTTCTTTTATCTTCGTGTGCAAGTTTCACAGAGTACCTCGGGGAGGGGGGGGGGGTGGTGGTGGCAGGGGATGGGCACACGCCCCCCCCTCCCCTCTGTCGCGTCTCTCTCTTCCCCCCCCCCCCCCCACCCCCTCTTAGTAGTTTTGCTTCTGTCGTCCGCGCTGGCACCTAGGGTGGTGGTTGTGACTGTCACTTCACTGGCAAACTCCAGAGTTGGAGAACTTGCTTCAGTCATCGATCCACTGCCTGCCTGAGTGCTTAAGAGAGAGAGGGAGAGAGACAGAGA
>CM054134.1:74914956-74942456 GCA_028751875.1 Rapana venosa | reverse complement strand
TAAATTTCACGCAGAGAAGTCTGCCATGACTGAAAATGGTATTCCATTCAATTCAATCCAATTCAATTCAATTCAGTTCAATTCAATTCAGTTTTAATTCTTTGTCCGTTTTCCTAGCACTCTCGTTTCAATTTCTTCCTTCTTCTTTATGTTCTTTATTATTCTCTCTCTCTCTCTCTCTCTCTCTCTCTCTCTCTCTCTCTCTCTCTCTCTCTCTCTCTCTCTCTCTCTCTCTCTCTCTCTTTCTTTCTTTCTTTCTTTCTCTGTCTCTCTCTCCCTCTCTCTCCATTTTAAAGGATTATTTCGTAAAACAAGTAAATAGTGGGGGACGGGATAGCCTAGTGGTTAGAACATTGCGCTCGCAATCTGACAACCCGGGTTCGATTCCCATTCTAGGGGATATTTTCCCCTTAAGTTCACATCAGTGCAGACTCCACTCTCCCCAAAAGTCCTTCGGATGAGACTATAAACCGAGGCCGCGTGTGCGAACGCACGCAGAACATATTGCGGACACGTTAAAATCCTGCTCCGCTTTTCGTAAGAGTAGGCCATTGTGTGCCGATGGGAACAGATGACAATTTACAAAACCGCATACATACAGGGACTGGATATAAAAAGGCACGTGAGTGCTTATTCCATTATCTCGATATAAAATTAAAAAAAAATTAAAAATAAAAATCCCTCTGTGTCTCTGTCTTTCTGTCTGTCTGTCACTCTCTCTCTCTCTCACTCTCTTAAATTTCTTTCAGTCCAGTCATTTTTCTTCTTTTTTTAATCTGTGAACTCTGCTGACCCTTTTCTGTTTCCTTCTCCAAGTTATTTCCGTTGTATTTATCGTGTCTCTTTGAGACTCAGAAAAGAACAGAATCTGGACAAGGATAAAGACAAGTAACAAAAACATGAAATAATGATGAAAGTGTTAATTTTGGGCTTAGGGAACGGGTGGGTGAATGGGTGGGTAGGGGTGGGGTGGGGGTGGGGGTGGGGTGGGGGGGTGAGGGGTTAAGATGATATCTCTTGCTGTTTCTGGTTATCTCTCTGTCTTTCTCTTTGTGTGTGTGTGTGTGTGTGTGTGTGTGTGTGTGTGTGTGTGTGTGTGTGTTTGTGTGTTTTTTTTTTCTGTTACTCTCTTGACCTGTTTCTTTGTCTGTGTCTCTGTGTTGTGTGTTGTTTTGATTGTCTCTTTGTTGTCTCTCTAAGAACTGATCTGACGTCTAGTCAAGTATCAAACTTTTGTTTGAATAATCTTAATGTTCTTCTGGTTTCTTGGCATTCTGTTGGTGATCTCTGGGTTCGTGCTCTGCTGTTCGGGTTTGGCATGTACTCATTTTTTAAACTATGACTCTTGCTGATTTCTGTTTTCTCTCTCTCCTTTCTCTCTTGTTTTCGTGTCTCTTGCTCGTCGCTGTCGTGTCGTCAAGAAATGTTGATGACTGTGTGTCATTTTCTTGACTGTAACCTCTGCCTGTCTCTCTGTGGTCGTGTCTCTGTGGCGTGTGCTGTGGTCTGTGCTTGAAATGACACTCTTCTGTCTGTTCAGAGTTTCTCTGTCTGTTTGCTTTGTGTGTGTGTTGTGTGTGTGTGTTGTGTGTGTTGTTGTGTTGTGTTTTGTTTGTGTGCTGTTTTTTGTCTGTTTCTTCTGTGTGTTTGGCATGTACATGTTAAACAATATGTAGTCTACGAGAATCTGTGCTGTGTTCTGTCTTTGTGTCTCTCTCTTCTGTCTCTCTGTTCTGTCTGTCTGTCTTTCTTTCCTCTTCTCTGTCTCTCTCTCTGTGGTCGTTCATCGTTGTGCTTGTGCTGCTGAAATGAAAACGCTCTATCCCTGAGATTACAGGTTCTGTAGTGTGTGGTGTATGGAGATGTAGATGTGAGTAGACAGATAGTGTAGCTGTGGATGAGAACTGTGTGTGTTATTGTGTGTTTTGTGTGTGTTGTGTTGTGTTTGTGTGTGTGTGTTGTGTGTTGTGTTTGTTGTCGTGCTAGCTCGTGTGGTGTGTATTTTGCGTGTGTGTGTGTGTGAGTTGTGGTGTGTGTAGTGTTGTGTTCGTGTGTCTGGAGCGAGAGAAAGAAAGAGAGAGAGAGAGCAGAGACAGAGAGAGAGATGTGTGTGTGTTGTGTGTTTGTGTGTGTGTGTGTGTGTGTGGTGATTTTTGTGTGTGTGTGGTGTGCTGTGACTGTGGTTGTTGTGTGTGAGTGTGTATGTGTGTGTGGTGTGTTGGTGTTGTGTTTGTGTGTGTGTGGAGTGTGGGCGAGAGAAAGAAAGAGAAAGACAGAGAGATAGAAGCGTGTGTGTGTGTTTGTGGTGTGTATGTGTGTGGTGTGTGTGTGTATGTTTGTTGTGTGAGTGGTACGTGAGTGGTATGTGTGTTGTGAGTATGTGGTGTAGTGTGTGTGAGTATATGTGTGTATGGAGTGTGTGGTGTGTAGTGTAGGTGTGTGTGTATATGTGTGTGTGAGTATGTGCGTGTAACGTAGTGAGTGTGTTTGTGTATGTGTCTGTGGTATGTGTGTGTGCATTAGTGTGTGTGTGGTGTGTTCAGTGGTGGAGGGGGGGGGGGGTAGCTTAATGGTTAGAGCGTGCGTAGCGCTTAACATTTGACGGCCCAGGATTCAGCCCAAGATTCGAACCCACCATCAAGACGCCTGCCTATTCAAAGGGGGTTTCCCCCTGTGGAGCTAATATCACCACTGATCCCAATCCCGCGAAAGTCCTTCGGATGAGACTCGACTATAAACCAAAGTCTTTGTGTGCGAACGCATGCAGCAGAGCATCTTGTACACACGTTAAAACGTATAGTGCCTTTCGGAATAATAATAATAATAATAATAATAATAATAATAATAATAATGTATGGAATTTATATAGCGCTGAATCTTGTAAAGCAACAAATCAAAGCGCTCAGATGACTTTAAAAAAATATCGAGGATAATGGAATAAGCACTCATGTGCTTTTTTACATCCAGTCCCCCCCGTGTGTATGCGGTTTTGTAAATTTTGTCATCTGTTCCCATCGGCACACAATGGCCTACTCGTTCGAAAAGCGGAACAGGATTTAACGTGTGCGCAAGATGTTCTGCATGGGTTCGCACACGGGGCCTAGGTTTATAGTCTCATCCGAAAGGGATAATGTGCCAATAAAAACAGATGATAAATACTTTTTCAAAGACTCACATGCTCGCTTGTGTCGCATTTATGCATCATACCCGAAGAGGAATACACGTGCCTTAATGGTGGACAAAAACGGTCGTGTACGGAAAAATCTCATAGTTGGTGAACCTGGGAGCTCTAGACAAAGAACGAAAACAAAAAGAATACTTTTCAACACTGGATGACCGATTTGAGATCAGCAAAATTATAAAGAGCAAAGAAAAACTGTACATGCCTTCGAAGAGGCTCGAATCCACAACCTTCTGACTGACAAGAAAAACTGACCAACCCACTGCACCAAGCGGACAGGTGAGGGACCCACACTATAATCTCATAATGAACACTTAAAGTAAAAGGTAAAGGTGGCCCATAACCTATAAGGTCGTAGGGGAGCGAGGCATCAGAGATCTCACTTCTCTAGGGCCAGCATATTGGGAGCAGCGCCCATCTCCTCTCCCTCGCTGCTTTACCTTCCCTGACCCTAAAAAGGGCAGGTACCCATTTACAGCTGGGTGAACTGGGGGACTGTACTGAAGCCACGGCGCGCAAACGGTCACCCATCCAAGTGGTAACCACGCTCGATGCTGCTTAACCTTGGCTGGGAGAAAAGCGAGAGCTCTGACCACTGAGCTATCCCGTCCCCATACTGCACACTACTTTCCAGAATTGAACAACCGATTTGGGAACGGGAAAACAAAACAAAACAAAACTAAAAATTTGTTCTTCTGGAAAGGTGGCGTTAGCCTATGGCGAGCGGAGCGTGTGCCTGCCTCTGTAAGCGCAAATCTAATTCCGTGCCGCCACCATCGCCTGCTGTCAGTTACCCTTCCGTGATGGTGAATTTGCTCTGGCCGAGCCATATTTGGAAGAATCTGAAGCAACAACAAAAGGGCAGTAGTGCAGCAACTATAGTGCTAGTGTGAGTACAGTATAGGCAGAGTGCTTGTGTAAGTACAGGCAGAGTGCTAGTCTGAGAACAGAGTGCTAGTGTGAGTTAAGTCAGAGTGCTAGTGTGAGTACAGAGTGCTAGTATGAGTACAGTCAGTGTTAGTGTAAGTACAGTCAGTGTTTAGGGTAGCTGCTTCCCAATACCACCGGTCAATAACTTAGTGTGATTATCAGCGGATGACTGTTCTCTCACAATGGGGTCACGTGTCCTGTGTGTTGATTGTAAGTATCAGCATTCCCCCCACCCCCACCCACCCACCCTGGTAAGAATGCTGGGGGCCTGTCAGTATAAATAGCAATCTCACATTCTGGAAATTCTGTGCCAGGAATTCTTTCTTTTCTATCCTTCCTCCCGTACAGATTCCGGGGAGACTGTTAGTTTAAATAGCATCCACACCTTCTGGAAATTCTATGCTAGGAATTTCCAATGTTCTGCCCCTCTCTTTTTTGTTTCTGACTTCTTCCTTTTCTTCCTGTCGTCTCCTTCTTGTCTATTTTCTGCCTTCTTGGTCCATTCTCCTGCCTTTTCTTGTCCAGAAAGACGTACAAGATAACAATTCTCTCCCACGCTGAAGTCGGACGCGCTGGGCCTTACTTGTCAGGAGTCTAACGGCTAGCGCAACGCATCTTCGCTCATTTGACAGACAACAATATTTATTTGCTGTCTGAGTGTTCGAAGAAGAAGAAGAAGAAGAAAGAAGAAGAAGAAGAAGAAGAAGAAGAAGAAAGAAGAAGAAGAATGCGAAGAAGAAGAAGAAGAATGCGAAGAAGAAGAAGAAGAAGAAGAAGAAGAAGAACAAGAACAAGAAGAACAAGAAGAAAGAGAAACATTGTGGAAAGGAAACAGACCTAAAGACGATGGGAAAGGAAGGTTTATTCTGCACGTGTAACTTTCCCTCCTCTGTGTCTGTGTGCTATCAGTTTGTGTTTCTGTCTCTGTCCTACGTACCTTTCCGCTTGCGTGTCTCTCTCTCCCTCGCTGCTGCCACGACAGTTTAGTTAAGGCAGGAGAGAGAGAGAGAGAGAGGAGAGAGAGAGAGAGAGAGAGAGAGAGAGAGAGAGAGAGAGAGAGAGAGAGAGAGAGTGAGAGAGAGAGACAATGACAAATTCTTTTTTGACAATGACAAATTCTTTTATTTCGAGGATAATGAATAAGCACATATGTGCTTTTTTACATCCAGTCCCCGCCCGTTAGGGATACATCTTAATGATAATAACCCAATACTTATACAGTTTCACAATAAAAACAAGGGGAAATAACCCTTTTCAAAACAGCTCCCTCCCAACAACCACCCCCCCCCCCCCAAAGCAAGCAAAAAAAGAAAACCCTAAAATACCCACCCCCCACCCCCACCCCCAAAAAAACCCTAACCAAAACAAACAAACAAAGGAGAAAGAAAAACCAAACCAACAGAAGAAGATAAAAAAGAGAAAAAACAGACAAACAACAACAACAAGAACAACAACAGAGCCAAGAAAATAACACAACCAAACTTAATGAGTCATAAAGATAAACATCTACACAATGTCAAATGGTACATATACTTGTTACACATAACTATAAGATATTGAAATAGGGCACTCATTAAAACTTATGTACAGAGGCAAGTCCAATAAAGTAATGAAAGTATAAAATATGAATCCTTCATCAGGATACACTATAACTATAAGCGAGACGATAAAAGGTGAGAAAGAGACAGAGAGAGTGTGTGTGTGTATTTCAGAGATAATATCCAATATATAATTCCCAAAACAGTATGCGATCCCATCAACACTAATTTTAGATTATATTCGTTTCAAATTATATGTCATGATAATGAAATAAATTTAATACCCATACATCCATACAATAAAAACAAGAAACAAAACAAAGAAGAAATCTAAACCTATACAGTCATTGAGGGAGAGAATATGAGTGAGTGAGTGAGTGAGCGAGTGAGTGTGTGTATGTATGTGTGTGTGTGTGTGTGTGTGTGTGTGTGAGTGTGTGTGTGTGTGTGGGGGGGGGGGAATTCAGGGATAATACTAAATATGTAATACTCACATTAGCACACGATCAACACAAAAACTTTTTAATTATACTCATACAAATTGAATGTCATGATAATAAAATAAGTGCAATACCCATACACTCACATAATAAAGAGGGGGAAAAAGCCAATAAAGTCATAAAAAGAACATCTACACATTGTAAGTAATAGAAACAAATTCTTTTTTTCAGGATAATGAATAAGTACTCATGTGCTTTTTACATCCAGTCCCCGCCCGTGGGGTCACATTGAAAATGCACTCAGTACTCATATTTTCAAACAATAGAAGCAAAGGGAAAAAACTTTTTTTTAAAGAAAAGAGAGGAAAAACAAACAAACAGACAAACAAACAAACAAACAACCCCGGACGAGCAAACGACAAAATAAACCCCAGAAACGCCCCCCCCAAAAAAAAAAAAAAAAAAAACCACCAAAAAACAAAAAACAAAGCAGAATTTTTTTTTTTTAAAAAACAACAACAACAAAAAAACAAACAGACAAAAGCACCCTCCCAAACAGACAAACAAAAAACAAGAAAAAAACAACAACAAGGAAACAAACAAACAAAAGAGAGAGTGAATGAGAGAGAGAGAGAGACAGACAGATACAGACAGACAGACAGAGAGGCAGGGACAGATACAGACAGAGAGATGGGGGAGGCAGGCTACCCTTGTGGTAAGAGTGTTGTACCACCATCGAGACGACTGTTTCAGGGGATTTTCTCCATGGAACTAACTAACATCAGTGACGACAGAAAATCCTGTAGAGGAGACTACAAACCGAGCTCCCGTCTGTGAACGCATGCGGTACATCTTGCGCTCAAGTGAAAACCTGTTCCTCATTTCGGAAGAGTAGACCACTATGTGTCGGTGGGGACGGATGACAAAATTTACAATACTGCATGCACATGGTAGGATAGATGTAAAAAAAAAAACCCAACCAAACCCATTTGAAGTCCTTATTCATTAATATAGAAATAAAATATTTGAAATTTAAGAAATCCTAAATATAAAAGTAGCCTGAGACTACAAGTTCGTGTATTGGTGACTCGTTATTTTAAGGGTATACCCCCCCCCCCCCCACCCCCCACCCCGTCTAGAGTTGAAAACAGGTTGACTTCATTCCTCTACCTGTGCCTTTTGGATGAGACTATAACCCGAGAACCTGTGTGCAAACACACACGCAGACCACCTTTATTTAAACATCCAAACAAAACCACACCCATGCTTGGTAGAGAAAATAGAATAGGTTAGGCCAAAAATGACTGAGGATAACTACGATCTACACACTCATACTCAGCATGATATCTGCGCGCTGGTAAGTCTGACTGAAGCAGACAGAGAAAACGATGGGAAGACCACCACCATCAGAGAATGGACTGGCCTTGAGTGGAACGACGCACTACAGAAAGCTGAGAACTGCGAGGAGTGGCTAGACAAAGCTGGTATAGGGTGGAAACATCTTCAGTACTGTATTGTACTGTATAGCCTACCACTTTCAGTCACGGCACATTTCTCTGCTTGAAATTCGGGCTGCTCTCCCCGGGGAGAGCGCGTCGCCACAAGAGCAGCGCCACCCATCCAGAACACCAGCACGCAGACCATCACTTACGGTCTAGGTGATGGGGGAAAAGTGTGTGATCCAAAACGGGGATCACATCACCACACACTTCGAACCCTGAATTTCGCTTTCTAGGCAGGTGTGTTACCTCTAGACCACCGATCCACTATACAGTAATGCCCCAGTGGTCTAACAGACTGCGGGATAGGTGAAGGGGATAAAGTCTGAATGGAGATGCTGAGCGCTGGGGCAGTAGAATACTCTTCCCCCTCCCTCCCTGTCCCCCTTCCCCTGACTCAAACCAAGGATGCAATTAGAAAGTAGCAGAGTGGTTAGTTTTATCATGTGAGTCTCAAGTACATACAGGTCAAAACATAACGGAAGGTGGAAGCACAGTGATGGAATCTGGACGCTGGGGCAGTAGAATATACCCCCCCCCAAAAAAAAAAAGACTAAACAAAACCCCCCAATTAAACAAACAAACAAACAACCAAAGACGAGATGGGAAAGTAAGGTTGTCAGATTTTCATGTATTTACTTTTTATTTTAGTTTATTCTTTTATTTCGAGGATAATGGAATAAGCACTCATGAGTTGTTTTTTACATCTAGTCTCCGTACGTATGCAGTTTTGTACATTTTTGTTATCCGTTCCCACAGGCACACAATGGCCTACTCTTTCGAAAAGCGGAATGGGTTTTAACCGTGTGTGCGCAAGATGTTCTCCGTGCCGTTCACACACGGAACCTCAGTTTATAATCTCATCCGAAGGACTTTTGAGGGGGCGTAAGTGGAGTCGGCACTAATGTTAACTCCAGAGGGGAAAATAAACCCCAAACTCTTGAACGAGATTCGAACTCGGATCAACAGATCACGAGTGCACAATGCGCATCTCTCTAACTAACCACCAGGCTATCCCGGCCTCCCCAGTATAATGTGAAGGAGGCTCAGTCCAGGTCAGAGTGTAATGGAAGATGGAGACTGTGTGATGGAATCGCCTGGCGTTGGCCATTTCGAAACCCTGCCCAGGCCCCCACACGACCCGTGGACTAGGCTGAGTCTAGGAGAGTCTGATTCTGTGATAGTATAGTACTGTGGGCAAATCACCTAGGCCTACTACAGCTGACTGATCTTTTAATAGGATGGGGATAGGGTGGGGATGGGGGGCTTGACAGAAACACTGGCGAGGAATAGGGAGAGGGGGTGGGGTGGGGTGGAAGGTGTGATGAGGGAGGAGGGATGGGGAAGGAGGAGGAGGGGAGACGAGGATGGTAGGTAGGAAAAGATGTGGTCATAGATAGGCTAATGGTTAGTAGGGTTGCAGTGTTGTGGGGTGTAGGCCTAGTGTGTGGTGTCTTGCCTTGATTGTGTGTGTGTGGTCGTGGTAACCTGTTGTGTTGCGGTGTCTCTCGGTGGTGTTGTGATTCTGTTGCAGTCTATTCTATACTATTTTATCTTATACTATTCTGTTCTACACTGTTCTTTCTTTTACTATCTATGCTAGACTATTCTATTTGATACTATTTTCATCTAATACTACGCTATTCTATACTATTCTATATTGTACTATACTATTCTATTCTATATTATCCTAACTCTACACTGTCCTTCGGATGAGACTATAAACCGAGGCCACGAGTGCGAACGCACGCAGAACATCTTGCGCACAAGTTAAATCCTGTTCCGCTTTTCGAAAGAGTAGGCCATTGTGTGCCGGTGGGAACAGATGACAAAATTTACAAAACCGCATTCACACGGGGACTAGATGTAAAAAAAACCCAACAAAAAGCACATGAGTGCTTATTCCATTATCCACGATATATAAATTTTTTTAAAGTCATCTGAGCGCTTTGATTTGTTGCTTTACAAGATTCAGCGCTATGTAAATTCCATACATTGTTATTATTATTATTATTATTATTATTATTATTATTATTATTATTATTCTAACCTAGGCTGTAAACATTAGGATTGGACTGGAATGGAAGTGGGTTAGGCCTAGTCTAGTCGGGTATGGTTTAGTCTTAATCTACTCCAGTCCAGCACTGCCCGGTCCTTTCGGAGACAAAACTTGGACAACTCTCTTCTTGGTAGAACACATTTTTGTCGTGACTTATTTGTTTGTTTGATTTTTTTTTTCAAAGAGGAGGGATGGGGTGGGGTGGGGGTGGGGGGTGGTTATCATTTTGACCGGTTTGCCGCCAAGAGAGCGATCAGACCGAGTCTTTTGGGACACCATTACCCAGCAGACGACTGTTCTCTTTTTTCTGTGGGGTCTCTTTTTTGGATTGAATTGAATGAATTTCGTAAACCAAACTGTTTTTTGTCCTTTCTAAATTTACATGCTACTGTGTTGTTAAAAATTGGACCGAATTTTCATTAATTTATTCATTCACTAATTCACTATTCATGTCTATAGGTTTGAACAGATTTTTTTATATTCAGAAATGAGTATAAACATTGAAAACCGCGTTTTGAAATCCTAGCAACAACAAGCTTGTAGCTTATGGTGTTGCTCAATTAAACAATGAAAATTTACATGAATGTGAGGGCTGCTGAGTATCTATCTATTCATTTTTCTAATTGATTTTTTTAAAACGGGGGAAGGGTGGGGAAGGGGGGGGGGTAGAGAATGGGGGAAATGGTTGGAAAGAAAGAGAGTGTGGGAGTGAAGGTTGTAGAATAGAGTTGTTTACCTCAGTTATGCATCAACTACATTCCAGTTGGGTTGTTTTTACGTTGAAAATGAATCTCAACTGCTGTAACCTAGCATTTTTCTCCCTAGCAATGCCTGCAAAACCACTTTCCACAAAAAAAGGCTTTTCATATAATCTCATTCAATTTTGAAGAAAAACTTGTACATTCTCATTCAATTCTGAAAAAAACCCCAATCAAATCGGTTCCCCTTTTCCATCTCCTTTCGCTAGTGTTTGTGATGGGTTTACAAATAGATAATGTGTGAAGATTTAAAAGGTTTGTGTGATGGTTTGTATTGATCTGTCATCTTTTTTAATCGTGTTTTTTCCCCTTTTTTCTTGTCATCTTCCATTAGTTTCGATGTTTGTAAAGCCTGTTAGAGTCTGGAGGGGTCATAAGTGTGGTTTTTAAAGATGGAGATCTGTTAGGAAGCGAAATATCTTTTCATTTTTGGAGCACACACACTGTGTGTGTCTGTTCTTTCTTTCTTTCTTTCTTTCTTTCTTTCTTTCTTTCTTTCTTTCTTTCTTTCTTTCTTTCTTCTTTCTTTCTTTCAATTCAATCTTTCTTTTTCATTTGGAGGACACCGTATGTGTGTGTGTGTGTGTGTGTGTGTGTGTGTGTGTGTGTGTGTGTGTGTGTGTGTGTGTGTGTGTGTGTGTGAGTGAGTGTGTGTGTGTGTGTGAGTGTGTGTGTGTGTGTGTCTGTGTGTGAGAGTGAGTGTGTGTGTGTGTGAGTGTGTGTGTATGTGTGTATGTGTATGTGTGTATGTATGTGTGTGTTCTTCTTTCTTTCTCCTTTTCTTTCTTTCTTTCTTCCTTTTCTTTCTTTCTTTCTCTATCCCTTCCTTCCTTCCTTCCTTCCTTCCTTCCTTCCTTCCTTCCTTCCTTCCTTCCTTCTTTCTTTCCTTCCTTCCTTCCTTCCTTTCTTTCTTTCTTTCTTCCTTCCTTCCTTCCTTCCTTCCTTTCTTCCTTCCTTCCTTCCTTCCTTCCTCCCCCCTCCTTCCCTCCCTTCCTTCCTTCCTCCCTCCTTCCCTCCCTTCCTTCCTTCCTTCCTCCCTTCCTCCTCCTCCTCCCTCCCTTCCTTCCTTCCTTCCTCCCTTCTTCCCTCCTTCCCTTCCTTCCTTCCTCTTCCTTTCCTCCTTCCTTCCTTCCTTCCTCCCCCCTCCTTCCCTCTCCTTCCCTTCCTTTCCTTCCTCCCTCCCCTCCTTCCCTCCCTTCTCCCTCCTTCCTTCCTCCCTCCTCCTTCCTTCCTCCCTCCCTCCTTCCTCCCTTCCTTCCTCCCTCCCTCCCTTCCTTCTTCCCTTCCTTCCTTCTCCTCCTACCACTGCATCATCTTCTTCACCTCCCCCACCCCCCATCCTTTATATCCTCTGATCGTTAACCTGTCTCTTTCTTTTCTCTACAGTAATTTCCACAACATTTTCCGAAAATGTTATCTTTCTCATCAACGTCCATTTTCGTTTCCGACTGTCGAAGCTCCAATCACCTCCTCCCCCCCTCCCTCCCCCCCCCCCCCACCTCCAACTCCTTTCTTCACCCCCCCCCCCCCCAACCCCCACCCTGTAACTCTCTTTCCTTTCTCTCATTCCTTCCCTTCTGTTTTTCTTTTTAGTTTCATGTTGTTTATAGCCTACTAGCTCAGCTAGCTTCAGGGGCCATCTCAGGGCTATCCATTTCCCCATCCTTATATATCTCTCTCTGTCTCTCTCTGTGTCTCTGTGTGTCTATCTTTGTCTCTCTCGGTCTCTCTGTTTCTCTGTCTCTGTCTGTATGTCTGTCTGTCTCTACCTCTGTCTCTCTGTATCTCTGTCTCTCTCTCTTATCTCTGTCTCTGTCTCTCTCTCTGTATCTCTGTTTCTCTGACTCTCTGTCTCTGTCTCTGTCTGTCTGTCTCTTTGTCTGTCTGTCTGTCTGTCTGTCTCGCTTGCTTTCTCTCTCTCTCTCTCTCTCTCTCTCTCTCTCTCTCTCTCTCTCTCTCTCTCTCTCTCTCTCTCTCTCTCTCTCTTTCTGTCCCATTCTCTCGTATCCTCCGAACATCTCCTCCCTTAGTTTACTGTCCTTCTTTATGTCACCCAATCTTTGGCTTCCATTCGCTCAGTAGCTTTCTGATCTGGAAATCTCTTGCTATCTGCCTGTCTTGCCTGTCTGATTGTTTGCTTGCTTATCTCCCTGCTTGTCTGCTTTCCTGCTCGTCTGCCTGCCTGCCTGCCTGCTTGTCTGCCTGCCTGCCTGCTTGTCTGCCTGCCTGTCTGCTTGCCTGCCTGTCTGCCTGCCTGCCTGCTTGTCTGCCTGCCTGTCTGCTTGTCTACCTGACTGGCTTGTCTGCCTGCCTTACTGTTTGTCTGCCTGCCTGCCTGCTTGTCTACTTGCATGTGTGTTTTTCTGCCTGCTTGTCTGCCTGTCTGTATGCTTGTCTGCCTCCCTGCCTGTCTGCTTTTATGCATTCCTGCTTGTCTGCCTCCCTGCCTGCCTGCTTGCCTGCCTGTCTGCCTTCTTGCTTGTCTATATGCCTGCCTGCTTGTCTGCCTTCTTGCTAGTCTGTCTGCCTGTCTACTTGTCTGCCTGCCTTCTTTCTTGTCTGTCTGCCTGTCTACTTGTCTGCCTGCCTTCTTGCTTGTCTGTCTGCCTGCCTGCTTGTCTTTCTGCCTGCCTGCTTGTCTTTCTGCCTTCATGCTTGTCTTTCTGCCTTCATGCTTGTCTACCCTCTTGCTTGTCTGCCTGCCTTCTTGCTAGTCTGTCTGCCCGTCTACTTGTCTGCCTGCCTTCCTGCTTGTCTGCCTACCTGTCTGCTTGTCTGCCTGCCTGTCTGTCTGCCTGTCCGCCTGCTTGTCTGCTTGTCTGCATTCCTGCTTGTCTACTATTACTGTTTCTGTGCATGCACACTCGTGTGCTTGTATGTCAGTGTGGTTTTGTGTGGTGTGGTGTGGTGTGGTGTGGTGTGGTGTGTGTTAGTGTAAGAATTAGTGTTAGAGTTGGTGTGTGTGTGTGTGTGTGTGTGTGTGTGTGTGTGTGTGTGTGTGTGTGTGTGTGTGTGTGTGTGTGTGTGGCGTGCGTGTGTGTTTCTACGATTTCATCCCATAACTAAACAACAACCCAAAGACAAAAGAGTGTGCTGAATAGGGATAGTTTTCTCCAGAAACAAAACTGTAAAAGCCAGTAATATATTTCAGAGCTGGTTACTGCTGCTGTATGTTGCTTTGACATATTTATTGACGCAATATCCTTATTGCTTAATTGATCAAGGTTATGAAGACATCAGTAGTCTTGAAGGTGCTTTGCAGTATTAAACTGGTGTTGTTTATCATGGTTTTGTGGTGTGTGTGTGTGTGTGTTTGTTAGTGTGTGTGTGTGTGTGTGTGTGTGCGCGCGCGCGCGCGTACGTACACCTTTGTGCTCATTCATGCACATGCAGACATGTACACACATACATGTCCTTTCTCATCAACGCTCTGTTTTTTTGACAACAGCTAAAGACCAAAACAAGACAACCCAAAGTCTGCACAAAAAAAAGAGTTTCTGATGCCAACACGAGGAACAGACAGAAACAAGTCAATAAACGCTTTCAGACTCCATGATTGCTGATGATGCTTTGGGATAATATTCCATCCACTCGAATGTTGCTGTTGATACTTCGCGAGATTCGTGCAACTCTCTGATGACTTGATTAGTAAAGGCACTGAAGACACTATTAGTCTGATGGTGCTTTAGAGTAAAGAATGATTGGCTTTGCTTATCGCGTGCAGTTTTATGCAGTTTTATCAACCCTGCAGTTCCCCCCCCCCCCCCCCCCCCCACACACACACATAGGATGCTGGAGGGCTTGTGAATATAAATAACATCTTCCACCTTCTGTGCTAGGAATTCCCTCTTTTCTATCCCTTTCTATGTTTCTGCCTGTTTCTTTTTCTTCCTGTCACCACCTTCTCGTTTATGTTCTGCCTTCTTGATCCATTCTACTTCGCCTTTTCCAGAAAGACATAAAAAATATAATTCTTTTCCACGCTGAAATCAGATCCGCTGAGCCTGACTTGTCAGGCGTTTAACCGCAGCGCAACGCATTTCGCTCATATGAAAGACAGCAACGGTTGCTGAGTTTGATGACGACGACGACGAAGAAGAAGAACCCTGCAGTTATTGTGGCAGAGAAAATACACACTAATTAGAACGGGAACAAAAAGGAATGTGCAATCACCATCATGCAATTCAGGAAAAGGTTTCGAATTTTCGAATTTGAGGCACTTTAGTTTTGCTGTCATCCCACTGCTAATTTCCTAGTCACGCCATTTGTGTTGTGTGTCACGGAGAGAGAGAGAAGAGAGAGAGAGAGAGAGAGAGAGAAGAGAGAGGAGAAGAGAGAGAGAGAGAGAGAGAGAGAGACAGAGACAGAGACAGAGACAGAGAGAGACAGACAGGCAGGCAAGGCAGGCAGGCAGACAGAGCAAGAGACAGAGACACACACACAGACAGAGACAGAAACACAGATACAGAGAGTGAGAGAGAGAGCGAGAGTGTGTGTGTGTGTGTGTGTGGTGTGTGTGTGTGTGTGTGTGTGTTTATATTTGCACGTGTAAGCATCTGCATCGTCAAGCATGTACCCACGTATGAGAGAGAGAGGAGAGAGAGAGAGGAGAGAGAGAGAGAGAGAGATGAGAGAGAGAGAGAGAGAGAGAGAGGAGAGAGAGAGAAGAGAGAGAGAGAGACAGTAACAGAGAGACATAGACACAGATATATTGTTCATGTCAGCACATGTACGCATGTACATAATCAAAAACATGTAGGTACCCATATACTATCTCCTCTTTCTCTCTCTCTCTCTCCTCTCTCTCTCTCTCTCTCTCTCTCTCTCTCTCTCTCTCTCTCTCTCTCTCTCTCTCTCTCTCTCTCTCCCTCTCCCTCTCTCGCCACTCTTTCTCCGCTTTCTACAAAAAAAGCCCAACGACAAAATGACGTGCCAAGCATTGGCTCATTTTTCCAGATACAAACAAACAGACAGACACAGAGACAAACAGACAGACAGACAAAGCCGATAGAATAATCATTGTCATAGAGTCCATCACTTGCAAGAGATGCTTCCGAACATTCACGCAACATCCCCATTACTTGATTACAGCTCTGAAGGCACCATTAGTCTGATGAAGCTTTTGGAGCATAAAACTGGCTTTTGTTTATCGCATGATTTTCTGTCTTCTGCAGTCGTGTGCTCTTCACTCATGGAATGATTGAGCTGAGAAGAAGATAAAAGGATAATTAGGAGAGGGATAGAGATGAGCGTGTAGCCTTCATTGTTGTGGTGATAAAGGGGAAAGGTGTTACATAGTTTGAGACACTGTTGTAGTGTTGATATGCGCTTTGATTTGTTGCTTTACAAGATTCAGCGCTATATAAATTCCATACATTGTTATTGTTGTTGTTATTGTTGTAGTGTTGCTGCTCTCATATACTGCTGATTACAAAGTAACGAGGTTGTTTGTGGTTTGTTTGTGTGTGTGTGTGTGTGTGTGTGTGTGTGTGTGTGTGTGTGTGTGTGTGTGCGCGCGCGCGCGCGTATAATAATAATAATAATAATAATAATACATGGAACTTATATAGCGCTTAATCTTGAAAAGACAAATCAAAGCGCGTGCATTCGACCTAATCTTACACAGTCATGCAATCAATGACAAATGATCAATAGTTTAAACAAACAGATATTTACAAACATAGTGCGCTGCAGACAAAATCTATGAAATAAAATTTCAATAGTCAAATGTTTTACAAAAGTACACACACACACTCACTTAGGTCCTATACTTTAGCAGGGTGATAGGACATGGGTTAGTGAGGGTGGGATAGCTCTGATATGAAACAGGAGGGGGGAAATCTTAGGTTTGAAATAAATATGTCTTGAGGCTGGATTTAAAAGTGTCATAACTAGGTTTCTGGCGAAGAGAGAGAGGGAGCTCATTCCAGGTCGATGGACCCGAAATAGAGAAAGAGCGGCGGCCAACAGTGGATTGGTTGAATCTAGGTATTCGTAGGCACAAGGTATCTGCAGTAGAGCGGAGGGAACGTGAAGGAGTGTACAGGTTAAGACATTCACAGAGGTAGGAGGGTGCATTTTTGTGGAGACATTTGTAACAGAGGGTACTGATCTTATAATTTACTCTCTGTGGCACAGGCAGCCAGTGGAGAGATCGCAAGAGAGGGGTAATGTGCTCAGATTTTTTCTTTCTGAGAACTAGTCGAGCTGCGGAGTTTTGTATACGTTGAAGGGAGTGGATAGATGATGCTGGCAGACCAGACAAAAGAGAATTACAATAGTCCAGACGTGAAAGAATGAGAGAAGTGACAAGTTTGGCTGTTGCATCAGTGGACAGGTACTTTCGAATTGCACTAATACGCCGTAATTGATAGTAGCACGACTGACAGGTCTGAGTGATGAATTTTTTCATAGAGAGTGTGTTGTCGATAACAACACCTAGATACTTCACAGCAGTGGATAGAGGGACTGATGTATTGCCAAGTTCTATTGAAGCTTTTGTAATGGAAGAGAGTTTGTGTTTGGTCCCTACGAGCATGGCTTCGGTTTTATCTGCATTTAGCTGTAATTTGTTCTGTGTCATCCAGTTTTGAATATCTTCAAAGCAGCGGGCCATATTTGTCAGGAGAGAAGGCAGATTTTCAGGAGTAACACTGCTTTGAATCTGAGAGTCATCTGCGTAAAAATGATGGTTGATTTGATGACGGTTTATTATATGTGACAGTGGGGCAGTGTAAAGAGTGAAAAGAACAGGGCCTAGAACTGATCCCTGTGGGACTCCGCATTCCAGTTTGGCAGGTATTGATTGAATCTTGTTTACTGCAACTGTCTGGAATCGGTCAGTAAGGTATGAATTAAACCAGGTGAGGGCTATGCCAGTAACACCGAACGTTTATGGAAGACGGGAGAGAAGAATTGAGTGGTCTATAGTATCGAAGGCTGCTGATAAGTCGAGTAGAGTGAGAAGGGAGATTTTCCCTGAGTCAGAAGCGAGTAGAAGCGTGTTTAAAGTGTGTACTAGGGTGGTTGCAGTGCTGTGGTTGACGCGATAGGCAGACTGAAACTCAGGAAGAAGATTGTTGGAGAGAAGGTGGTTGTTGAGCCGTTTGAAAACTACTTTTTCAAGGACTTTAGAAATAAAAGGTAGATTGGAAACAGGTCTATAATTCTTCAGAATGTTAGGGTCAAGGTCATGCTTTTTGAGTAGAGGTGTGACTATAGCAGTTTTGAGAGCTGATGGAACATTTCCTGAAACAAGAGATGAGTTTACTATTTTCGTGATAGCGGGTATGAGTTGTGGTAGGCACTGTGTGAAAAGAGAAGCAGGTATGGGATCAAGATCACATGATTTTATAGTCATTTCTTTCAGAATTGTCATGATTTCTTTCTCACTTGTCGGATGAAAGAAAAGGAGAGGAGTGCCAGAGAATTGGGGATCAGGAAGCACAGGCTGGAAAGGAGTCTGATCCAGTTTGGAGCGAATGTTATAGACTTTTTCAGAAAAGAATGCTGAAAATATAGATGGAAGTTCAGAGTGGTTGTGGATGGAAGGCGTATGTGTGAAAGAGAGAGAGAAGAGAGGAGAGAGAGAGAGAGAGAGAGAGAGAGAGAGAGAGAGAGAGAGAGAGAGAGAGAGAGAGAGAGAATTCATGTGTTTCATTTCATTTAAACAAAATTTTCATACCACTTTAAGTCACGGCAGATTTCTCTGCTTGAAATTCGGGCTGCTCTGCCCAGGAGAGTGCGTCGCCACAAGAGCAGCACCACCCATTATTCTTTTTTGTCTTGTCTGCAAATGTAATGATTTCCCTATCAGATTGGGTTTTTTTCTACAGAATTTTGCCAGGGGCAACTGTCCTGTTGCCGTGGGTTCTTTTATGTGCGCTAAATAATTTTATGTAACACGCGGAACCTCGGTTAATCGTCTCATCCGAAAGACTAGCACCCAGACCATCACTAATGGTCTAATGGATGGGTGATACCGTTTTTTGCCCGAAAGGGGATAGAACCACCGCACACTTCCAACCCAGACTTTTCGCTTTCTAGGCAGGTGCATTACCTCAAGCCGAACAATCCACTTTGCACGTTTGTACATGTATGCGGCATCATCATCTAAAGCAGGTAGATAGGTACCCATATACACTCTCCTCTTTCTCTCTCTCTCTCTCTCTTCTCTCTACTCTCTCTCTCTCTCTCTCCTCTCTCTCTCTCTCTCTCTCTCTCTCTCTCTCTCTCTCTCTCTCTCTCTCTCCTCTCTTTCTCCCCTCTTTCTAAAAAAAAGCCCAACGACAAAATGACGTGCCAAGCATTGGCTCATTTTTCCAGATACAAACAAACAGACAGACACAGAGACAAACAGACAGACAGACAAAGCCGATAGAATAATCATTATCATAGAGTCCATCACTTGCAAGAGATGCTTCGGAGCATCCACGCAACATCCCCATTCCTTGATTACAGCTCTGAAGGCACCATTAGTCTGATGAAGCTTTTGGAGCATAAAACTGACTTTTGTTTATTGCATGATTTTCTGTCTTCTTGCAGTCGTGTGCTCTTCACTCATGGAACGATTGAGCTGAGAAGAAGATAAAAGGATAATTAGGAGAGGGATAGAGATGAGCGTGTAGTCTTCATTGCAGTGTTGATAAAGGGGAAAGGTGTTACATAGTTTGAAACACTTCTGTAGTGTTGCTGCTCTCATATACTGCTGATTCCAAAGGAGAGAGAGAAAGACAGATAGAGAGAGACAGAAAGTGATAGACAGACACAGAGAAAGAGAGAGAGAGAGAGAGAGAGAGAGAGAGAGAGAGAGAGAGAGAGACAGACAGACCAACAGACAGACAGACAGACAGAAGAAGAGAAAGAGAGAGAGAAAAGAGAGAGAGAGAGAGAGAGAGAGAAGAGAGAGAGAGAGAGAGAGAGAGAAGGGGAGAAAGAGAGAACTCTGAACTCTGACATGTTAAAAAAATAACTCTTTCTCCCTGCTTTTAAAAACATGTGTTGCGAGAGAGAGAGAAGGAGAGAGAGAGAGAGAGAGAGAGAGAGAGAGAGAGAGAGAGAGGAGAGAGAGATTGAGGGAGGGAGAGGGAAAAGAGAGGGAGAGAAAGTTTATGTGTGTGCGTGCGTGTATGTGTATGAACAGCTTCCGCACACATTAAAACCTGTTCAACTTTTCGTAAGAGTAGGCCGTTGTGCGCCGGTGGGAACAGATAACAAAATGTACACAATTTCAAACACACGGGGACTAGATTACAAAAGCACATGATTGCTTATTCCATTATCATCAAGATAACTGCATAAAATAAAATGAAATAAATAAACTAAAATAAAATGTATGTATGTATGTATTAATTGTATGTATGTATATAGACAGACCGACAAACACACAGATAGAGACACAAAAAGAACCCAGAATGCATCACTGAAAGCATATAGATACAGACTTGTCTGCACTTAAGTATATTTTTGAAAGAGTGAAAGAATCAACCTTTACAAAAAAATAAACAAATTGAAGACAATGCACTGACGAAGCACACCCAGATAGCTAAACTAAACATAAGCCATTTACTGTAAGATGCTTTTGCACACAGCTCTTTCCATTTAGCCACACCATTTGGTGTAAACGTGCCTTTCCACAGCTCTTTCCATTTAGCCAAGCCACTTGGTGTCAAAGTTATTTTATTTATTTATTTATTTTATTTATACCACTTTAAGTCACGAGATTTCTCTGCGTGAAATTCGGGCTGCTCTCCCCGGGGAGAGCACGTCGCCACAAGAGCAGCGCCACCCTTTTTTTTTTTTTTTTGGGCTGCAACTGTATTTTTCCCTATCAGAGTGGCTTTTTTCTAAGAATTTTGCCAGGGACAAAATCTTCTTGTTGCCGTGGGTTCTTTTTCGTGCGCTGCATAATTTTCTGTAACACACGGGACCTCGATTTATCGTCTCATCCGAAAGACTAGCGCCCAGACCACCACTCATGGTCTAATGGATGGGGGAAAAGTTTCGGGCCCAGACGGGATACGAACCACGCACACTTCCGACCCGGACTTTTCGCTTTCTAGACAGGCGCGTTACCTCTAGACCACCGATCCACCGCGATTTAGCTAGGCCATTTGGTGTAAAAGTGCCTTTACATACAGTTCTTTCCATTTAGGCAGGCCATTTGGTGTAAAAGTGCCTTTCTACAGTTTATTCCATTAAGCAAGGCCATTTGGTGTAAAAGTGCCTTTGCATACAGTTTATTCCATTTAGCCAGGCTATTTGGTGTAAAAGTGCCTTTCTACAGTTTATTCCATTAAGCAAGGCCATTTGGTGTAAAAGTGCCTTTCCACAGTTCTTTCCATTTAGCCAGGCCATTTGGTGTAAAAGTGCCTTTCTACACAGCTCTTTCCATTTAGCCAGGCCACTCGCTGTAAAGTGCCTTTCCACAGCTCTTTCCATTTAGCCAGATCATTTGGTGTAAAAGTGCCTTTCCACAGCTCTTTCCATTCAGCCTGGCCATTTGGTGTAAAAGTGCCTTTTCACAGCTCTTTCCATTTAGCCAGGCCACTTGCTGTAAAGTGCCTTTGCACACAGCTCTTTCCATTTAGGCAGGCCACTTGGTGTAAAAGTGCCTTTCCACAGCTCTTTCCATTTAGCCAGGCCATTTGGTGTAAAAGTGCCTTTCCACAGCTCTTTCCATTTAGCCAGGCCATTTGGTGTAAAAGTGCCTTTGCACACAGCTCTTTCCATTTAGCCTGGCCATTTGGTGTAAAAGTGCCTTTCCACAGCTCTTTCCATTTAGCCAGGCCATTTGGTGCAAAAGTGCCTTTGCACACAGCTCTTTCCATTTAGCCAGGCCACTTGCTGTAAAGTGCCTTTCTACAGTTTATTCCATTAAGCCAGGACATTTTGTTTATTTATCTATTCATTTTATTTATTCATGTTTTTATTTCGAGGACAATAGAATAAGCACTCATGTGCATGTTTATATCCTGTGCCCGTGTGTTTATGTGGTTTTTATAATTGTTGCAATCTGTTCTCACCAACACACAATGGCCTACTTTTCCGAAAAGTGGACAAGTTTTTAACGTGTGTGCGCCAGATGTTCTGCGTGCGTTTGCACAAAGGACCCCGGTTAATAGTCTCACCCGAAGCGCTTGCTGTTAAATTGCCTTTCCACTGTTCATTCCAGTTAGCCCAGCTGACAGTCAGAGGGCTGGTCCAATTAAAGCAAAAGTGGCCCCGTGGGAGACAGCCATCACCTTCGCTACATGGCTGCT
Source organism: Rapana venosa (assembly GCA_028751875.1). NCBI lineage: Eukaryota > Metazoa > Mollusca > Gastropoda > Neogastropoda > Muricidae > Rapana > Rapana venosa. The sequence continues at coordinate 74,920,790 of CM054134.1, read as the reverse complement.
TTCTTCACACATGGAGATAGACCCTGATATGAGAGACAGACAGAGAGAGAGAAGGGAAGATGAGAGGGGGGGGGAGAGAGAAGAGAGAGAGAGAGAGGGAGAGAGGAGCGAGAGAGAGAGAGAGAGAGGAGAGAAAAGAGAGAGAGAGAGAAGAGAGAGAGAGAGAAGAAGAGAGAGAGAGAGAGAGAGGGGAGAGAGAGAGAGAACATTTACATCTATTTCTTTAAGAAAATGTATGTTCGTCGACATAAAACCAAAATGTCAAGCAAAAAGTGAGCAACAAATCAATCACCAATCATCCAACCAATCAACACAGTCAACCAAACAACCAATAAACCCACCAACCATCCAGCCAACAAAACTAGCAACCACCTACCTGCCCACGCACTAAACCAACAACACACCACCCACCCACCCCAACCAACTACCACCAACCCACCAACCCACCAACCAGCGAACCAGACAACCAACCAAACCAACCAGCCACCAACCAACTAACCAGTCAACAATCACCCACCCACCATGCAAACCAACCCACCAACCCACACAAACAAACCCAAAACCACCACCCACCCACAAACCCAACCACCAGCCAACCAACCAACCAACCAGCCAACCAGCCAACCAACCAACCAACCAACCAACCACAACCCACCCAATCCATTAATTAACCAGCCAACCAATAAAGCTCGGATGAAGTCAGTCAGGACAAACACAGAAAGATAAGAAAGCCAGTTGCTGGTAGCTAGCTGCAAAGTGTCTCTCTCTGTCTCTGTTTCTCTGTTTGTCTGTCCGTCTGTCTGTCTGTCTGTCTGTCGTTCGTTCTTTCTTTCTTTTTCTTTCTTTCTTTCTCTCTGTCTGCGGTCTGTCTGTCTGTCTATCTGGCTGTCTTTATTTCTTTCTTTTCTTTCTTTCTTTCAATTTTTTCTTTCTTTCTTTTCTTTCTTTCTTCTTCCTCCTTCCTTCCTTCTTCCTTCCTTCCTTCCTTCTTCCTTCCTTACTTCCTTCCTTCCTTTCTTTCTGTCTGTCTGTCTGTCTTCTTTTCTTTCTTTCTGTCTTTCTGTTTTGTCTGTCTCTCTGTCTTTCTTTCTTTCTTTCCTTCTGTCTGTTTTCGTCTGTCTCTCTTTCTTTCTCTCTTTCCTTCTGTCTGTCTGTCTGTCTTTCTTTCTTTCTTTCTCTCTCTCTCAGTCCCAAAGCGCAATGTCATTTTGGGCAGGGAAGACAGTACAGGGATTTCAGAGCTCTAGCTGATGCAGTGAACGATGGCAGGGCAAGGAGGGCAGGGCAGGGCAGGGCAGGGCAGGGCAGGGCAGGGAAGGGCAGGGCATGGCATGGCAGGACAGGGCAGGGCAGGGCAGGGCAGGGCAGGGCAGTGTGCCCCATGGGGCACAGTCAGGGTGAGGGCACCCATCTCACCTACACCTTCCCTGTATAGATAGCGGTCTTCCTTTGCTTTTTTTGCTCTCTTGTGGCTGCTGCTTAATTAACCTATCTTTCTTTTCTTTCGACAGGAAGATGTGTTGTTGGAGGATTTGGAGTGAGTGAGAGAGTGAATCAGTGGGTGAAAGAAGAAGAAGAAGAAGACTACGAAGAAGACTACGAAGACGAAGAAGAAGAAGAAAAAGAGGAGGAAGAAGAAGTAGAGGAAGAAGCAGAAGCAGAAGCAGAAGCAGAAGAAGAAGAAGAAGAAGAAGAAGAAGAAGACGAAGACGAAGACAAAGAAGAAGAAGAAGAAGAAAGTCCCGTCGTCATCATTATCATCCTCATCACCGTCATGATTGTTGTCACCACACGCTTAGTCACCGTCGTCGTCATTTCATCGCCATTTCCTTCGTCGTCGTCATCATCTTCATCACCACCACCACCACCACCACCACCATCATCATCATCATCATCATCATCATCATCATCATCATCATCATCATCATCATCATCATCATCATCATTTTCTTCTTCTTGGGGTTTAAAAAACACGTTTTTCAAATAAATCATACATATTCACACTTACAATAGAGAAACAAGCTAAAAAACAAACAAACACCATAAAACAACTGACAGTCTGTCAACAGCAACGAAAGTATCAGTCTTTACATTTAGAAGCTGGTAGACATCAAGTTGTTCAAACTGTTAAAGTGAATTAAAAAACAACAACAACAACAACACTAGTGACAAAAGACATATTGCGAACACGTTAAATCCTGTTCCGCTGTTCGTAAGAGTAGGCTATTTGTGTGCCGGTGGGAACAGATGACAAATTTACAACACAGCATACAGACGGGGACTGGATGTAAAAAAAAAAGCGCATAAGTGCTTATTCCATTATCCTCGATATGAAAGAACAAAATAAAAATAAAAATAAATTAAAGATATTTCTAGTTTTTAAACTGTCCCTTCAAAGGTCACTGGACTTAGACATATCGTACTGCATGAAAAGTAAGAACAAAATAATGTAGACAAAAATCTATACAAATACATGAGAAAAAAACAATAACAACACAGAGACAGTATGAAAGATCGGGAGTGAACAAGAGAATGATGAATACCAAAAACTGATAAATGAATGAATGAATAAATAAATAAATAAATGAAGGGGCCACGGGAGAAAACACCATCTACATTTCATCTCTGTTCCATAGCCCCAAGCGGGTTACATAATAATAACACGCCTGCCTAGAAAGCGGAAAGTCCGGGTCGTAAGTGTCCGGTGGTTTGATCCTCGTTTGGGCCAAAAACGTTTCCCCCATCCATTGGACCATGAATGGTGGTCTAGGTGCTAGTCCTTCGGATGAGACGATAAACCGAGGTCCCGTGTGTTACACGTAATTATTTAGCGCACGTAAAAGAACCCACGCCAAAAACACAATTTGTCCCTCGAAAAATTCTGTAGAAAAAAAGCCACCCTGATAGGGAAACAAATACAGTTGCAAACAGAAAAAGAAGAAGAAAAATAGCGGGTGGCGCTGCTCTTTTGGAGCAGCCCAAATTTTACACAGAGAAATCTGCCGTGACTTAAAGTGACAAATTTTATTTTTAAAAAGTAGATAAATAGACACAAGACAGCAGTTCACAAGTAGGTCAGCCAACTCTCCCTCTCAGTGGACCATTGATGATGTCCAATAATTATTTACACAACCTACAATCAAATCATGGTGAAACGTAAGATGAAACAATAAACAGCAGCATGAACATCAATAACTGTTAAAACGGTTTTGTTTTTTTGAAATAAATTTCTGGACTTTTTTCAAATAGTTATGAAAGCATTGGTGTCTATTCTGGGATTATTGCTTGCTGCCATGCAAAAGAAGCTGGGCTCGTAGACTATAATATTGAGGCAGCTTCAAAAATGTATTTGCACGGGCTGCATTGAATAGCGGGCATACTTCCATTTCTTCCTCTGCTCATTCTTGGTAGTCTCTTCTTTATCTTGTTCGCATTCTTCTTCTTCTTTGCATTCTTCTTCTTCGCATTCTTCTTCGCATTCTTCTTCTTCGCATTCTTCTTCTTCACATTCTTCTGTTTCTTCTTCTTAAACCTTTTCCGCATTCTTCTTCTTCGTTGCATTCTTCTTCTTTGCTTTACTCTTCTTTGCATTTTTTATTTGCATTCCTCTTCTTTGAATTTTTCTTTTTTCTTCGTTTTAGTCATCGTCATGGTCATCTTCATCACTATCGTCCTAATGATTTGAGATCAGCTTGTTCTCCATTCAGCGTGCCTGTGGCCGGCTCCTCTGTTACTGGGGTCAGAAAATAGTCTGGGCATTCTTTAGACGTTCGCTGCGCGGCTTTAACACAGACTTCAAACAGACCTGGGATTGAAAGAAATTAATCAAGAGAAAGATGGACTTCATCAAAAGGATAATCGCAGGGGAAATCTATTGGTAAATTACTTTCCTGCTGGTTTTTTTTTTCCAACAAAAGCATTGGCGAGAGTCAGTTTAGCCAAAAGAGAGACACAGGAACAACAAATCTAGAAAAATGGCATTTTAACTCAGGTTTATATATAGAGGGATATTGTATGCAAGGCAGAAGAATAGGAGGTAGATGGAACTAAGAACAAACAAACAGTTCAAGAAGAAAAGCAAAGCCAGAACTAGACAGAAACACTGAAATAATGACTGAATGAATTCACGAAGGAACGAGTGAAAAGAAAAGACCGACACACAAAAAGAGAGAAAGAAAATAAGAAAAAAAGAAAAAAAAGAAGATTGATAAAACAAAACAAAGAAATACAGAAAGAAAGAAAAAGAAAGAAAAGAAGACACTGAACGAACGAAAGAAAGAAAGACGGAAAGAAAAACAGAACGAAAAAGAGAGAAAAAAAGTACGCTACTGAAAAAAAAAACCCACAACCTAAACAAAAAACCCACCCTAAAGCTTTTTATTGGGAAGTTGCCGACTTGAGTATTTATTTTTCTTTTTACCGCTTATCTACAGTTTATAACAAACCCCAAAAAGAAAAAAACTCACCAAAAGGCGCCATCCTTTAACGCTAAAGAAAATAGACAGTTGATACTTCAACGCCTGCAGTGCTTTTGTTGGTATTAATTATGTTTGCTCTTTTCCGCTCTGCGGTATAAAGACAGAACGAAAAAACTAAGCGACAAAACTAATACCAATAAAAAAAAAACCCACCCAACTACTCCCCCTCCTCCCCCCCCACACACACAAAACAAGCTCTAAAAATCGCAGCAACAGCCAAAACACAACCCTCGCCCCTCCCCCCCCCCTCCCCCCCTTTTCCTTCCCTCTCCTAAACAAACCCCAAAGAAGTCAATATAGCAAAAACCAATCACGCTTCTTTTACTTTTGTTATCACTCACAACACTACTGTTAGTCTTCATCTAGGCTCTCTTCTCTCTTGTCTGTCAATTGAAGAATAAGCAGCGGCCTTGGCGGTTAGAAAGTGACAATTTGGTTGTACAGCAACTCGGAGTACAGACAGGTTCCTCCAGTCTTTGCTAAGGCGTCGTTTCCAAGGAATTTATTCCCCCCGCAGTAGGGGACGAGATAGCCTAGTGGTTAGAGCATTAAGCTCTTGATCTGACAACCTGGGTTCGAGCCACCATCGAGGCTCCCGTTCGAGGGTTTTCTTTCCCCCTGGAGTTAACATCAGTACTGTGTGTGTGTGCGTGCGTGCGTGCGTGCACATTTGGACTTGTTGGAACTATTAATTGTTACTGGTTGTATGACTGTAAGAATGAGTTGAATGCAAGCGCTTTGATTTGTCTCTGCAAGATATAGCGCTATATAAATTCCATCTATTTTTTATTATTATTATTATTATTATTATTATTATTATTATTATTATTATCATCATCATCATTATTATTATTATTACTGACTCCACTCCCACCGAAAGTGCTTCGGATGAGACAATAACCCGAGGCCCCGAGCGCGAACGCATGCAGAACACCTTGCGCACACGTTAAATCCTGTTCCTGTTTTCTGGAAGTGTCTGCCATGGAGTGGTGGTAGGAACGCAATCCCAACATTTAAAACACGCATTTAAATTTTTAAAAAAATCTTTTATATCGAGGATAAAGAAATAAGCACTTATGTGCGCTTTTTTTTTTTTTTTATAACATCCAGTCGCCGTGTTAATGCGGATTTGTGAATTCTGTCAGCTGTTCCCACCGGCACACGATGGCCTACTCTTACGAAAAGCGGAACAGGATTGAACGTGTGCGCAAGATGTTCTGCGTGCACATTCGTGTTGTGCTTGGACATCATTCACGAAGTCTGAATGTGGTTACCTTAGTGATGGGAACAAACAGTCGCATACGCAAAATCTCAATCTCACCATTGGTGAACGTCGGAGCTGAAAGATCTTGCTAG
>CM054134.1:74899956-74909956 GCA_028751875.1 Rapana venosa | reverse complement strand
TTCTCTCCCTCTCATTCTCTTTTTTATTTTTAGTTTGCCATCGCCTCTGGCACAGGTCATAAATTCTATTTTGAGAAGCAAGCAGCAGCAGCAGTAGCAGCAGCAGCAACATTACCGGATGAGAGGAGAATATAACGGAAAACCATCACAGTCAGATGAGAAATGAGGTTGTACGCTTTCTTTTGGAAATCTTGAGTAACCTTTTGTGCGGAAATTAGTCAACGGGTATGGTATTAAAAAGTAATGTTACTATTTTCCCTGGTGGTGTGGTGTGGTGTGATGTGGTGTGATGTGGTGTGGTGTGATGTAGTACGGTGTGGCGTGGTGTGGTGTGGGGTGATGTGGGTTGATGTGGTGTGGTGCGGTGCGGTGTAGTGTAGTTTGGTGTGATGTGGTGTGGTGTGGCATAGTGTAGTGCACTGCACTGTACTAAAATTATAATTTTTAGGATCCGGCTATTCTTCTTTTTATGGTGAAGAATTCTATTTGATAAAAAAAAGAGAGGAAAACATGACACAAAAGACTTAAAGATGCACATATTTTTTCCATTGCAGAAACTAATCGGAAGTGAGAGACTTATCGATCTCATGACTGTAGATTCCTTGATGATCACGTTTCACGTGACCTCTCCTCACCCCCCTATACCTAACTATTGTTCTTTTAGCCACCCTCCCACCCTCACCCCCCCCTTCCCCTCTCCTTCCTGAAGATCCCCCCCCCCCTTGCTGCTTCCCTTGTCTATCACTCCTTACCGGTACCAACCAGGCAAGCTCTCCCCGCTCTCTCTCTTTTGGCTAAAGTTCTGATTTTCCTCGGTTCTTCTTTTTCTTACTTCGTTTTCATTCGTTGTTTTGGCTCGTCTTCTATGCTTGTTTTTTTCTGTCTCACATTATCTGTTCTTCTTATTTTATTATTCTTTTATATCGAGGATAATGGAACAAGCACTTATGTGGGGGTTTTTTAACGTCTAGTCCCCGTGTGTATGCGGTTTTGTCAATTGCCATCTGTTCCCACCGGCACACAATGGCCTACTCTTACGAAAAGCGGAACAGGATTTTAACGTGTGCGTGCAAGATATACTACGTGCGTTCGCACACGGGGCCTCGGTTTATAGTCTCATCCGAAGTGTGTGTGTGTGTGTGTGTGTGTGTGTGTGTGTGTTTGTGTGTGTTGTTCTAAGTCATCTTCTCTCTCTCTCTTCTCTCTCTCTCTCTCTCTCTCTCTCTCTCTCTCTCTCTCTCTCTCTCTCTCTCTCTCTTCTCTCTCTCTCTCTCTCTCCTCTTCTCTCTGTCTCTTCTTGTTTGACGCCTTTGACAGCCAAAGGCATTCATACTAAAAAAAAATGGCAAAAGAGTGTGGGTTTAATCTTCTTGTAAACTCAAGACTCAAGACTCAAGAATACTTTAATGTCTCAACTAGAGAAATTATGAGTGGCATTTTAAAATTAAAATGACAGAGCATGCATTATTAAACAATACAGATTAAGAATAGCACCGTATTTTAAAAGCTGACAACAATCTACGTCACACATACCCCCGCACCCAACCATCCACACACACACACCCACACACACCCACACACACCCATCCACACATACGCACACACGCATTCGCGTGCGCACGCACACACCAATAAAGGTTAAGAGCAACAAAGCAAAACCACAACACAACAATAATTCAAACACATCTCATGAAGCACATCTTCGGCACAATCAATACAAATATCACAAGTAACTTTATATTAAAAAGAAAAACATGGCAAAAACATTTTGATTAAAACAAACAAACAAACAAAATCAACAAACAAAAGTTTTAACACTATTTCCCTTCCACTCATCACAGCTCGCACTTATTCTTTGCCTGGTACTTTATATAAAACTATGCATGCACACACACACACACACACACACACACTCTCTCTCTCTCTCTCTCTCTTGCTCTCTCTCTCTCTCTCTCTCTCTCTCTTTCTCTCTCTCTCTCTCTCTCTCTCTCTCTCCTCTCTCTCTCTCTCTCTCTCTCTCTCTCTCTCTCTCTCTCTCTCTCTCTCTCTCTCTCTCTCTCTCTCTCTCTCTCTCTCGGAGGCATATCCATGCACACGCTGTTATTTGATGATTTACTATGAAAACCCCTTTAACAATTTTTCTTTTAAAGTTTAACATTGGTTTAGAAGCTGAATTGACTTGTTAATAAAACTATTTCTGGTTCTGCTTGTTTTTGATTTTGGCATTCGGAATCTTCGACCAGAAACTGTATATTATAAGTCCTTCGGATGAGACTATAAACCGAGGCCCCGTGTGCGAACGCACGCAGAACATCTTGCGCACACGTTAAATCCTGTTCTGCTCTTCGAAAGAGTAGGCCATTGTGTGCCGGTGGGAACAGATGACAAAATTTACAAAACCGCATACACACGGGTACTGGATGTAAAAAAGAAAAGATTCAGCGCTATATAAATTCCATACATTATTATTATTATTATTGTTAAACACAAGTGTGGAGTTTGTTCGGCTTTGTTTTTTCACTTTTGTACTGCCGGCCAGGCCATGGCCTGCTCTTCCGAAAGACCAGAACGGGTTTTGACGTGGGCACAAGATATTCTGCGCGCGCGTACGTACACAGGGCCTTGGTCTACAGACTCCTCCGAATGGTTTTTCGGGGCAGTGGAGTCAACACCGATGTTAACTCCAGGGGGCAAACCAAAAAAATAATTAAATCTTCATTGAATGGACGTCCCAGTGGTGGCTGGAACCCGGGCTGGGTCCCTGGCAGTCAAATCGTGAGGCGCAATGCTCTAACCACTAGGCTATTCTTCCCCAATGATGACAGCCCTGCTGTAGTCTTTGTGGCCGGCGGAGCTCTAAACAGGATGACTGGATCGGATTAGACTGGATTGGATTAGACGGGACTGGACTGGACTGGACTGGAGTGGATTGGATTGTACGAGACCGGACTGTATTGGACTGGTTTAGGTGGAACTCGATTTGACTGGATTGGATTGGATTATACGATAATGGGCTGGATTGGATTGGACTGTTTGGGACTGGAATGGACTGGATTGTGTTGGGATGGACTGGATTGAATTGGATTGGATTGGAAGCTGTCTTGGTGGCATCTTGAGAAGATGAGATTTGTGTTCCGGCAGTGGCACACAGACATTCACTGTCACATTTTTTCCTTGGCTCATCTTACACAGACATGCACGTGCATCTTTCAGGCCCAGTGTATGTGCGGTAGCACGCGCTTGTTCTATTTTCGGCTTAAAGTGTGTGTGTGTATGTGTGTGTGCATAATGAAATAATGAAAACATGCCCTCTCTCTTTCTCTGTGTGTCTATCTCTGTATCTGTCTGTCTGTCTGTGTCTCTCTCTATGTATGTCTATCTCTGTATCTGCCTGTCTGTCTGTCTGTCTGTCTGTGTGTCTCTCTCTGCATGTCTCTGTATCTGTCTCTCTGTATGTCTCTCTCTGTATATCTCTGTATCTGTCTGTCTGTCTGACTCTCTCTCTCTGTATATTTATCTCTGTATCTGTCTGCCTGTTTCACTCTGTCTTTCTATCTGTATGTCCATCTCTGTATCTGTCTGTCGGTTTATCTGTCTATCCGTCTGCCTGTCTCTCTTTCTGTGTCTGTCTGTCTGTCTGTCTGTCTGTCTGTCTGTCTGTCTGTCTCTCTCTCTCTCTCTCTCTCTCTCTCTCTCTCTCTCTCTCTCTCCCCTCTCTCTTAGATTGTTTATTTGGGGGGTTTTTTGGTGCCCAGCGGGCTGGTTGTAAAAAAGCATGTTTGCTTATGCCATAACCCTCTTTAGATAAAATCCATTCAATTCAATTCAGTTCAACTCTCTCTCTCTCTCTCTCTCTCTCTCTCTCTCTCTCTCTCTCTCTCTCTCTCTCTCTCTCTCTCTCTCTCTATCTCTCTCTCTCTCTCGGTCTCTCTGTGTGAGCTGTCTGTCTCTGTTTGGGAATCTGTCTCTCTGACTCTGCTCCACATGTTTCTTGTGCTTTATTAAGCATAGAGCATTCATTGGCAGGCGCTTGGAGCTCGTGTTTCGAATTACATGCCAACTTAATTTCTTCATCGTCCTCTTGTTGTTGTTCTTGTTGTTTTTCTTCTTGTTGTTGTTGTTCTTCTTGTTCTTCTTGTTCTTCTTGTTCTTCTGGTTCTGGTTCTTCTGGTTCTTCTGGTTCTTCTTCTTCTGGTTCTTCTGGTTCTTCTTGTTCTTGTTCTTCTTCTTCTTTTTCTTCTTCTTCTTCGCATTCTTTTCTTGTTCTTGTTCTTCTTGTTCTTGTTCTTCTTGTTCTTGTTCTTCTTGTTCTTGTTCTTCTTGTTCTTCTTGTTCTTGTTCTTGTTGTTGTTCTTGTTGTTCTTGTTGTTCTTCTTCTTGTTCTTCTTGTTCTTTTTGTTGTTGTTGTTGTTGTTGTTGTTGTTGTTGTTGTTGTTGTTGTTGTTGTTCTTCTTCTTCTTCTTCTTCTTCTTCTTCTTCTTCTTCTTCTTCTTCTTCTTCAATCGTCTTCTTCTTCTTCTTCTTCTTCTTCTTCTTCTTCTTCTTCTTCTTCTTCTTCTTCTTCTTCTTCTTCTTCTTCTTCTTCTTCTTCTTCTTCGCCTCCTCCTCCTCCTCCTCCTCCTCCTCCTCCTCCCCCTTCTCCTCCTCCCCCTCCTCCTCCTCCTCCTCCTCCTCCTCCTCCTCCTCCTCCTCCTCCTCCTCCTTCCACAGGAATCATTAGATATACGAGTAAGTAAAAGAACTGCGTTAACCTTTTTAGTCCGCCCACCTAGCACAAACTGTTTACCCTGACAGAGAAGATGACTGTGCCCCTCCCTGGCCTGCCAAGACTCTGAAGTCCGCTTGAGCACAATGCTGTCTCTGGAACTGTGCAGGTCAAGGTTCTGAGAGCTGCAGCAGCCAGACATGGAATTCTTTAGTGGGAAGGGGGGGGGTGGGAAACAAAATTTAATGTCAACTGGTTGAAGAAAAGGACATACGAATGCGCTGAGAAGGGAGATAAAGAAGACAGAGACTATGAAAAGAACAAAAAGGAGAGAGAAAAGGATAGAAATATGGAAGTGCAGGCGCAGAAGAAGACGGTTTGTTCACCCCCAAAAAGGAGCTTAATTCCATGTTTATTATGAATAAAACGCAGTAACAGAAATAATAATGATTTATTTTTTTTACTACTTCGAGTAACGACTTAACCTCAATAATTAAGAAGACAGCTATTTCTCGGACACGAAAGGTAAAAGGTAAAGGAGTCCCATAACCTATAAGGTCGTAGGGGAGCGAGGCGTCAGAGACCTCACTTCTCTAGGGCCAGCATATTGAGGGCGGCGCCCATCTCCTCTCCCTCGCTGCTTTACCTTCCCTGACCCTAAAGAGGGCAGGTACCCATTTACAGCTTGGTGAACTGGGGGAACTGTACTGAAGCCAAGGCGCGCAAACGGTCACCCATCCAACTGGTAACCACGCTCGACGCTGCTTAACATGGCTGGGGGAAAGCGAGTGCTCCGACCACTGAGCTATCCGACACAAAAGCTCTTTATAAAACTGATATAAAGTTTGCGTAGTGCTGCATTAAAAAAAAATCCGATAGATAAAAGTTTATTACCCCAAAAAGTCGCATACGGATAAGGTGTTTTTTTTCCCCTAATAAACTCTTTGAGTTTAAAGGTAGATTGCTGATTGGGAAAGGAGACAAAAGCTAGCTTCCTTAAGAGAAGCCATAGACAGGGGTCAGCCTTGCTGGTGTCAGCAGTCAGCCAGTACTATATCAAAGTCCCCTTCATTTCCTACCTACAGAGGAATCGTCTAAACCAGTTCCTTTTGCCGGTGTGTGTGTGTGTGTGTGTGTGTGTGTGCTTGTTCGTGTGTGTGTGTATGTGTGTGTATGTGTGTATGTGTGTGTGTGTGTTGTTTGTATGTGAAGTGCGTGTGTGCATGTAGTGTGTGTGAGAGAGAATGTAATGAGTGTGTAAAAGTGTGTGCGTGCGTGCGTGTGTGTGTGTTTGTATGTGTGTGTGTATGTGTGTGTGTGCATGTATGACTGTGTGTGTGAGTGTGTATGTGCGCGCGCGCGCGTGTGTATAGTCTTTATGTGCGTGTCTGTGTACGCGTGTTTGCGTGTATTATGTGTGTGTGTATGTGTATGTGTGAGTGTGTGTGTGTGTGCGCACGCACGCGCAGGTAGGGGGGAGGGGGAGGAGAAGGCAATAATGGGTTGCGAAGGTAATGAACTCATCTTGTTTTTCACTCGTTATCTTTAAAAATGTTAATTAAAGAACTGTCTTTCAGTTTGCTCTTTTCTCTCTGTTTTCTGATTTAACAAAACCTTTTGTTGTTGTGCCTGTGTTTGCGTGTGAGAGCCTCTTGGGGTGTCACTCTCTTCCCTTTATAGTAAGGATTATTTTTTAATTTGTTTTGTTTTGTTTGTCTGGCTGGTCTTTGTCTTTGCTTTTTGTTTTGTCCGTTTGTGTCTCTGTGTATTTGTTTATTTTGTGTAAATAAAAAACCTTTTGTTTTTGTTTTTTTGTGCTGCCATCTTTCTTTCTCTCTTTCTTTCTTTCCCTTTTACTTTCTTTCTTTCTTTTGTATTTTTTTTAAATCTTTCACTACACTACACTACGCTACGCTACACTACAACAAGCAGACAGCACACACACACACACTACAGAGACACACACACAGATAAACACATGCGCGCGCATGCGCGCGACCCATGCAAACAACCACGCACACACGCATGCACGCAGACACACACACACACACACACACACACACACACACACACACACACACACACACACACAGAGTCCCTTCTATATAATACCGTTTTCAAATTTATATAAGGCATATCAAAAGATGTTTTTTTAAACAGTAGATGCAGATTGTGTCCATTAACTCTGACTTTGATGTAAATGAGTTGGAATCGTTTCACACACACACACACACACACACACACACACACACACACACACACACACACACACACACACACACACACACACACACACATATATATAGCGCGCGTGCACACGTTCACATGCACACACGCGCGTGTACGCAGGAACACAAACAAACACACATACACACACCACACTATACGTGACAAAACACTCAACATTCCAGTCACATACACAGACACATGCTTTTGTCTCCATCTTTCCCCATCTGTCTCCCTTCGTCCAATATCACTAATAGCGAAAAGACGTTGAATCGTAGAACAAATACATGTACACCACACACACACACACACACACACACAATCTCTCTCTCTCTCTCTCTCTCTCTCTCCTCTCTCTCTCTCTCTCTCTCTCCTCTCTAACACACACGCACCAAGCACCCTACTCTCCCCGCCCTCACCCCCACCCCAAACACACACACACACTCTCTCTCTCTCTCTAACACACACGCACGCAAGCACCCTACTCTCCCCGCCCCCACCCCAACCCCAAACACACACACACACACAAACACACACACACACACACACACACACATACACACACACACACACACACACACACTCTCTCTCTCTCTCTCTCTCTCTCTCTCTCTCTCTCTCTCTCTCTCTCTCTTTCTCTAACACACACGTACACAAGCACCCTACTCTCACCCCCTTATCCCCACCCCCCCAAACACACACACACACACACACACACACACACACACACACACACACACACACACACACACACACACACACACACACACACACACGCACACACACACACGCACACGCACTCATTCAGACACTCCCAATCCCTACTAAACCCTCCTGACGAGGAAAATGAAATCTTAATCCTTCGCCAGCATGTCTAATGATGTCGGGTGTTGACTCTGCCAGCCTGACACTCCAATATTCCCCAGCCCCCTTCTGGCATCATGGGAGGAGCAGCAGAAGGAGGAGGCGGAGGAGGAGAAGAAGAAAAAATATGGCATATTGCTTGCATGAAAAGTTTAAAGATTTTTTAAAAATATTACTTCCATTTTTTCCACGTTTTTTCGAAGTTCACCACCGGTGAGATTTAGTGTATGTAATCATTTACCCAACGTTACGGTAGCTGCATTCCGACTTCAGGGATGATGTCTAAACACGGTACCAGTATACATTAAAAACAACAACCTGTTGTCATTCATTCCTATTGGCAAAGAATAGCCTGCACGTTTGAAGAGCGGAACTGGTTTTTGATTACGTGTGTCCAAGATTTTCTGCGTGCGTTCGAACAATGTACCTTAATTTATAGTCCCATCCGAAGGATTTTGGGGGGAGTTGAATTAGTACTGATTTTAATTTCAGGGGGAAAAAAATCCCTCGAACGGGTGTCTCAGTATTGGCTCGAACTCAGGACGTCAATTGCGAGTTCAACACTCTAACCAGTAGGCTATCCTGTCCCCTTATGATTGATTTAATGTCAAGAAAGGAAACGATCATATTCATCATAAGAATTGCTATACTGTTACGGTGGATCTGTGGTCTAGAAGTAACACGCCCGTCCAGAATTGGAAAAGTCTGGGTTCGATCTCCGTTTGAGCCTGAGCTTGCCTCCCCCTCCCCCCATCATTAACTAGACCTTGAGTGGTGGTCGGGGAGCTAGTCTTTCTGGTGAAACGATTGACCGGGGTCGTGGGTGCAATCTTCATTTAGCACACATAAAAGCACTACCGCTATCAGAGAGTTGTCCCTAGCAAAATTCTGAAGAAAAACAAAGCCACTCTCAAAGGGTAAGAAATGTGTATGTAGACAGGAGTATTGAACGAAACTGGGTGGTGCTCCTATTGTGGCTTCGCGTTCTCCTCAGGAAGAGCATACAATACAATACAATACAATGCAAAACAATACAATACAATTTAATACAGTACAGCACAATACGATTCAATACAGTATGTCATACTGAACTCAAAGGACATTCTGCCTTTGAAACTGTTACATATGAGAGACTGGGAAGAGGAAAGAAGTTTTATCAAGTGACACTCTAGTGATTCCTTTTCTTCTTGTTCTTGTTGTTCTTGTTCTTCTTCTTCTTCTCTTCCACCTTCTACTCCTCTTTATCCTTCTCTTCTCTTCACCCTTCTTCTTCTTTGCATTCTTCTTTACATTCTTTGCATTCTTCACATTCTTCTTCGTTTTCCTCCTCCTCCTTCCCTTTCTCTTCTCTCAGCTCCGTAAGAACTCAACTAAGTACTGCACTGAAGCTTCCAGCAGTGTATCCTGGACAAAGAAACCGGTTTTAGTTTCAGATTCATAACTTCAGACACGGTCCTATAGTAAAAATAGTCCTATTTTGGCAAAAGAGATCCAAGATTAGTGACCACCCATACACACTTTAATTTGTCTTTTGATGCAAGAAAAATGTCCATACTTTGCCAAGACAAAAGGTGGCCATGGTAACTATAACTCAATAATTAGTTTCTCCCTGAGTTGAATGGTCCTTGTAGTGACCCGGGCATAATTGATCCCAACGGAAGATTGTATGTTTTGATTGGTCCACACACTCACTATGAACAGCTATTGTGGACACGAAAAGTGGTCAACAGTACTTTTGAACTTACAAAGGAGCAACCATTTCTTTCTGTCTGACTGGTGGAAAAAACAGCAAGCCATGATAACCATAACAGCCAGAATGATAATGGTAATAATAATAAAAACAAAGGCAAGGGTGGGGAAAGAAAGAAATGACAAGAAAAGGGATAAGAAGAAAATGAACTGAAAAAAATTGTGATGAGCATGAAACAGAATATGCAGTAAACGTACTGTCAAAGTGATGCAAGACTACAACAGAGTGGATCGGTGCTTTGAAAGTAACGCACTTGCCTAGAAAGCGACAAATCCGGGTTCGATCCCCGTTTAAGCCCGAAAATGTCCCACCATATCCATATACTAGACCGTGAGTGGTAGTCTGGGTACTAGTCTTTTGTATGAGATGATAAACCGAGGCCCTGTGTGCAGCATACATTTAGAGCTCGTAAAAGAACCCACAGCAACAAGAGAGTTGTCCTTGGCAAAATTCTG
>CM054134.1:74887456-74889956 GCA_028751875.1 Rapana venosa | reverse complement strand
AAGAAGAAGAAGAAGAAAATGCAAAGAAGAAGAAGGAGAAGAAACAGTCAGAGGAATAGAATGAAATGACAAAATAAGGAGAAAGAGAGGAAAAAAAGTAAAATAAACACACAAACAACACACACACACACACACACACACACACACCACACACACACACACACACATACACACACACACACACACACACACACACACACACACACACACACACACACCACACACACACACACACACACACACACACACACTCTCTCTCTCTCTCTTCCACGGCAAATTCCGGCAAGTTAAGTTACTAACAAAAATGACCGTAACCATACACTCTGCATTATACTTCTCTTGAAGAAAACCCCCAATGTTCTTGACCATAGCAATTCAGTCAGGTGATATGTAGACAGACATACAGGCCTATATTTTTCAAAGCAGTGTGAACAACACATAGCCTAGTAGTGGTTAGAGCGTTGAGCTCGTGATCTGACGGCCCGGGTTCAAGCCACCAACGAAACGCCTGTTCGAAGGGATTTTGCCCCTGGAGTTAACTAACATCAGTACCGACCCCACTCCCCCATAAGCTATTCGGATGAGACTTTACAACCGAAATCCGTGTATGTATGGATCGCGCACAGAACATCATCCGCACACGTTTAAACCCATCTCGTCTTTTTATAATTTTTGAATTTTATTTTATTGTTTTATATCGAGGACAATGGAAAAAGCACTTGTGTGCTTTTTACCTGGTCCCCGTGTGTATGCAGTTTTTTCATCCGTTCCCACCGGCACACAATGACCTACTCTTCCGAAAAGCGGAACGGGTCTTTTAACATGTGCGCAAGATGTTCTGCGTGCGTTCGCACACGGGGCCTCGGTTTATATAGTCTCCTCCGAAGGACTTTTGGAGAGAGTGGAGTCTGCACTGATATTATTAACTCCCGGGGAAAATATCCCCTTGAACGGGAATCGAACCCGGGTCGTCAGATTGCGAGCTCAATGTTCTAGCAACTAGGTTATCCCGTCCCCTCTTTTGGAAGAGTAGGCATTTGTGTGTTGGTAGGAATGGATGACAAACTTTTTTTTTTATAAAAACCACAAAAAGAAAAGAAAAAACCCACGCCTGCACACTTGTGTCGTGTTTAGGCATCGTCTCCGAAGTTGGAATGTGGCTACCTTCATGGTAAGCAAACGGTCGTGATATGTAAAAATCTCACCATTGGTGAGCCTGGGAGCTCTAGATCAGGAATAGCAGGCGCAGCAGAACCAGCAGCAGCAGTAGCAGTAACAACAACAACAACAGCAACAATGGAAATGGAATGAAAAATGATATCTGATTTAGTGATGTAGAAATACGTACTCATGCATAAGGAAGTGATTATGTGCTTCTGAATAAAGATTGCGGATAATGTCAGCTTTACCGGGTTGATTTTATTCTTGGTTTTTTTCTTTGTTTGTTTGAGGGTTTATCTTTACCTGTTTGTTTGTTTGTTTGTTTGTTTGTTGTTCTGCATTGCTTTTCGGGGTTGGCAGAGAATGACAGGTTTACCTGTTATCGTTTTTGCCCTCGTTTTTTTGTTTGTTTGTTTGTTTGTTTTGTTTCTGTCTTTCCTTTTTTTTTTTTTTTTTTTTTTTACTCGTTAGTTAGTTTGTTTGTTTGCTAGTTCAATTTTTTTTCCTGGAGTTGACAGATAATATGTCAGGTTGTCTTCTTGTTTTTGTCTTTGATTTTTGTTTGGTTTAGTTGGTTTTGAATGCGTAGCTGTCTGTTTGTTTGTTTGTTCTACGTTTTTGTTGTTGAAATTTTTGTGAAAGTTAGTTTGATCTGGAGAAGAAATGGGTGGTAGGTGTCTAAATCTCAGGTCACATTTTAGATTCCTTTATTTGGCACCCACATCTAGAAGTATGTATTTTTCTTTAATGTTAAATTTCCTTATTCAGCACAATAGGCTATTTTTTTCTGAGGCTATTAATGTCAAAACTGAGTTTATGGAGAGTTTTTACTTTTCATGTGGCATTGTCATCCATACTTGCAGACGTACAACCACAAATAAAATATACAAATGACAGATGGATACGTACAGATGTACACAGACACACCGACACATTGACAGACACCTTCCTAAGTCAACGCTCGAATGCCCTCACGCACGTACATGCACACACACACACACCACACCCCACACACACAAAACACACACCCCACACACACACACACATCACACACACACACACACACACAACACACACACACACACACACACACACACACAACACAACCAACACAACAACAGAACGTGCGCGGGCACACACACAAACACACAAAAACACACAGAGGCATACTCACATACACACAAATGTACGCGTGTGTGTGCTCACACATATGCACGAGCGTGCACACATACACACACACACACACACACACACAATGCGCGCGCGTGCATACACTCATATACAAACACACCGTGCGCGCACGTGCATACACACATATACAAACACACCGTGCGCATAC
>CM054134.1:74879956-74882456 GCA_028751875.1 Rapana venosa | reverse complement strand
TTTTTGTCTCTCTTTGTCTCTCTATCTCTCGCTCTCCCCCCCTTCCTCCCTCCCCCCCCTCTCTCTCTACCCCCCTCCCCCCCTCTCTCTCTTTCCTCTGGCAACAGGTTGATAACATTAACATTGATGACATTATTTCCAGACTAAACTAATGGAAAAAGAGAGCTTTTTCTCGTTTTCTGTGTCTTTAAAAAAAAAATCTTGTCACTGACAATTAACAGCCAGGCCGGTGACATTACTTGCTCATTGAAAAGTTTGCAGAAAAGTTAGGTGAAGGAGAGGGAAAAGAAGATTGAAAAAAGATGTGTTTTGTTTTTTATAGGGCTTGTAGATTGATGGACTAGGTACAAAAACATTAAGTGTATTTGTAGGCCATTAAAACCCTGAAAGGGGGACGGCATAGCCTGATGGTTAGAGTGATGCGCTCGTAATCTGCTGACCTGGGTTCGAATTTCGTTCAAGAGGTATTTCCTCTGGAATTAACATCAGCGCCGACTCCACTATCCCCCACCCCCCACCTCCCCTCCCCCAAAAGTCCTTCGGAGGAGACTATAAACCGAGGTCCCGTGTGTGAACGCACGCAGGACATCTTGCGCATAATTATGTTAAAACCCGTTCGGCTTTTCGGTAAAGTAGGCCATTGTTTGCCAGAGGGAACGGATGACAACATTTACAAAACGGCATAAAAACGGGGACTGGATGTAAAACAGCACATGAGTGCTTATTCCATTCTACTCAATATAAAAGAATCTGTCCCTGTCTCTGTCTCTCTCTCTGTCTCTCTCTGCCTCTCTGTCTCTGTCTCTTTTGTCTCTCTTTGTCTCTCTGTCTCTCGCTCTCCCCCCTTCCTCCCTCCCCCCTCTCTCTCTACCCCCCTCCTCCCTCTCTCTCTTTCCTCTGGCAACAGGTTGATAACATTAACATTGATGACATTATTTCCAGACTAAACTAATGGAAAAAGGGAGCTTTTTCTCGTTTTCTGTGTCTTTAAAAAAAAAATCTTGTCACTGACAATTAACAGCCAGGCCGGTGACATTACTTGCTCATTTAAAAGTTTGCAGAAAAGTTAGGTGAAGGAGAGGGAAAAGAAGATGGAAAATAGTTGGTTTTTATTTTATTTTATAGGGCTTGTAGATTGATGGACTAGGTATAAAATCATTACAGGCGGGTTTTTTTTTAGGCCATTAAAAACCTGAAAACAAACCTGGAAAGGGGGACGGCATAGCCTGATGGTTAGAGTGATGCACTCGTGATCTGCTGACCCGGGTTCGAATCTCGTTCAAGAGGATATTTTCTCTTGAGTTAACATCAGCGCCGACTCCACTATCCTCCCCCCCTACCTCCTCTCCCCCAAAAGTCCTTCGGATGAGACTATAAGCCGAGGTCCCGTGTGCGAACACACGCAGGACATCTTGCGCAAATGTTAAAACCCGTTCCGCTTTTCGAAAGAGTAGGCCAACGTGTGTCGGTGGGAACAAATGACATCATTTCAAAAACTGCATAGATACGGGGGGACTGGATGTAAAAAAGCACATGAGTGCTTATTCCATTATACTCAATATAAAAGAATCTGCCCCTGTCTCTGTCTCTCTCTCTCTGTCTCTCTCTGCCTCTCTGTCTCTGTCTCTTTTTGTCTCTCTTTGTCTCTCTGTCTCTCGCTCTCCTACCCTTCCTCCCTCGCCCCCCCCCCCCTCTCTCTCTCTCTACCCCCCTCCCCACCTCTCTCTCTCTTTCCTCTGGCAACAGGTTGATAACATTAACATTGATGACATTAGTTCCAGACTGAACTAATGGAAAAAGGGAGCTTTTTCTCGTTTTCTGTGTCTTTAAAAAAAAAATCATGTCACTGACAATTAACAGCCAGGCCGGTGACATTACTTGCTCATTGAAAAGTTTGCAGAAAAGTTAGGTGAAGGAGAGGGAAAAGAAGATGGAAAAAAGAGGTCTTTTTTCATAGGGCCTGTAGATTGATCGACTAGGTACAAAAACATTACAGGTGTATTTTTAGGCCATTAAAAACCTGAAAACAAACAAAAAGGACAGGCAGAAAGGAAGGAAGGAAGAAAGAAAGAATGAAAAAGGAAGGAAGGAAGAAAGAAGAAAAGAAAGAAGAAAGAAAGGAAGAAAGAAAGGTAGAAAGAAAGAACAATGGAATGAAAGAAGGGATGAAACCAAAAATTATTTAATAGAGGGAGTACACGTTTATACTGATACACACACACACACACACACACACACACACACACCACACACACACACACACACACACACACACACACACACACACACACAGACAGAAGAGAGAGAGAGAGAGAGAGAGAGAGGAGAGAGAGAGAGAGAGAGAGAGAGAGAGAGAGAGAGGGGGGGGGGGAAACAATAACACCAAATAAATACAGTCTAAACAAAGACAAAAACAAAATGACGTCGACAACAATAGCAACAGTAAACTATAGGGGAACACACACCACACACACACACACACACACACACACACACACAC
>CM054134.1:74867456-74872456 GCA_028751875.1 Rapana venosa | reverse complement strand
GAAAAAACCCAAATTATCTTCAGGTCACGAGGAACGAAAAAAAACCCAAATTCTCCTTCGGTCACAAGGAACGAAAAAAAAACAACCCCAAATTATCCTCAGGTTACGAGGAACGAAAACAAAACAAATTATCCTCAGGTTACGAGGAACGCGGAAAAAACCCAAATTATCTTCAGGTCACGAGGAACGAAAAAAACCAACCCCAAATTATCCTCAGGTTACGAGGAACGAAAACAAAACAAATTATCCTCAGGTTACGAGGAACGAAAACAAAACAAATTATCCTCTGGTCACGAGGAACGGAAAACCCCCCAAATTATCTTCAGGTCACGAGGAACGAAAATAACCAAATTATCCTCAAGTCACGAGGAACGCGGAAAAAACCCAAATTATCTTCAGGTCACGAGGAACGAAAAAAAAAACCCCAAATTATCTTCAGGTCACGAGGAACGAAAAAAACCCAAATTATCCTCAGGTCACGAGGAACGAAAAAAACCCACCCCAAATTATCCTCAGGTCACAAGGAACGAAAAAAACCACCCCAAATTATCCTCAGGTCACAAGGAACAAAAAACCCAAATTATCCTTAAGTCATAAGGATCGAAAAAAACAATAATAAAAATATACCCTCAAATCAGGAGGAACAAAAACAAAAACAACCACCCCCAATATTAACCCTCAACTAACGATGAACAAACCCCTCCCCAACCCCACAAAAAAAATAACCTCAGGTCACGAGAAAAGAAAATACAAGAAAAATTACCTTCAGGTCACAAGACTGATTGCACAGGCTGCTCTGGCCTCAAACCTGGGTATTGAGGGATTCACGATGCTGTCCACCGCGCTATAAATAATTAGGTGGGCCAGGTATTATTCTGAAGAGAAGAGAAACAGTAAGAATGAAACTATCAATGCAGGTCATCAATCGTGAATATGACGCAAGATTTCTCTTGTCTCTCCCTGTCTGTCTGTGTCTCTGTGTCTGTCTGTCTGTATGTCTGTCTCTCTGTCTGTCTGTCTGTCTCTGTCTCTCTGTCCATCTGTCTGTCTCTCTCTCTATCACACACACACACACACACACACACACACACACACACACACACACACACACACCTTCACACACTGTGTGTGGGAAGCGCGATGTTTAAGAAGGGAGAGCACCTGACTATAAACACGGCATTTTGCAAGTTTGATAGTTGTAGTTGTCGTCGCTAGTCCATGGTTTTGGCGAGCGAGCGAGCGAGCAAGCGAGCGAGCGAGCGAGAGAGAGAGAGAGAGACAGAGACAGAGACAGAGACAGAGAGAAAACACACACTCACGGACTCACACACGCGCGCGAGCGCGCACACGCACGCACACACACACACACACACACACACACACACACACACACACACACACACACACACACACACTCGGACAAAGACAGAGACAGAGACATAGAGACAATGACAATGACAAATTCTTTTTTTTCGAGGATAATGAATAAGCACTCATGTGCTTTTTTACATCCAGTCCCCGCCCGTAGGGATACATCTTGATAATAACCCAACACTTATACACTCTCACAGTAGAAACAAGGGGAAATAACCCTTTTCAAAACAGTGCCCCCCCCAACAACCCCCCCCCCAAAAAAAAAAAACCCCCTAAAAACACCACCCCACCCCACCCCCGTGTGTGCGTGTGTGAGTCCGTGAGTGTGTGTTTTCTC
This sequence comes from Rapana venosa, assembly GCA_028751875.1. Classification (NCBI taxonomy): domain Eukaryota; kingdom Metazoa; phylum Mollusca; class Gastropoda; order Neogastropoda; family Muricidae; genus Rapana; species Rapana venosa. Next base: position 74,870,745 of record CM054134.1, on the reverse strand, counting down.
TGTCTCTCTGTCTGTCTGTCTGTCTGTCTGTCTGTCTGTCTCTCTCTCTCTCTCTCTCTCTCTCTCTTTCTCTCTGTCTCTCTCTCTGTCTGTCTGTCTCTCTGTCTGTCTGTCTGTCTGTCTCTCCTCTCTCTCTCTCTCTCTCTCTCTCTCTCTCTCTCTCTCTCTCTCTCTCTCTCGCTCGCCAAAACCATGCACTAGCGACGACAACTACAACTATCAAAATTGCATAGAGACAGAGACAAAGACAGATAGAGCCAGAGGCACAGACAATTAGAGAGAGAGAGAGAGAGAGAGAGAGAGAGAGAGAGAGAGAAAGAGATAGAGAGAGAGAGAGAGAGAGAGAGAGAGAGAGAGAGAGAGAGAGAGAGAGAAAGAGAAAGAGAAAGAGAGATGCATACATATAGACAGAGTCAGACAGAGACAGAGAAACAGAGTCAGAGAGAGACAGAGACAGACAGAAAGAGACACAAACAAAGAGAAGCAGAGAGACAGACAGACAGACAGAGACAGACGGACATCATAAATGGGCATATCAAGATGGCTGCACAAAAACAAAAAAATACTAGGAGAGAGAGATGCAGATCAAAGAGATACAAAACAATAAACAACACAAGCTATCCCATATCAAACGTTTCAGGTCGTAAATTCAGGCACCTGATGGTAAATCTGCCAATTTGCTGCAATCTAGTTCGGGATGAAATTCCAACTTCCAATTGAAACATGCCCGGTTTTTTTGTTTTTGTTTTTGTTATTTGTTTAGATGAAAGCTTATGTATCGAGAGTCCCTCTGCTTCAAATGAAGATCTGACAAGAAGAAAACACTATTTCGGAGAAAAAAATAAAACAGAAGGAAAAAATTCGCCAAACTCTCATTTGTTAGTTTTTGCAGAAACATGAAAAAAACCCAACATGGAACATACTTTGCACAAATTGACAACAACTGAAGAGATTCGTCAAACTCATTATTTTGTTGTTGTTGTTGCAGAAACATGACAAAAAACCTCAATGGAACAGGCGTGCACAAATTGACAACAAATAAAACAGAAGGAAAAAATTCGCCAAACTCTCATTTGTTAGTTTTTGCAGAAACATGAAAAAAAACCCAACATGGAACATACATTGCACAAATTGACAACAACTGAAGAGATTCGTCAAACATTATTTTTTGTTGTTGTTGCAGAAACATGAAAACAAAACAACATGGAACAGGCGTGCACAAATTGACATCAAATTATCTGCTCCTAGGAAAAAATACAAACAAAAAGCCTCAGGCGAAATAAAGCGGAAAACAACAAGAAAACATATACAATTTTTTCAAAAGCAAGCTAGAGCAAAACGACACAAATCAAAAGAAACAAACACACAATTATGTACAAGCTGACAATATTCTGCCCCCTCTCTCTGTCGCTGTGTCTGTCTGTCCATGTGTGTGTGTGTGTGTGTGTGTGTGTGTGTGTGTTTCTCACTCTCCTCACTCACACACACACACACACACACACACACACACACACACACACACACACACACACACACACACACACACACACACACACACACACACACACAAATAGGACAGAGATGGAAATCAAAGAGATACAGAGCCAAACACAACACAAGCTATCCCATATCAAACGGTTCACATCGTAAATTCAGGAACCTGAAGGTGAACCTGCCAATTTGCTGCAATCTAGTTTGGGATGAAGCTCCAACTACCAGTTGACACATGCCCGGTTTTTGTTGTTTTTTTGTGTGTTATTGTTTAGATGAAAGCTGATGCATCGAGAGTCCCTCTGCTTGAAATGAAGATCTGACAAGAACACAATATTTCGAGAGAGAAAAAAAAAACAGAAGGAAAAAATTCGCCAAACTCTGATTTGTTAGTTTTTGCAGAAACATGAAAAAAACCCAACATGGAACATACATTGCACAAATTGACAACAACTGAAGAGATTCGTCAAACTGTCATTATTTGTTGTTGTTGTTGTTGTTGCAGAAACTTGATCCAAAAAACCTCCATGGAACAGGCGTGCACAAATTGACATCAAATTATCTGCTCCAAGGAAAAAAATACAAACAAAAAACCTTAAAGGAAATAAAGCGAAAAACAACAAGAAAACAAATAGAATAAAAAAAAGCAAGCTAAAGTAAAACGACACAAATCAAAAGAAAGAAACACACAATTATGCACAAGCTGACAATACTTCCCCCCTCCCTCCCACCCTCTCTCTGTCTCTTGTGTGTCTGTCTGTCCATGTGTGTGTGTGTGTGTGTGTGTGTGTGTGTGTGTGTGTGTGTGTGCGTGTGTGTGTGTGTGTGTGTGTGTGTTTCTCACTCTCTCACTCTCACACACACACACACACACAAAATAGGACAGAGAGATGCAAATCAAAGAGCTACAGAGCCAAACACAACACAAGCTATCCCATATCAAACGTTTCAGATCGTTAATTCAGACACCTGATGGTGAACCTGCCAATTTGCTGCAATCTAGTTTGGGATGAAATTCCAACTTCCAGTTGACACATACCCGTTTTTTGTTGTTGTTTTTTTTGTTTTGGTTATTGTTTAGATGAAAGCTTATGCATCGAGAGTCACTCTGCTTCAAATGAAGATCTGACAAGAAGAAAACAATATTTCGAGAAAAAGAAAAAAAAACAGAAGGAAACATTTCGTCAAACTGTCAATTTGTTAGTTTTTGCAGAAACATGAAAAAACAACATGGAACATGCATGCACAAATTGACAGTAACTGAAGAGATTTGTCAAACTGTCATTATTTGTTGTTGTTGTTGTTGAAGAAACATGATCCAAAAAACCTCCATGGAACAGGCGTGCACAAATTGACATCAAATTATCTGCTCCAAGGAAAAAAAATACAAACAAAAATCCTTAAAGGAAATAAAGCGAAAAACAACAAAAAAACATATACAATAAAAAAAAGCAAGCTAAAGTAAAACGACACAAATCAAAAGAAAGAAACACACAATTATGTACAAGCTGACAATACTCCACTCTCCCGCCCTCTCTCTGTCTCTGTATCTGTCCATGTGTGTGTGTGTGTGTGTGTGTGTGTGTGCTTCTCGCTCACACACACACACACACACACACACACACACACACACACACACACACACACACCACACACACACACACACACACACACACACACACACACACACACACACACACACCAAAATAGGACAGAGATGGAAATCAAAGAGATACAGAGCCAAACACAACACAGCTATCCCATATCAAACGTTTCAGATCGTTAATTCAGGCACCTG
>CM054134.1:74847456-74862456 GCA_028751875.1 Rapana venosa | reverse complement strand
TTTTGTTGTTGTTGCAGAAACATGAAAACAAAACAACATGGAACAGGCGTGCACAAATTGACATCAAATTATCTGCTCCTAGGAAAAAATACAAACAAAAAACCTTAGGCGAAACAAAGCGGAAAACAACAAGAAAACATATACATTTTTTTTTCAAAAGCAAGCTAAAGCAAAACGACACAAATCAAAAGAAACAAACACACAATTATGTACAAGCTGACAATATTCTGCCCCCTCTCTCTGTCGCTGTGTCTGTCTGTCCATGTGTGTGTGTGTGTGTGTGTGTGTGTGTGTGTGTGTGTGTGTGTGTGTGTTTCTCGCTCTCTCACTCTCACACACACACACGCACAAAATAGGACAGAGATGGAAATCAAAGAGATACAGAGACAAACACAACACAAGCTATCCCATATCAAACGGTTCACATCGTAAATTCAGACACCTGATGCTGAACCTGCCAATTTGCTGCAATCTAGTTTGGGATGAAATTCCAACTTCAAGTTGACACATACCCGTTTGTTTGTGGGTTTTTTGTTTGGTTATTGTTTAGATGAAAGCTGATGCATTGAGAGTCACTCTGCTTCAAATGAAGATCTGACAAGAAGAAAACAATATTTCGAGAAAAAGAAAAAAAAACAGAAGGAAACATTTCGTCAAACTGTCAATTTGTTAGTTTTTGCAGAAACATGAAAAAACAACATGGAACATGCATGCACAAATTGACAGTAACTGAAGAGATTTTTCAAACTGTCATTATTTGTTGTTGTTGTTGCAGAAACATGATCCAAAAAACCTCCATGGAACAGGCGTGCACAAATTGACATCAAATTATCTGCTCCAAGGAAAAAAATACAAACAAAAAACCTTAAAGGAAATAAAGCGAAAAACAACAAGAAAACATATACAATAAAAAAAAGCAAGCTAAAGTAAAACGACACAAATCAAAAGAAAGAAACACACAATTATGTACAAGCTGACAATACTTCCCCCCTCCCTCCCACCCTCTCTCTGTCTCTTGTGTGTCTGTCTGTCCATGTGTGTGTGTGTGTGTGCGTGTGTGCGTGTGTGTGTGTGTGTGTGTATGTGTGTGTGTTTCTCGCTCTCTCACTCACACACACACACACACACACACAAAAATAGGACAGAGATGCAAATCAAAGAGATACAGAGACAAACACAACACAAGCTATCCCATATCAAACGGTTCACATCGTAAATTCAGACACCTGATGCTGAACCTGCCAATTTGCTGCAATCTAGTTTGGGATGAAATTCCAACTTCCAGTTGACACATACCCGTTTGTTTGTGGGTGTTTTTTTGTTTTGGTTATTTGTTTAGATGAAAGCTTATGTATTGAGAGTCCCTCTGCTTCAAATGAAGGTCTGACAAGAAGAAAACTATATTTCGAAGAAAAAAAGTAAAACAGAAGGAAAACTGTCGTCAAACGCTCATTTGTTAGTTTTTGCAGAAACATGAAAAGAAAACCAACGTGGAACATGCGTGCACATATTGACAGTAACTGAAGAGATTCGTCAAACTCATTATTTGTTGTTGTTGTTGCAGAAACATGATCCCAAAAAACCTCCATGGAACAGGCGTGCACAAATTGACATCAAATTATCTGCTCCAAGGAAAAAATATAAACAACAAAACCTTAAAGGAAATAAATCGAAAAACAACAAGAAAATATATACAATTTTTTAAAAAGCAAGCTAAAAAGCAAAACGACACAAATCAAAACAACAACACACAATTATGTACAAGCTGACAATATTCCCTACCCCCTCCCACCCTCTTTCTTTCTTGTGTGTCTGTCTGTCCATGTGTGTTTGTGTGTGTGTGTGTGTGTGTGTGTGTGTTTCTCGCTCTCTCACTCTCACACACACACACGCACAAAATAGGACAGAGATGGAAATCAAAGAGCTACAGAGCCAAACACAACACAAGCTATCCCGTATCAAACGGTTCAGATCGTAAATTCAGACACCTGATGGTGAACCTGCCAATTTGCTGCAATCTAGTTTAGGATGAAATTCCAACTTCCAATAAACTGAAACATGCCCAGTTGTTTTTGGTTTTCTTATTTGGTGAAAGCTTGTGCATTGAAAGTCTCCCTGCTTCAAATTTGCACGTATTTATCAAGCATGGAGGTCTGACCAGAAGAAAACTATATTTCGACAAAGTAAAACAGAAGGAAAAATTTTGTCAAACTGTCAGTATTTGTTGTTGTGGTGGTAGAAACATGAAAACAAAACAACCTGGAACATGCATGAACAAATTGACAACAACTGAAGAGATTTGTCAAACCGTCATTTTGTTGTTGTTGCAGAAACAGGAAAAAAAAAGATGAACAAGCGTGCACACATTGACATCAAATCCTCGCTCAAAGGAAGAAAATACAAATAAACAACCAAATAAAACAAAGCAAACAACGGAATAAAACGAAAGCAAAACAAGCACACATATGCAATGCAAAAGAAGTCAAAGAGAAAAAATACAAAAAACCCCCAAAACAAACACAAAATGATATACACGCTGACAAAATCTCTCCCCTCTTTCTCCGTTTCTTTATATGTCTTTCTCTCCGTCTGTCTATATCTCTGTCTCTCTACTGCTCGGTCTGTCTGTCTGTCTGTCTGTCTGCCTGTTACACACACGCGCACAAAGACACACAGAGGCTCTCTTTCTCTCACACACACATAGACACACAAACACACACAGAAACTCTATTTCTCACAAACATGCACACACAAACACACACAGACGCTCTCTCTCACCCACACACACATACACACACACGCTTGCGCGACACAAACAAACACACACACACACTCACACTCACCACACCCCACACTCACACAGGCGTGACACAAGCACACACTCACACACACACTCAAACACATACGCGCGCGCACGCACACACACGCACGCACGCACACACCACACACACACACACACACACACACACACCACACACACAACACACACACACACACACACACACACACACACACACACACACACACACACACACACACACTTGTGATCGATAACGAATGGAAAAGATGCGTGAGGTGCAAGACTCAAGAAGATAGACTCCCTTTTTGCTTGGCGTCGGTTTGCTTCTAACCCCCCCACCCCCCCCCACCCCCCCCCCCCACACACCTCCCCATCTAACTGCTGTCTTCTCTCTCTCTCTCTCTCTCTCTCTCTCTCTCTCTCTCTCTCTCACTCCCACACTACTCCAAAACACACACACTCACACACACACACACATACATGCACACACACAAACACACACTTCGGATGAGATTATAAACCGAGGCCCCGTGTGCGAACGCACGCAAAACATCTTGCGCACATGTTAAATTCTGTTCAGCTTTTCGTAAGAGTAGGCCTTTGTGTGCCGTGGGAACAGATGACAGAATTTACAAAACCGCATACACACGGGGACTGGATGTAAAAAAGCACATACGTGCTTATTCCATCATCCTCGATAGAAAAGAATAAAAACAAAAATAAACATTCACACACATGCACACACACACAAACACACATGCACGCACGCACACACACACACATGCACACATGCACACAGCATTGGTAGGATTGATAACAAGCACGATATCACGTTTTTATAGTTAAGTGTTTAAGTACGTATTTACACTTTGTTATGTGCATTCTCTTGTTATATACTTTCCGTCAAATCACTAATGTGAAGACGTTAAGAAGATCACACAGCACGCATGCACACAACACGCATACACAGCGCGACGCACACACACACACACACTCACGACATGCACCCACACACACACACACACACGCCCCACACACACACACAAACACACACACACACACACACAAACACACACACACACATTCCTTTTGTGTGTTTGTTTTTGTGTGTGTTCTGCTCTTTTCGGCCAAACACACTAATTAGACATCTGATGCCAGTTTTTTGTGGGGGAGAAAAATGGTCACTTTCACAATGTTTTATGTCTGTCTGTGTGTTTGTGGGTCTGTGTGTCTGTTTGTCTGTCTATCTATCTGTCTCTCTGTATGTCTTTCTTCTTTCTTTCAATTTTCTGTCTATGTGTTTGTCTGTCTACCTATCTATTCTATCTATTCTTTCTTTCGTTTCTTCTTTCTTTTCTTCTTTCTTTCTTTCTTTCTCTTTCTTTCTTTCTTCTTTCTTTCTTTCTTTCTTTTTTCTTCTTTTCTTTCTTTCTATTCTCTATCTTTCTTTCTTTCTTCTTCTCTTTCTTTCTTTCTTCTTTCTTTCTTCTTTCTTTCTTTCTTTCTCTTCTCTCGTCTCTCTTCTCTGTCTCTCCTACTCTCTCTCTCTCTCTCTCTCTCTACTCTCTCTCTCTTTCTCTCTCTTAACGCCAACTCCAAATTAGCAATTATGCTCAACTTCTCTTAAAATTTGTCTTATTTGCAAATGCTGATCTTTTCTCTTTCTCTTCTCTCTCTCTCTTCTTCTCTCTCGTCTCTCTCGTCTCTTCTCTCCTCTTCTCTCTCTCTCTTCTCTTTCTCTCCTCCTTTCTTTTTCTCTCTCTTTTCTCCTCTCTCCATCCCTCTCTCTCCCCTCTCTCTCTCCCTCCTTCTCCCTTTCTCTCTCTCTCTCCTCTCTCTCCCTCACTCCCTCTCTCTCTCCTCCCTCTCCTCCCTCTCTCTCCTCTCTCTCTCTCTCCCTCTCTCCATGTCTCTCTCCCTGTCTCTCTCCCTGTCTCTCTCACTCACTCCTCTTCTCTCCCTCTCTCTCCCTCCCTCTTCTCCCTCTCTCTCCCTCTCTCTCTCTCTCTCTCCCTCTCTCTCCCTCCCTCCCTCTCTCCCTTTCTCTCTCTCTCTCCCTCTCTCTCTCTCTCTCCTCCTCCTCTCTCTCTTCCTCTCTCTCTCCCTCACTTCCTCACTCCTCTCTCCCTCTCTCTCCTCCCCCCTCTCTCCCCTCTCTCTGTCTCCCTTCATCCTCTCTCTCCCCTAGTATTTGGTCTTTTATCCTCCTTAGTTCTTTCCAAAGTACGAACTACGTGCAATCGGATTTTTTTTTCGCTTTTGTTTTTCTTTTCATCTAGTATCATTTACCGTTTCGTTATAAGATAATGGAAAGGTCTTGGGTTAAAAATCTCTTATATTCGATTAACTTCGAATAGAAAAACATGTGGTAGATTGGTGTGTGTGTGTGTGTGTGTGTGTGTGTGTGCGCGCGCGCGCGCGCGTGTACGATAAGTCGCACACACACCACACACACGCGCGCGTACACACACACACCACCACACACCACACACACACACACACACACACACACACACACACACACACAACACAACACACACACACACACACACACTCACACGACACACATCACACACCACCTATGTGTTGATATTTCCCCGTCCAGTCTAATAATTATCACAATTTGTGAAGAGACTTAAAATGAAATGTAACACACAGAATCGGCGCGGTTTTAATAAATGTAATATTCGAAAACCACAAACAAACAAGTATAAAAGAAGATTAAAGGTGTCCCATAACCTATAAGGTCGTAGAGGAGCGAGGCGTCAGAGACCTCAATTCTCTAGGGGCCAGCATATTGAGGGCGGCGCCCATCTCCTCTCCCTCGCTGCTTTACTTTCCCTGACCCTAAAGAGGGCAGGTATCCATTTACAGATGGGTGAACTGGGGGACTGTACTGAAACCAAGTTGCGCAAACGGTCACCCATCCACGTGGTAGCCTAACCACGCTCGATGCTACTTAACATTGGCTTGGGGAAAGCGAGTGCTCTGACCACTGACCTATCTCGACCCCAACAAACAAACAAGCAAACCAAACATACAAAACAACCAAAACAATCAACAGACAAATAACAAAAAATCCAAACTCTAAGAATAATTATTTCCTCAACCTGACTCCGTGTCTTCCATTCTTACAGCCTCCTCAGCTTACAAAATACACACGCAGTCAAAGGAATAAAACAACAAGTAAAAATAATGGGTGGCGCTACCCTTGTGGCGACGCGCTCTTCCTTAGAAAGAACAGCTCAAATTTTACATAGAGAAATCTGCCATGACTGAAAGTGGTATTCAATGCTTTTGTTTTGTTTTTGGTTCTCCACCTACAGTATTGGATTCAAAACAGGGGGGTACGGGGGATGGGGGTGGGGAATGGGGGGCAGGTGGAGGGGGGGGGGGGGAGGGGGGTGAGAGGTAGATGATAGCCAAGTGGTTAGAGCGTTGCGCTCGCGATTTGACGGCCTGGGATCGAGCCCCCATCGAGACACTGTCAAGGGGCTTTCCCCCCTGGAGTTAACATCAGTACTGACTCCCCTTCTTGAAAGTCCTTCTGATGAGATTATACACCGAGAGATCCCGTGTGCGAACGCACGTAGAGCATCTTGCGGCACACGTTAAGACCTGTTAATGTTCTGCCTTTCACGCCAGTAAGAACAAGTGACAAAAACAAAGCAAAAATAAACAATTCACCCCAAAACCTAAACAACACCACAAAAAAACCCACCGTATGCACACCAGTGTTGTGTTAGGACGCCATCTCTGATGTCGGGTTGCGGCTACCTTAATGATGGACAGAAATGGTCAGAAATGCACAAATCTCACTGTTGGCAAACCTCAGAGCTCTAGCCGAGGGACAGTAACCAAAAAATACCCAAACGAAACAAAATCAAATCAATCCGAAACAGCATACTCAACCTCGTCACGTAAAACTGCCACATTTTTTGGGGGCGGGGGGGGGGGGGGGAGGTGGGGGGTGGTGGGGTGTTGACAAGAAGCAACGCTCAAGACAACAACTATTGTTGTCCGTCACAATAATTATGGGTGAAGAAAATGCGTGACGTTGCCGCGAAGCGCCTGACAAATCAAGCCCAGCGCATCTGACTTCGGCGTGGAATAGCAATGTCAGAGAAGGCATTGGTTGGGTGGTGTTTTCTTGTTTTTGTCTTTAACCTAACCTTTTTGAAGCAAAGCAAATCAAATCCCCGCTGCTGTCTGTAGCCATTGACAATGAGTCATTCCAAACCACTGTAGATTCAAAATGACCGCAACACTCTCCTCGCTATAATTATGTCCTATCACCCTGCTAAAGTATACGACCTGTGTGAGTGTGTGCGTGTGTGCTTTTGAAAACATTTGACTATTGACATTGTATTTCATAGTTTTTGTCTGCAGCGCACCATGTTTGTAAATATCTGTTTGTTTAAACTATTGATTATTTACCATTGATTGCATGCCTGCGTAAGATTAGGTTGAATGCATGCGCTTTGATTTGTCTTTGCAAGATATAGCGCTATATAAGTTCCATTTCTTCTTCTTCTTCTTCTTCTTCTTCTTCTTCTTCTTCTTATTACAATGATGACAAAATTTACAAAACCGCATACACACGGGGACTGGATGTAAAAAAGCACATGAGTGCTTATTCCATTATCCTTGATAAAAAAAAGTCATCTGAGCGCTTTGATTTGTTGCTTTACAAGATTTAGCGCTATATAAGTTCCATACATTATTATTATTATTATTATTATTATTATTATTATTATTATTATTATTATTATTATTATTATTATTATTATTATTATTATTATTATTATTATTATTATTATATAATCTGCGAAGGAAAGAAAAACCGACCGGTGACGAAATTTAAAGGAGAAGAGTAAAAAGGTTACACTGAGAGAGAGAGTGGGGAGGGGGGGAGAGGACAGAGAGAGAGAGACAGAGAGAGAGAGAGAGAGAGAGAGGGGGGGGGGAAGACACACACACACACAGACAGAGAGATGGAGAAACAGAGACAGATAGAAAGAAAGAGAGAAAGAAAGACGGAGAGAAAGAGAGAGAGAGTGAGAGAGAGGGAGGGAGAGGTAGAGAGGGGAGGAGAGGAGAGAGAGAGATGAGAGAGAGGGAGAAAGAGAGAGAGGGGAGGGGAGAGAGAGCGAGAGAGCGAGAGAGAGAGAGAGAGAGAGAGAGAGAGAGAGAGAGACAAACAGAGACAGAGATGAAGAAAGAGGTAGAGAGAGATGGATAGAGGGAGGGAGAGAGAGAGAGAAAAGAGAGAGAGAGAAGAGAGGAGAGAGAGAGAGAGAGAGAGAGAGAGGAGAGAGAGAGAGAGAGTGAGAGAGAGAGAGAATGCAGAGAGAGAGATGGAGAGAGATGGAACTATACTATTAAACTGCGGTCCTTACATCCTGGGTCGTCAACATTGCAAAGAAAAAAATGTCCACACAAAATCGGAGAGGAAGGGAGTTGAAAAACAAGAGGGAGAGAGAGAGGGAGAGAAAGAGAAGAGAAGAGGGAGAAGAGAGAGAGAGAGAGAGAGAGAGAGAGAAAGAGAGAGAGAGAGAGAGAGAGAGAGAGAGAGAGAGAGAGAGAGAGAGAAAGAGAAGAGACAGAGACAGACAGAGAGAGTCAGACAGACAGAGATAGACCGACTAGACAAAGAAAGAAAGAGAGAGAGAGAGAGAAGGCAGAAACAGACACAGACAGAGAGAGTCAGACAGACAGAGATAGATCAACTAGACAGAAAGAGAGAGAGAGGAGAGAGAGAGAGAGAGAGAGAGAAGAGAGACAGAGACAGAGAGACAGAGACAGAGACAGACAGAGAGAACCAGCCAGACAGAGATAGACCGACTAGACAGAGAGAGAGACAGAGACAGAGGGACAGACAGAGAGACAGAGAAGTTTACTGTAGAACTATGCTCTCTGTAAGAATTACTACCTTTACATAATCTCTAAAAGCTTTTCTTTTGGTTGCTTTTTAATACTGCTTGAACACAAAAGTTCTGCAAAAATATGTAGGGGGGGGGGGGGGGGGGAGAAGAAAGGTAAACAGTTGAAATAGATAGGAGAGAGGAAGAAAGAGAGAGAACTCGAACTCGAACTCGAACTCGAAAGATTTATTCACAAAAAGGCCATTGGCCTATACATGAAGGGGGGTTGCCGAGCTGCTTAGTATAAAGTGAGAAAAATAAGGAAGCACAAAAACCCCAATATATTATTGTATAACCACAACCACCACAATAAAAATCAATTACAAAAATATGACTTAAGAAACCAAGATAGAAGAGAGACAGAGAAAGACAGAGACAGAGAAACAGAGAGATAGACAGAGAGACAGAGACAGAGAGATATAGAGGGAGAGAGGGAGGGACAGGGGGAGAGAAGAGAGAGAGAGAGAGAGAGAGAGAGAGAGAGAGAGAGAGAGAGAGATGGGTAGGGGGGAGGGGAGAAAGAGAGATTCATGGTCACTGTAGAATCCTACTGCCTGCTAAACTGCTGTCGTTTCGTTTTTTAATACTGCTTGAACACAGAAGTTCTGCAAAAATAATTATGTAGGGGGGAGAAAAGAAGAAAGGTAAACAGTTTAGAGAGGGAGAGAGAAAGAGAGAGAGAGAAGTGAGGACTCAAACTCAGAAATTTTATGTATCTCGGCCTAAGGCCATAAGAGAGAGAGAGAGAGAGAGAGAGAGAGAGAGAGAGAGAGTGTGTGTGTGGTGTGTGTGTGTATGTGTGTGTTTGTGTGTGTGTGAGTGAGTGAGAGAGAGAGAAGTGAGAACTCAGAACTCAGAAATTTAATGTATCTCGGCCTTAGGCCATAATAGAGAGAGAGAAAGAGAGAGAGAGAGAGAGAGAGAGAGAGAGAGAGAGGAGAGAGAGAGAGAGAGAGAGAGAGTTAGAGAGAGTGAGAGAGAGAGAGAGGAGTGTGTGTGTGTGTGAGTGAGTGAGAGAGAGAGAGAGGTGGGGGAGGAGGGAGGGAGGGAGGGGCAGAAAGAGAGATTCATGGTCATCATGGAACCACCCTGCCCGCTAAACTGCTGTCGTTTCCTAATCTGTAAAAGCCTTTCCTACTCTCTTGAACAGAACAAACTGCAAAATAACGGGGGGGGGGGGGGGGGGGGGGGGGTAAGAAGGGTAAAAGGGTTAAAGAGAGAGGAGAGAGAGAGAGGGGGGGGGGTGAGAGGTAGAGACAGAGAGAGAGAAAGAGAGAAAGACACACACACACAACACAGGGGGGGCAGGCAGGCAGGCAGACAGAGAGAGAAGAGAGAGAGAGAGAGAGACAGAGACAGAACAGACAGACAGACAGACAAACAAACCGACAGACAGACAGACAGGCAGATAGATAGAGAGGGAGACACAATCAGACGGAAACAGAGACGGAGAGAGAGAGAGAGAGAGAGAGAGAGAGAGAGAGAGATACAGACAGAGACAGAGAGACAGACAGAGAGAGAGAGAGACAGACAGAGAAACAGAAAGACAGAGACAGAGACACAGATAGATATAGAGACAGAGAAAGAGTTAGCCAGCCAGCCAGCCAGCCACGCAAACAGACAGATAGATAAAACAAACTGAGTAAAAGCCAAACAAAATAACCCCCCAAAAAACAAACCAGCCCTGAAAAAAAAACACACATCAATATCGCAAAGAGAGAGAGAGAGAGAGAGAGAGAGAGAGAGAGAGAGAGAGAGAGAGAGAGAGAGAGAGAGAGAGAGAGGAGAGAGAGAGAGAGAGAATAATCATTTTTAAATCCTAGCAATACGTCAATGTCATAATCTGTTAGGCTCTGAACGCGATCTTTTGCACGGAATGTACAGATAATAGATACCTGCCCTTTCTCTCTCCCCTGCTCGCAGAATCCCAAAGAATCTTAAAGGATTCTAAGGCCTCCTAAGATTCTAAGATTGCTGACAGTCACAAACGTACACTGTCAGTAAAGAGGGATTGTCAGGGGGATGGGGGCTCGACGATCGTGGGATGGGGGAGGGGGAGGGGGGACGGAGAGGAGGGTGGGTGGCTAGGAGACTTGTCAGAAAATTCTGGAGCTGGGCAATATTCCTTGGAATTATTCCTTCATCAAGGATTGATCACGGTTTTCTCCTTGCTTTGAGTCGGGATGTCTTTCTTTCCTTTTGTTTTGTTTTTGAAAGACACTTTTCGCTTGTTACATTTAGTTGAAGTGTTATAGAAGATCACATTCACTGTGATCTCAAGCTCTCTGTCTCTGTCTCTCTGTCTCTCTTTCTCTTTTGTATCTGTCTGTCTGTATGTCTGTCTGCACACGCGCGCGTAGATCTGTGCGCGTGCATGCACATACATACACACATACAAGTTTTTTTGTGCGCACAAACGCATCTTCTTGTTCACATACATGCAGGCGCGCCTATGTACGCCTATAACTTCGCGCTCTGACACCATAAAGCCTGCTACGCATATGCACGGGGGACGGGATAGCCTAGTGGTAGGAACACTGCGCTTGCAATCTGACAACCCGCGTTCGATTCCCGTTCAAGGGGATATTTTGCCCTGGAGTTAACATCAGTACCAGACTCCACTCTCCCGAAAAGTCCTTCCGATGAGACTATAAACCGAAGCCCCGTGTGCGAACGCACGCAGAACATCTTGCACACACGTTAAAATCCTGTTCCGCTTTTCGTAAGAGTAGGCCATTGTGTGCCGGTGGGAACAGAATATTACAATTTACAAAACCGCATACACACGGGGACGGGATGTAAAAAAAAGCACAAAAGTGCTTATTCTACTATCCTCGATATAAAAGAATAAAAATAATAATAAATAAAATAAACCACTCTCTCATTTGTGTGTAAAACGCACCACCTACACAACCTTATACATTCCGACTGAAAAAATGAACTTGTTTATTCATCGTGAGAAACAGACAGACAAGATACAGAAGAAAAAAAAAGAAAAAGCCCCCCCCCCCCAAAAAAAAAAAAAAAACCCACCAAAGAAAACCATACTTGACAGCAGAACACAAGGAAGAGAGAAAAGCAGAGTGCATTCAACTCTAGTCTCCGTGTAACACGATTGTCTTCTCCCACCTCCCCGTTTCTGAGCGTTTTGCTTCCTGCTGCAAGAACATGCCTTCCCACTTAATGCAGCAGCTATCATTCCAGAATATGGTGATGGTAAGCGAAGGGAAAGGAAAGGGGAAGGGGAATAAAATAAAATGTCCTCCTTGTTTTGTACTTTGAAGGAGAAAGAGAAAGAAGAAGAAGAAGAAGAAGAAGAAGAAGAAGAAGAAGAAGAAGAAGAAGAAGAAGAAGAAGAAGAAGAAGAAGAAGAAGAAGACGAAGAAGAAGAAGAAGAAGAAGAAGAAGAAGAAGAAGAAGCGCTTGGAGACTGGTATGGAAAGAAGGGAAAGAAGTGTTGCAAGAATGTTCGCGTGTGTACCTTGGTTTGTTTTTTAAAATTTTGTTTGGGAGATAATCGGTGCAGGATAAGAGAATAACAATACGATATGGTGCGATAACACAATGCGATGCAATATAATGCAGTACATGTCGGTACAATACAATGCAATGTAATGCAAGACAAGACATTGCAGTCAAATACAACACAATACAACGCGATACGATAAATAAATACCAAAATAAATATAATACGTACAACATAAACCAACACAGTACCAATACAATCCAGATACAATGCACTACAAAACAGTACGATGCAATACAAAATAATGCCGATACAATGCAACACAGCACAAATACGGTACAATAAAGATGCTAAACAATGCAATGCAATAATTTATAGATACAAAGTATAGACAAAAGACAAAACAATACAATACAACACAATACAATACAACACAATACATTAACTACACAACAACACAGTACCACACAATACAATACATACCACCTTGAAATGCCATTTTTTAAAGATACACTACCCGTTAATGAATTAACTGATTTATCGATTTATCAACTAATCATCTAGTTGAATGATATTGTAATTAAATCATGGATACATTTCTGTTTGCTTGTCTTTTTAAAGAATTGCGAACAGTGGGCGTGAATTAAATTTCATTAATAAATATCATTTGTTTCTTCTGTTTTCTCCAGTGTTTCTTTTTTGTTTGCATGTCTATTTTCATTCTTTCTTTTGTTTGATTTCCCTCTGGACTGTTTAGCAAATGGATTATGTGATAAATCATTTATAATATATGTATAAATTTTGAGCTTTGCATTTTTTTTTTTTTAATTGTTTAGTACGAACACAGGGATAAAAGAAGACTGGATTCTGGAAAAATACAGGCAAGTATGACAAAGAATAGAAACTAACGCAAAAGAAGAGTAAGAAGAAGAAGAAGAATCCGAAGAATGCGTAGAATGCGAAGAAGAAGAAGAAACAGAATGTAAAGAAGAAGAAAAAGCAAAATGCAAAGAAGAAGAATGCAAAGAAGAAGACGAGGAAGAAGAATTGCGAAGAAGAAGACGAAGAAGAAGAATTGCGAAGAAGAAGAAGAATTGCGAAGAAGAAGAAGAATTGCGAAGAAGAAGAATTGCGAAGAAGAAGTCGAAGAAGAAGAAGAAGAAGAAGAAGAAGAAGAAGAAGAAGAAGAAGAAGAAGAAGAAGAAGAAGAAGAAGAAGAAGAGCGAGAGAGAGAGAGAGAGAGAGAGAGAGAGAGAGAGAGAGAGAGGAGAGACAGAGACAGACAGAGACAGACAGACAGACAGGCATGTATGCATGCAGGCAGGCAGACAGATATGCAGGCAGGCAGGCAGGCAGGCAGGCAGGCAGACAGACAAGCAGGCAGAGAGAGAGAGAGGAGGAGAGAGAGAGAGAGAGAGAGAGAGAGAGAGAGAGAGAGAGAGAGAGAGAGAGAGAGAGAGAGAGAGAGAGAGAGAGAGAGAGAGAGAGAGAGAGAGAGAAGAGAGAGAGAGGATCAAACAGCCTGAAAATACAATCTTGCTTGCTGAAAATATTCGATTGAACTTGACAATATTTCGCTTTGCTGGAAAATTAAGTGTGATCACCAAATGATACCTTTATGTCTATGAATATTTAGTAACATTTTAAAAATCCTAATTGAATCTTGAAGGCAACTTCACTTTGCAAGTCATATTTTTGATTGCCAATAATTTTCTAACGGGAGGGGATAGCCTAGTGGTCAGAACATTGCGCTCGCAATCTGACAACCCGCGTTCGATTCCCGTTCAAGGAGATATTTTCCCCTGGAGTTAACATCAGTGCAGACTCCACTCTCCCCAAAAGTCCTTCGGATGAGACTATAAACCGAGGCCCCGTGTGCGAACGCACGCAGAACATCTTGCGCACACGTTAAATCCTGTATCCGCTTTTCGTAAGAGTAGGCTATTATTGTGTGCTGGTGGGAACAGATGACAGAATTTACAAAACCGCATACACACGGGGACTGGATGTAAAAAACCACATAAATGCTTATTTCATTATCCTCGATATAAAA
The DNA here is from genome assembly GCA_028751875.1 of Rapana venosa. Taxonomy (NCBI): domain Eukaryota; kingdom Metazoa; phylum Mollusca; class Gastropoda; order Neogastropoda; family Muricidae; genus Rapana; species Rapana venosa. The sequence continues at coordinate 74,848,213 of CM054134.1, read as the reverse complement.
TAATAAAAATACTACTACTACTACTACTACTACTACTACTACTACTACTACTACTACTACTACTACTACTACTACTACTACTACTACTAATAATAATAATAATAATAATAATAATAACATATCTTGGTGGAACGGGAGAGCCTGATGGTTAGAGCATGGCGCTCGTGATCTGACGGCCCGGGTTCGAGCCACCACAGAGGCACCCGTTCCATGAGATTTTTTTCCCCTCGGAGTTGACATCACTGCCAACTCCACTAGCCTGATAGTTGTGAGGATGAGACTATATAAACAGAGTTCCCGTGTACAAACGCATGCAGAATATCTTGCGCACACGTTTAAAACAAACTCGTTCTGCCTTGCGGAAGAGTAGGCCATTTGTATCGGAGGAAAGAAAGTTGACAAAATTAACAACAACCGCATGCACACTGGTATTTTGTGTAGAAATTATCCCCCCGAAGTTTGATTGTGGCTATCTCAATGGTGGGTAAGCTGTCACATACGTAAAATCTCACCAATGGTGAATATCGGAGCTTTAGCCAAGCATAAAAAACCCTCCAAACCCCCCCCTAAAAAGTCCACACACACCCCAAAAAACACACACCAAAACAACCGCTTTGGTTTGTTGCTTTACAAGATTCAGCGCTATATAAATTCCATACATTATTATTTTTTTTTAAACACAATAAAACAAAAAACCAACCATATCTAATATCGCAAGAAAGAATAACAAGAATGAATAAAGTTGAAATCTCCCGCC
>CM054134.1:74839956-74844956 GCA_028751875.1 Rapana venosa | reverse complement strand
TGTGCGTGCTTGTGCGCACGCGCGCGCGTGTGTGTGTATGTGTGCGCGTTCGCTTGTGTATGTGCGTGTGTGTGCATGCGTGTGTGCATGCGTCTGTGTGTGCATGCGTGCATGCGTGCGTGAATGCGTCATATGTATGTGTTTATGCGTGTAATGTAACTCGCAGAATCGCCTTCCGAAAAGAAACCGCTAATTTTTTTTTTTTAATCTCTTTTATTCAAAAACTTCTCATTTTGACACGAGTAATCTCTCAGACACAGTTTCCAATGTAGTAGCACTACTGCTGCTGTGGGCATAGCGCCGTGTTTTTATGGCACCAGAGCAACAGCGGCCCGCCAGTCACATAGTACCGTGCTATCTGTCTAGAGGCCTGAGCGCAGCAGCAGCAGAGGCAGGCTATGTGCACATTATATATTAGGTTCAGTCCCCCGTGGTGTCCAAATCGTCACCTACTGAAGACTCACGCGTGCTGGCCTAGTGTTATAGCACACTCGTCTAGCAGACAAGGGGGACGTAATAGCCCGGTGGTTAGAGTGATGCATTCCTGATCTGCTGACATCGGGTTTGAATCCCGTTCAAGAGGATTTTTCATCTGAAGTTAACATCAAGTGCCGACTCCACTCTCCCCCAAAAGTCCTCTGGATGAGACTATAAACTGAGGTCCTGTGTGCGAACGGACGCAGAACATCTTGCGCGCAGGTTAAAACCCGTACCGCTTTTTGGAGGAGTAGGCAGGTGATTGTGTGCCGGTGGGAACGGATGGCAAAATTGAAAAAACTACATACACACGGGAACTGGATGTAAAAAAAACCACATGAGTGCTTATTCCATTATCCTCGAAATAAAGAATACCGAATAAAAGACTAAAGAAAGAAAAAAACAACGAATTTCAAGGTTCAAAGAGTGGCTGAAGCCTAAATTTCCCATTTCTGGCCCTTACGAGATGGTCTGGCTGCTGATGTTTTGTCTGGAGAGGATGGAAAACTGGAAGGTTTCATGCGCTGCTGGATGTTAAAGTACCCACGGCAGAGCGGTACATGAACCAAAGTTCTCGTATATTCAGCAAATGTAGCTGGATGGAGGAGAAGGAAAGATGTGGTGGTACACAGCTGCTTTGCCCTTTGCCCGGAAAAGAGCAAACTTTATGTACATGAAGGATTGTTGTTCTTGTATTGCTATTGGGGGACAGGATAGCTCAGTGGTGAGAGCGCTCGCTTTCTCCCAGCCAAGTTAAGCAGCGTCGAGCGTGGTTACCAGTTGGATGTGTGACCGTTTGCGCGCCTTGGCTTCAGTACGGTCCCCCAGTTCACCCAGCTGTAAATGGGTACCTGCCTGTTTAGTTTCAGGGAAAGTTTAGCAGTGAGGGAGAGGAGATGGACGCCGCTCTCAATTTGCTGGCCCTAGAGAAGTTGAGCTCTCTGATGTCTCGCTCCCCTAAGACCTTATAGGTTATGGGACACCTTTCCCTTTTTATTGCTATAAAACACAATGTTGCTATACGATGGAACTATGCTACACAATGCAACGCAATGCAAAACAGCAACACACACACACACACACCACACACACACACACACACACACACACACACACACACACACACACACACACACACACACACACACACACACACACACACACATTGCAACGCAAGACAACGAGACAGAGCAACAAACACAAACCAATGCAACTCAAGCAAACTTCAAGGCCGTAAACAGCAGACAACACAACACAACACAACACAATATAACATAACACAATACAACACAACACAACAAAATTATAAAAAAGCACATCAGTGCTTATTCCGTTATCCTCGAGATAAAAGACTAACTAACTAACTAACTAACTAACTAAGTAACTAGCTAAGTAAGTAGCTAACTAACCAACCAACCAACTATTTAACTAACTAAGTAAGTAAGTAAGTAAGTAGCTAAGTAAGTAAGTAACTAAGTAACTAAGTAACTAATTAACTAACTAACTAACCAACTAACTAACTAACAAATAAGCTTCATCGCACTGAACAGCCTACATCACTGCAAAACACAGCACAGCACAACACAACACAACACCACAGCACAACACAACAGCACAACGCAGCACCACAGCACAACACTACAGCACAACACAACACCACAGCACAACACAACACCACAGCACAACACCACAGCACAACCACAACACCACAGCACAACACACACAGCACAAACACAAACACCACAGCACAACACTACAGCACAACGCAACACCACAGCACAAACAACAACAACCACAGCACACAACACAACACCAACACCACAGCACAACACACAGCACAAACGCAAACCACCACAAGCACAACGCAAACACACAGCACAGCACAGCACAACACCACAGCACAACACAACACCACAGCACAACACAACACCACAGCACAACACAACACAACACCACAGCACAACACTACAGCACAACGCAACACCACAGCACACAACGCAACACAGCACAGCACAGCACAACACCACAGCACAAACACAACACCACAGCACAACACAACACCACAGCACAACACTACAGCACAACACCACAGCACAACACAAACACCACAGCACAACACCACAGCACAACACAACACCACAGCACAAAGCAACACCACAGCGCAACACAACACCACAACACAACACCAACAGCACAACACAACACCACAGCACAACACAACACCACAACACAACGCAACACCACAGCACAACACCACACACAACGCAACACAACACAGCACAACAAAACACACAACGGCACAACGCAGCACAACACCACAACACAACACCACAGCACAACCAACACAACCACACACAGCACAACACAACACCACAGCACAACTCAGTCATAATCAATTGATGTCTTGAACGAATCTTCGCGGGAATGACTCGAGTAAATGTTTTGCACTGTGTAAAAACAAAGCGACAAACAAATAACAATAGCTCGAAAACACAAGAAGCCATATTAGTGCAATAGAAATTAAATTAGAATGAAAAAATAAGACAACATCGTAAAGCAAATTGAAAGAAAATGGATTAAAAAAATTGATGAAACGAAAACAAAGCAAAATCAAATCAAATAAACAGTACAAAACTATAGGAAAAAGTAGGCAATTATAAAAACCAAACAAACCCTAAATGGAATGGGATAACCCCCCCCCCCCCCCCCCCCCCCCATCCCAAAGAAATAGATTGAAATTGACTGAAACCGAAATAAAATAAATTATTAAACAACAACAACAACAAAATACGTCGTCAATAGCACACAAACAAAGGAAAAGCTTACAGACAATTATTTTCCGTATTTCTGACTTTTTAACCCCCTCACGACCTTCACACCATCCCTATGCACCAACTCTTTTCTCTTCCCCCCCCCCCCCCCACCCCCACCCCCACCTTTTTAACCTCTCTCTCCCTCTGTTTCTTTTTTCTCATGCGCGCGCTTGTTGGATGCGCTCTCTCTCTCTCTTCTCTCTCTCTCTCTCTCTCCTCTCTCTCTCTCTCTCTCTCTCTCTCTCTCTCTCTCTCCTCTCTCCTCTCCTCTCTTCTCCTCTCTCTCTCTCTCTCTCTCTCTTCAACATCCTTCGGATGAGACTATAAACCGAGGCCCCGTGTGCGAACGCACGCAGAACATCTTGAGCACGCGTTAAATCCTTTTCCGCTTTTCGTAAGAGTAGGCCATTGTGTGCCGGTGGGAACAGATGACAAAATTGACAAAACCGCATACACACGGGGACTGGATGTAAAAAAAGCACATGAGTGCTTATTCCATTATCCTCGATATAAAAGAATAAATAAATAAATCTTAAGATTGGAATCCAGGGGAAATATTTAAATGCTGTTATGGCTATGTACGAATATGTGGTGTCTTGCGTGCGAATCGAAGACAGACACATGGATGTGTGGTGTGTTTTTTTATGTCCGATAGGTCTGAGACAGGGATGTGTAATGAGTCCTACACTGTTTTCTTTATATATAAATGAAATTGCTTCAGCAGTAGATGATAACGGTCTTCATGGTATTCCGTTTTTGCCAGATTGTCTGGAATCATATCTCCTTTTGTTTGCTGAGAGAGAGATACAGACAGACAGACAGATAGACAGACAGACACACATAGACAGAGATAAACATACAGACAGGAAGACAGAAAGGCAGAAAGAGGGACAGAGACACCGACGGATAGAAAAAGAGTCAGAGACAGAGACATCAACAGAAACAGACAAACAACACTGACTGACATACTAACAGACATAGAGAACAGATTCACAGACAGAGAAACAGACCCAAGAAGAAAAGAAAAAGAAAGGAAAGAGACTGGAAACACATTTTTTTTTCTTTTATAGCACGCAAATTGGGAGTATGCATGTGTTGGGAATGTCATTCACTAGCGGCCGATTGGAAGTGTTGGGTGTATTCAGATAAGATTGCCCACTTGTTGAACTCCGAAATTGGCGTAATATGTTGCACGTTGACATATGTTTGCTTTCCTGACTGTTTTGTATAGTAGTAGTAGCAGTAAAAGCAGCAGCAGCAGCAGCAGTAGTAGTAGTAGTAGTAGTAGTAGTAGTAGAAGTGGTAGTAGTAGTAGGGGAGGAGAAGTAGTAGGAGTAGCAGTAGGAGTAGCAGTAGGAGTAGGAGTAGCAGTAATAGTAGTAGCAGCAGCAGCAGCAGCAGCAGCAGCAGCAGCAGCAGCAGCAGCAGCAGCAGTAGTTACTGTTGCTGTTGCTGTTGCTGCTATTGTTATTGTTGTTGTTGCTGCTACTTGCTGCTGTTGTTGGTGTTGTTGTGTGCGCTGGTGTGGTTGCTGTTACTGCTGCTCTTGTTGTAACTATTTGTTGTTGTTGTTGTTGTTATTGTTGTTGCTGCTGCTGTTGATGTTGCTGCTGTTGTTGTTGTTGTTGTTGCTACTGCTGTTGTTGTTATAACTACTGGTGTTGTTGCTGCTGCTGCTAATTTTGTTAATGCTGTTACTGATTTTGTTGC
>CM054134.1:74819956-74824956 GCA_028751875.1 Rapana venosa | reverse complement strand
TCCGTCCGTCCATTCCATCCACCCAGCTATCCATCCATTCATCCCTTCCTCCCTCCCTCCCTCCCTCCACCCATTCATCCATCCATCTAACCACCCATTCACCCACCATCCATCGATCCTCCCTTCCTTCCTTCCTCCCTCCAACCCACCCACCCATCCACCCATCCATCCATCCACCCACCACACCCACTCATCCATCCATCATCCATCCATCCACCCACCCACCCATTCATTCATCCATCCATCCATCCATCCATCCACCCACCCACTCATCCATCCATCCATCCATCCATCCATCCACCCACCCACTCATCCATCCATCCATCCATCCACCCACCCACTCATCCATCCATCCATCCATCCATCCATCCATTCACCCACCCACCCAACCATCCATCCATCCATCCACCCACCCACCCATTCATCCATCCATCCACCCACCCACTCATCCACCCCCCAACCATCCATCCATCCATCCATCCATCCACCCCACCCATCCATCCATCCACCCACCCACCCATCCATACATTCATCCACCCCACCCACCCATCCATCCATCCATCCATCCATTTACCCACCCACCCACCCAACATCCATCCATCCATCCATCCATCCATCCACCCACCCACCCACCCATCCATCCATCCATCCACCCACCCACCCACCCACCCACCCATCCATCCATCCATCCATCCATCCGTCCATCCAACATTCCAGCCATCCGCCATCCATTTATCCATTCATCCACCCAGCTATCCATCCATCATTCCCTCCCTCCATCCTATCTATACATCCATTCCCACATCCGTCCGTCCATTCCATCACACCCAGCTATCCATCCATTCATCCCATTACCCACCATCCCCCCTCTCCACCCACCTCATCCATCCATCTAACCACCCATTCACACCACCATCCATCGATCCTCCCACCTACCTCCTCCACCCATCTCCCCTTTTCTCACCTCCCTTTCTTCTCCCCCTCCCATTCCTTCTCCTCCCCTATCATCCTTCCTCCTCCCTCCTCCCTCACTTCCTTCCTTCTCCTCTCTCCCTCTTTTTTCCCTTTCCTCTCCCTCCCTCCCTCTCACCCTTCTCCTCCATTTCCTTCCTCTCTCACCCCCTCCCTCCCCCTTCCTTCTCCCCTCCCCGGCCCCCCCCTTTTCCTTCCTTCCTTCTCCCTCTCTCCCTCCTCCTCTCTCCCTCCCTCCTTTCCTTCCCTCCCCTCCTCCCTTCCTCCCCCCTCCCTCCCCTTCCTCCCTTTTCTTCCTCCTTCCCTTCCCTCCCTCCTCCTCTCTCCCCCCCTCCCCCCTCCTTCGTCCCCCTCTCCCTCCTCTTTCCCTCCCACCCTCCCCTCCTTCATCCCCTTCCTCAACCCTTCTTCCTCTTCCCTCCCTCCCTCCTCCCCTCCCTCCCCCTTCCTCCCTCCCTCCTTCCTCCCCCTCCTCTCAGCCCTCCCTCCCTCCCTCCCTCCCTTCATCTTCCCCCTTCTTCCCTCCCTCCCTTCAGTCCCTCCCCCCCTCCCTTCGCCTTCCCCCCCTCCTTCCTCCCTCCCTCCTCCGCCCCCTCCCTCCCTTCCTTCCCACCCTCCCTCACCTTCATCCCTTCCTTCAATCCTCCCCCTCTTTCTCCCTCCCTCCTTCCCTCCACCCTCCCTCCCTCCAACCCTCCCCCCCTCCCTCCCTCCCTTCCCCCCTCCCTCTTATCCCTCCCTCCCTTCGCTCCCTCCCTCTCTACCTTTCCTTCCTTCACAACTACTGTAATGTATGGTGTGGCCTTGGTCTGGTTGCAGACGATTCTGGTGGGGGACAGCGGCGTGGGCAAGACGTCCTTGCTGGTGCAGTTTGACCAGGGCAAGTTCCAGGCTGGGGCTTTCTCCGCTACTGTGGGCATCGGCTTCACGGTCAGTCTCTTTGTGTGTGTGTGTGTGTCTGTGTGTGTGTGTGTGTAGTGTGTGTGTGTGTGTGTGTGTGTAGTGTGTGTGTGTGTGTGAGGATGGGTGTGGGTGTGGGTGTGTGATGGTGTGGGTGTGGGTGTGTGAGGGTGGGTGATGGTGGAGGTGGGGTGGGTGGAGGTGTGGTGGTGGTGTGGGTGTAGGGGAAAGAGGGTAGGCTTTCTCCGCTACTGTGGTCATCAGCTTTACGGTCAGTGTGTGTGTGTTTGTGTGTGAGGGTGTATGTGTGTGTATGTGTGTGTGTGTGTGTGTGTGTGTGTGTGTGTGTGTGTGTGTGTGTGTGTGGAGGTGTGTTGTGTGTGTGTGTGTGTGTGTGTGTGTGGGTGGGTGATGGTGTGGGGGAGGGAGGTGGAGGTGTGGGGGTGTGAGTGTATGGGGGAAAGAGGGTAGGCTTTCTCCGCTACTGTAGGTATCGGCTTTACGGTCAGTCTCTTGGGGGGGGGGGGGGGGTTGGATGGTCAGTCAGTCAGTCAGTGCAGTGTGTAGTATGTAGTGTGTGGGTGTGTGAGGGTGGGTGATGGTGGGGGGTGTGTGTGGGTGGAGGTGTGGTGGGGGTGTGGGTGTGTGGGGGGAAAGAGGCTGGGGCTTTCTCCGCTACTGTGGGCATCGGCTTCACGGTCAGTCTCTTGGTGGGGGAAAGGGGGTGTGTGGGTGGATGGTCAGTCGGTCAGTCAGTGCAGGGTGTAGTGTGTTTGTGTGTGAGGGTGTGTGGGTGATGGTGTGGGTGATGTGTGGGGGGTGGTGGGGGTTGGGGAGGTGTGGTGGGGGTGTGGGTGTATGGGGGAAAGAGGGAATTTTTAAATAATTTATTTATTCTTTTATATAGAGGATAATGGAATAAGCACGCATGTGCTTTTTACATTTAGTCCCCGTGTGTATGCGGTTTTTGTAAATTTTGTCATCCGTTTCCACCGACACACAATGGCCTACTCTTCCGAAAAACGGAACAGGATTTAACGTGTGCGCAAGATGTTCTGCATGCGTTCGAACACGGGGCCTCGGTTTATAGTCTCATCCGAAGGATCCGAGTGAGGGTAGGGTGTGGGTGTGGGTTGGTGAGGGTGGTGGGGTGTGGGTGTGGGTTGGTTTGGGTGAGGTATGTGTGGGTGTGGGTGTGTGTGGGGTGTGTGTGTGGGGGGTGAGGTTGGGTGGTGGTGATTGAGTGCGCGAGTGGAGAGGGTGTAGGTGGGTGGGGATGTGGGTGAGTGTGTGTGTGTGTGGGGGGAGGGTTTGGTGTGTGTGTGTGTGGGTGCGTGGGTTAGTGGGTGGTGTGTATATATGTGTGGAGCGTGGGTGGGTGTGGGTGAGTGTGTGTGGGGGTGTTTGGGTGTGTGGTGGGTGAGTGAGTGTTGAGGGGGGGGGGGAAGTGGGAGCGGAGTTGTACGTGTGTGTGGTGGGTGGGGATTGTGTGTGAGGGGGTTGGGAATGGTGATGGTGGGAGTGTGTGTATGTGTGGGTGATGTGTATGTGTGTGTGTTGGTAGGACTGAGTATGTGTATGTGTGTGAGAGAGAGTGATAGAGAGTAAGAGAGAGAGAGAGAGAGAGAGAGAGAGAGAGAGAGAGAGAGAGAGAGTGAGAGGAGTGTGTGTGAGTATGAGTGTGTGCGTGCGTGCGCGCGTGCCTGCGTTCTTGCGCACACACGAGTGCGTGTCTGCGTGTGAATGATACGGGCTTGATGTCAGACGCATTGAAAAAGTTTCCATGCGCAGTGTAGTCTACCCTGTGATAACAGGGGCTCGTGAAGGTGGTGACGTGTTTTGGGGAGGAGCGTTACTTTTTATTTTATTCTATTTCATTCTTCTATATCGAGGATAATGGATTAAGCACTTATGTGCTTTTTTAACATCCAGTCCCCGTGTGGTTGCGGTTTTGTAAATTCTGTCATCTGTTCCCACCGGCACACAACAATAGCCTACTCTTACGAAAAGCGGAACAGGATTTAACGTGTGCGCAAGATGTTCTGCGTGCATTCGCTTCGCACACGAGGCCTCGGTTTATAGTCTCACTCAAAGGACTTTTGGGGGAGAGTGGAGTCTGCACTGATGTTAACTCCTGGGGAAAATATCCCCTTGAACGGGAATCGAACCCGGGTCGTCAGATTGCAAGCGCAATATTCTATCCACTAGGCTATCCCGTCCCCGGTCTCCAATGGCTCATGAAGGTGGTGATATGTTTTGGGAGGAGCGTTAGAGAAGGCACAGACAGATAGATGCTAGAGAAACACAGAAAAGGGTGTCAGAGATGAAAGGAACATACACACACACAGACACGCGCATGATTTTATAATATTATATACGCACACATGTGCACGCATGCACACATATACATACACACACGTACACAACCACACGCATACATGTACGCACACACACACATATATGGACACAGACATACATGGACGCACATGCACACACACACACGCAGACACACGTAAGTATATACATACATACATACATACATACATACATACATACATACATACATACATACATACATACATACATACATACATACATACATACATACATACATACATACATACATACATACGCACACACAACGACCACAACTACCACTACCACCACTACCCCTACAACAATAAAAACAACACAGTAAGAGAGAGAGAGAGAGAGAGAGAGAGGGGAGAGAGGGGAGAGAGAGAGAGAGAGAGAGAGAGAGAGAGAGAGAGAGAGAGAGAGTGAGGGAGGGAGACAGACAGGCAGACAGATAGACAGTCACACAGTCAGACAGATAGATAGACAGAATTATGGAGAGACACAGACACAGGGAATAAGAGAAAGGAAAAAAACAAAGACAAAAAACAGAGATATACGTACACAAAAACAAGAGAGAGAGAGAGAGAGAGAGAGAGAGAGAGAGAGAGAGAGAGATACAGAGAGGCTGAGAGATATATACTGTTTTCATTAATATTTATTCTTTTATATCGAGGATAATGAAATAAGCACTCACATATTTTGTTACATCCGGATATTTCCACACAGAGAGAGAGAGAGAGAGAGAGAGAGAGAGAGAGAGAGAGAAAGCT
>CM054134.1:74802456-74809956 GCA_028751875.1 Rapana venosa | reverse complement strand
TTGATGCATGTTTGCATGTCATCTGCAGGTTTTCCGTTTTAGGACGGCAAAAAAAACACATTACGGTACAGCGCGCGGAAACACGAACATGTCCAGCATGCACCTTTACTAACCCATGTCCTATCACCCTGCTAAAGTATACGACATGTATGAGTGTGAGTGTGTGTGTGCTTTTGAAAAACATATGACTATTGAAATAGTATTGAATAGATTTTTTCTGCAGCGCACCATGTTTGTAATATCTGTTTGTTTAAACTATCGATTATTTATCATTGATTGCATGACTGTGTAAGATTAGGTTGAATGCATGCGCTTTGATTTGTCTTTGCAAGATATAGCGCTAGATAAGTTCCATTTATTATTATTATTATTACAGTTAGGAAATAAAAGTTTCCTTGTATGTTCTTAAACATTTTTTCTTAAATATTTGCTATCTTCTCCCTCTATTACTTAAGCAGTCTTAGAGGCATTGTACTGAATTTTTTTTCCAGGCTTTAACTCTTAAGCAAGCTAAATCTGGCGAAGCCCATCCCTTTTCAGGTACAGGGTGCATGGTGGACATGTTTGTGTTTCCGCAATCTAAAGAATTCTGACACCAAAGAATGGGACCATTTACGGATATACTTGATGTTTGGTAGGCGTATATTATATAGAAGAAATTAAGGACACTGACACTGAGATTTAAGATGACCTGGAAGATTTGTTGAAAATTCCTATCCTTAATTCACCACACACCGCTGCCGAGAATCGAAACCAAGACTTCACGGAGCCACGGAATGGACATAAAACGTTCAGTCCACTCAGCAACAGAGTCAATCTTTTCTACTTCCTACTTTGAAAATATAAATTACTAGTGTTTTTCTCCTAGCTGAATTTTGCAGAAGTTCAGACGAAATCGAATGCCAATGTCGATATATCGACTGCTCATTTGGGCTGAAAAGTTCCTGCAAGCTACGTTTTTCTTCTCGCTACTGAGAGTTTGTTAGATAGACTGCAGTAAAGCTGACAAGATCTTTAGGACTGCAGTCGTATTGAATCTCTCTTCGCTAATGTATGAAGCTAATCAGTTCTATTTTCTTTCAATTTTAAGGTTGGTTTGGGTGGGGTTTTTTTTAGTTAATTGGCAGAAAATTTCCATAGATGTGTGCCCATACAAGCGCGTGCGCACTCACTCACGCACGCACACAAAGACATACGCACACACACACAAATACACTTGCCCCGTGTGTGTGTGTGTGTGTGTGTGCCCGCGCACTCGTGTGTGTGTGCTTACGTGCGGTCGTTTGTGTGTATGCATGCATGCAGGCATGTGTATGTGTGTGTGCACGTGTATGTCCATGGGTTAGCGTCATCTTTGGCACGTGTTTGCGCATATCTACCTGCGTGTGATTTAATAAAAATTTTACAAAGGGCCTTTGATGTGATCACATACACAGCCATCATATTTTCTCCCTCCATTTTACAGAAACAAACAAACATTTGCGCTCGTAAAATACCTTGAAAAAAGTATTGTTTGAAAACCTAATGTGTAAGAGGGAAACTCCAAAAGACACAAGTCATCCTTTTGTTCGATCCATCAGAAAATTTGTCTGAAATTGTTTTCAACTACTGCGTATTTCTTGTGTGTGTATGTATATATGTATGTATGTATGTATGTATGTATGTAGTTGTATGTATGTATGTATGTATGTATGTATGTATGTATGTATGATATGTGTATGTATGTATTAGTATGTATGTATGTATGGATGGATGGATGGATGGATGTATGTATCTATGTATGTATGTATGTGTATTTTTATGTATGTATGTATGTATGTATGTATGTATGTATGTATGTATGTATGTATGTATGTATGTATGTATGTATGTATGTATGTAGTACGTACGTTATGTATGTATGTATGTATGTATGTATGTATGTACGTACGTATTATGTATGTATGTATGTATGTATTGTATGTATGCATGTACGTACGTACGTATGTATGTATGTACGTACGTATTATGTATGTATGAATGTACGTACGTATGTACGTACGCACGTACGTACGTACGTACGTATGTATGTATGTATGTATGTATGTATGTATGTATGTATGTATGTATGTCTTGTGTGTACATTTCTTGTGCTTTTTCAATTCCTAAAAGATGCTAGTTTTTTGGCAGAGCAGCTAATCTCGAGCGACAGGTAAAAAAAAATCCCAAACAATTCTAGGTTCAGAGTCTTGGGCAAAATCGAGTGGACTATTATCAGGGGAGGCAGCACTTTAATGAGATGCCCTTCCTCTCCTCTCCACCCCCCCCCCCCCCTCCCACCCCTCCCCCACCCCTCCTCTCTCCTTCCCGGCACCCTCCTCCTCCTCCATCTTCATCCCGAAGGAAGGGGATCAGTTGCTTAGGAACAGTTCCATGCAGTGGTGTTGTTGCAGGGAGTTCACATAGATACTGTGGGGACGGGATGGCCTGGTGGTTAGAGCGTTGCGCTCGTTATCTGAGGGCCTGGATTCGAACCACCACCGAGACGCCCGTTTGAGGAGACTTTTCCCCGTGGAGTTAAACATCAGTGACGACTACGCCCCCCCCCCCCCCCCCCCCACCCCCATCCCCGAAAGTTCTTCCGTTGAGATATAAACCCAGCTCCTGTGTGTGCTTAAAGTACGCAGAACATCTTGTGCCTACACACGTGGAAACCCATTTTGCTTTTTGAAAGAGTAGGCCAGTCATGTCAGTGGGAATGAATGACAACATTTGCAACAACAACAAAAATCCGTGCATACTGGTGTTGTGAGTAGGCATCATCTCTGAAGTTGGAATGCAGTTACCTTAATGGTGGGTAAACGGTCGCATACGCAAAAATCTCACCAATAGTGAACTTCGGAACACTAGCAGTGGAACGGAAAGAAAGAAGAAAAGAAGATGCTTATCAAAATTATCTGCACATTCTTCTGAGGTTGAAACTCTCCCTTTTCACCACCAATAAGTTTGCTTTGATAGTTCCTGGATCGGTATATCTGTCAGCTTTCTTTATTAACAAAACCTGCATCCCTTGTTGTATCAGCATCGTTCTTCAAACTAACGAAGCAAGCATTGACGCTTTTTATACACCTGGGGGCTTCATTAACACGCTAGGTTGCGCAGATTGTCAAAAGCATCGATTGTTTATTGCAGATGCTGTATAAAATAGCATAGAGATACAGAGACAGAGAGGAACAGACATACAGACAGTCAGACCTACCGACCGACCGACAGAACGACTGACAGACCGACAGACAGACAGACAGACAGACAGACAATACTGCACGTGTAATGGCAACTGTTTTTGAAACACTACAAACATTCAGACAAAAAGCTGTAAATGAAACTGTTGTCGGCACAAACAAAGGGGATATCAATGGCTAGACTGGCTAACAATCAATGTCATCTGTTCTGATCAGCAGAGACGACGGCTGTTATTTATATGGCAGCAACCATCCAGGCTTTCTTAACAGCCATCTTCTTTAAAACATTGAGCACCGTATCTTTCAGCATGTTAAAATCCTGTCTGAAATAAAATAATTTTATTAACCTCCAATATCTCATAACATGTTAAAGCCTTTCAGGTAAAAATGCTTTCGTTAACCTTCACCGTGACTAAAGGCATATTTGTTATAGTGAAACTAAACTACTCGGTTGTATATACATTCATTAGAGTAACTAAGCATACATTGCAAGAATGAACTGTTCTAAGGTTTTTAACACATACATCACGTAAGAGACAGCGACAAAAGCTGGCCAGACATAGGCTAGGATCTCAAGCTGCCTCTGTAACTGGATGGATGGTAGGTAGGATAGAGACAGCTCCACCTCAAAGCAAACCCCCAGGAGTTGATCAATAACTACCATCACTGCCCAACCCCGGCGCCAATGTCAATTATAGAAATGCAGGAAAGTATACCTTCAGCTTCATATGATTGCTGTTGTCTGCAAAGAATGAAGGGGGGCACGTGAGGATCTTTCAGCTGAGGGCTGGCCACAACCACTGACCCGTCACCTGTCATCACCTGCACGCCATGAGGTGGCCTAGGTTTGTCAGGCAAGTACACCTGGACCACGGTCAAAGACCTATGACAGCAACAACTACCACACCTCGCCCCCTGCTCCCCGTCCCCCGCCTTTCCCTTCTCAGATCTCTCCACTGCTCCCAGGAGCAAAGTCTAGACGCTTAGGTGAAGGCACCATTGATGATCTTAGGAGGATGAATGAATGATGGCTGATGTAAAAAACGAATAAAAAACCCTCCACAATCGTAATGACAGTACCTGCATGGCGTTGCATTGCTTTAGGATTGTAAGGTACCCAGCATTGGGGGGTTGATTTTTAGGGTTGCCCGCGGCGCCAAAGTGGGGTGATTTGCGGTTACTAAATCGGATAGCTTCGCTGGGACTGTAATTTAACCAAAACAAAAAATCCCACGATCAAAGGCCTGATCATAGCAGCAGGCGTAGGAGACAGCATAGATTGAACGCTGCAGCGAAATTCTGAGGAGGCGAACGAGAAGCATTCCGATTCAGAGTCAATGATGGTCATCATTTCACAGAATTTTCCTCAATCTTTGCTCTGGTCTGTATTCCGCTGGGAGCTATGGGGGTGCTGCGCTGTAGAGCTGTTTTCCTAATTCTTCCATCCATGTCGGTCGCTTGCCAAAGCTTGGGTGTGTGCAAAACGCTTTCCTGTCCAATCTGCCGTGTTTCTATTCACTGTCTACCTCTTCGACTCTTTCCTTCAGCAGTTCTCTGCAGAACAGCTTCAAAGAGATATTATTTCTTGCAATATAGCCATATTGACAGATTATCAGTTTTTGTTTTTGACTGAAGTCAACAGATTTTGGTCTGGAACAATAATATAATGTCGGATGGTTTGGCACGTTTTTGCTCCAGTGGTCTGGTTAGTACATTGAAAAGCGTTTTTATACTCATAGCAAAGGCTTGGATTCGTATCATTGTCAGCACCACTCATTTAAAATCATGATAAAAAGTTTTAGTTAAATGAGACCAGACGTCGTTGGATCCCTGAAAAAACAGTATATAGGGTATACTCTTTTTAGTGGCCTCATGGCGATCAGGCACAGAACTCACTGTCATTGTAAAGCAGTAAGGACTAAGTATTTGTGTGATCTACCTGTAAGAATACTTTTCAAGAAAGAAGACGGTCGCAGGCTCGGATCCTGCCCAAAGTTGGACATCTTCCCCCATCCACCACACCCTGAATGGTGATCTGGGGGCAAAACTCTTTGGTTAAGTCAATGTAGCAAAGTTTCATGTGCATCATACATCTACCGCACGTAAAAGAGCCTGCGGTAACAAGACATGTGATAGAAAAACAGCTGTAAATAAATGAATATCTGTGCAGACAAACACGAGAAAACAAGGCATGGCGCCACACTTTGGCGACGCTCTGTCCCTAAATGGAATTGCCAGGATTTACAGGGAAACGCTATCGTGACTATAAACTGCTTAAGATGAGATAAACACTGTTTTGTCTGCTCAAGACGGCTATGAAATAGACGTAAATATACAGTGATTGCTAACACAAAGAAAGAAAAAAAGAAAGAAAGAAAGAACGAGAGAAAAAAGAAAGAAAGAACAAAGACAGAAAAAAATAACGAGAGAAAGAGAGAAAGAAAGTAAGAAAGAGGGACACACAGAAAATCAGATAGAAAGACAGGCAAGCGGAAAGAGAGTATTACGCAGCAATATATAATTATTTAAACAGGTTTATAAAATAAATAATCACATTGCATTATTCTGCACTTCCAAGATACTTTTAAGGCTTCTCACCAAGTTTCCAAAAGTAAACAGCAGCAAACAATAATATAACCAAACATAAAGTAAAGTGAGATAAAACAAAATACGTTGACATCATCTTACATCCAATAAAACAAAGGCAAATAACAACAGACAAAACACCAACATTAAAAGAAAGTAAGACACAAAGAGTCATTGATAACTGAAAAACAAGAAAAGGAATGAAGATTTTTTTTGGTCTTCGTTTCTCGGCGCAAGCTTCGAGGTACATCATTGGTGAGATTTTCCGCATGCGACCGTTTTCACAAATCGTTAAGGCAGTCGCATTCTGACTTCGGGGAGAAGGCAGAAAACGCAACTTCTTACATTAACAAGCTCGCAACAACCAACCAAAAAAAACCACCACGGAAATAAGTAGACAAATAAATACAACAGAAAGTAGATCAAACAAATGAATAAATAAATAAACAGACAGATGTATACAGCACATAATTAGATAAATTAAATGAATAAACTTATATCTCTTTAATTCTAACTTTTTTGGGGGGAAACAAAATTAAGCAACTCAAGTGAAACGTTTTTCCAATTACAAACTGACCTTCTTCATCAAGGACGCAAAATTTAGGTAAGAAGAAAATATGATCAGCAAGATTGCAACAGATGGGGCCACTATGAAGAGAGAGAGAGAGAGAGAGAGAGAGAGAGAGAGAGAGGAGAGAGAGAGAGAGAGAGAGAGAGAGACTCACTCACACACACACCACACACACACACACACACACACACACACATACACACACACATACACACACGACACACACACACAAAGACAGAGAGAGAGAGAGACACACACACACACAGAGAAAGACAGAGAGAGAGAGAGAGACACACACACACACACACACACACACAAAGACAGAGAGAGAGAGAGAGACACACACACACACACACACACACACAAAGACAGAGACACACACACACACACACACACACACACAGAGGGGGTGGGGGCAGGCGGTCAGGCGGACAGACAGAGACAGAGACAAAGAAAGAGATATAATAATAACAATAATAATAATAATACATGGAATTTATATAGAGCCATATCTTGCAAAAAAACCCAAAACAAATCAAAGCGCTTTAGATAGACAGACAGACAGATAGACAAACCGAGACAAAAGAGACAGACAGACAGACAGAGACAGACAGACAGACAGCCAGAAAGAGGCAGAACGAACAACCGACAGACAGAACAACAGACAAACAGACAGACAGACAGACAGACAGACAGACAGACAGACAGACCGACCGACTGATAGACCGAACTAATAATACAGTCTGTAAATAATATTGCCGGCATAGCATTTCAGACATCTTTGGAAGCTACAGCACAGTGCTGATTCAGAGGCTGCCACCTGCGCTGTTTATTTGTGTAGGCTGCAGGTGAGAATGACAAGGTACACACACACACACACACACACGCACACACACACGCACGCACGCACGCACGCACGCACGCACGCACGCACGCACGCACACCACCACACACACACACACACATAAGCAAAAGAAATATCTTCACCGTTGAAAAGTTCTACATTTTTAAAATATATTCTTTTGGTTTTGTTGTTGTGGTTGTTGGTGGTTTTGTTGTTGTTGTTGGTTTGTTGTTGCTGTCGCTGGTGCTTTTGTTGTTGTTGTTCTTGTGTTGCGTTTT
>CM054134.1:74757456-74797456 GCA_028751875.1 Rapana venosa | reverse complement strand
GATAGGACATGGGTTAATGAAGGTGAGATAGTTCTGATATGAAACAGGAGGGGGAAATCTTAGGACTTCTCTCCTTTAATGAAGAGTGCAGGTTGTTATGTGAAGAGCTTTGTCATAGCTGAAGGTAATCTCAACACAACATTTTTTTTTACAACATGACAATGCTTTAATGTAGGCGCTGGCACTGGCACTGACCTGACATCACTAGCTGGCATAGCTTATGGCCTGAGCCAAGGTTGGTAGCATTGATCCTGGCAAAAAAGAGAAACGGCAGCAAGTTTTTTCCTTTGTAAATGTTCGGCACTACTTTTTGGAATCAAACGGTACGAGTATGAAAAAAAGGACCCAAAAAAATAAAGCCATGCAAATAATTATGTCAAGGCCAAATAAAGTCTTTCGGATGAAACTATAAACCGAGTCCCCGTGTGCGAACGCATGCAGAACATCTTGGGTTAAATCCTGTTCCGCTTTTCGAAAGAGTAGGCCATTGTGTGCCGGTGGGAACAGATGACACAATTTACAAAACCGCATACACACGGGGAGTGGATGTAAAAAAAACCCACATAAGAGCTTATTCCATTATCGTCGATATAACATTTTATCATCTGTTCCCACCGACACACAATGGCCTACTCTTACGAAAAGCGGAACAGGATTTAACGTGTGCGCAAGATGTTCTGCGTGCGTTCGCACACGGGGCCTCGGTTTATAGTCTCATCCGAAGGACTTTTGGGGAGAGTGGAGTCGGCACTGATGTGAATTCCATGAGAAAATATCCCCTTGAACGGGAATCGAACCCGGGTCGTCAGATTGCGAGCACAGTGTTCTAACCACTAGGCTATCCCGTCCCGTGGTGTGGTGTAGTGTGGTGTGATGTGGTATAGTGCGTGTGATGTGATGTGGTGTGGTGTGGTGTGGTATAGTGCGGTGTGATGTGGTGTGGTGTGGAGTGGTGTGGTATGGTGTGATATAGTGTGGAATGTCGTGTGGTATAGTGTAGTGTAGTGTGCTGTGATGTGCTGGGCAGTGCTGTGCAGTACTGTGTTGTGTTTTGCTATGCTGCTGCTGCTGCTGCTGCTGCTGTAGGCGTAGAGGCAACAGGAGCAAAATGTCAAGCACGCAATATCACAGCGCCTGCTGGCCATACAGAAAAGACAAATGTCAACTTCCCAATATTATGACAAACTGGACCAAGGGCATTGGTGATTGAAAAAAATATTGCAGATAGCCTGAAAGGTCAGCTAGGGTTTTTTTTATAGGTTTTAGAGAAACTGGTTTTGTATTCAGCAGTTTTCGTTGCTTTTCTGGTCTATTCTTTCTTTCTTTCGTTCTTTCTTTCTTTCTTTCTTTCTTTCTTTCTTTCTGTCTTTCTTTCTTTGCTTTCAATCAGTAACCGACATTGCTAAGAGGCCAGACCACTGTATGCAAAATTGCCAATAATTACAATTGTTTTTAAACAAAGAAAACGAAAAGAAAAAAACCCAAACGAAACAGGCCAATACTGTTTAAAACTACGCTGACCTCAAATTTCGCTTACGAAGGCATTTTGCGGGTGTTTTTTTGAAACTGGTAAACAATTAACACTTTATAAATATTTAAATTCAAGGCTGGTTTTCCTGCGTGTGTAGTTCTTCGTTTTCGTTGATCGGAATGACTCCAAAAATTTGAGTGGGAGTTCTTTACACGGCAAATTACAAATTCTGAGAATTAGTTTTAAAATGTTCGGTTTGGGGCCTGAAATCTAATTATTGCATTGTTACCTCAATTTGAAAAAATATGTGCTTTCGTTATATTTTTAAAATCTGAAATCAATTATGTATAACAGCAGACGTAACGTATTAGCCTAGTCTCCTCCCTGTATCTCCCCTTATGTCCATTTGTCTGTTAGTCTGTTTGTATGCACGTCTGTTTATCTATCGGTGTGTCTGTCTGTTTTTCTCTCTCTCATATGCGCACGCGAGCACACACACACAAACACACTCATACATACACACACTAAGCATGCGCGCGCGCACGCGCACATACATACACGCACACTTACGCGTGCACGCACACACATCTATCTATCTATCTATCTATCTATCTATCTATCTATCTATCTATCTATCTATCTATCTATCTATCTATCTATCTATCCATCTATCTATCTATCTATCTACCTACCTATCTATCTATCTATCTACCTATCTATCTATCTATCTATCTATCTATCCATCTATCTATTTATCTATCTACCTATTTATCTATCTATCTATCTATCTATCTCTCTATCTATCTCTATCTCTATCTATTTATCCATCTATCTATCTCTCTGTCTGTTTGTACGTCTGTCTATCTCTCTGCCTGTCTGTATGCCTTCCTGCCTGCCTGTCTATCTGTCTGTCTATCTATCTTTCTCTCTCTCTCTCTCTCTCTCTCTCTCTCTCTCTCTCTCTCTCTCTCTCTTATCTATCTATCTATCTATCTATCTTTATGTATAGAGATATAGATATATGCACGCGCACGAACACAACACACACACACACACACACACACACACACACAACACACACACACACACACACACACACACACACACACACACACACACACACACACAACACACACACACATTTTTTCAATTCACTTGCCTCGATGTGAAATCCAGCACCGTCAGTTTGCTACCAAAGAAGGGCCACATAAATGAAAAGGCCAAAGAAGAAAGAGAAAAAATAGCAATATGAAATCCAACCTGACCCCCCAAAAAACACTAATAATATCCAGAACTTTAAATCAGGAAAAGTGCAGATGTTATCTATCCATTATCCGGAATTTGGACCCAACATAGTTCATCCGTCGGTAGTAGCAGTAGTAGTAGTAGTAGTAGTAGTAGTAGTAGTAGTAGTAGTGGTAGTAGTAGTAGTAGTAGTAGTAACAGCAGCAGCAGCAGCAGTAGTAGTAGTAGTAGCAGTAGCAGTAGCAGTAGCAGCAGCAGCAGTAGTAGTAGTAGTAGCAGTAGTAGTAGCAGTAGTAGCAGCAGCAGCAGCAGCAGTAGTAGTAGTAGCAGCAGCAGCAGCAGCAGCAGCAGTAGTAGTAGTAGTAGTAGCAGCAGCAGCAGCAGCAGCAGCAGCAGCAGCAGCAGCAGCAGTAGTAGTAGTAGTAGTAGTAGTAGTAGTAGTAGTAGTAGTAGTAGTAGTAGTAGTAGTAACAACAGTAGCAGTAGCAGCAGCAGCAGCAGTAGTAGTAGTAGCAGCAGCAGCAGCAGTAGTAATAGCAGCAGTAGTAGTAGCAGCAGCAGCAGTAGTAGTAGTAGTCGTAGTAGCAGCAGTAGTAGTAGTAGTAGTAGTAGTAGTAGTAGTAGTAGTAGTAGCAGCAGCAGCAGCAGCAGCAGCAGCAGCAGCAGTAATAGTAGTAGTAGTAGTAGTTGTTTAGTAGTAGTAGTAGTAGTAGTAGTACTAGTAGTAGTACTAGTAGTACTAGTAGTAGTAGTAGTAGTAGTAGTAGTAGTCGTCGTCGTCGTCGTCGTCGTCTTTGATTACTTATTCCCTTTCCTGTTTTTCTCTTCATGTATACAAACATGCATTCAAGCAGGAATTTAGAAATACACAAATTACAAGCATGTACGCATTCAAATGAATTGATATGGACTGATACAACCAACATACTCACAGGCAGCGCATGCACGCGTGTGCAACAAATATAGACAGACGAGCTCACGCACACATGCATGCACGCGTAAAAGCATAATTATACACACACACATACACACACGCACGCACGCACGCACGCACTCACTCATCCATGCACACAAAAGCACACGAACAAATACACGTAAGCACAGTATATACACACACGGGAGCAGAGAGAGAGAGAGAGAGAGAGAGAGAGAGAGAGAGAGAGAGAGAGAGAGAGAGAGAGAGAGAGAGAGAGAGAGAGAGAAAGAGAGACAGAGAGAGAGAGAGACAGACAGGCAGACAGACAGACAGAGACAGAATGACAGAGAGACAGAGACAGAGAGAGACAGAGACAGAGACAGTAAGACAGACAGACAGGAGACAGAGACAGACAGATAGACAGGCGGACAGACGACGGACAGACACACACACAGCCAGCCAGCCAGCCAGCCAGCCAAACATAACTATATTATGTTTAGAATCTCACTTTTCAAAGCATTACGCTGGCTTGAATGGCTCAATCTAAAAAAAAAACCAACCTAGCCATCTCATATAATTATATCCCATAGCATATTCACCTTGAGGCCAAGGCCCAGTCAGAGGCCAAAAATGATATTGTCTAGACATATCAAACACACACCACCAACACATGGATCGGTGATCTGAAGTCAACACCAAAGTCAAGTCAAGTCAAGTCAAGTCAAATTTTTATTTCCAGATGGTACATTGAGGGAGCAATGCATTTGCTTTTTTTTCATCAAGCCATCTATCTAAGAACAAATCTAAGAAATCACGCACAGTGTGTGTGTGTGTGTGTGTGTGTGTGTGTGTGTGTGTGTGTGTGTGTGTGTGTGTGTGTGTGTGTGTGTAGGAAGGTAGGCAGGTAGGTAGGTAGGTGTAGGAGTGTGTGTCATTTTTTATTGTTTGGTTCTTTTTATTTCGAGGATAATAGTATAAACATTCATGTGCTTTTTTTTTTTTTTACACATCCTTTTCCCGTGTGTATGCAGTGGGTTTTTTTTCAATTTTGTCACACATTCCCACCGGCACGTAATGGCCTACTCTTCCGAGAAGCGGAACAGGTTTTAACGTGCGCGCAAGGTGTTCTGCGTGTGTTCGCACACAGGACCTCGGTTTATAGTTTTATCTGAAGGTCTGTGTATGTGTGTGTGTGTGTGTGTGTGTGTGTGTGTGTGTGTGTGTGTGTGTGTGTGTATGTATGTATGTATGAGTGTTAGTGTGAGTGTATATTTATTTGTATATGTACGTGTGTGTGTGTGTGTGTGTGTGTGTGTGTGTGTGTGTGTGTGTGTGTGTGTGTGTGTGTGTGTGTGTGTGTGTAACAATCCATCGTGTGCTAGGAACTATTGCTCTCAAGCAGGTTCGTGACATGTGCAGTTAAGCATTCTGAATTTTCCTGCCGCACTTTTACAAGTACTTCCAGTGAGATCTCGAGACACAAGTCTCTGTCTGTCTGTCTGTCGGTCGGTCGATCAGTCTGTCTGTCTGTCTGTCGGTCTGTCTGTGTCTATCTGTCTTTCTCTCTGCCCCCCCCCCCCCTCTCTCTGTCTCTATCTCTCAGTCTACCTGTCTGTCTGTCTGTCTCTGTCTGTCTGTTTCTATCTTTCTCTTTATTCTCTATCTATTCGTCTATCTATCTCTGTCTGTCTCTGTCTCTCTGTGTGACTGTCTCTGTCTGCCTGTCTTTCTATGTCTCTGTGTCTCTGTATATGTTTCCGTCTCTCTATCTTCTCTCTCTCTCTGTCTCTATCTCTTACTCTCTTTCTCCGTCTCTCTGTCTCTCTTTCTCTGTCTCTCTCTCTCTTTCTCTTCGTCTCTCTGACGGTCTGTTTATTTGTCTTTCTCTCTGTCTCTCAGCCTCTCTCTCCCTATCTCTCTCTCTCTCTCTACCTCTCTCTCTCTCTCTCCCTCTATCTCTGTCTCTCTATCAGAAGGCAGCAAGCCATGGCCAGAACTGCATTAGCCAGGCAGAGCCAGAGATCAGTGCCCTGGCATTATCTCTCCCTGTGACAGGCACTGACACTGCTGGCAGCCATAGGATTCCCTGTGGTGCTGGGGCCAGGAAGGAAGAGGAGAAGGACCGTGGACGATGGAGAAAGAAAGAAAGAAAGAAAGAAAGAGAGAAAGAAAGGAATACAGACAGAGTTGGTCATTACTTTTCTGAAGATGGACAGGAGGTAGTAGCGGGCGGGCATGACGGACATGGCATGGCAGTCTTTCCTTCAGTCTTGCTCATTTTCTGACCCATTGGAGTCCTTTTCCTTTCTGTCTCAGGTGTATGGCGAAATGCCTTTGGGAGTAAGTGCTGAAGGGTTTGAGGATATTAACCTTTCTAGGAAACTGGAACCTGTAGACAGTGAGTTTCTTTCTGGCAAAAGCTTCCTTCTTTCTCTCCAACCCTTGGAACCCTAAGTCTAAACCGCATACACACGGGGACTGGATGTTAAAACGCATATAAGTGCTTATTTCATTATCCTCGAAATAAAAAAAAATAAAAAAATAAATGAAAAATAAATCTCGTTAAAGATAAGTGCCATGACAACTTTGTTCTAGTTCTTACAGTTTAATGGTCAGTTATTTGCGTGTGTGTGAATGAGTGTATCAAAATTAGAAGTTGCATCTTGAACGTCTAATGTGAACAGAAAATGCTGTCTGTTTACAGATGCGATGTAATCCATAACTTTAAAAAAAAATGCACTCCGTGTTAATTAGAATAGCAGAAGGCTTACACGGGAAATTAGTGATCTGTTCCAGAAAGGTTTGCAGGCCGTGGATCTTTCATCCAGAGTACAGGGATCATACTGTAATGTTATCAGTCCGGCAGGTTAAGCAGCCAAAGTGCCTCCTCTCCTGATACCTCCTATGGTTCCCAAACACAAAAGCTTGAAGCTGTTTGACTAGTTCAAAGAAAGAATGAAATATGTAGCATTAATTTTGAGAAAGGTAATCTTGTTTTCTGCTTAGATTTAAGAGGCTTATTTATATTTCTCGAATTTTGTTCTTACTTACTTACTGAATTTGTCTCTCTCCCTCCCTCCTTCTCTCTCTTTCTTCCCCCCTCTCTCTCCACCCTCTCTCTCTCTCCCCTCTCTCTCTCCCCTCTCTTTCTCCCTCTCTCTCTCTATCTCTCCCTTTCCTCTCTCTCTATCAGAAGGCAGCAAGCCATGGCCAGAACTGCATTAGCCAGGCAGAGCCAGAGATCAGTGCCCTGGCATCATCCCTCCCTGTGACAGGCACTGACACTGCTGGCAGTCATAGGATTCCCTGTGGTGCTGGCGCCAAGAAGGAAGAGAAGAAGGACCGTGGACGATGGAGAAAGAAAGAAAGAAAGAAAGAAAGGAATACAGACAGAGTTGGTCATTTCTTTTCTGAAGATGGACAGGGAGGTAGTAGCGGGCGGGCATGACGGACATGGCATGGCAGTCTTTCCTTCAGTCTTGCTCATTTTCTGACCCATTGGAGTCCTTTTCCTTTCTGCCTCAGGTGTATGGCGAAATGCCTCTGAAAGTCTGTCTGTCTGTCTGTCTGTCTATCTGTCTTTCTGTCTGTCTGCCCATCTGTCTCTGACTTTGTCTATCTCTTTCTCTGTTTGTCTCTTTCTCTCTGTCTCTCTGTGTCAGTCTCTGTCTCCAACTCTCTCTCTGTGTATCTGTGTCTATCTGTATTTCTCTCTCTCTGTCTGTCTCTGTGTGTTTTCTCTCTGTCTCTCTCTATTTCTGTCCGTCTATCTGTATGTCTGTATGTTCATCTCGCTGTCTGTCTGTATATATATATATATATATATATATATATATATATTATATATATATATATATGTCTGTGCGTTTCTCTCTCTCATGGGTAGGTCTGGGATTGGATTTGCAGTTTATTTAGGAATCCATAAACTTCAAACAGAAAGTGTCGATCTTCAACTTTTTGAAGTCTTCTTCCTTCCCCCCCTTTAGAGGATTAAGTCTTATCAATGATTAAAAGTCACCAGAATAATTTGGACTCTTCTAATCTTGTAGATCAAGGGCCAATTAGCGTTATCTTTTAAGGATCTTTTCAGCCCTGGGATTTCCCGTTAGTAGACGGTGACCATGTCCTGCTTTCTATTGGTCTCATAGGTTAAGGGCTAGCCATTTCCTTCCCTTGCTGCAGCCTTCAAAAGGTTCTGAATGACAGGGGTAGGGGAAATAATAGGCTGTTTTGTCGAGAAAAGTAATAGTGTAAAATGGTGCAGTCGATGATCTTGTTCGCTACTGTTGCTTGATAATAATTATCGTCTACACTTTTCTCTGAAACACTTGTTTTCCATTTGTTTATATAAGGTGAGTGCGGGTTTTTGTTTGGATTGTGTTTGCTCATGTGTATTAATTAGTATAGTTTTGTTATATATACATGTACATAATTATACAGACGTGCGAGCATACTTCAGTATAAAGATCACCATTATTGTACAATTTCTAAAACCAGAAAAAAACAAAAAGCATATATAACCTTAACAACATGACCTCCACCACCACCAATAGAACAACAGTAGCAATAACAACAACAGTTGCATCGTCGGTAGTATCAAAATACAGTTATAGAACACTCTGTCCATAAAAATAAACCTCAGAAGCAGAATCTATGAGGTTCTCAGCATTGCTGTTGTGATATACTACTGGCACCATACCAGTCTACAAGAAGATTTTCCAGAACATGGCAGGCTCAAAGCCTTATTTAAATGGAGTAAACAATAAAGATTGCGCTCTGTTTTACTTTCTGTTTATCAGAAATATCTTTTTAATTTTGTTAGCGGTTCAAAAAAAGGAATTGAAGAAAGATCAGACCAGGCGCAAGGATGATTCTATGATGTTATCTGGACAATGGTTGATGTGTGGTTGGTGAACAGGTTTGGATAATGGTTGATCTGTGGTTGGCGAACAGGTTTGGGTAATGGTTGATCTGTGGTTGGTGAACAGGTTTGGGTAATGGTTGATCTGTGGTTGGTGAACAGGTTTGGATAATGGTTGATCTGTGGTTGCTGAACAGGTTTGGATCATGGTTGATCTGTGGCTGGTGAAAAGGTTTGGATAATGGTTGATCTGTGGTTTGGACAATACTTGAACTGTGGTTCGTGAATTGTAGTTTGAACAATAGTTGATCTGTTGTTTGGGCAATGACTGGTCTATTGTTTGGACAAGGAACGGTTTGTGGCTTGTACAATAGTTGATCTGTGGTTTTGATAATGAATGATCTGTGGTTTTGAAAATGTATGATCTGTGAGTTGGACAGTAAATAATCTGTGCGATACACATGGTTAAATGTCGTGTGTAAACGCATGCAGAATATCTTGCACACACGCCAAATCTGATTCACCTTTGGAAAGAGTGAGCCATTGTGATTCTGTGGGGAATGAAGAACAAAAAATACTATTCTGCATGCACACGGGGACTAGTTATTAAAAGCACGAGTGCTTACTCCATTATCCTCTAAATAAGTTAATGAATGAACGAATACATGATTAAATGATTGAATAAATACATAAATGAATAAGTAAATAAATAAATAGATATCTGCTGAGCGGATTCCCTGGTAGATAACGAACAGCCCCATTTCAAATGTTCTTCAGACTCGTTGGAAAAGAGAAAACAGAACTTGGAAAAAAAAAGGATCAGAACAACCATCAAATTCAAATAGTCTTCTTTCTTCCTTCCTTTCTTCCTGCGCTCTTCATTAACAACAAAGAGCTCATTCTGTTCACTTCACCATCTGATTCAACCATTCCTCCCCCCCCCAACTTTAAGAAAACAATAACCTACCGTCTATCTCCCTACCTTACCATAAGACCCACCAATAACCAGGAGAGACCAGTCTGGTACTGGCTCATAAAGATGATGCAGGAATCCTTGCAGCTAGCTTCTGTTCTCAAACCTTGGCATGTCTGTCCCCCCAAGTCTCTCGTTAGTAGCCAGGAACTGTGCCTGGAACTTCATTGACCATGCAGACTAGCGACTTCAAAACGTCTGCGTGTCATCTCGCGTGCAGTCCTTAGTAACCAGATCTGGCTATTTCAGGGAAAGAAGAAGGTAGTTTATATAATCGTATGTATGGAGTGCAGTCTGGGCAAGTCTGTTTTCTTCGCCGGTGGGTCTGTTTAGTTGATGTGTTGCTTCTGTTGGGATAGGTTTTGTAGTTTAGGAAGGATCTTTTCTGTTGGGTGCGTGGAGGATTTACAATGCATCTGACTCAATGTGCGAAGAGTTTCTTGGTTCATTATTTTGTTGTATGTATTCTTTCTTATTATTCATCATCTTTCATTCCACGAGTTTACCTTTCCACTCTCTTTACCTTGACTCGCTACTCGATCATTTCTAATATTTCTAGATCTTCATTCTATTTCTCTACTTTCTTCACTCTCTCTCTCACCCACCACTACTCTCTCTCTCTCTCTCTCTCTCTCCTCTCCCTCTCTCTCTCCTCTCTCTCTCCTCTCTCTCTCTCTCTCTCTCTATTTCTCACTCTCTCTCTCTCCTCTCTCTCTCTCTCTCTCTCTCTCTCTCCCTCTCTCTCCTCTCTCTCTCACTCTCTCTCTCACTCCTCTCTCACTCTCCCTCCCTCTCACTCTCTCTCCTCTCTCTCTCTCTCCTCTCTCTCTCCTCTCTCTCATCTCTCTCCCTCTCTCTCCTCTCTCTCTCTCTCCCTCTCTCCCCTCTCTCTCCCTCTCTCTCTCCTCCTCTCTCTCACTCTCTCTCTCTCTCTCCCTCTCTCTCTCCCTCTCTCTCTCTCTCTCTCTCTCTCTCTCTCTCTCTCTCTCTCTCTCTCTCTCTCTCAGAGCAATGAAGAGGAACTGTGTGAAGAAACTCCATGAATCACGCACACCAGGGATCTGACTTCACCCTGTGCCATCTTTCCTTCACGACCTGCTGAAATGCACTGGCTGTTTTCACAGGAACGAGGGGCAGTTTGTATGCATGGGATGCAGTCTGGTGTCCCTGCAAGTTCATCCTGTTTACTGGAGGTATTGTCCCCAGTGGGAGCTTCATGCAATGGTCTCCCTTAATAGGCAACGTCACTCAACCCTGTTGTACAACATTCAAGTCGGGTAGAACATTCAGGTCTAGTGGTTAGAGCGTTGCGCTCGTGATCTGAGGGCCCGGGATCGAGCCACCTTCGAAACACCCGCTCAAGTGGATTTTTTTCCCCTCTTGAGTTAACATCAATACTGACTCCCCTCTCCCTAGAAATCCCTTCAGATGAGACTGTAAACTGATGTCCTGTGTGCGAACGCACGCAGAGCCTCTTGCGCACACATTAAAACTAACTTAGTGCCTGTGTGAACGAGTGACAATTTTGTTGTTGTTGAAAAACCCATGCACACTGGTATCGTGTTTTCACATCATCCTGGAAGATCAGAACGCGTCCGTCTTTACGCACTTTTGAAAATAGTGGTGGGATAATGATCTTTTTAAGGTAGCGTGATAGATTTCGGCTGAGTCTACAAGGACAAAAAGTAATAAAACACTGTCGCCAACATGACAATACTTGAAGCAACAATGTGAACATAAAAAAGAGAAAGAAGGAGAAAATTTAATAGAGGAAGAAAAAATGCGAAGAAAAATTGCAGAGCAGAATTGCAGAGAAGAATTGCAAAGAAGAATTGCGAAGAAGAATTGCAAAGAAAACGAGGAATTGCAAAGAAGAATTGCCAAGAAAAATTGAGAAGAAACAGAAGAAGCCACCAACAGCAACAGTAGTGGCAGCAGCAACAGCAGCAGCAACAACAACATGAGCAAGAATAACAAAAGAGAACAAGAAGCCAATCGCCCAAACAAAACAAAACAAAACAAAACAAACAAGCAAACATCATCGTCACAAACAGCAACAATACCAAGAACAAGAACTCAAACAGTGGAAAAGAAAGCGATCCCACGGGGTCCCAAATGAGGCATTGTTCAGCAGTGGATGTGCGGCTCACTAACCCTACCGCCTGATTTAATCACCCTAACACAAATTTGCCCTGACTGCGGTGTCGCTAAGTGGTTTTCTTGTCGTTAACTGGATTAAGACGTCCACCTGCGTGGAGAACCCTTTTCAAACGTAACTGGAAAATATTTTCAAACTGCTCAAGCACATCGGTTTATATCTCCACCTTCAATTTCACCTATCTGATTGTCTTGTAGACCTTGGGGGCACCATTGAAGATATTTGTAACTAGCTTCCTGGGATACTTCAACACACACGAAAACATTACGCAAAAGAATGGCAATAAAAAAGACATGAGATAAATAGAAACTCAATTGGAGTTGCGAACATTAAGCGAGTACTCCCTAACTTTCCCGGTAAAATCTGTTGTTTTACTCGAATCGCACGCTCACATAGAAACACTAGGAATGGTCAGATTTCGGAATCGTTTGTCTTGCGATTTACAGTCTGTGCATTGACAGTCCACCTGGCGAAGAGAAAGGAGAAGGGATGATCCACAGAAAGTTTCCAGAACAGAGGGAGGGGGGGGGGGGGGGGGTGACGAGTTGGGTTTTTTGCTGCTTATCGTCTGTGATGTTCCCGTCCTGCTGTTCCCAGGCCGCTCATCCCAATCTCCCCGCCACACCCATACCCGGATTCTCTATGTCTCATCTCCAAGGTGGAAAGTGGGTGAGGAGTTCTTATCTTCGTTGTGCCTGTTCACTTTACGACTACAATCACTTAACGACACACCACACGTCTTCTCATACATTCCCCCTCCCACTTTCCATGCACACTCAGTATCGTCACTAAGAAGCGTAAGAGACAAGCCACAGCTTAGTCGGGGGATTCCTCAAGGTCACGTCCAAAGCTTGCTTTCTTGCTTTCTGCATTCTCAGCACTCTCTGCTGGGGTCCAAAGACCTCATTATCAGGCAAGAAGCCATTCATCGCTCCATCCCGATATTAGGTTTTGGATTTGATGGGGGACCGTAATACTCTCCTTAGGGTGTTAATACAACCAATATCCTTTGACCCGTGAGAAGTTAGTGAAAGTTCATGGTAGGTTATGTTTACCGGTTGTTGTTGGGTTTTTGTATTTCGTTCTTCGGCTAGAACTGCAAGGTTCACCTTTGAGACCTTTGCGTTTGTGGCCGTTTTGCCTACCATCAAGCTAGCTGAATTAAGAATTTAAGGATTTTGCCAGTTCAAATATCTGGAAAACTATTCCCTTTTATTTTCTATCGGTCATTTACACTACTAACTAAGAAGCTATCACTTTTCATCTCTTTTTTTAGATAGTTTGGAAAAGTCGGGGTTTTAGGTGCTTATGTTCTGTGACTTTAATATTGCTGTAAGGGTTATATGACACAAGGAGTGGGCAGTGGGTATTGTAAGCATATGTACCATATTGACATGCTTTTATGTGAAACTAGCATTTCACATTATATTTCTTAACTTGTGGCCTTATCTTAAGTTCGTGTCTTTTTGTGTCATCTGCGTTTTACCATAAAGAAAAGAAACACTATAGTGCACCGTAATTTGGATCAGGTTAAAGACATAAATAACCATGGCTTGTTAAAAGAGACTGACATATTAAGATCACTGAAATTACACCTGCGCATATTCTTCAGACTATCAACAAGTTGGCTTTATGCATAATCGAATTTGCCTACCTGCTTTTAATCTTTAGATTTTCGGGTATAGTTCATACCTGTTTCGGAGGAGTGGAAGCAATGCAGTTATCTCAAAGATGAAAAAAACTAACCAATCAAATGCACACAAATATCTCATCTCTCCATTGGTGGTGGACTTTTCGGGAGAGTAGGCAATTGAGTGCCGGTGGGGACGGATGACAAAATGTACAAAACTGCATACACACGGGGACTGGATGAAAAAAGCACACGAGTGCTTATTCCATTATCCTCTAAATAAAAGAATAAAATTTATTAAAAAAAAGACCTCTGAGCTCTAGCCGAGAAACGAGTGTGGAAAAGAAAAAGAAAGCAAGGGGAAACACGCTTACATTAAGGCCATGCCAGCAAACTTGTGCTTTTTTCATTGTGTAAACGATGTGTCTGCGCTTGGAATAGCTCATTTATATTCATTCATTCATTCATTCTTGTACTCATTTTTTTTATTTATTCATTTATTTCGAAGATAATGGAATAAGCACTCATATGCTTTTTTTTATTCCAGTCCCCGTATGTATGCAGTTTTATAAATGTCATCCGTTCCTACCCGCACACACTGGCCTACTCCTCCAAAAAGCGGAACGGGTTGTAACCTTTGCGCAAGATGTTCTACGTGCGTTCACACATGCGATCTCGGTTTATAGTCTCATCCGAAGGACTTTTGTGAAGAGTGGAGTCATCACTGATGTTAACTCCAGAAGAAAACTTCTCTTGAATGAGACTCGAACCCGGGTCAGCAGATCACGAGCGCAATGCCCATCACTCTAACCACCAGGCCATCCTGTCTTCCATGCAAAAACTGCAGCTGAACATGCAGTGTCACAGGTTGCAGGCACACAATAACGACCTAGATATTTATCGTCCTGGCTTTGTGCCCTGGTCTAATGGTCGGAGCCAGATTACATGCAATATGAGAGAAAGTGAGAAAAAGCAGAAGCCCCCTAAATGAACAGAATGTGGTGGAGTGTTTGTTTTGTGTTGAGATCCCTTTGATTGGTGCGTTTTTCCCTTTTGCTTGTGTCATTTAGCTAAGACAGACAGACAGACAGACAACAGGCAGACAGACAGACAGACAGATAGATAGATAGATAGATAGACAGACAGAGAGATTAAAAAAATGTATTCTTTTATATCGAGGATAATGGAATAAGCACTCATGTGCTTTTTTACATCCAGTCCCCGTGTGTATGCGGTTTTGTAAATTTTATCATCTGTTAGATAGATAGATAGATAGATAGATAGATAGACAGAGAGAGAAAGAGAGAGAGAGAGAGAGAGAGAGAGAGAGAGAGAGAGAGAGAGAGAGAGAGAGAGAGAGAGAGAGAATGTGTGTGTAGAAGAAGAGGACAAAGAAGAACACCGCCAACAACAACTACTACACCAAACACTACAACAATAAGGAAAAAAGGAAAGGAAAAAAAAGAAGAAGCCAATCAATTGAAACAAACAAAAATCAACAAAGAACAACAACAACAAAAGAACAAAAAGACTGAGACGAAAAAAAGATAAGCCAATCAATTGAAACAAACAAACAAACAAACACACAACCAAAACCCCAAGCAAACCTTCACTCACAAACAGCAACAATAACAAGAGCTCATGAACAAAAAAGAAAACAAAAGTGTGGCAATCCATCCAGTGGGTTTCTTAACAAGGCACTCTTCAGCGGCTGTATTCAGCTCACTAACCCCACTGCCTGATTCAATCTCCGCAACACAAATTTGCTGTGCTCTCCCTCTCTCTCTCTCTCTCTCCTATCTCTTTCCATGAGTATAATAAAGCAACGTCACCAGAAGAGAAAAATCGAAGAGTCAAGCCAGCTAAGTCTGACCTTCACGAATCCTGTCTTCAGTATGACCTTCACGAATTCTGTCTTCAGTGTGAAGTTCACGAATTCTGTCTTCAGTATGACCTTCACGAATATGCAGGGATTCGTGAAGGTCACACTGAAGCTTCATGAAGGTCACACTGAAAGCAGGATTCGTGAAGGTCACACTTGAAGGCTGGTTTTGTGAAGGCCTCTCCCAATAATGAATTCTCTAGGTCAAACTGAAGACAGGTTTCGTGAAGGTCAGGCTGAAGACAGGATTGTGAAGGTCATTCTGAAGACAGGATTCGTGAAGGTCAGGCTGAAGACAGGTTTTGTGAAGGTCAGGCTGAAGAGAGGATTGTGAAGGTCATACTGAAGACAGGATTCGTGAAGGTCATACTGAAGACAGGATTCGTGAAGATACTGAAGACAGAATTCGTGAAGGTCATGCTGAAGACAGGATTCGTGAAGGTCATGATGAAGACAGGATTCGTGAAGGTCAGGCTGAAGACAGAATTCGTGAAGGTCATACTGAAGACAGGGTTCGTGAAGGTCATGCTGAAGACAGGGTTCGTGAAGGTCAGGCTGAAGACAGAGTTCGTAAAGGTCATACTAAAGACAGAATTCGTGAAGGTCATACTTAAGACAGAATTCGTGGAGGTCACGCTGAAGACAGAATTCGTGAAGGTCATGCTGAAGGCAGAACTCGTGAAGGTCAGACTGAAGACAGAATTCGTGAAGGTCAGAATGAAGACAGAATTCGTGGAGGTCATGCTGAAGACAGAATTCGTGAAGGTCATGCCGAAGACAGGATTCGTGAAGGTCAGACTGAAGACAGAATTCGTGGTCAGACTGAAGGCTGGACTCGTGAAGGTCAGACTGAAGGCTGGATTTGTGAAGGTCATATAGAATGCTGGATTCGTGAAGGTCACATTAAAGGCTTTCTTTCTTATGGTGTTATCGAGTCTGAGGATGTCATTAGCAAGCATAAAACACAATTAATCGATCGGTATCGATCTTGATCTTGACAATGGATGAGATTGTGGAGGGTATAGCGCTCTTTATGCGGGTGCTAGTATCAATAACAAAGCAATGTTCTCAAACTATTAGAGAAAACAATGTTTTTACCTTTCCGGTGTAAATGCCTTTGATGTTTTGTTGATATATTGTTTATTTATCTAATTTTTAAAAAATATTTAACTGTGTATGTTATGCTCATTTTCCAATGCTCTGGTTGTTATTTACATGTGTTTTCTATGTTTTGAGATAATATGAAACACCAACAGACAGATAGACGGAAAGACACACCCCCATACACACAACACACACACATTCACACACACACACACACACACACACACACACACACACACACACACACACACACACACACACACACACACACACACACACACACACACACACACACAGAAACAGAGACTGAGACAGAGAGAAAGACTGATAGATAGACAGACAGTAAAACCAGACAGACAACAGACATACAGAAACAGGCAGAGATAGAGAAGAGAGAAGGAAGGGGCGAAAGAATATACAACCATCCACCAGCCTTCATATTCAACCTTCATCCTCAGTGGCACCATTGACATTCACCAAGTGATGAAAGCTTACCTCTGCACAAAAAAGCCATGTTCTCTCTCTCTCTCTCTCTCTCTCTCTCTCTCTCTCTCTCCTCTCTCTCTCTCTCTCTCTCTCTCTCTCTTCTCTCTCCTCTCTCTCTCCTCTCTCTCTCTCTCTCTCTCTTCTCTCCTAAAGGGGACGGGATAGCCTAGTGGTTAGAACATTGCTCGCAATCTGACAACCCGGGTTCGATTCCCATTCAAGGGGATATTTTCCCCTGGAGTGAACATCAGTGCAGTCTCCACTCTCCCCAAAAGTCTTTCGGGTGAGACTATAAACCGAGGCCCCGTGTGCGAACGCACGCAGAACATCTTGCGCACACGTTAAATCCTGTTCCGCTTTTCGTGAGAGTAGGCCATTGTGTGCCGGTGGGAACGGATGACAAAATTTACAAAACCGCATACACACGGGGAGTGGATGTAAAAAAGCACATAAAGTGCTTATTCCATTATCCTCGATATAAAAGAATAAATAAATAAATAAATAAATACATCTCTTCTCTCTCCTACCACTGTTCATGTGGGCAAAGTGTCATCAGCAACACACGGGAAAGACACGTCGGCTTAGACAATCAGGGATTAGCAAAGGTCAGGCTACCACCTTGTACCAGTGTTCTCTTTTACTCTTGAAAACTGGGCTGGAGGGAGAGTGGGAGAGGGAGGGAGGGTGCTGGGGGATGGGGTGGCCTGTTATCTATATGCAGGGTCTCTCTCCTTGGAGTCCGTTACACATTATCATCACAAATCCTGAGGATGGTTTATTTGGCCATCATGTTTCTTATCTGCATTCTGCCTTCGGGGATGTATGCTGGATGCTTATTCCCTGTGTAGGTGATATCTTCTGTTTGTTTGTGTGTGTGTGTGGGGGGGTGGGGGGGGGGAGGGATAGGCTGGTGGTTCTTTTTCTTATTCTTATTCTTTTTTTATATCGAGGATAATGGAATAAGCACTCAAGTGCTTATTTACATCAAGTCCCCGTGTGTATGCGGTTTTGTAAATTCTGTCATCTGTTCCCTGTTCACACAATGGCCTACTCTTACGAACAGCGGAACAGGATGTAACGTGTGCGCAAAATGTTCTGCGTGCGTTTGCCTACGGGACCTCGGTTTATAGTCTCATCCGAAGGACTTTTGGGGAGAGTGGAGTCGGCACTGATGTTAACTCCAGAGGAAAATATCCCCTTGAACGGGAATCGAACCCCGGTCGTCAGATTGCGAGCGCAATGTTCTGACCACTAGGCTATCCCGTCCCCCGTGGTTAGCGCGTTGTGTTCACGATCTGATGGCCCTGGTTCGAGCCCAGGTTCCAGCCACCACTGAGACGCCTGCTCAAAGAGATTTTTGTTTCTGTGGAGTTAACATCAGTGCTGACTGCATACCCCCTTCCCCCAAATCTTTTGTAAGAGACTGTAAACCGAGGTCCCGTGTGTGAACGCACGCAGAACGTTTTGCGCACACATTAAAACTTGTTCCGCCTTTGAGAAGGGTAGGCCATTAGGCGCCAGTTGGAATGGATGACAAAATTTACCAAACCGCATGTACATGGAGATTGGATGTAAAGAGAAGCACATGAGTGCTTATTCCATTATCCTCGAAATATAAGAATGAATGAATGAATAGATATCTAGTAACACTGATGAATCCTCCCTTTACATCTCTTTTGAAAACCTTATATTTTGTGTGGTGCATGTTTGTCCCCTGGCTTTAAAACACGCAGCAGACTGTCCCACTTCAGCAGACACTGTGATCCTTCATCCATTAGCCATGTATTTCACCAGGCCTACCTCGCCTACATTTCCTGCAAAAAAGAAAGATAGGGTTAATCATGCGCACAGGATGTTGTGCGTGCCCCTCACACATAATACAAATCACGGACGCTTGATTTATAGTCTTTTTTCTTCCTCTGCTTCGTCGTCGAACGTTCAGACAACAACTATTATTGTTGTCTGTTATATGAACCAAAATGCGTCACATTGCCGTAAAGCGCCTGACAAGTCAGACTCAGCGCATCCGACTTCGGCATAAGAAAGAATTTATCTTTTAAGTCTTTCTGGAAAAGAAAAGGAAGGAGAACGTACCAAGAGGCAGAAACATAGATAAAATGACGGAGACAGGAAGAAAAAAACCACCCAGGCAGAAACAAATAGAGTGAAGAAAAGAGGAACTTTCTAGCACAGAATTTCTAGAAGGTGGCGGTGCTATTTATACTGACAGGCTCCCGGCATCCCCACGGGGGAGCATTCTTGTTTATGAAGATGGAAGGTGGATCAGCCCCATAGCTTTGTCAGTTATTGCTATCATAAGCTAAGTGCCATGGTCTATATTAACTCTTTCGTTCCTCGGCTAGAGCACCCAGCTTCACCAGGTGAGATTTCGCGTATGCGACCGTTTTTACCCACAATGAAGATAGCTGCATTCCGACTTCGGGAATGTATGCTGGGTGTTTTCGTGTTTTCATAACTCACCAAATGCTGAGATGAACTACAAGATCTTTAACGTGCATATTTTATCTTCTGCATGGGTAAATACACTTAGGTGACTAAGGCACTGGCAAGTCTGCACTTTAAGTTAACCTGGCAGATCTTACAAATTCCCACCCTTAATTCACCACTGCCGCCAGGATTCGAACCTACGACTTCATGGACCCATGGGATTGGGAATCAAACGGTCTCACCCACTCGGCTTTAGCGTATGTCTGGTCTCCATTCAAATGCTGTTCATCTCTGGAATGTTCTGTTGAGATTCTTTTCAGCCATGAGAAGGGCTTAGCATAACAACGTGCCAGTAACTATCATCAATTCTACCAAAATACAGTAGCCATCATCGCCACTTCTACCTCTTCCTCCACAACCACCACCACCACTACCATCACCACCCCCACCATCCCTACCACCACCAACACCCCCACCATCACCACCACAACCATCTCCACCACCACGACCACCACCACAACAACAACAACAATAACAACTACTCAAGACAAGAACACACAAACACATCACCCCGTAAGCCTAAACCATTAACATTTTGAAGCCACGCGCAAATATTAAAAAAACAAACCTCACGCTTCCCTGCCTAATTCCCCCATCACTTGCGTCACAAAAGCACCGTCCTGCCTCTCTCATCACTTTTCTTTATGCATACGACGCATCATCATCCATTGTCCGGTCCCCAGCAGTGAAAAAAAAGTTTGTTGTTTATTTAAAAAAAAAGCGATGTGCATAATAATTGAAAACAAGTTAGTAAACGAACACACACAATGTGTCGCTGGCTTTCATATAATTATGTCAGCGGCCAGTTTAAATCACCTTCAACGCAACGACGTTATGTATTTTCCCCTTCTTTTGGTGTCCCCGTGTATGAGTGTGTTGTCCCGGAATTCCCCTCAGAATCATCAGGGACTGCCACCGCACTTAATTAAAAATTTCAGGCCGTATGCCTTGGGGACGGGATAGCTCAGTGGTCGGAGCACTCGCTTTCCCCCCAGCTAAGGTTAAGCAGCGTCGAGCGTGGTTACCACTTGGATGGGAAACCGTTTATCGCGCCTTGGCTTCAGTACAGTTCCCCCAGTTCACCCAGCTGTAAAAGGGTACCTGCCCTCTTTAGGGTCAGGGAAGATAAAGCAGCGAGAGAGAGGAGATGGGCGCTCGCTATCAATATGCTAGCCCCTAGAGAAGTTGAGACCTCTGATGCCTCGCTCCCCTACGACCTTGTAGGTTAGGGGACACCCTTTACCTTTACATTTTATGTCTTGAGTAAGGCAAACTTATCAGAAGGCGGGGAAGCTTAGTGGTTAGAGCGTTTCACTACTACTACTACTACTACTACTACTACTACTACTACTACTACTACTACTACTACTACTACTACTACTGCTGCTGCTGCTGCTGCTGCTGCTGCTGCTGCTGCTGCTGCTCCTGCTGCTGATGCTGATGATGCTACTACTACTACTACTTCTACACACACATACATACACACAAGCCCCTACCCACCCCCACCCCGACACACACTCACACACACACACTCACACACACCCACAAACACCTATCCATCCCCCCATCCCCCCCCACACACACCTACCCACCCACCTACCCGCCTACACACACACACACACACACACACACACACACAAGCCCACTCCCTACACACACACTCAAGCCTCAAGTAAGTAGTAGACAAACTCTTAACCGTGCCAGAATGTGTAGAGGTAAATTACTTGGGTTTTTCTTCTTCTTCGTCGTCATCGTCGAACGCTCAGAAAGCAGCTGTTGCCTGTCATCTGATGGAAAATATGTTGCGCTGCCGTTAGGTAAGCGCCTGACAAAACAGGCTAGGCCTAGCGTTTCAGACTTCAGCGTGAGAGAGACTTGTTCTTTTAAGTCTTTGAATAAAACATGATCTCCACAGGTAATAAAGTGAGGCACTACATGTAGCAAGATGCTTCCTTCTTGAAAAGTGGCCCAAATCTTGTGCAGAAAATTATTCCGTGAGTGTAGGTTATATATATATATATATATATATAAATATATATATATAAAATATTTTTAAATATATATATATATATATATACATATATATATGACACCACATATACCACATATAACATCACATATGAAAGCATACTTCATTAAGGAATGTGTAGGTTATCCAATTATGAAATCAGGTATGAACTGAAAACATACGCATAAAAACAATAGCAAACAGCCGTGTATATGTGTAAGCACAAAGCTAGGAAAACACTGGCAGATCTGAACAAATCTGGAAGATTACATAAACAAAAAATCCCACCCTTTAATCAACCAGCACATAGATTCGAACCCACACCCTTCAAAACTAGTGTCTCTACACCCTTTGCATAACTCTTTCACCAATCATTGACTAGGCAATGACATCACAGCATCCAAGCTAACCCATCTGGTTTAATTTTTAACATAAACTATTGAGAACATCCCACTTTCTGCACCCATGTATCCCTATCGATTGCTTGAAAGACAGCACGGCACACTGACACACTGACATAATTATTTTGTCACCTGTTTCCATGGCTTTCACCTTACCAACAGTCTTTTTTCCCTCACTATCGGCATACAAAGCATTGTGTGCTGAAGCATTGCATGAAAAGCCAGTAGGACCTGTCAGAGATCTGCGAAAGGTCACACACAGGAAGGTTTTCTTTCTACTGGGTGGATACTTGCATTGTCCGTGAAAAGCTGACATTACAGCGCGTGGATTTTTTGCTTGGCGAACCCAAGCCTGTTTTTAGTGATAGCACTTAA
Organism: Rapana venosa; assembly: GCA_028751875.1. Taxonomy (NCBI): domain Eukaryota; kingdom Metazoa; phylum Mollusca; class Gastropoda; order Neogastropoda; family Muricidae; genus Rapana; species Rapana venosa. The sequence continues at coordinate 74,775,438 of CM054134.1, read as the reverse complement.
TACATAAGAGAAAGCTGGCAGGAGAGAGGTCTTTTTATTAGTCTTGAAAGGTATGCATTCACACACACAAACATACACATACACACACACAAAGAAGAAAATAATCAGGGATAAACTGCAAACATGCACATAAAAACAGCAGCCTACAGCCTGCGTGTGTGTAAACACAAAGGAAGTAAGATACTGGAGTATCAGTACACATCTGGAAAATTGTAAAATCAAACAAAATTTTCCATCTTCTAACCAAACCAGCACACAGATTTGAACTCACACCCTTCAAAACCAGTGCCTCTACACTCTTTGCATGACTCTTTCACCAATAATTGACTAGGCAATGACATCACAACATCCAAGCTAACCCATCTGGTTTAATTTTCAACAAAACGTATTGAGAACATCCCACTTTTTGCACCCATGTATCCCTATCATTGCTTGAAAGGTAGCACAACACACTGACATAATTATTTTGTCGCCTGTTTCCATGGCTTTCATCTTGCCAACAGTCTTTTTTCCCCCACTATCGGAATACAAAGCATTGTGTGCTGAAGCATTGCATGAAAAGCCAGTAGGATCTCTGAGCGAAAGGTCACACACAGGAAGGTTTTCTTTCTACTGGGTGGATACTTGCATTGTCCGTGAAAAGCTGACATTACAGCACGTGGATTTTTTGCTTGGCAACACCAAGCCTGAGTTAAGCGATAGAAGCTGGTAGGAGAAAGTTCTTTTTGCTAGTCTGGAACATTTTTTGCAAGTTTTTGTTGTTGGTGGTGTTTAAAGCTGACTCCTTATCTTCCCCTACCAAGCACATAAGTGTGAGTAGTGGTATGGGTGCTTGTCTTTCAAATAAAGTCGAGAAAGGCAGCTATATGTTCAGAAAGCACCTAGGCTTAATACTCATGAAGAAAGTGTTGTTTGATCCAAAACATTCTATTGTGAAATGGAAATTTTGAAGATAAACTATGATAAGATTCAACACTAATAATCTGGAGAATAGACTGTGTGGTGACTCTGAACTGTTAGATGCAGTTTTACCTCAAGAACAGTTTTATTTTAAAGGAAACAAAAAACCCCACCAACAACAGAAACAGTTGTTAAACATGCACAGACACAGACACAGACACACACACACACACAAACACACACACACACACACACAAATACACACACACACAATTTCTTTCTCCGGTTTTTTTTAGTCCCTTTCTTATTTTTTCTTTCTTTTACTCTGAAAGTGTCTACGCCACCTGCGACTGAAATGTTAGCAGTGTAGCGTTCAGATATAACGTTTTAACTAGACAAAGCGATTGCAGTCTCAGATGTTTGGCCACAATTTTTCCTAGACATTAAGCCTATACAATGGCATGCTCAGAAGCATGCAACTTTGATTCTCTAATGTTCCAGTTAAAGACTTGTTTTTTTTTAACCTTTTTTTTCATTGTTGCATTGGCTGTCTTTTTTCGGTGACGCAATAATATAGTATTACTGTGCCCTTTTCTCCAATTTCCAACAGTGATTATTTTCGTTTTCTAAATCACGAAAGTGCGTGTAAATGTTAAAATAAAGTGAGTGAAAAGAAACAAAACGAGAATTCTATTTCACGCGGGTAATGGACTAAGTACAGATATTTTTGGTTGTTGTTTTCATCCGGCCTTCAAAATGAAAAGAAGAAGAAAAATGAATAAAGGCTAGATGATGTAAGTGTTATAGTCATGAAAAGAAAGAAACGAAAGGTTATTTTTGTTTTGTAATTCCTGTTGTTGTTATTCTTGTTGTTGCTATTATTGTTGTTTGTTTATCTTCTTGTTGTAGTTTCTCTTCTTCTTCTTGTTCTTGTTCTTCTTCTTCTTCTTCTTCTTCTTCTTCTTCTTCTTCTTCTTCTTCTTCTTCTTCTTCTTCTTTCATTATCTTCTTCTTCTTTCCTTCCTCCCAACCTTCATTTCTTCCTGTCTTTCTTTCTTTTTGTCTTTCTCTCTAGCTCTCTTTTTGTCCGTTTGTCTTTCTTACTTTTTTCTTTCTTCCTTCCTTTCTTGTTAGCATTTTTACATTGTTTTTCCTTCCATTGTTTCTTTGTTTCCTTCTTTCCTTCCTTCCTTTCTTTTCTTCCTTTCTTTCTTTTCTTCCTTCCTTCTTTTCTTCTTTCCTTCCTTCCTTCCCTCCTTCCCTTCTTCCTTCTTTCCTTCCCTCCCTCCCTCCCTTCCTTCCTTCCTTCCTTCTTTCCTTCCTTCCTTCCTTCCCTCCCTTCCTTCCTTCCTTCCTTTCTTTCTTTCGTTTGTATATATTACGCTATCCCCGTTTTACAATCATTCCCCAGTGGCAGTAGATAGCAGTTCCTATTAGCAAGGTAGGAAGCGAACCGCTACCCCCATGCAGTTTATCAATGTTGTACGTCAGCCACTAAGCATCGTGTCACGTCGGGTCTCCTTACAGTCTGTTTTCCCTCCTGCCTGCTGCAGCCTTAGTCTGGACACCAGTGCGATTAGCACCACTTGACCACCCTCCTGTCCCCCTTTCCCCAAGCCCTTTTGTTTTGGTGGGTGTGTGTGTGTGTGGGGGGGGGGGGGGGGTTGGGGGGGTGAGTGGGGGGGTTGTGGTTGGGGGTGGTGGAGAGGGTGTGTGTGTGTGTGGGTGTGGGTGGGTGGGTGGGTGTGGGTGTGTGGGTGGATGGGGGTGTGGGGGGTGGATGGGGGTAGGGGGTGTAGGGGTAGAAAGGGTGTGTATGTGTGAGTGTGTGGGGCGGTGGGGTGTGTGAGGGGTGGAGAAGGAGGAGGAGGCCTCGAGGGTGGGGGTGTGTAAGTGGGGGGTGGGTGGGGGTATGTGTGTGTGTGAAGGGGGGGTGGGGTGGTGGTATGTGTGTGTGTGGGTGGTTGGTTGGGTGAGGGGAAGGTGTGTATGTGTGTGTGTTTGTTTGAGGTATGTGTGTGGGGGGGGGGGGGGTGTAGGGGGATGAGGGATGTCTGTATTTATGAGTGTGTTTGTGTGTGTGTGTATCTGTCTGTCTGTGTCTGTGTGTCTGTGCAAAAGCACATGTTCTCTTTTTCCCCCTTGGTCTGTGAACAATGTAAGAACCAGCCATTTTAATTCTACCTTTAAAAATAATCAAAGCAAAACACTGCTTCTAAAACCACACTAAGTCCATGTTTAAACAGAGATTTTAAAAAACAACAACCATATAATAAATGCTACCCTAAAACTACGAGAACACGAAGACATTTCCGATACTCATAATAGTCCTTGCAAAGTTTTTTTAAAAAGCTGAAAGAGGGGATGACCCAAACTAGAAAAGACAACCATACTAAAAACAACAACAGACAAAACAAACAAACAAACAAAAAACCAACCCACAAAACATACCCAAACCAAACTCTTCTTGCTTGAGCCGTTCGTTTCGCTCGCAAAGCCTGAAATTCACGGTCCTGGTTGATGTCTCCTCATTTTGCCTTGTTGAGCAAAAGTGTCTGCCTGTCCTTCTGACCTTCTGCTGTGGAGTACTTCATTTGGCCAGACCTGGGAGTTTAAGGAGTCCACAAGGAGAGCTCATGAATTTAGCCCTGGCACTCAGAGAGGCCATTTTTCCTCATTTTGGTCTGAGAGTTCAGGGTAACTGAGTTAAGTCTGTGTTCAGAGCTAGAACGTGATTTTTTTTTGGAGGGGTGGGGTATTATTATTGATTTCTTGCTTCAGTTGAAAATGTAGCTCAAAGCAAGGGACGTTGTCTTTGTTGTTATTCCCGCATGTCTTTTTTTGTACTGAAAGAAAGTGGAATGATGGTACTACTACTAAAGTACTTGGTTTGATCTCTGATTCAGGTGGAGATGTGCATAATAGAATAGTACGCTTTCACAGTAGAAGATAAGTTAATATTTCTGGTTCTTTCTGCTTGTTTTTGTTGTTGTTTGTTTGGGGTTTTTGTGTATTGTTGTTTGTGGTTTTGTTTGTGTTGTTACTTTTTTGTTTTATTGGGTGTGGGGTGTGGGGGTTCTTGGGCAGATCTCCAGAGTTCACTAGTGCTAAAAGTTTGCGTGTATGACCATTTTAGCCCACCACTGAGGTAGCCGCATTCCTACTTCGGAGGATTTGGCTGCCGTTGATATGCACCTTTTTATGAGAAACAAAACATCCTCTGCTTATCCCAGACATTACACAAACTCTCTGTAAGACTCTTTTGTGCATGCTGGATGTAAAAAAGCACATAAGTGCTTATTCCATTATCCTCAATATAAAATAATAAAATAAAATAAAATAAAATAAAAATGCTTGTGTACATTCACACGTAGGTAAAACAGAGAGAGATAGACAAACAGACAGACAATCAGACAGACAGATAGACAGACAGACATACAGACAGTCAGACAGACAGATAGACAGACAGACAGACAGACAGATAGACAGGCAGACAGACAGAAAAAAGACAGATATACAGAAAGAAAGACAGATGGAGACAGAGAAAGAGAAAGACCCAGAGAGACAAACGGATACAGAATAGCAGACGGACAGGCAGACATACAGGGGCAGGGGGACAAACATATAGCCAGCCCCCAGTCCTCTAGACAAACAGACAAACAAACAGACAGACAGATTTATTCAATGTACCATCTGGAAATTTAAAAAAAAATGACTTTGTCCTTGACTGACTTTGACAGACAGACAGACAGGAGAACAAACAGACAAACAGCTAGAGATAACACAAACACGAAAAGAGCAAACAGAACTTGAAGATTAGAAGACCAGAACAGAGAATGGCAACACTTTAATGAAATAAAAAGATATTATCAGCGTACTGTGTGGAACAAACGGTGAAACAAACTAGCAAGCCACTGTTCATATCACTCAGCTAGAATTTACAGTCATGAAGAAGATCCTCTGATTTTTGTTTTGTTTTGGTTTGTTGTTTGAGGGGTTTTTTGTTGTGGTTTGTTGTTTTTTTTTTGGGGGGAGGGGGGGAGTCAGTAGGTTTTTTTGTGCTCATCTGGCCAATAATATCTGGCTGGCCATTTTGATCTTCTGCTGCTCAGCATATTATTGTTATTGTGTCTGATGATTGGAAGAGTCCTTAAGGACGGCCCATGAATTGGGCCAAGGTATCATGACTGGCCATTCATTTGTTTCTATATTGTCAGTGACTTACGGGGTAACTGAATCAAATCTGTGTTTGAAAATGGTGAGATTTTTGTGCTTGATTTCTGCTATATTTAGATATAGAGCGAAAACGATCATGCATTTGTGTGGAAGAAGAGGCTTTAATTATTCTTAAAATCTTATTCCATTCCTTATTTCGAGAATACTAGAATAAGCACTCATGTGCTTTTTTTATACATTCCGTCACCGTGTGTATATGCGGTTTTGTAAAATTTTTGTCATCCGTTCCCACTGGCACACAACGGCCTACTCTTCCGAAAAGCGGAAGTTTTTAACAAGTGCGCAGGATGTTCTGCTCTGCACATATGTTAAAATCTCAATGCAAGATTACGCAAGCCATGTGTGTTGTTGCTGCTGATAATATGATTCTTTCTTTTAGGATTATGTGTCAGTGTACCTGAGATTATTCTGACCTGCTCTACATTCGCCGAATACAATTCAGGAATTTCGCATCTTTAACTTCCCACAAACAAGAAACCCGAGCAGCTTAGAAACATATCCATACAATCAGTCACGTACACACTCAAATATGCATGCACGCACTTACGCACGTACACATACACACATATACGCACACACATACACACACGCGTACATCGAGCCAAAAAAAATCTGGCTGGCCAATATTTCTGTTATCATCGTTATGTTGTTGTCTCATGGTGATGGGGATTATTTGTTATATTGTTGTCTCATGGTGATGGGTGATTGTTGTTATTATTGTATCTCTGGTATAATAATCATTATTATTGTCTTATTTGACTTATCTTGCTTGTTTGATAGTTATCGTGTGAATATATTATTTTTAAAAAGCGCTATTTGAAGAGTATGAGCGCATAAAAAGCATACGTTTGCTGGGTGGAGGAGGAGAGGAGGGTGGTCATTGAAGGCAATATTGTCAGTAATGACGCAACGTATGCCTAGTATTTTCTAACGTTTTGTTCCTGTACCCTTTTATTATCTAAGTATAAACGTGTAAGAATGGATGAAACAGTAGGTGAAGTAATTTGTTTGTCCTGACGTTTTATGATTTTCTTTTTTTAATTCTTAAAACATTTTCTATTCAAATGTGTGTGTGGACGTGAGCGCGCACGCGCGCAGGTTTGTATGAGTATGTGTGTGCGTGTATATGTATATGTGGTAATTTGTATTTTCAATGTATTACCATATCGATTTTCCTTTTTTTACTGGTTTAATTTAATGGTAAATGATGCAATAATGTAGTATCTTAGTATAATCACTAAGAAAATTGTTCTTAGATAGATGGCTTGATGAAAAAAAGCAAATGCATTGCTTATTCAATGTACCATACACATACACACACACTCGCGCACACACACATACACACACACACACACACACACACACACACACACACACTTACACATAATTGCACGTGCAAGTTAACTAATATCCTATTACAAAGATTTGTTGTTGTTTTTTAAAGCATCTGAGACCAAAAAGAACATCAAAAGCCGTGAAGACAACAATGCAGGCATTTGAGACAAAAAGAATGAAATGTTAATAACGCAACTTTTGCAGACACCCATTAAAAAAACCTAAATAAACAACAAGGAATTAAACATTCTCTTAAAAATTGATTGGTTTTCTTGAGGGAGGGGGGGGGGGGGGGGGGGGGGGGGGAGGTACGTCATGAACGAAGCACAAGAATAGAAAAAAAGAGAGTATTTCTGAAAGGTCAAACGAAAGCGAGCAGGAAACTGTCGTCTGCACCTGTGTGAAATGTTAACCATCTTGTAATAAAACAAACGAGAAAGAAGAACAAGGTTTATGAGTTTAGTCTGAAACAGTCTGCACATGCACCCCGACCTAATGTCACCACCTTGTCCATGCTCTTTCACTCTTTCCTTTCTACTACTACTACTACTACTACTACCACTACTACTACTACTACTACTACTACTACTTTCTCCTCAGCAGAGTTGGAAGAAAATTTTGAAATGAATTCGGTTAACTTTAACGTAAAGAAACTTTCTGAGCACTTAATTTGGTTATGCCACAGACATGTCAAGAGTTCATATGGAAACGCCCTTAGTTTGTATGGAAACGCCCTTAGTTTGTCTGGAAATGCCCTTAGTTTGTATGAAAATGGGCTTAGTTTGTCTGGAAACGTGCTTAGTTTGTCTGGAAATGTGCTTAGTTTGTATGGAAATGTGCTTAGTTTGTATGGAAATGTGCTTAGTTTGTATGGAAATGTGCTTAGTTTGTATGGAAATGTGCTTAGTTTGTATGGAAATGTGCTTAGTTTGTCTGAAAATGTGCTTAGTTTGTATGGAAACGCCCTTAGTTTGTCTGGAAATGTGCTTAGTTTGTCTGGAAATGTGCCTAGTTTGTATGGAAATGTGCTTAGTTTGTATGGAAACGCCCTTAGTTTGTCTGGAAATGTGCTTAGTTTGTCTGGAAATGTGCCTAGTTTGTATGGAAATGTGCTTAGTTTGTCTGGAAATGTGCTTATTTTGTATGGAAACACCCTTAGTTTGTCTGGAAATGTGCTTAGTTTGTCTGGAAAGGTGCTTAGTTTGTATGGAAACGTGCTTACAGCTATATTCCATGTTATCGTTGTTGCTTTACAACATCCTCCTTCCCACAAACAAAAGCACAAAAGAACGATCGATGCTTCTTAAACATTGCCATCAATACAAAGCATTCAACTGACACAAAATGAAATATGGTGGGTTAAAAACTGTCGCAAGCGCAGACTCTCACTATTGGTGTACCTCGGAGCTCTAGCTGAGGAACGGGAAGAAATAAAACACCATTATTCGGCATCAAAACAAACTGACTTTATTTTGCATTGTACTTTGAAGTAGAAGCTCAAAAGAGACTGTTAAGAAGTAGAAAAATGCAATGAAATCCCTAATAAATCACATAAAATTCAGCATAATCAGAAAAGGTCATAAACCAAATCGCAGACATACAAAGTTAACTTTTTTCACACCAAGGACAAGATGTGGTTACTACACTGACAGGTAAAAGAAAATGTGTACCAACACGTGAAGGAGAACAAAAATCTACAAAAACGCTGACTAGGGCTAGCAAGTGTGTACCATCACAGGAAGAACCGGTCAGTTAAATGAGGTCAATTAGCTTGGTCTGAAACTGCTCCGTCCACAACCCATTGTTTGGCAGGTCAGCCACTGCTGATCAATTATGCTCTTCGTTTGGTCCTCAGACTGGCAGGTTGAAGCTTTTGTGTTCCTTTTCAAAAAGCATTGACTATGGTTCAAACAGTGCTAGACTCTGGATTAATGTCCAGTCACCTTATTGTGTAGTGGTTTTTTGGTTTTTTTATAAATTCCTTGCTAAATTACTGTTTATTGTTTCGGGCTGTGTTTGGATGGGTCGATAAGTAAACAGTGAGTAGAGAACAATAATGTAAGTCAGTATGAAAAAAATACCACAAAAACGTTTAATATAATTTTACCTTAATGAAGAATGTTTCGTTTCATTGTGATGTCCATGCTGATTTGAAGAAACTTACCATTGATTCGTTTAAGGCCCAAACAACGCAACCTACTGTCTTAGTGGGTTGATGTTTTTTTTACTATAGATTTTTTTAATGTCATCGGTATAACGATAAATCAAGCAGCAGGTTACATGGTACTGCCCATGCAAGTCGCAGTAAAATAACTCCCTACAGAGTCTGCATTCCTTTTTAAAACTGTTTTAATAGACTCTTTACTTAATGCATTTTTCATCCAAATTTAAAGCAGTTTGTAAACTTGAAAGTATATCATCAGCATTCTTCAAGAGAAAACCCTAAAGTAATGGAACAAACTGTAGTGTTTACAATTATATCACTTTACAAGATATCTCAAAGATTATAAACAAAAGTCTTATAAAAAATAAATCTTTCAAGGGCAGTACTTGAAGAATTTCTTTAATTTCTTAAGTCATAATGCGGCTACCTTCATGGTGGGCAAAAACGGTAGCATAAGCAAAAATCTTACCATTGGTAAACCTCGGAATTCTGACCAAGAAACGAAACAAAGCACAATTCTAGAAGGAAAATCAGTAATTTTGTCAGAGGTAACTAAAGTTTCGACCCCTATAATAAATAAATACTGTTCATAGGAACATTGCCTTGTTGGGTCTTTGGTGAAGGTAGTTGGTGAGTAGTAAGACAGTACAACAGAATGCTTTTACCCAGGAATGGGGGTGGAGGCGGGGGGCGTGGTGAGAGCTTGGTTGATAATACAGACAATGCTTGTGCATGAGTGTCAAAAAAGTGTGTGTGTATGTGTGTGTGTGTGTGTGTGTGTGTGTGTGATGTTTGTACGTAAGAACATCTTTAACAAAAAAATATTTCTGATTATATTTTCCTACATAAAAATATGATAGCTTGCTATGATGAAGGCAATATAAAACTTTAGAAATAAAACTTAATATAGCGGCTGTGCACACGATTAAACTCAGCGTTTACAAATGCCAAGCTGAGAAGGTTACAAAATATTGGAACTAGAAAAAAGAAAAAAAAAGTAAAGGAAGTGTTGGAAAAATAACTTTTTAATGGACAAGATCCCTGAGCGAGCCTTATTACGCGCTGAACTTTGCATACAAAAACCCCCACCATAACCGTGAAGCAAAAACTCTAACAGGAGGTTACAGCCATCTTGTGATGAGACCATAATGCCCGAACAAGGTATAAACGAAAACAGGAAGAAATGAGAAGTCGTTATATCATGCCTGTAACGAAAAAAATATAATGATGGGACGCACTTGAGAAAAGTGTAATGATAAATCTTTAAAAACCGTATCAGTGCTGGAACAAGATACCAGGTATATATTCATTATTTCTATCCAGTTTTGCTATGCATGTCTTTTATATGGATTTTACGAAGACAATACAGGATTTCAACCAAACTTTACATACAACAAACATAACTTTTAAGCTTTTCTTTTTTTACATAACATGTTAAGGGGTAAGATATATTCAGCGTGCGTATCCCTTTGCCAAAGTTTTCATTTTTTGATTCGCCTTTGAGAGAAGACGAAAGTTTAACTTGAAAAATTATAAAGCTGATGCTATTGTTGTTTGTGGCTGCTTTCAGTGATGTTGTTTATCTGATTTTTTTTCCAAAAAAGGTTGGAAACTACTGAAGAGAATGTTCTTTAAAAAAAGGTATTAAATAATGCATCTCATCTTATGGTGCTTTTTCTTTTAAATCCCATTCAGTAGTTTGAGAGTGAAAACTAGCTATTGGGATTAAACTCTGTTTGTAAGGCATAAATTCCTGTGCTTTCAAGATGCAAGGCAGCAATATATATATATATATATATAATTGAGAAAAAAGTGAGGGAAAAACAAGTGCAGGTAACCAGTTACATCTTCATTCTCACCATAAAAAATAATATATATTATATTATATATATATATATATATAGAGAGAGAGAGAGAGAGAGAGAGAGAGAGAGAGAGAGAGAGAGAGAGAGAGAGAGTCTCTTTCTCTCTCATTATGTGTACATGCTTATTAAATTTTGGTTTGTGTATCTTTGTAACTGGTAATGCCATCAGTCACCTGAGCTAAAAAATCCAAAAAGTATTCACCTTAGAAACAATGTCAATAAACTAAATTAAATAAACTTCAGATAATTCCCAACCGTATTTCTAATTGTTAAAATTCTTACAAAAAATCAGCAGGAGAGTTTTGTTGTTGTTGTGTTTTAAAGGAGCATAATGCAAAAGTTCAAATATAGGCTGAGAAATAAGAACTATCTCAAAGCTTTAGAAGGACCAGAGACTTGTGGGAAACTAAGGATTGTTCCCTTGTCTCAGTTTTCCGCTTTCTTCATGGTATTATACTTTCTTTCCTTCTCTCTCTCTCTCCTTCTTAATTGTTATTTCTCTCTTTTTTGCATATTTATATGTGTGACCTTTTTTCTTATTGTTCTTTTTGTTTTTTGTTTTGTCTCTTTTCTTATCTCTCTCTCTCTCTCTCTCTCTCTCTCTCTCTCTCTCTCTCCTCTCTCTCTCTCTCTCTCTCTCTCTCTCTCGCTCTCTCTCTTCATCCCTCTCGCTCTCTTGTTATTCTTATACTTTCTATTTTTTGATGTATGGTGTCACTGCATCTGTTTCAACATCTATTTTCAATCTGTCTTGTCCTGTGGTCAATCATTTTTCCTCTTTCTGGTTTCTGTTTGGGAGTTCCATCACAGTTCCTGTAGTCATCACAATTTTTTGTAGATGCCTTTGATGTTTTTTTTTCTTTTCATGCTGCTGATGATATATGTGTTCTCTATCAAAATCAGTATTTTTAAAAGTAATTTTTTAAATTCAATTTAATCATGTTGTAATATTATTGCTGGTTGTCTGTCTTCTTACTTGTCTGCTTGCTGCCTTATCTGTCTGCCTGCTTCTCTGAAAGTGTCTGCGTTAGTTTGTTTGTTTGCTTGTTCATGGCTAGAGCTCTGAGGTTTATCAATGGTGAGATTTTTTGCATATTATGCAACTGTGTTCCCCCTCCCCTACCATTTTAGAAGTACAGTTCAACTTCAGGGATGTACTGCTATCTAAATCTGTAGTCCGGATAAATTAAATACTTCTATTTCATAACCTGGATATATCTTCTCAAATAAGGCTCCAGCTCAAAACAGCATAACAAACCAACTATACATAAGAACGAATCTGATCTTTTCTCATTCAATATCTACAAAAATCAGCGCAGCAAAGGGAGGCCAGTTTTTTTTATCAGGGCAGAGGCATTCGTTCCCCTTTTGGTTGGCTGGTTTGGAAGAGCCTGCACAGTCAGCACACGAGGGCGGTTCATTGGGCCACAGTGTGGGACTGGCCATTTGAACTCCTTCTGCTCTGGTGGCTTTTAGGGGTAAGTGAATGAAGCTTGTGCCTGTGGGAGGCAGAAAGAAGAAGCCTTTTTCTGCTTGATGTGATTCTGTTGAAGAGGGGGATAGCTGGAACTGTCTGTCCTCCTCTTTCTCCTCTTTGCTGGTCAGTGAAAGAATGTTAGGGCTGCTTCACTTGCTGTTTTGGGGTGGGTTTTTTTAAGGATTCTTTTTTTTAAAGTGTATTTCTGAGGTTCATGTTGTTGTATGTTTTTTTTCTTCTTTCTGTCTAACTCTGTGTGTGTGTATGTGTGTTTGTGTGTGTGTCCATGTGCGTGTGCATGTGTGTGTGCGTGCATGCGTGCGTGTGCATGTGTGCGTGTGTGCGTGTATGTGCGTGCGTATATCTGTGTTTGTGAGTGTGTCTATCAGTCTGTCCAGTAGCTTATTCTTTTGTCTGTGTGACTGTATGACTTGCTGGTTGTCTTCTTGCTTGTCTGCTTGCCATCTTTTCTTGAAGGAAAAGCTTCTAAATGAAAAAAGGGCTTTAAAAGCATTACATCTAGAATCAAAATTAAAAGGTAATGTATAAGCGCTTAGCTTCTGATTGTAAACGGCTCTGCATCATTAAAGATCTGAAGGTAGAATATCGTGATAATAATTATTAAACTTCAATTAGAAGGCAGCCAGTCACAAAGATGGGTGTAGTAGATGGACCATCAGTACAGGCTAAGTACCACTGCAAAGGCAACACGTTTGCAAGCACTTAGAAAAGGGAACCAGTCATACAACAAGCAACAGAGTAGCCAGGATAGAAAACGGGCAATCAGCAAAATGACTATACGGTTACAGGTATAGTAAAAGAAAGAAAGAAAGAAAGAAAGAGAGAGAGAGAGAGAGAGAGAGAGAGAGAGAGAGAGAGAGAGAGAGAGACAGAGACAGAGACAGAGAGAGACAACGACGACGACGACGACGACAACGACGACGACGATATGATTCAGCAAGGCAAAACATTTCAGTACTAGCAAAAAACACCAACCCTACTTCTTTGATTCCTTTTGCTTGCCTGGGTTTTGAATCATCCGTGAAGACTGCGAAATGAAACCTGCCCATCCCGCGAAACTCTCTGTCTGCCATTTGAAGGTGGACTCTTTCTGGTTGATGGGGTTAAATGTGGGCTTAATGTCTGTGGCCAGGCATGGGTCTGTACGCTTGAGCTAACTCCGGTGATAGTAAGGCTGAAAAGCTTATCTGGCTATACAGAGGAATGGGATGGGGAGGGGGTGATGTTTCCAGTGCTTTGCGTTCTTCTGTAGTGAGGCTTTACCTTTTATTTTTTTCTAGAACTATTTTCGGTTTCCAAGTGAATAGCTCTTGCTAACATGTCTTGGTCGTTGTCATGAAAAGTAGTTGTGTATGCTCTTTGGATAGGTCTAGATCATCGTGTACTTTGTTTTCCCCCATGGGAATGCCGGGAGGGAAGTGGGGGTGGGGGTGGGGGGGGGGGCTATGAGTATAAATAACATTTCCACCTTGTGGAAATTTTTTGCTACGAAATCCCTCTCTTCTATCCCTCTCTTTGTTTCTGGCTTTTTCCTTTTCTTCTTGTCACCTCCTTCTTGTCTACTTTTGGCCTTCTTGGTCCATTCTTAAAAGTAATAACAATTCTCTCCCACGCCGAAGATGGATGCACTGACATGATTTGTTAGACGCTTAACGGCAGTGCAACGCATTTTCGCTCATGTGACAGACAATAGTTGCTGTCTGAGCGTTCGACGAAGTAGAAGTGTACTTTGCTTAAGTGCTGATGGTAACTGAGGCACTGAAAATACCTAACGATGTTTTCCACAATGCATTTGCTTGTCTCAGAGTATTTACAATTTTGTTTGGGTTTTTTGGAGGATGTGGGGGTTGGAGCTTTTCACTTGGTGCTATAGACAAAATGAACTCAAGTACAAAACTGTTGTTCTGGGAGAACAAGTGTCTTATATCCTGCTCCTATTAGTTTAAGCTTTCCAAGGAACTATTACTGTTGGCCAAATCGTCTAAAAGCACAAGAGAACATCTGACAATAAATCTATTTAGTAGACGGCCATCATCTGTTCCAAAGCGCCAGTGAAGCTTTGGGGGAGCATTGGGTATGCTCGTGTAACTATATATCAGTGAGTCCTGATATAAATAACAGAACCTTTAAAGTGCTTATCTGTATTATTTGGGAAAGGGGAATCAAAGCACAAGCATATCTGTATATAAACTGCTCTGGAAGATCTTACAAATCCTTACTTTAGTTTACCAGGCGCCTCTGAACTTCAGCAATGTTACATCTCCTCACTTTAATTCACTAGGAGCCTCCGAACTTGAACATTTTCAGAGTTAGAACCTCAACACTTCTATGCATCTGGCTACCACACACACGTCACTCCCATCAAATTGAACCTGAGCTAAAAAAAAAATAAAGTTGGTGCAAGGACACGTACAGTTTGTTGGTTCCGAGTGGTCTTTGACTTCTGTGTTCACTCCTGCAGCAGTCACTCAAACATTTGGCTGAAACTTCCTGGCAAAGAGTTTGGAGCAGAGAGAATCTGGAGGAGCCGATCCCTCTCCAGGTCGCAGCTGTAAAATGCAGTTAATGTTTCTCTGATGTTCGTGTGATCTGATCAACCGGCCATAGCACTTAACTCTTCTACAGAATTGGTATTTCGTATGCACTGGTACTTCGGCTCATGGTTTTTGTTCGGAAGGACGCGCTGGGGAATCGAAGGAAGGGGGAGGGAATTAATGTTTACTGCAAGGGGAACAAATCCACTTAATTAAACATTTGCCCTACGGGTAACCCGCTATAAGGTAACCAAGCATCTACTAACCCTTTCAGCTGTAAAATGGGTACCTGCCTCTTTAGGGTCAGGGAAGGTAAAGGAGCGAGGGAGAGGAGATGGGCGCCGCCCTCGATATGCTGGCCCCTAGAGAAGTGAGGTCTCTGACGCCTCGCTCCCCCTACGACCTTATAGCTTATGGGACACCTTTACCTTTTACTAACCCTTCCCTCCGTACCACCCACTACTCGGTTACGGTAGCATACACATGTGCACAGTGCACGTGTGCTGGGAAAGAGGGGTTTTCCACCTTAGCGTAGGGAAACTTGTACAATTATTTTAAATGGATACTTCGGTGATAACGCCAACAAGCGTCCTCATATCATCAACAGGTAATGATAAAAAATTACAATAATATTAATGATAATGGTAGTACTGATGATAAAATTAATGGCAATGATAGTATAAACAAGAACGAAAATAGTAGTAGTAGTAGTAGTAGTAGTAGTAGTAGTAGTAGAGGTAGTAGTAGTAGTAGTAGTAGTAGTAGTGATGATGATGATTATAATGATAATAATAATGATAATAATAGTAATGATGGCGATGATAATAATAGCAGTGCTTAATCCTTTACAAGCCGTAGTAGTAGTAGTAGTAGTAGTTGTTGTTGTTGTTGTTGTATGTTGTTGTTGTTGTTGTTGTTGTTGCTGCTGTTGTTGTTGTTGTTGTTGTTGTTGTTGTCGTCGTCGTCGTCGTAATTACAATAACAATGACGATGCTACTGCTGCTGATGTTAATGGTACTACTAATGATAATAACAACAGTAACAATAACAACAATAACAATAACGAATACAGATCTATACAGACGGATCTTCCTCAAGCTCAAGGCGTTTCAAAATATTTGAAATAAAACTCTAAAAACAGTAAAACACAATGACATAAACCGTGCTGAGTATATGATGCTCTGGCTATCTCACATAGCCACACTACACCGCACCGCACCACACCAAACCTTTCCGTACCAAACCCACCACACCCCACCACAACGCACCGCATAACACCACACCACACCTTTCCGTGCCACACCGCACCACACCACACCTTTCCGTGCCACACCGCACCACACCACACCTTTCCGTGCCACACCGCACCACACCACACCAAACATCCGTACCACACCACACCCCACCACACCGCACCAAACCTCACCACACTGCACTACACCAAACCATACCGCACCACACCACACCGTACCAAACCACACCGCATCACACCATACCGCACCAAACCACACCACACCAAACCACACCACACCACTTCACACCGCACCACACCACATCACACCAACTCATACCGCACCACACCGAACCACACACGCACACCCCAAACCGCGCCACACCAAATCACACCATACCACACCACACGCGGCTTCTTTGTATTTTGATCTAAAGGTCTCTTCGTAGGAACCTTCTGCATTTAAAAAAAAAAAGGAAATAATTACTTTCCCAAAACAAATGTGAAAGTTTAGGAAGCACAATAAAAGGAGAAGGAAGGAGATGAAGTGGAAACAGGGACCAAATAAAATAAGGCAAAGACAAAAAGTGATTGAGAGGAGCAGGTGAAGAATAAAAATTAATGATCAAGCAACAACTGTGTTACTTCCTGAAAAACTCGCCATGCCTTGGTCCCTTTTGTGTAGGTGATGTTTAGGTATTTTAAAAAATCAAGAAAGAATAGGAAAACAACCCCTCTCACAAACGAGAACAAAGCGACACATAGTTATACACACACCAGCAGGCACATGTACATTATATGCACGCACGCACGCACGCTCACATGCACGCATGCACGCATACAACATCGAACATATGCACGCACATGCTTACACACACGTGCATACACTCGCGCGTGCGCAGGCAACCACACACATACATACACACACGCACGTATGCATGCACGCACGCACGCACAAGACACATACGTATGCACACACACGCACGCACGCATGCACGCACGCACTCACGCGCACACACACACACGTTAACCCTTTCCCCTCACACACACACACACACACACACACACACGAACATGCACACACACACGCACGCACACATACACACACACACACGAACATGCACACGCATGCACATACCACGTAACAAGCCCCTCCCCCCAAACACACACACAGACACACACACACACACAGACACACACACACAAGAACATGCACACACATGCACATACCACGTAACAAGCCCCCTCCCCCCAAACACACACACAGACACACACACAGACACACACACACACACACAGACACACACACGAACACACACACACGAACACACACACACACACACACACACACACACACACACACACACACACACACACACACACGTGAACAACCCCCCCACCCTCACCCCTCACCCACCCCCCCCCCCCACTACTCCTACACCCCCCCCCCCCCCCCCACACACACCACACTTCTATCAACCCATATTCTTCCCATCCTTCCTTCCTTCCTTCCATTCTTTCTTTCCTTCCTCCCTTCCCTTCCCTTTCCTTTCCTTCTTGTACGAAACACGCACCAAGCAGATAGACAATGTTTACCTTGTGTCTTCTCTCCGATCCGAGATATCCATCGCCATCATTTCGTGGCATCATTTCCTCGTCTGTCTCGTTCAAAGATGCCGCAACTACAGGCACCGAAGCTGAGGAATAATGGACCACTGTAGTCCTGGAACCGGCCCTGTCTTTTGGGTAAATAATGGTCGCACGGCACGTTCTTCTTCTCTGTCAATCTTTTAGAGAAGATGTTTGTTTGTACGTTTTTTCTTTCTTGTCTTTCTGGTGTTTTTTTTTATTTCGTGTTTCTTTGTTGGTGTTGGTGTTGTTGGTGGTGGTGTGTGTGTGTATGTGTGTGTGTGTGTGTGTGTGTGTGTGTGTAGGGGGGGTGACTGTGTGTGGGGTGGTGTGGGGGTGTGGGTATGTGTGTGGGTGACTGCGTGTGTGTGTGCATGTGTGTTGTATATGTGTGACTGTGTGTGTGTGTGTTTGTTTTTCTTTCTGTTTCGATGTTTATATCTTTATATTTTGATTTTTTCAGCTCGGAATTTTGATCTTTCAGTTTGATTTTCCCCTCTTTTTATGTGATTATTTCCTCTCTCTATCTTTACTTTTTATGTGTTCCTTTTTTTCTTTCGTTTCTGTTTTCTCCCTGTTTTCCTGTGCCT